>OX637397.1:19039063-20239063 GCA_951799425.1 Ilex aquifolium | reverse complement strand
ATGCCAGTCACAATACCCATATTAGGTGGATCATGGTGCAGAAACCGAGGCCCGAAATAAATAAAATATTGTTATGGCTTCTCACCCCCGTTGTCACTTAAAGGGCAAAGTCGCCGAAGTGAGTCTAAAGGACAAAGAGTGATCTTTGAACGCTATTACGTATCCTTACTCATAGTAGAGTGTAAGGTAGGTTTGGGTATAGCAGGACTTGAACCTGCGACTATTAGGTTAAAGGCCCAATGCTCTACTAACTAAGTTATACACACAGAAAAAGATGTAGTAGTAAATAAGGATTGGTGCCAAAAAGAAAAGAGGGCGGCCACTCTTCTTCTCATCATATTAAAGGGGTGTGGTTCTGTATGAGGCTCGTATTGCAGAGCAAGTGAAGAAAACGTAAGGGCATGCGTTAGCTTTCCTACAAGAAAATGGTCTAGCTAACGCGCCCCTTATTGAAAACTCAAGTTTCGTCTTGATCGATATAAGAAAGATGCGCTAAGCATGCAAAGAAAGCTAGCCTTACTCAACAATCACCTTTCTTAGGCTGGGTGCTTGTTTCCACTCATTGAAGATTCTATCTACAAAAGAAGGTCAACGGGGGATACTCAAATTGCTATCATTGACACTATCTATGAGAAGGTGAGGTCGTCTTTCTTTCTAGCCACCGTACGGTTCGCCTTAAAGACGGAGAAGGGGAGGAGCAGTTATCTATGTAATTACGGTCTTTGCTGACCATTGTTCTGGTCTAGCACTTGCTTTTCTTTATCAAATTCCATCTTACCAACCCGCAAAGGGTTGTGAGGCTAGACCAGGTACGAAGAATGAATCTATATCTGTGCATGGAAGTTGTTGGCTGGCGGCCACTCAACTGTTCGAGCGCAATACAGTGGTGTTGGTTTCTCTTCGACATAGGTAGAATGCCTGGTCGAAGGTCCAGTACAGTAGGTAGCAGACGTGATCGTTTTGGCTCTCAAGCAAGAATGAGAAATAGGCGATGCACCATCCTTGTTGCTATGTACGTTGACCTGGTCTTGACAGATTCATCCAATTGAAGCCATACTCAAAGGAGGAACACAAGCTCGGGGCTCGACGAAATAGAAAGTATCGGCATTAAGAAACTTCTTGTGTTAGCAGTGAAAGAAAGAGCCTGGCATTCATTTCTTCATGAATATTCATAGCTGAGTCTACTAAAAGAGGGATCAGCCTCATCGTGGTGATTAGAGGACACCTCTGATCGTTCACCTCTAATGTGACACGTTCCCGCCCAGTAATATGATCAACGGGATCAGTCGGCTAGATAGTTGGGTTATTCTTCTTTCGGGGAGACAAATTCGCCCCTTCTACTAACCGAACCTTCAGTTCAGAAGTCTTCGTCAACATGTTATGAAGCTCTAGTCTTCGGCGGGTCAATATTAAAGGCAAACATCTAGGCAAGGGAAAACGTAGTGCGCCTGGTGCAAATAGCCTTCTGATTTTTCTCATACCTTCACTCTGGGATCGAGAACAGAAAGACAATTACTTCTTGTATTTGCACGCTCATCCCCTCATAGGAATAGAGAACGGGACTCGATTTAATGTATCAATAAACATTTCCTTTCCATCAACTAAAGTTTGTTCCTTTCCTCTGTCAAAATGAAATGGCAATAACTCGTTTCGTCAATCAAGAAATTCAAAGCTATTATTTGATTAAGACTGTTTATTCTAGAAGTCTAAGAGTTAGAAGTTAAATTTATTATAGAAAGTCTAAAAGTTAGAACTTAATGAAAAGTATGAAGATAAAGTTTAATTTTTGGTGGAGATGAAGTCATGGAGAATCGGAGAATCAGAGAAGTCTTTTTGACTATGGGTATTTTAATATAGAATAGAATATGGGAATGAAAGAAAGTGAAGAGACAGACGGTAATGGTTTGTTGATAATTAATAAGGGTAATTAATCTAACACTAATCTAATTTAATACAATTGTTTGAGGGTAATGATGGTAAAAAAATAAAAAAGTGTATTAGTTTAGTAACTTTTTACTAGTAGTATAAATAGATATAGATATATTGTCATTGAATTTGTATGTTTTTTTAAGGGAACACACAAGGTCATTTTTTTATGACTTAAGCCATAAGTGTCTTCATATATTTATTTAAAGACAAAATAGAAATTCAAATTTTTTTTACATTTAGATCAAATTATTAGTGTGAAATATAATTGTCCTTATAATTTTGTTTAAGGGCAAAAGAGAAATTCAAAAATTTTCATCTAAGGTACTTTCATTAGTAGTATAGATAAATTAGTGCTCTATTAACCTCCTAAATCAAATATTCTTCTTTTGGAGTGAGTAAATTAGATGTAAATGTTGTGATCTATTTTATATATATTTTAAAAAAACAATAATTCTCTTCTATCTAATACAATGCTTTCTATTTTTTAGAAATAATTGTAAGGAATTTTAAAGAACGTTGTATTTCACTATAACATTTACTTAAAACGTACTAAGAAAAAGTTATTTTGTGTCTTTTTGTTTAGATTTTGTTTAAGAAAAACAAAAATTAATTTTACTATTTCAGTAATTTTGTCTTGAATCTTAGTTTATTTTTTCATCTTTTTACTCAATTTTTTTTCAATATCAATTAGTGAATTATTTTCAATTTTATTTTGCTCCCCCCCCCCCCCCCTTGGATTCCTGGCTCCCCCTGGTATCTGCCATCTATTTTTTTTTAAGTTTTTTGTGTCACTATGTTCATATCATATTATATCTATATTCCATATTTATATATGTGCTTCGTAGAAAGTAGCTAACACATAACAAAATTATTGCAACTTAAGACAAAATTTGACCCAAAAAAAACCTAAAAAACAAAAGGAAGAGTTAATTATATTTTTGACCTCAAATATACAGTTATTCTCATTTTTGTCTTGACCTTCTTGATAATTTCATCCTCCAACTTTAGACGTAAAAGTAGTGCCCATTTTTATGCAAGTTAATAGGTTTATATATATATATATATATATATATATATATATATATATATATATATATATATTTGGGAGGGGGAGGGGGAGGGGGAGGGGGAGGGGGAGGAGGAGGAGGGAAAGGGGCTTGAACCCTTGACCTCAAGAAGATAAAGCCTTCACAAGGCAAGGAGTACCATTTGACCAAATATCCAATGGTTAATAGGTTGTTGAGGGGGCTAGTTAGAGTGGGGTCGACTAAGCCGAGGAGTAACAAAGAAAATACTATTTTATGATGTTTCAACTTTTGTTTTTGTTTTTTTTTTTTTTTTTTTAAGTATAACTTATGATGATGACATGTTTCCATTGATGATGGATTCCATGCAAAATGGTGGCTCTTAAACATATGGATGATCATCCACTCATGGTTGGACAAGTGTCATTCTAGTCGTTGTGGTTGGGCAATTATTCTAAAGATCGAGTAAGTTACAGTGATTGAATCATTGGTCGGTCAAAGTCATATGCTTGGTGTTTCAATGTCGCTCTACCAAAATCATGTTTTTTTAAGTTTGTAATTTATCCTTCATGTCACTACCTCCCATCTTTCCTAGTGTCACGGAATAACTCTCTATTTGTCAACTTTTTCACGAAGGAAGTTATTTGTGAAGGCATTGACTCAACATCTAACCACAAAAACTCGAAAAGGGACACACACAAACCTGAAATTAGTCGGAGCGCAACATGGACGTCACTGGGTTCATCTTAGATTGCTGGAGAGTCCTTGTTGGATTGAAACTGAAGACATGACCATAATAGGTAGGAGTCTTTATTTTATTCAGTCTCCTTATTTATGTTGATCTCTGTGTTTTATTCATATTCTGATTATGTCGGTAGTTAACTTGTACAACAATACCCTGATATATGGACAACATGGATAATTGACCTACCTTAGATTTTCTTTTCATGGATTAATATTTAATTATATTGATTTAAAATAAGGAGGTTCAAAGTATGTATGTGTAATTAGAAAATAAAATTAAATCCTCTAATTTAAAAAAAAATAGTAGTGAGTATTTGAAATTTTATTTATTACTACATATAAAGATGGGGTGACCCGGATATCTTTATAAGAATGACAAACATCCTTATATTTTAAGTCAATACAAATTGGATATATTTTGAAAACCCTCACAAAGTATTAAATAACTAAGTGGGAGAGAGAATTTATTTTGTATAAATCCCACGGTCTCCATTACTGGTTTGTAGATGATGTAATTAATTTTGCGTGTTGGTCTTAATGTATTCCTCTCTATTAGATGAAGTTAATTAAAGAATCATCGGTACAAACTTCATTTAAGAATAATTTTGGGTAATTGCTAGTATGAGCTTATTTCTCCATCTGAAAGGGTTTCGTTACAAAACTATTGACACAAAATTAAGTAATGGTATACACTTAACTATAAATAATAGTATCATCTCTATCTGATTCACTACTATTATTTATAAGACTAAAGCTAAGCCAGCTATTTAATTTTACTTGTCATGGTATAGTGGCTAGATAGTGAAATTAATATGCAATGGCCTACCTGGACAAATGATGGATAGTATACGTCCTTCCCTATCGAATCATGCTATTCGTGGTGTTTCAGGCTACTAATAAATTCATTTAAATATTGGTAGAGGGAACCAAATTTGAATTTGAATTCGATGTTTTATTTTGCCCATCATAATTTTTAGTTATGTGATTTTTCAGGTTTTTTAAAATGGGTGGTTCATTCAATCCTCTTTCTATTATACTTAAAGAACACAAACTAGATGAATCAAACTATATAAACTGGAAAAGAAGCTTGAATATTGTGTTGACTACTATGGAGTACAAATTTGTGCTCATTGATCCCTGTCCAATTGAACCTGATAATGGGACAACCGAAGAGGATGTCCTGGCTTACCGGAGGTGGACAAAGGCTGATGAGATGACGCGGTGTTACATTTTGGCATCTATGTCAAGTGTGCTGCAACATCACCATGAGTCTATGGCCACCGCCTATGACATGATTTTGAGCCTCAAAGATATGTTTGGTGATCAAAATCGTGCTGCTAGGTAACTAGCGATGAGGAATATGATGAAAAAAAATATGGTTGAAGGGACACCAGTAAGGGATCATTGTCTGAAGATGATGAGTCTTCTTAATGAGCTGGAGATCCTAGGAGCTAAAATTGAAGGGGAAACCTAGGTTGATATCATACTCCTGTCTCTGTAAGAGTCCTTTAAGCAGTTTCTCCTGAATTACAATATGAATAAATGTTCTTCTACTTTGGCGGAACTCCTTAAGGAACTCCAGGCAGATGAGGGTCTCCTTCAGAAGCTGGCTCGTGTTTATGTGATTGAAAAAGGTTTTAATTCTAAGCTGAAAGGCAAGAAGAAGAAGAAAAAGGCTTAAAAGTAGGTTAAGGTGCCTCAGGCTGCAGTGAAAAAGCCTAAAGACAAGTGTTTTCATTACAAACAGTTAGGGCACTGGAAAAAGCAATGTCCGGTCTACCTCAACAAAATGTGCAATCCAGGTAGATCTCATTTACTAGTTGTTGAATCATGTCTAGCGATGTCATCTATCGATACCTGGTGTGCAAATACAGGAGCCACTAATCATGTCTGCAAATACTTGCTAGGGTTCCAGGAAACCAGACGACTTAGTGATGGAGAGATTTATCTTCATATGGGCAATGCTACGAGAGTGGCAGTAGTTGCAATAAGAGATTTTCATTTATGCTTTGGTAGAGAGAGAATTTTAATTTTAAGAGATTATCTTTATGCACTTGATATTAGAAGGAACTTAGTTTCGGTTTCTAAAATTAGTTAGGGATGGATATAATGTTTATTTTAATGACTTTGTGGTTATTAAGCATAATAAGCATTTTATCTGCTCTGTTTCATTGGTGGATGATCTTTATATTGTTAATCCTATCTCACCTACACTGCAATTAACTGAATTGAATAATATTAGTACCTCGTCATGTAAGAGAAAATAACCTTCTAAAATGAACCAAACGTATCATTGGCACTTACGCCTAGGTCATACTAAATTAAGGAGGATTCCAAGACTAGTTGCAAATGGACCATTGAGTTCATTGGACGTGGAGGCACTTACAATCTGTGAATCTTGCTTGGAAGGTAAAATGACCAAGAAGCCCTTTACGACCAAGGGCTATAGAGCAAAGGATCCATTGGAATTGGTTCATTCTGATTTGTGGACTCATGACTGTCCAAGCTAGAGGAGGCTTTGAATATTTCATCACTTTTATTGATGATTATTCAAGGTATGGGTACATTTATTTGATGCACCATAAATTTGAATGCTTTGAGAAATTCAAAGTGTTTAAGGCTGAAATGGAGAAGCGTCAAGGAAAGTGTATCAAGACATTACGATTTGATTGTGGTGGCGAGTACCTCTTAGGAGAGTTTAGGGATTACTTATCAGAGGTCAGAGGTAGGGATTACATCCCAATTGTCTACACCTCACACACCACAACAAAATGGTATGACAGAAAGAAAGAATAGGACTCTTATAGATATGATGAGATCTATGATAAGTTATTCAGCTTTACTAGATTCCTTTTGGGGATATGCCTTGGAAACTGTGGCATACATTCTGAACTTGATACTATCTAAGTCAGTACCTACCACTCCCACAGAATTATGGACTGGGCGTAAGCCTAGTTTGAGGCACATTCAGATTTGGGGGAGTCTAGCACACATGCTGAAAGGGAACATGGATAAGTTGGAATTAAGAACATAAGTCTGCTTGTTTATAGGGTATTCAAAAGGAAAAAAAGGTGATCTTTTCTATAGTCCTAAGGATTAAAAAGTCATTTTTAGCACCAATGCCCGATTCTTAGAGGAAGACTATGTAATGGATCACAAACCTAAGAGTAGAATTATTCTCGAGGAGTTAAGATGAGATACACCTGAGAATACTTCTTCAATACCAACTGTACAAGGGGAGACATCACTTGAAAGAGTAAACGATACCCCATTGCCTCGTCATAGTGGGAGGAATATCGATACTCGTGCAGAACTTGCACAAGGTGTTACTAATGATACACAGATACAAACAGTGCCTCATCATAGTGGGAGGGTGGTTCGTCAACCCAAACGGTATATGTTCTAGGAAGAGTCTTTTAACAGGATTCCTGAGGAACAGAATGTTGATCCCTGGACCTACAATGAAGCACTCCAAGATAAAGATGTAGAACTTTGGCAAAAGGCTATGATTTTTAAGATAGAGTCCATGTACTCCAATCAGGTCTGGGAACTTGTAGAATTACCCGATGGGGTAAAATCCATTGGATGCAAGTGATTCTATAAGAGGAAAAGAGGATCAAACGGTAAGGTGGAAAAGTTTAAGGCAAGGCTTGTTGCGAAAGGGTTTACTTAGAAAGAGGGAATCGATTATGAGGAGACTTTTTTGCCGGTAGCTATGCTAAATTCGATCCGGATTCTCTTATCCATTGCAGCTCATCTCGATTACGAGATTTGGCAAATGGACATCAAGACAGCGTTCCTTAAATAAAATCTTGACGAGTGTATCTATATGGTACAACCAGATGGATTTGTAGCAAAGGACCAAGAGCATCTAGTGTGTAAGCTTAAAAGATCCATTTATGGACTTAAGCAACCATCTAGATCTTGGAACATTCATTTTGATCAGACTATTAAATCTTATGATTTTGATCAATGCCCAGATGAGTCCTGTGTGTATAAAAGGCATGACGGAAATGTGGTGGTGCTCCTAGTACTTTACGTCGATTATATCTTGCTCATCAAAAATGATGTGGGGGTGTTATCTTCTGTTAGGCTATGGTTATTCAATCAGTTCGATATAAAGGATCTGGGAGAGGCTAGCCACATCCTTGAGATCAAGCTTATGAGAAATCGCAAAGGTAGGATGATTGGCTTATCTCAAACCACCTATATCGATATCATTCTAGCCCATTTTAGCATGCAAAATGTCAAGAAGGAATTTCTTCCTTTTAGACATGGAGTTTCTCTGTCAAAGGAGCAGTGTCCTAAGACACCTAAAAAGATAGAGATCATGAAGGCAGTTCATTATGCTTCGGCAGTGGGAAGTCTCATGTATGCTATGTTTTGCACTAGACTTGACATCTGTTTTGTCGTTGGCATGGTTATTAGATATCAGTCTAACCCTGGGCAGGAACATTGGACTATGGTAAAGCATATTCTCAAGTACCTGAAAAGGAAAAAAGATTATATGTTAGTTTATTAGGTAGATAGTCTAGTACCCATCGGGTACACGAACTCTAATTTTCAGTCAGATGGGGATCCTAGAAAGTCTACTTTAGGATATGTATTTACTCTAGGAGGTGGAGCCATAAGTTGGAGGAGTATTAAGCAATCTTGTATTGCTGATTCCACCATGGAGGCTGAGTACGTGGCGGCTTCTGAAGCAGCCAAAGAGGCAGTTTGGTTTAGAAACTTTCTAATGGATTTAGAAGTGGTATCTTCGATAAAATCGGTTATTACACTTTATTGTGACAATAACGAAGCAGTTGCTAACTCGAATGAGCCACGAACCCATAAGAAAGGAAAGTACATTGGGCGCAAATATCACCTTATACGAGATATCGTGGGAAGAAGTGATGTAGTGGTGACCTAGATTGCATCAGCAAACAACCTAACAGATCCCTTCACAAAGAGCTTACCAGCAAAGAATTTTGATAGTTATGTGGAGGGAATGAGAGTTAGATGTATGACAACATGGCTTGAGTATAAGTGGGAGAATTGATAGAGTTGTATACTAAAAGCTTATTTTTTGTATTGAAACTCTTTTTATTAATTAATAGAAGTTTATTTTTTCCATTTTATTGAGAATCTACGTGGGCAAAATGTTTACATTATATTTGATATATGATATGCATGTGTGTCTTATATTTTATATTGTAAATAATCTGGTGTGTAGAGTTCGGTTTATGCACAGAAGACCAGATTATCAGATCCTTATATAATATGAATATAGGTTCACAATTCTAGATGCAATCGGATATGCCATCAATATGATTGTAGTGTAATATTCTAGCGTAGTCTTTCTTGACTATAGGAGACTATTTGATGTCTCAGATTATTTCACTAGTACACTTTGTGTATTGAATAGACCTATGTTGAGGTTATTATCTTTTACTGATTCAATAAGATAATAAATACCTCATGATTATTATAATTGTTTATGCTCTTAATCCCAAGATATTTAATTGCCATGTGCATATAATGATTGTCACTTTAATTCATCAAAGAGTGAGATTCATATTGAGTCAATAAGCTCAGTGAATTGGAAGAGGATGTTATTTGTGTGGTGGAGATTAATTATTAAAGGAAATCATGTCCTAGTATTTAAATGGGTTGATGATGTCCTCTTGAGAAAGCTCATAAGTTTTGTCCATGTCAAAACCCTGGAAGTGGATTTAATTATCTGACATGATAAATAAGTTGAGTGGTAATGTCTCAATAAATAAAAGAAGTTAGTTAAATATAATTATCAGTCATTTATTTAATTGATGGACATCTGTAATCTTAAACTTGGGGAGATTATTAAGCATATAATAATGAGCTAGAAACATAATTTTGAGATAAGACTCAAGAGATCAATAATAAGTTTTTAGTTGACTAAGTTATTATTAATGGACTATAGGATGTTTGTTCTGGGTTGAACATAGGAATCCTAGGCCCATTGAAAGCTTGGCCCTTATTTCTCCTTAGGGTTTCTGGCGTAACCTATATATAGACGTCTAGGCTCTTTAAATCAGCATCAATTCATCACTCATGTTTTGAAAGAGGCTGAGAGAGAGAGAACAGAAGTTCGAAGGTCCTTGCAGCCCACACTGCATCCGGATTTTTTGCGTTGGGGGATATACGACAGAAGATCGTGAGGTTTAGCAAGCTACTTTCTGCATATATCTTTAGTTTCTGCGTTCGTGCTGAGACAATATCAATCCAGAGCGATCTCGAAGGTAAACCCTAATTCTGCCTTGTAAGGTTTTAAAGAAAATTTTTTTGTATTCGATACATACGAGCTGTCAATAATTCTTGGAATTTTCGTTCCAATAGTTGACTCAACATCTAACCACACAAACTCGAAAAGGGACACACACAGAGACAAACAACACACCAAAGCATAATAAAAACACTCCTCAACCTTATAGTATTGCCTAAGCAATACAAGGAACTCACATTTCTGGCCAAGGACTCTCTGTCTGTAGATTGCTTTGGCATTCCCTATTCATGCAAGGAAGATGACAGTTGACATCCCTAACTGCCTAGGGTTTACTAGCCCACTAACCAGTCAGTTGTATGAGCATGACAGTTCTAGGCAAAACTATCATGTTAGACTGTATCTCTATTTGACAGGTGGCTGACGGTTATTCTCATTCAACACCTGAGTTGGTAACTGCCCACAACTATCTGACCATGATCAAGACATGCTCGGTAACCACCCACAACTATTTCCCAATACTAGGCCATGCATAGAAACTACTATTGATCTCCATGGATCCTAAATCCATGAATTAAGCAGACCTGCCCAGCCATGTGCTCGTAAATTTGCAACCAAGCCTTGCCCACAAACCAATCAAGCATGTTGAGCCAAGCCCAAGTCATGCATAAACATTACATCAATTATGCCCACTACGTTCTGTCATCCTCAACTGTGTGGACTTTCATAGCTACGAGTCCCACAACTTTTCCAGTCCCACAATTATCTCGTGTTACCCTTTCCCTACCTTACCTCAACCCGTGACAAGGAATCTGTTTGCGTGCCTTGCCCAGTGGTGTCATGGCTCAGGGGCATGAGGCTTGTCAGGCCCTTGGTGCCCCTCAATTATCACCACCCCCTATATGCTCATAGAAGGTTTTTCAAAGTGACATGAATGGGCATCAGTTAAATTAATGAATCATAATGAATGGATCCTTTTCTCTAACACTTTAGCTGCTTCACCTTACTTTAGAGTCATGGAGTGCCTAGGTGAAAGGTGCCACCAAGATACATCCATTTCTACCCATTTGGGCCTAACAAGGCACCCCTACCTGAAGTATCTAACAACCTTATTGTAAGGGTAGTGTGATACTGTTTGATCAAGTCTTCAAACTACCACGACGTAGTCTCTTTCTCCCATGTAGCTTCCTCTGGTGCCTTCTCTTTCCACTTGACTAGGTACTGGGTCATTTTGTTTTTCTTACTCATATATTTTGTCTTATGGTCAATGATATCTTATGCCACATCTGTGTATTGTTTCCTAATTTTAGGAGGAGCCTGACACCAAATGCTTCTATTAGGATCGTCTTGGTTTTTAATGTACGTATTCAGAAACACAACATGGAAAATTGGGTTAAACTTGAGCCGACTGGGAAAGTCCAACCAATAAGACAACTTGCTAATCTTTTTTGTAACAACAAAAAAAACCGTAATATCACTAGATTAATCCCTTATGTGTAGTCTTGCGAGTGATCTTTTTCCATATTTGAGGGTTAGTTTGAACATCACTTTATCACCAACATCGAAATCTACCAACCTCCATTTCTTATTTGTCCACTTCTTTATCCTCTTCGCTATTTTTTCCAAATAGTTTTTTACCTCCTTAGTCCTCTCTTGATGAGGCCAAATGAAATGGTATGTTGCAATACATCTCCTTTAAGATTTCTATTTTGCTACCCCATGTGGAGTGAAAGGTTGTTGGCCTATTGCCAACTTGAATGGACTATTCTCATAGGAGGAACTTTGTTGCAAGTGATAACAGAACTCTGTAACATCTAGTAAATGAACATAGTTCTTCTAGATTGTTGCAACACAATGATTAAGATACTCCTACATCATAGCATTTAGACATTCAGTTTGTTCATCCGTCAATGGATGATTGTTTGTAGAGAAGTTGAGTTACATGCCCATCAGCTCAAATAAGGTCGTCCAACACTGACCAGTGAATCTGGTATCTCTGCACTGACAATATCAATGGGAACACCCCAAGCTTCACGATGTGTTTGAGGAATAGTTGTACTATCACTTTTGCAAAATAGATCTTTGGAGCAAGGACAAAATTTGCATACTTTGAGAATCCATCAACCATAACAAAAGTTGATGTAAGATCTTTCACCTTGGGCAACCTGTTAATGAAATCCAGGGAAACACTCCCCAAGGTCCACCTAGAATGGGAATAGGCTCCAAGTTACTCGTCATCTTTCTCCTTTTCTGGCCTATCCTACTAGCATACCATCCAAGCAAGTGTGCATATAAAGTTTCATATCAGCTTCCATGCATGGCCAATAGTAACTTTTCACCAATAGAGTGAGCGTCCACTCTTACCCTGGATGCCCTACCCATATATCACTATGTGTTTCATTCAGCAATAGTTTTCGAAGTCCTCTAGTCTTTAGGACATATGAACATCTTATTTTAGCATAGATGACTCCTTCCTCTACCTAAAATCATCTGGTCACACCTTCTTAGATTTTCTTCTATAGAAAACTAATCACAAGATCATCCTTTGTCAAGTCTCCAATATTTTGCGGCATGTCCCCAACAACCTAGCAAAGTGAGGTCACTATCCCATCAGTAACCAGCTTCCAGTGGAGTGCATCAGCAACTTTTTTTGCACTGACAAGCTTGTACTGCAAAGTGAGGCGGAACTAGGCAAGAAAATCCTGCCATTTTGGCTGCTTCGGTGTCGGCTCTTCATGGAGTTGAAGCAGCTTGTAGCCACATTATCGGCTTAGATCAAGAAATGTTTTCCCGACAAGGAGTGCCTCTAGGTGTTGAGACAATGAACGACTACTGTCATTTTTTTCTCGTGAACCGAGTACCGTCTCTTAGTATCATTGAGTTTCCTATTTTCGAATACCACCAGATGACCGTTCTGCACCAGCACCCCTCCAATTGCAAAGTTTGATGCATCAGTATGAAGTTCAAAAGGAAATCAAAGTTAAGAAGTTGTAGAATATGGCTAATTGTTACCACCGCATTTAAACGATCAAGCACCTCTTAGCATTCATAGGACCAGTTCCAAGACCTATCTTTTCTCAAATGATCAATTAGCACAACAACTTTCTTCGAATAATTTTTCACAAACTTTCTATAATAATTTGAAAACCAAGGAATGAACGAAGTTCAATCACTTTTTTAGGGACATGCCAATTCACAATAGCCTCAATCTTCTTAGGATCTATCCTCACTACACCCGTAGAAATAATATGCCCAAGGAATGTATTTTCTTTTGGGAAAACTCACACTTTTCAGGTTTCTAATACAACTCTTTTTCCCTCAACTTAGTCAAAATCAACCTAAAATGCTCAACATGTTTCTCTAAGGTCTAGCTGTAAACACCACTATATCCAAGTAAATCACATAAAATGATCCAAATACTCCCAAAACATATTGGTCATCAAATTACAAAATATAGCAGGGGCATTTGTCAAATCAAAAGACATAACAAAGAACTCATATAAGTCATACCTCGTCACACAAGTTGCCTTTGTCCCATCCCCTTCAGCAATTCTAACTCGGTAATATCAAAGACATAAGTCTGTCTTGGTCAAGTAAACCACCTTCCACAATCGATCATGCAGTACATCAAAGAGTGAAACTAGATAATTGTTTCCAATTATCTCCTTGTTAAGGGCCCTATAATTAATGTAGAGTCTCAAGGAACAATCATTCTTCTTCTGAAACAAGACAAGACTCCATATGGAGTGTTTAAAGGTTGGATGAACCCCACTTTCAATAAATCAACAAGTCATTTCCTCAACTTCACCAATTCTACAAGAGATATGCGATCAGGTGCCTAAATAGGAGGTTTTGCTTGCAATCAACTCAATGGCATGATCTATCTCCCGTATTGGTGGCAATATGTGTGGCAATTCGCTTGGTGCCAGATCATTGAATTCTACAACCAGCAACTCCACTAGTTCAAGAACTTTCAAAGCTTTGAGCTCCTCATCCACAATTTGCATAACCAAGTATGTTGTTTATCTCCTTCGCAATCCATCTTTAACTTGCAAAGTAGACAACATTTTTCTCCATTTTTTTCTTTGATGAAGGGTACAAACCAGTGACTGGGCATGTCCATAATGAATAACTCAGACAAGTGTAGCATCACATAAAATTTTGCCCTTGTAAAGAACTCTAACCTAAGGCTTACCTGAAAATCATCGAGATAGACCACCGTAAAATTACATTTTCCTTGTCAATCACAAACTTTCAATGGGACATCTTATGTAGAATTGCCTACTGGTTTTGCTTTTAAATTAACAACATTGATTTAGCTTAAATCCTTTGTCAATACCAAACGAAGATGATGAACCTCCCAATCAGAAACAAAGTTATGAGTTTTGTCGATCATGATCATCGCCTGGATGGAGATGTTATTCATTCGAATATGCATGAACATCAAACCCCTCTTTGCCACATTATCCTCCTCTTTACGAATTGCATTGAGGAGTTTCAAGGGATTAACTTGTTTAGGATCTTATGCATGATCAACAACTTTCTCAGTCACTATGGCACTAAAGTTCTCCTTCTTGGGGAAATTCTTGGCACAATAGGGGCCATTATAGATAAAGCAACCCAAATCAACACCTCTTTTAGATGTAGAAGGCTTATCGTTTTGTTTATTTTTAGTGCTAGACTAAGAAAAAATTATAATTTTCTTGGCACTAATTGCACAGACAAAAAAAAAATTCCTCAAATTTAGTTTTACCTACAAAATATTTTGTAGTTGAACAAAAAAAGAAAATTGATTATATATATACACATACATATTTATTATTTTTTAAAAATTTGGGGCGAGGTGGCAAGAAGAATGAGTAGATTCACTGACAAAATACAATCAAATACAACAACGTCGTGGGTCCTTTTTTTTAGGAAGAAAAAAATGATGGAAAGTGAAAATAATAGAAAGTGAAGTGAAAGAAAATAAAATAAAATAAAAAATATATTTTCATGCATGTATTTGGTTAACATGAAAAATTTGCGAGAAAGTTTTAAAATAATTTCATTCTATTGTATGAAAGTTACAAGAAGATTTTTCAAATTGTCTAAATTATCCTTTATTATATTAAATCAGTCTAAAAAGGAAAAAAATATGTATTATAATTAAAATTTTAAAAAAAAAATTGGCTCCTAACCTAATTCTGGGCCAAGCATCAGCATGAATGTCTCTAGACCAAATTATATGGTTAATCATATCCATACCAAGATTTTTAAAAATTGATAACCAATAAAATATTTTTAGAAAAATTAGGGTAAAATGAGAAGTTAGCTATAGATCAACTAACTAAAATATTTTAATTTCTTTAGGGATTAATTAGAGTCTCATAAGGGAAATAGATCATTTAGAACAACTCCAAGGGGCTCTTTAAAAGCCCCATCTTAGCTATTTTGAAGAGCTCCTCCCTAAAATTTTTCTCCAAAGAGCTATCTATCTCACTAGCTATTTTTTATAACCCCCCTTTCACTCGCTAGTTCTGGCAAGCCACAATAGCTCACTATTTGTTTTTGTGCCAATTTCCTTCTCACTCCACAGCCCCCCTTTCATCGTCTTCTTCATCAATTACAACAGTTCTCCACATCTTCACACAACAGAGGCTTCATTATTATCGCGATAGTAGCTCTCAACGTCTTCTCACTTCACAGGTTTAGATTTTTCTCTCTCTCTCTCTCTCTCTCTCTCTCTCTCTCTCTCTCGGCTCCCACTGAAACTTTTGATTTAGGGATTTGAAATTATTGATTTAGGGATTTGAAATTACTGATTTAGGGATTTGAAATTAATGTGGTTTTAGGGATTATAAATTTCTAGAAGTAATTTTTGTTGGATTCCAAGATGTTGGTTCATGGCCTATATAAAGAAAAGCCTACAGTTATTGACCTTGTATCAAACGCCTGCATGTTCTCAAGAAAAACATGATTGCTTTTGGGATTTTACTTGCTTTGCATATCCAAGATAGAAATAATGGAAGCCCCAACCATGAAACTACAAACTATTAAAATGATCTAACTTAGTCTTAAGCCTTCATTTGTCGGATTTTGCATTTCAGTGTTTTCTTGGTACCTGTCTGTGATTAGAACTTTGTAAGGGTGGTAACATCATAAACTTGAGTGAGGCTTAAATAAGAACCAACAAATGTTGTGGGTGCTTTGCACATGTAATAAGATTGAATCAAAGTGGTTTGATGGAAAAAGACAAGGCACAAGGGAATATTTTCTTGCAAAATAGTGTATTTTTAATGACATGATAATGAGTTTTCTTGTAAAAATCTCTAGATTCATGATGCTAAGAACTTGTACAAGGAACTCTATAAATCTCCTTTTCAGTTTGAACATTGTTGGAATGAGTTAAGGTATCAACTAAAATGGATGGAGGATTCTCATTCAAAGAAGTAAAAAACAAAACCTAATGTAACTCCTAGCAGCTCTGCGCATTCTACATCGGACTCGGTAAATTTAGGAGATGACAGTGGGTCCTATGGATCCTTAGATAGGCCACCTGGAAGGAAAGCTAAGAAAGAGCGACTATGAAAATCAAAAAACAAAGAACCTGGAGGTGATGCAACAAGCTTTGCACTCGTGAATCTGTTAGCAGAGATGAAGGAAGAGAAAAAAGTAATGAATGAGAAGAAAGTTGAAATGTTTGGAAATAGAGAATGCAAATGGAGCAACTAAGAGAGGAAGAACGAATAATGTTGATGGATACAAGTGGCATGCCTCCATTACAAGCTAAATATTTTCAGCGCCGCCAAATGGAAATCTTGGGAAAGAAGATGTAGTTTTTTTATTACTAGACAAAAAAAATTTTAAGTAGAAGTAATGATGCTAAAAGTACTGTAATAATATTTGCTTAACTAGTGCCTAAAAGTTTCTATGCATATTCCACTGGTGCTCGACTAGATCAACTTGGAGTTTGAAATGAGTTTCTTTGTCTCTAATGCAATGTTGAGTATTAATAAATTGGAGTAGTTTTGAACTCCACTTAGGTATCGTTGTGGCAGTGGGACTCTCATCCATTGTATCATAACAAAAGTCCAACTCATTAGCGTCTCACTCATCCTTGACAATCATGTTATGTAATATAATGCATGCCTTCATAATATCCTTAAGCACTTCAAGTCTCTAGAAACTTTATGGTCCACGCAATATAGCAAATCGTGCTTGGAGCACTCCAAATGCTCGCTCAACATGCTTTCTTGCTCTGATAAAAAAAATGTAACACCCCAAAACACACCCTAGACGGCATTACTATCCAAGACCATTCATATCATGAGAGCGACTAAATAAATTCCATAAATAAAGAAATTTCATTCATCATATATCATGTCCATAGCATTATCCCAAATTAATAAGCCAAATCATGGCAATTACATCCCAAAAGAATTAAACGTAACTTAGCAGCGAAATAACAAAAGATTATATTTTACATGATCCCAAAATAACCCTTCAAACTAATACAAAGAAGGACCGTCGAGATATCCCCCTCCGGATCCCCCTACTCGTCTTCTAACTGATCCTCTTTTACAGCATCACCTGAAAAATGTGTTGGTTTGTAGGGGGTGAGCACTAAGCTCTGTAGGAAAATCCTCCCAAACTCAAACAAGGTTTAGAAAACATGTAAAACAAGTAGGTCTCATTTCACAAATATCATATATAACTTTTGAAGTAAAACCAGGACATTTAAATAGATCTCAAGTTTAAGGAACAACAGTAATTGAATGAATAAGTGAAACCACTATACAGTTAGCAAACCATTTCAAATATAATCAAGTCCACCATACACTATTTCAACAATTCTTTCGGTAGGTGGCATACTTTAGGGTAACCTCCACCCCCCTCTAGATCATCTTTGTTTCCCAAGCATCCTTACAAGGAACCTCTTGGGAAGGGGTGATCATCCTTACAAGGAACCTCTCACACTTCTTTCGGTAGGTGGCATACTTTAGGGTAACCTCCACCCCCATTCTTTCGGTAGGTGGCATACTTTAGGGTAACCTCCACCCCCCCTCTAAATCATCTTTGCTTCCCAAGCATCCTTACAAGGAACCTCTTGGGAAGGGGTGAGCATCCTTACAAGGAACCTCTCACACTTCTTTCGGTAGGTGGCATACTTTAGGGTAACCTCCACCCCCAAAATATAACATGTAACAATTCCACAACCAACTAAGAAAAATACATGAGATCACCATAAATACCATTTTGTTGTTCAATATGAAACACTAAAGTTTTGAAATCAAGAACATATGAATAATCAAACTTTGGAATAATTACAAATGAATATTAAGCTTGGAGTATAAAGAATAAAGACGCACCAAGCTTGAAAATCATGGACAAATGAGATATTAGGATTTAAAGGAATAATCATGTATGGAAATAAATAACAAACGACTATCAAGGTGTGAAATCAAGAACAAATGATTATGAAGCTTAGAAATCAAATCAAAAGAACATTCAAGTCTTGGAACCAAGAATAAAGAATATCAAGTATTGAATATCAAGCTTAAAATTCAAAACAAAGGGGCAATCATGTGTTGAAATCAATAACAAAGGAGAAGTCAAGAGACAAACACATTTCCTTTGAAGACTAGGGTTTGGTAGCAAGCAAAGAGATTCAAGGGTTACCCAACAATCACAATATTTTCCACATGACATCAATTGCAAGAATAACAAGAATTAATGATTTGATAGCATACATATAACATTTAGAGTGAAGAGATACATATAAATAAACCTAGCCTCAATGTAAAAGAATGGAAGAAAACCCCTACCTTGCTCCTTAATTTTTGTGTGAAGAACTAGAAGAATTGATCCTTTCCCAACTTGAATCACCACCTCAATCTCTTGCTTTTCCCTTCCTTCTTCCCCTTTAAGCCTCTCAATTGTTAGATTTGATGAAATGGCATGTAAATGGGAGAGAAAACGCCCAAAACAAGTCTGAGTCGTGAAGCCCTCGGTTTGGCGCGTCCGGACGCGTGTTTTGTGCTGTCCGGACGCGTGTTTTTGCGTCCAAGTTTCTGCCATACGCGTTCGGACGCGTGTCTATTCCCGTCCGGACGCGGGTGACAGTATACCCTCAACTTCCAGATCAATTTTGACCTATTTAGAAGCCGATTTAGAAAACTTTCGTCAAATACACTTTTGTATCCCTAGATGTCTACTATATACTGTCAAAATTTCAGATCAATTGGATATAAGGATAAAAAGTTATGACCAAAATAGTAGAAGGTATCCCAACTCCTTTTTACCCAAATTTTCTCTAAGTGTGTTTTCACTACAGAATACTTCCTAACTTCCAATACACTCCACATTACCTCTCCCAATGTTTTTCGACCTTCCGGATTCAATGGAGAACTTATTTTGACCTAAAAATATTTAGAAACTTCCATAATCCCTCTTCTCAAGTTTACACACCTTCGAAACTTAACTTCCCAATAAATTTGTATCTCTAGTTTTTGCTTTTATTTCTACCGTCACTACACATATCCACATTTTTACAACAATTATTTACTCTAAATCTATATACATATATAAAATAAAATGCGGGGTGTTACAAAAAAACATCATTTCTTGCTGACTGTTGAGATTTTTCAAAATGTATATGCTTATTGCCTCTTGGAGATAGAATTATTTTGACAACCGTTGCCCACTTTTGATATACACCATCAACAAGATAATATCACATTGTATAATCATTTTCATTGACTAAAAAATTGACTGCTCGACTTTCCGAAAGGAGAGCAAAAACAGAAGAGTGTTCTAGCACATTGATATCATTGTGGGATCCAGGTAATCTAAAAAAAGCATGCCAAATCCAAAGATCGTATGAAGCTACCACCTCCAAAATAATTGTTGGTTCATGGACATGACCAGAATACATATCTTTCCATGTTGTTGGACAATTTTTTCATTTCCAATGCATACAATCAGTGCTACCCGACATCCTAGGAAACCCACGATTGGTATCCATTGCCAATAATCTAACAATGTCATCATTGTTTGATGACCTGAGGTATTCATCGAAAAAAATTACTACTATAACCCTCACAAATCTTTTTAAACCTTCTATTACGGTGCTTTCACCAATCCTCACATAGTCATCAATAGTATCTGTTGTAACTCCATAAGCAAGAATCCTTATAGCGACCGTCATCTTTTGAAGGGAAGATAAGCCAGTAATCCCAGCAACATCTATTTTTTGGACAAAATATGGATCATAAGCTTCCACCATGGATAGACTACGAAGTAAAAGGGCTCAATTCATTTGAAACCTCATCCAAAATAAATTTAGGGGATAGATAAGCGATTCAGCAAAATAATCGTGATAAAGTATCTCATGTCCTTGAAATCAATTGCAAAAAATAACTGAATGACCTTGAATGGAACCATGACATAGTCCAGAGCTTTTATCGCTACTAAGTTTGTTCATTTCCGTAGTACAAACCATTACTATCTCCAATTCATCATCGGAGTTAACAAGCCAAGCCTAGAATTGCAGACCAAGCCCATCTCAGAAATACAGACCAACAAAGACTAAGCCCATTGCCTTAGAAAACTCAGTTTACTAGTGATATACGTGAGATCTCCATCTTAGGAAGGAAATCAAGGAACGCATTGCAAGCCTTAACCATCTCGTTCGTTATGCCAACATCACGAAGCTAACCACTCCCATCACAATGGTGATGCCTTAATAAGGGCTTTCCGCGATGATTGACTATATTCTTACTAGGCTTGGAAGGAAGCAGATCCTCCATCAAAGCCCGTTCTGGAGCACCATGAAAACTATACTCCCCTATAAATTGTAAGCCCCATGTACACATGGGAGGCATCACACACATCTCAATATACTACACCTCTCAAGTAATAAGATTTTCAGCCACCATTGTCATTCCTAGTGGAGTAGGTCACCCTAACCAAACCACCTAATCTTTGTGTTTGCTTGTGTTGAGCCCTCTTTACTTCATCTTTGATTGATTTTGCATAAACTCACTTTTGTGCTTCATCATGAGTTAGAATCGTTAAGAATCATCTTGATTACAGGATAACGAGACATAACATAAAAACAAGAAGAGTGCAGTTCCAATAAATAGATTTGAGGTGTATGACAATGAGAGGGAGAAGATTATATATTATACATATCCAAAAATATAATTGTTGAAAAAATATGACCGTTGTAAATATGATCATTGAAAAATTCAAATTTTAAATTTTTGAAAATTTGATAATGTGGTTTGACACGTCATCATATGATCATCAATATGGCGATGATGTGACATGCTACGTAGTATTTTAGATTTTAATTATTAATAGTTAGTTAAATTTAGTTAAGTTAGTTAAAGTTAGTTGAATTAGTTAATTGAAAAATGAGAGCGTTGTTAGAATGAACTAGTACACGTGGCTATTTCAAATAGATAGTGTAAGAGCATCTCCAATAGTGCTCTTTAAAATAGAGAGTACCTTTATCCAAAAGTTAAAATAAAGAGGGAAATTTTGTATACCACTCTAATATGACTCTTTATTTTTACTATTTTATTATTTTATACTTTGTCGTTTTTAAGAATAAATTTAACTTCCCTCTTTTTTTTTATTTTATTCTTTTACCAAACTTTAAATATTTTATTTATCCACCGTTTCCTATGATCTTGTTCCAACCCCCTACCATATCTCTTTTATCTTGTTATAGCCATCTCCCATATTCCTTGCATCTTGTTGGAATGGTAACGATGGAGAATCAACAGATACAAACACTTAAAAAAAATTATTTTAATATCCAAGCTTGATTTTGTATAATTTGCTTCTTCGAAAATCCCATTCTGATACTAAGATGATAGGAGTCATGGGAGGAGATTCGCTTTGATGTAAAGAGTGTTTATCCAAAATAATTTGGACAAAAAGATAGATACATCTTTTTTTTTTGTTTTAAAAAAAAAAAAAGAGTACAGTGTGAATTTGACTCTCCAAATGTCGAGATATAAAATGAACTCTTTATTTTAGAGAGCCTAAGTAGAGAGTCTATTGGAGCTTAATTTTTAAGGGTCAACTCTTTAAAATAGAGAATTGAGTGGAGATAAAAAGTATAAAAGAAATGCTCTAATAAAACAAAATATATTTTAACTAGTTATTTTTATTTTTAAGAGCATTTCTAAGGTGGTGTTTGATAAAATTGAACGCTGAACATTAAAAACTAAATGCTGAATTTTAAGTGTTGAATGTTGAATTTTTTAATTCGCAGACTGTTTGTTATCAACTAAAATTTAAGTATTAAATTTAATCAAACTATTTGACAAATATAAGGAGCTGAAGTCTGAAAAATATTATTATTCTAATTTTTCCCTTCTCTTTAACCATCTTTCGGCAATTACCTTATTCCTATCACCACCATAACAATGGTGGTGGTAGTGGTGGTGGCGTCGGTGGAGGTGGCGGTGGTGGTACAATGGTAGTGGTGGCAACAGTGATGGTAATGATGGCGGCGACACAATGGTAGCAACGGTGGTGGTGGTGACAATGGCGATGGTGGTGACAATGGCAGTGGTAGTGGTGGTGGCGGTGGCACAATAGTGGTGGTGGAGGTAGCGGTGGCACAATGGTGGTGGTAGTAGTGGCGATGGTGGTGGTGGTGGTGGCGACAATGGTAATGACAGTGGTAGTGGCGATGGCATAATAATGGTGGTGGCGATGACAGTGGTGGTGATGGTAGCGGTGGCACAATGGTGGTGACATAATGGTAGTAGTGATGGCGGCGACACAATGGTGGTGACGGTGGTGGTGGTGATGATGATGGTGGAGGTGGTGATAGCAATAGTGGTGGTAGCGATGGTGGTGGTGACGACAATGGTGATAGCGGTGGTGACGGTGACACAATGGTAGTGGTGGTGGTGGCGGCGGTGGTGCAATAGTGGTGGTGGTGGTGGTGATGACACAATGGTGGTGAGAGTATATTTGTCAATTATGAGAAATTGATAAAATCCTTAATGACTAAAATTTTCAATATTAGGTGGCTTGCTACTTAAAATTTTAGGCTATGTTTAATAAGTGCTTAAAATATTAAGTGGTATGAGTTTCAAGTTATCAAACGGGTTTAATTTATTAAGTGCTTAAAGTATTCAATTTTAAAATTTAAGTGATATTATCAAACAGGCCCTAACCCTGACTCAAATTTAAATTGAGTTTTTTGGCTGTAGGTACAATTTTTTAGACTTATTTGAGGAAAAGTGTATGAATAAGTTATTTACTCTATTAAGTTCAATTTTAATAAAGCATATTGTGTTTAGATACAAAATTCAAATGAAATCAAAACTTTTTTACCTAAATACTCTCCCTTAAATTATGCATTCTTGATTGACAGTTATATATTTAATCAAATATGTAAAGATTTCATTAGACTCTCTCACTATCTCTCCCTTATTTTCTCTCAATCTCTCTCTCTTTTCCCATTACATTCCCCATCTCTCCATTATTTTCTCTATCATTGATAATTTATTTTATTTATTTTTTCATCTCTCTCTTATTTTCTCTCTCTCCCCCTATTTTCTCTAACCATTTATATCTCTCCCTATTTTATCTCTCTATTTATATCAACATTATAACAACACAATTACACTAATCAGTTACACCAATCAGTTACAATTATCTTATCATTCACCAAATAGTTACTCATGCATTCTAATAAACCAAAGAGTTATACCAAACAATTACACAAATTTATAACACTAACCCAATTTGTCATTCAGTTGTTTACATAAACTAAATAGTTGCACTATTTAGTATCGCGACATCGTTACACCAATCATATATATCAAATTTAGTATAATGGTAAAGTCTTTTGTGTAATGATAAACCCAATTTGGTGTGTATATAATTGGTGTAACCATGTCGTGATACTAAATGGTGTAACTCTTTGATTTATGTAAATAATAAAATGATAAATTGGATTAGTTTGTAATTTCGTATAATTGTTTAGTGTAACTGTTTGGTTTATTGGAACACATGAGTAACTGTTTAGTGTATTATAGGGTAATTGTAACTAATTGATGTAACTGATTAGTGTAATTGTGTTGTGTAACATTGATATAAGGAGAGATAAAAATGAAGAGAATAAAGAAATAAGGAGAGAATGAGTGAGAGAGATGAAAAAATTAAATCAAATCTTTACACATTTAAAAAAAATATATATAATAAAGTAACTAGCTTTGTTTGTCTTGAGATTTTCGCGGCTCAAATCATTTGAGGATTATTGATTTGACGATCCTAATTGGACTTTCATTCCTTTTATAACTCTAATACTCCCATCTCTCATATAACTCTCTCTCTCACAGATATTTTAAACACACACTCTTCTATCTTTTATATAAATCTCTCTCTATCTCATATCTATTTTAAACACACAATCTCCCATTTCTCAGACTCTCTCTCTCTCTATATATATATATCATACTCTCTCTCTCTATTAGCATTGTTTGTCTTGACGATCCTAATTAGACTTTTATTCTACCTTTATCTTATACTTTATCTCTCTCAACATTGTTTGTCTTGACAATCCTAATTGGACTTTTTTACTCAAAACATTTGTATGATTTTATAGATGAGAAAATATTTAAATGTTAAAAAAAAAAAATTCAAGTTGTAGACATTCAAAGCAAAGCTAATCACCAATAAAAAAAAAAAAAACCCAAGCTAATCACCCAAAAAAAAATAACAAGTAATGCCAATTGCATAAAAAAAGAAGAAATATTCAAAGTCAAGCTAATCATCAATAAAAAATAAAAAGTGATACCAATTGCACCCAAAAAACTAAAAAATTAAAAGTCAAGTTAATTACCAATAAAAAAATAACAATGACCAATAAAAAAATAAGTGAAACCAATTACACAAAAAAAAAAAAATTCAAAACCAAGTATAATTTTTTTTTCTTTATTTGCATCGCTTTCCCCTTATTAATGTTCATATTCTTTTGAATAGTGCAAAATAAACACCAAAACGACAAAAATGTCAGTTAAATTTTTTTTTTTTTAAGTGGTGAAATTTTGATTTTGTTGATTTGGTTTAATTGCAGCGTAAGAATATTTTTGTAGCATCTGATAAGTCACAATGACAGAGAATTTAAATCAATTGTTCTCGCAGCTACAAGCATATCCGCTAGGTAATGATAGTTCTATTGGGTTTTTTTTTCTATTTTTTGGAAATTTTATTTGTAGTTCAATGTGGTTGATTCGTTCGATTGGATTCAGTGATTTAATTGTGTGTTTTTAATGATATTATTTATTAAAACTAGATAATCTATTCATTAGATCTAGCCAGAGGTTGAAAAAATAAACACTCATTTGGTGGAAAGAAGAGCCACCATAACGAAATATATGGCAAAATAATTTTGTAATGGTGTTAGCTTAAGTTCATGGGGATTTTCGGATTGTGTTAATATAATATGATTCTTTTTCATTTCAACCCTTGCACTTATTTTATTTAACACATTTTTCGATGCCTTATTTGCTTGGTGAATTTTTTGTGTTAAGAGTGCCTTCAGGCACGGGTAATGACTAGTTATCAATATGAGAGAAAGAGAAAGAGAAAGAAATAGAGAGACAGAAAATAGGGAAGAGAGAGTGAAAGAGTAATGGAGAGATGAGAGAGAATAATGAAATAATAAATACCATTTTAGTCTTTTTTCAAAAAAATGCACTTATGCTAAATAAGTCTAAATTTTTGTACCGACTTCCAAATTACCCATTTAAATTTGAGTAAAAAAGTCCAAAAAACTTGTTCCAACTTTTGACTCAAACTTATAACAAATTAAGGGAGACTTATTTTTTTACTCAAATTAAGGGAGACTAAAATCCTTACCAAAATCTTTAATGGTGAAATTTTACATTCTTTTACAGATTTAATGGTCATATTTACTCTATTTTAAACTTAGATTTACGCTCATTTAAATTGAATTTCTCATTTTTTAAATTTGAGTTTGTTCATTAACCGTTATATCAAATCAAATCAAATCAAACGTCTTAGTTAAATACAAACTTAAATTTGAATAAAAATTTGAGATGAAAATGCTCTAACTTGTAGCCTTCAAGTTGCTATAAGCACGCCCCTTCCTGAACCCCGACCAAGCTTAAAACTCTCCCCCGGAGATCAATGTGCATTGGAATCATGAACTCCCTCAATTTATATCTGTTACCGGTGTTTTAAAACCCAGCCCAGCCCGGCGGGGTTGACCCGGTGCCTAAACCGGGCCGGTTTACATATTGGATCGTCTATGCACCAAAATCAGAGTAAACTCGGAGACCCGGAAAAAACGGGTAAAAATCGTCAAACCGGACGAGTTACTCAAACCGGCTGGGTTTTTTTATTTTGTATAAAAACTGAATTTTGGGGGCCCTTTTGGCATTTTTGCTTTGCTGCCCTAGTCGTTCCTTCCCCATTCCCCCAACCAGCCCCTTTCTTCGCGAACAGCCCCTCTCTCTCTCTCTCTCTCACACACACACACACACACACATAGTCTCATCAATCTCTCAGTCTCTCTCTGCTTCTGGTCTCTGCAGTAGTGTGCAATGTGCACTGGGAGCACAAAGACTCGAATCGAAGGGGAAGGAACTTTCGATCCCTAAACTTCTCCGCTGCGATTTCGATTTTCGAAGGAGAAAGCTGCTTCACCTTCACTGCTTCAGAGCTCCATCGACATCGAGGCAACCGATCGACGATGACCATCAGGAACCGCAACAGGTTACTGACTCATACTCTCTCTCTCTCGATCTGTCTCTGTGAGTTGCATTGTATACATTGTGGGTTGCATTGTATACATTGAATTTTGATAGTTGATAAATGATAATGCTATATTTTCAGAATTATTGGCTTGCATTTTTTTTTGTGGGTTGGAATTTGGAGGGGTTGATCTCAGTTTGGTTTCGGTCTCTCTACTCTATCTAACAGTAACATGTACACTGTGTGGGTTGCATTTTTTTTTTTTTGTGGATTACAATATTGTGGGGATGTTATTGATACTATAAATTTTTAGGCTTGAAGATGGAGACACAAGCATACGCAGAGACACAAGCATACGCACATAGAGACACACACTCAATCGCCTACACACATTCACTCAATTGCTTCTCTCTTTCTCTCTCGGCCCAAAAAAGTGGTAGGTCTCCATCTTCTTCTCCGGGAACCCCCTTTTCGCACCCCTCTACCGGTCCACTATCTACACTCTAAGACTCTTCCAGTCCTCCTCCTTCTCGTCCTGCTCTATCTCCATTCTACTGGAGGCAGGGCATCTGAGGTGGTCCGTGGGGAGTTTTTCTATAAATCTCCAGGTCACCTGAGAAACTGTGGATCGGCCAACTCCAAAGGAAGCTCCCAATTTTCTTATTGAAGTTTTTTTCTGGGAATCTCAATGCCCGAATACAGATTGCAGAATGGTTGAAGTTCTGGTTGTTGCAGCCCAATTTTTGAATTCGACTTGTTAACTCGAATCAAACCTTGAAATTATCCAAAATTAAACTCGAAGAGAGTAATCTGATTTCAACAAAATTCTAGATCAAAAGCAACCTCTCTCTCTCTCTCACACACCCACACACACATACACATACCCTACGCACATTCTTCCCAATAAACGAAGAAGATGGAGACTTACGAAGATCTCAAGTCCTTATTTTCCCATATTAAGGAACAAGAGAAGCAGCTTAGGCTCAAAAAGAGGTTAGTTTTTTTCATTTCTATATCTTCTTTTTTTTACAAGTAAACCACCAGAGCTATATATATATATATATATACAAACATATATGTTTTCTCATATATGTATAAATATGTGTACTTACATTAAATTTCTCAACCTGTTGGTAAATATACATAACTTAAACCAAACTCCAGGAATGTAGGGCATTGTAATATATATATTTTAAATTTCATCAAGAGTTTGGCAGAATTTCCTGTAAGTATAATCGTATTTGGCCAAAAAAGAGTGAAAAAATTTCAATATATGAAAATGAGAGTGGAGGAAAACTTAGGGAAACGGTAAATTAGAGATTCAGAATGAATTTCTGAAATAATTGGAAAAAAAAAAAATTTACTTTACTATGATCATGACTGAGGTTGGGGTATAAGTGACTGGTGGTCTGCTACATAGGTGGCAATTATCTATTGTGTGCCTCAATATCACGGTTATTATTGGCAATGATATATGGCTTGAAAGTATTTGCTATAATATCACTACCCATTGTGGCCCCCTAACCAAGGATGTTGGGAGGGTTGGAATGGATTTGAAGTACTAAATTTGATGATGTTTGGTTGGAAATCAATATAAAGTCAATAGTATCATTAAGGATCAAAATTTCGCATCTATGCAGAATTTTGATCAGCTCAAAAAACATTTCGAAAATAGAATGGAAACAGAGAATAAAATTAGGAATTTTGTGGTAATAGTTGAAAACATAAATGAAAATCTTTGCATTTATGGAGATAAGCTTGTCAATTGGTTAATTGAGCATGTGTAGTGCCTAAACTTCTTCAGATGACATCAGTTTGAAGAATAAAAGTAATGTGAATTGTAACTCGTAACTCATTCTAAATAATTTTTAAAAATTCATTTTTAATAACTGAACAATTTTCACATGATTTTAAGGATTTATCATACAAGTAAAGTACTCATGAATCATCTCCTTGTGACAAACCAGTAATGTTTCCACAAATTCATCTGAAATGAAACGAAATGTTGACCCTTGAGTATCCTATTTTTGGGAATTCCTTTGTTCTAAATTAAGGCGGATTGGAAGTCCGTGTGTGGATTGTAATTTTTGTTGTTACTGTATGCTTATGTTTATGAATATATTACTGAAGGACTTCTCATCCCTCATGTAAGTCTTTTTCATTATCAACGAATAGGTTTTCTTGATTATCAGAAAAAAGTATCTTAACTCAAAGGGGATCATCTACCTCTTGCAAGCACTTTAAAGCGGGTCATTGATGTACTTTGGATATTTTGGACTTATTTTCATTGGGGTTTTCTTTAATTTTTTAGCTACCTTTTGCTGTGCGTGCTTGTAGAGAGCTTGTGGTATTTGTACCCTATTTGTATTCAGATTTGTTTTGGAGAATTCTGATCCTATTTCTTTGCTATGATAGTTTGTCAAATGGTATATTACTAAAACCGATTTTCTAAATTTGGTTCCAGATTTAGTTTACGTGGTAAAACATAGGACATTTTATTAGAATACAGTCTCCCAATTCTCCCTTTCCCCTAGCTTGGTTGGTTAGTGCAGGTGCGCTTGGGAGGGCCTATACTTGCATTTCAATTCATTTCTAGATTGTGTTCATAATTTATTGACGATGTGAATGGATTTCCAAAGAGAGAGAGTTTATTATTATGCTCATAAGGAACAACTATATGCAGGTGGTTAATGGGGCTCCCTCTGTCTGAATCTGAACAAAGGCGAATAGAAGAAATTATGCTTCACAAAAGGTAGGTATATGGGATTAAATTTTGATTTTTTTATCCAAAACAACATTTTTTTTCATGATAAGAAAGTAGTACATTAGGTTAAAGAAAAGAGGTGGACAAGTTGTCCAACCAGCAATTGCGATTCTATGTGAATGGCCAAACATAAGAATCACATGATGCACTCCATCCTTACATAATGCAAAAAAGAGGTATTCCCTTAGAATCCTTGGTTGCCGATGCCAAAAAGATGCTAGAAAGCAGATCCAATCCATGAGCCTATGATTAGCTCACATTTTCCCTGAAGCTTTCTAGAATTTTTTTCCAATTGGACGACACACACAATAGCAAGAATTGCACAATGGCTTTCCATGGAATGCATCATTTTTTTCTTCTCCCAAAGCCTCTCAAGTCCAGAGCAAGCATAGATGAAATGGACCCGAGAATCACCCACCTCAAAATTACCATGTTAAACAAATTATTACATAAGCCAATGTCATAGGGCAATTAAGAAATTAGTGATCAACACTTTCACTGTTTTGCCAGTTCATGACACACTATTGTGGAGAAAGATGAGCATTAGGTCATTTGTCTGTATAGTTGAGTTGGTTTGGTCCTTTTTCTTGTCAATTTTCACTTGAGATATTATGATGTACTTAATATACAACTCATGGTTATTAGCTTTGTATGTGCAGGACAATACCTGAATCGCTACTTAGGGAGGATGATGTAAGTATTTCCAGTATACAATTGTAATCTTGCTAAAACACAGTGGTTATTTAGAGAGCTTCTGTGAGATCGAAACGTCATGAATTTGTTGTTGTTGTGTAGCAGCAATGCGTAATTATAATATATCTATATTGAACAAATACTTAAGGCTTAATCATATAGAATTAATATGTTTTATTAAGCTTTTTTCTCATGTGTACTTAAACATATAATAATTTGACATACGTATTAATTAGCATTTAATTAGGCCTGTACCACAAAATGTAAAGATTATCATGTTCCATAAATATTTCTGTTAACACTCTAATATATTTTATTTTCATTATGTTTAATGTGTCGATTATGCATTTTGGACATATGATGAATGAATGTTATTGTTTATATTTTTTTCAGAATTTTCCTTATTTTTATAGAATTTTTTGGGCCTTATGTCTAGCATCTTATGTGTATTGGCCCATCCCATGCGAGTGAATAGTCGTCTGGTCGATAACCCAAACTGGAACAATGATTCAGGTTCCAAACTCCTCCTTAACATTCCCTACGATTCAACCTCTTATTGAACACTCAAATCATGAGCATACTTGCTGACAAAAAATTCCATCAACTATTTCTCTGTAATTTCCTTTCCTAAATCAAGCCAATTTCACCCTATTTTGCATCCCAAAGCCTACCACCACTGTTCATCTCTTGGTAACATTAATCAACAAGCTTTTCATAACTTATGCCCACCACAAAACCAACTTATCTTCCACAAGATTGTGTATCAGAGTTGAAAGATCCTATACTCTAGGCCCAAGTTTCCGCTTTCCCTCTTTTCTGCATTGTCATCAACAGTGAGTTTCCTTTGTTTTATTAAAAAATGAAGTATGTAGTGTCAATGTAACTTTGGATGAAAGAAGGTCCCCTTAAAAAAAATTTGATTCTTGGTTTAGACGAGGACCCATTGAGAAACCACTACTAAAAGTTGGAATCCTTGTAGCTCACACAGACTCCATCTTCAATATATCATATATGCCCTCTTGAAGATACGCAACGGGTCAATGTCGAGGAAATGAAGCTTGTAGTTGTTATTGTTTTTTGAGGAGAGCACGTGAGAGGAAGATGAACACCAAGCCAATGCTAATGAAACAAACGAAAAATTGTCAATTTGCACAAATGATTAGTGTGGGAAGTTGAATTTAGTATTCCCAATAAACGAAATGGTGAGCTTAAAGATCAAAATTTCATTTTTTTGCATAGATTCGATTAGCTTGAAAACATAAACGCTCCAAACTTACAAAAAAATTTCAAAAAATAGACAAAAAAAATTAAATATTTCTTTCTCGAAACATTTTGAAATATTGATCGAAACATATTGAGAACACCTCGAATCATTCATATTAAAGTATAATACTCAAATTAACATCCTCTCTAACAAGTTAAGCTTTTGGAGCGGAAACAATTTAACATGGTATCATAGTAGGAGTTTTTGTGTTTGAATCTCGTCGCCAAGGATCCAAATGTCGTTTCGAAACGGTCGAAACATCCGAAACGTTTCTGTTTCTAAGGATACCGAAATGAATCAGTGATGGAATCGAAATTCTAATACTTCGAGGTGATCCATAATATTTCGAAATGTTTTGTTATATTTCAATGCATTTGCACAATTATTTTGGAATGTTTCAAGGAATTTCAAGATATTTTGATATATTTCGACCAATATTTTGAAAAAATAATACTTAATTTTTTTTTCATTATATTTTCGAAACGGGTCGAAACGTTTTTGTTTTTTTAGGTGACCGAAACAATACACCGAAACGAAATTTTGATCCTTACTCGTTGCCACCATGTTTATTAAAAGATTTTTCCATGCTAGGTTAAAAAATCTAGCCAGCATGTAAGAGGACATGTCAAAATATAAATACTTAAGTTACACCTTATCTATCAACTTAAGCTTTTAGAGTAAATGGTGTTTTAATAATTTTGAAATACCTTGAAACATAAGAATTTTAATACTTAACCATTGATTCAAATCAGTTTTCATGAAAATCAAGACGTTTCTATTGCAGTGGAGACAGAAAAAAATTCGATCCTTAGATGGGCTCCCTTGTATTGTTCCTCTTGGTTCATTTGTGTTTTTGTTTGGATGTCGACACTTCTGAGGAGATACATGAAAATTACTGTTTGGGTTGTTTAGTTGAAAAGAAATTTGAGAATTTGTAAGGATAAGTGTGAGGTGCTAGAAGGATTGTCGGATCAGATCTATTTTTTAGCTTCATTCTGGATCTCCATATCTAAGGACTTTGATAATTTTCTTCTTTTTTTGCATTAGTGTGAGTTGGACAATATCGTTCGGATTATAATGTGCTCATAAGTATTTTGTAGTGTTTTGCACTGTTTTAGGTTTTGTTTGTTTTTGTGTTGGACAACTTGTTTTCCTTTTCTCAGATAATGTACTTCTTTATTAAATTTTATTAAAATTTTAGTGCTTATCAAATATAAATTATGCTACAATGTTATAAAACTTGAGACCGAGTGTTAACTGAAGTTAGGAGTCAGGAGAGTGAGTTCAAAGAAAAGTTTGTCTTTAAAGTCGATCATGGGCCCCAAGGCCACATGGGTAGTAGTTTACTTGCACTAAGTTGTTCTGGTTTCTAAAGTGTTGTTTTGTGTACGTTTGTTTTTTTAAAAACTTGTTTAGTGGGCTGAATGATAATTCGGACTTTGATTTTCATTATGTAAACTTGGCGATCCCGTGCTAGGGTCTAACATCTCTTCTCCTATTGTACTTATTCTTCTTATCTTAAAGTGCATTATACATGTGTCCTAAACAAGCCCCATTACGGCTTCTAAACTTTTCATATGTAGTCCAACTTTTTGTGACCATTTCGCTGTCACTCACCTCTTAATTAGTCGAAACCATAAGCACACTTGCCACAAGAAAATCCAGCATTTAGTAGGTTTAGTGGACAATCTTGGCAATATTTTTGCAATGTCAGACCTACAGGTAGATCTTTCATTATACTAAAACTAAAATCTGAATATAGGTCATTAACCTGAAGCATTGCCTAATGCATTTGAGGTCTTTATCACTGACTCATTCCTAAATTTAGCAAAATTTTAACTTCTTAACTTAGGCCCATAACCGACCCACTTATCCTGTTTCACACTCATGCTCCTTGAGATACAAAACCCCTCATAACAACCAAACAACCTAAGTCTCTTCCCTGCCTAATCTCCTTTTTCCCAGACATCAAGTGTGAGCATCTTTAAAAAAGTATTTTTGTATCTTTATGCTTTTTGGATGGATTTCTTATCCGCCATTTATGTACATTTTCTCTCCTGTGGAATGCAAGTTTTGTTTCCTATTGGAAAAAGATATGGTTGTTAACTCTGTTGAGTGGACGTTGAGGTAAGATGCTCTTACAAAAATGCAGATTTTAATTACACGAAAATGTCCAAGTGAACAGACAGCCTATTGTCAATATTACTGATTTTTTTTTGGAACTCAACTTTCTCTTCCTTTATTCCCTTTTTAATAAAAAATTACAAATACCTTTTGTTTCTCAATTTGAGGTTTGCCATTCTTTGTGTGCTACTTACTTTGACCTTCCTTTTAAGCTTCTTGTATCCTTATTTTTTCTCTTAATAACTTGTTTTGTTGTAATATTTTCCTTGAAAATGATGGTCCCTCACGAGTGTAGCCAAAATATTTTTGGCTTAATGAACATGTGAGGAAATGCATAACCATTTCTCCAATGATCTCTATAATGGGTGAGGTGGCTTTTAGGGTTGCCAGTGCACCAAGTTTTTCATGTTGGCTTTGCTCATTGGCTTGTTCAAACTTATTCAATCAATGAATAAACCTAGATTAGCCATAGTTTGGACCATAGTTACCAAAATTCGTTAAATCCCTGATCCACGAGGCGTGGGTTTGCAATACAAATCACCAAAATGTATGACCTCAAATTATAATACTAACCCTAAATAATTCGTTTTGGAACATGTAGCACAAATATAAAATACATATTAATTGACTACGTGTATATATATTTATAATTCGTTTTGGAACATTGACTTAGTGTTTATGGATGTTTTATATTATATAATATTACATAATAGCGAAAATAATCTAGATAAGAGTTCCAAAATAAATTGCGACCCAAAATACCAAACTAGCTAATCCTACCCCCATCGTATCGCATACTTAAAAGAGTGTCGTACTGCGTACCCGTAAACATACCAAGTACAAAAGAGATCCATGATCCAGGTAATATTGGTTTGGACCATGTTTAATTTGCTAGCTAAGTGAATATTGCTATTACTTTTTCTATAATTGAATGCGTGAATGTTTGTGTAATGGGCATAAGCTGAATTCTGTTGATTTTGATGGTGTTTTTATTTGGTTTCATAAACATGAAATGTGCTGACAACAGATGTGGTATCCTTTCTGGCCATTCTCCTATATATGTTGCATAGTTTGCTCTTGTATGGAGTTTGTGATGGTGCTTATGTAGTATAAATTATAATATATGGCTGTGTTATCTTGATGGCATGTAGGAGCCACCAACACTCATGCAGTCTAATTCTTATTCTTTTCTTGTGAGATATAAGTAATAGGTTGCAGTTATTTGTATGGTTTTTGATAATGGCAATCATAGTTGTCAAATCGCGATTCGTATCGTGAATCGGAATCTTAAATTTGAGAATCGTGAATCGTATCGAATCGTGAATCGTAAGATTCGACACAAAATTTGAACAAAAGTAAAAAATAATACTTACATATTTAAAATAAACAAAATATTGAATATTGAACATTATTGCATTCTAAAAATAATCAATTGACACAATCATGTCGTCTAAATGGAAAGACGCTAACTTTTTACTTCATTTTCATCTTTTGTTTAACTATTTTCAAATTCAATAACTTGAAAAAAAAGAATTCATTAAAGAACCATGGCTATTCAAGAACCAAAATAGTGACATCCAATATAGATTAAGTTACAAACTTGAATGAAAAAAGACAAATAAGAAAATTGATTGGGAGAAAACATACAGGCTAACATTTTGAAACGAAAAATTAGAACCTAACAAACTACCCATGAAAGAATTGAGAGCAAAAATCAGCCGTGACCTTTAGCTTTAGACAACGCAAGACGAGCTTTAGACGACGTCAGAAAAAGAATGAGCAAAGAGGTTGAGTTTTTATTAGGGCGTGGGTTCCTTTGTAAACAAAACGATGTCGTTTTACTGTTTAGCGGACAAAACAACGTCGTTTTGCCAAAAATTTGGGTTTTAAAAAAAAGTGATTGAATTGTGCGATTCGTGAGATACGAATCGAATCGTACGAATCGTACGATTCAGGTGCGATTCAACTCTAAAACGATTCTCATATTAGATACGAATCGTTTTGTACCTGTATCGAACCGAATCGTATGAATCGAATCGTGAATCGTATGATTTTGATAACTATGATGGCAATAGCTTGGGTTGGATGTGGTTTCATTTCTGATTGCACCGTTTGCTCGTGCAGATTGCTAATGAAGTCCTATTTTCTTCCTTGTACTGTTTCGTTATTTTCAGATGATGATTTTTCTCTGTATCTGTTTCAGGTAAACTCTGAGACCATCAAAAGTTTTGTTGAGAAGGGATTTGGAGAGTGTAACGCTGACAGGAAACATGATATGGTTCAAGATGATATGCAACCCTCTGATTTGCGCAAGGATTTACAAAATCTTTTTTCCCTGCTTGATGACATGACCAACAAAGGGCTTCGCCTTTTTGTGGAGATACTGACAGGTGGCTTGACTAAGTTCGACAAAACCCGTTGGAAGATGAAACAGATCATTAAAGAATGTCTTCCAAAAATGCTGAGGAGCCAAAATGGTAAGCACCAGATGGATACTATGAAACAGCTATCTCAACTTCTCAAGGACCCTCACAATTTCCGCCGAAATCATGCTACACTACCAGCTCCATCATCTCAATCCTCTCATGTTGCTGCTATCAAGGTACTTAATGGACTTGAGGACTTACCTTTTAGGACCCTGAGTGCAATGCACAGGAAGCTCAGATGTATTAAAGGTGATGTGCCTCAAATACGGCCCCGCAAAAAATCTGGATGGGCACGAACCCTTTTAATAGATCAAGTGAGGAAAAGATGTATGAAGATGCTGTCAGAACTTGGTGAAGGGGATGAGCTACAGGAACCATTAGCCAAAGCAATGGCAGTTGCAGGCATAACGTTTAAGCAAATATTAGAATGTCCCTCTATAACAGAATTTCGAGACTTCTCACCGGAAGTGGAAGTGTTGCAGAATGATATTGGAAAGGCCATTTGGCTACTCGAAAAGTTGAGATTTACTGAGCTGAAGAAATTGCAGCTTTTGCTAGATCCTAATTCTGAATTATCAGGCAGGAGTTTACGGATGGCAGTAAGGAATCTTTTGACTGAATACCTTTTTGAGTGCAGTGATATGGACACTATACCAGAATGCTTAGCACAAACTCTCACTATTATCAATAGAAGTTCTCAAAGTTCATCTAGGATATCCTGCTTAAAGGACAGAATACAGGGAGAGTTAGAATGTGTATTGAGTGTGAGTGCTCAGATAAAGCAGATTGTTTTGGACTTGGTTCCTGAACATGAGTTTGACCAAGATTTTGCGGATGCATATATGGAGGAGCTAGAAGAAAGTGATGACGGTGATAGTTGGAATGAGGATAAGAAGCCAGTAGAACTCCTGCAGAGTAGTAATTTTCATTCCAGTGATTCAAATGACCATGGAGAAAGTATTGAAGAGACCAGTCCAACTAATTTCAGATCACCTGTCTCCATAACTAAAAGAGATGGTTCTTCCCCAGTTCTTTCACCCAACCGAAAGTTAAACAGCAAACTTGAGTCTGTGAACATGAATGGCACTGATTCAGTGGATTGCTATGCGTCTTCCTCTTCATGTTGGGAGACCAAAATAGACAATTCACAATATATCGATAAAAACCATTCCCGATTAGGAACTTCGGGGAAGTTTGGACTGGCAGATTCTCATTCACTTGCATTTGTAGCTAATCGTAGTGGTTCTTTCCCAAAGAGACAAGAACCTAAAATTGACTCTGTAGATCTCTCACAGTTCATTTCTCCTGTATTCTCATGTGGTGACGTTATGCATAATAAAAAAAACTTTAGTAGAAACGAATATCTTGCCATTCAAGAAGCCAGTGATGAGACTAGTATGGTTGCCTATCGTCTCATCGGTCATATGTTGGACCAGTTTGCGAAGGTTGATAGATTAAAATTAGACGGGGGTGACGTATCTTATCTCAGATCCTATGATTCAAACCGAAGAAACATCCAAGGTACTTGAAACTGTCTTTATTTTACTCTCCATTCAAATTAGATAAAAGTTCCTATGCAACTGTTATTGTTCGTGATGTCGTTAATATTCTATGCATGAGGAAAATAAGCCAATGATGGCATTAGCATTCTAGAAATCAATCTAGGCCCCTGGCCTTCTTCAGTGGGTTCATTAGCGTAGCTAGGGGCTAGCAGGGCCTTCAAGGCATTAAGGTCTTATATTGCCCAAGGCATAATGTGACAAAAGGCTCACCTTTTGGGGAAGCAGGGCACTAACTTTTAAATTAACTTAGTAAATAGATTAGCTATTAAAGTCCATTTATTCTATGTTGTGCAATATAGTGGCCATTACAATAATCCTCGTTGATATGAGTGAGGAAAAACAAAGCAAAGGTGAAGCACCCTATAGTTTTGTATTTGTTTATACTAAGAGGGAAGATATAGGAGAGGGGAGGGGAAGGAGGTGTTTAGATGCCTCAGATTCTTGTTTAATTCAATTTTCTTGTGTATGTTATTCTCCTTGTGTGCCTCAGCTTAGGCGTCTATATTGAACTTGCCTTGCATGAGGAGTTTGGAGGTACTAAATGCAGTCCTCACTTAGCCTTAATGCCTAGGCAATCGCCTAAAAGTTTCAAGCAACATAGACATGTTAAGGACATCACAAAATGAGTATTTGACATATTCTCCTATAGTTATAAATATATCTAATAGCTGAGTATCTCCTATTATTTTATGAGCTAGTGTAAACAACAGAAACTATGCTTTGTTGAGCTTGTTTCATGAGGTTCAGTAGTTATGGAATAGACCTTGGATTGAAGGTTTAGATTGGTGTCCTATCAGTGAGAATACTTTCAGATAGCTTGAGAGACTTTTTGAGGAAGATGAAGTTAAATTTGCAATCATTGAGCTAAGTGGAGATAAATCTCTGGTCTGGAATGATTTCACTATTCTTGTTTTCAAAGGTGTAGGGATGTGTTGAAAGGGGACTTCATGAAAGTTTTTGAGGAGTTTTATGAGAATGGTGTTTGTTAATTCTTGCACAAATGCAACCTTATTTATCTTCTTTTGAAGAAATAGAGGTCTTCTTTGATTAAAGACTTTTGGCCAATTAGCTTAGTTTATAGTATTTGTAAAGTTGTGGCCAAAGTTGTCTCTAGGAAAATTCTGAAAATTTTGACATGAGACTATTTCTTGTTCCTAAAGTGCATTTGTGAGAGGAACACAAATTTTGAATTGGGTTTTGGTTGCAAATGAGATTGTTGAGGACTATAAGGAAAAAAAAAAAGAAGAAAGGTTTTGTGTTCAAGTTTGATTTTGAAATAGCTTATGATATGGTGGATTAGAATTTTTTGGAGAATGTGTTGAGTAGCAAAGGTTTTGGTTTGAGATTGAGGAAGTGGATTATGACAACATTCTCAAATGGAGGAAAAGCGAGCCTTAGCGGAATGACAACGATGTTTCATTGTGACCTTGAAGTCATTAGGTTCGAGTCATTGAAACCACCTTTCTACTGTAGGGTAAGGCTGCGTACATCTAACTCTCTCCAGAACTCGCAATGACGGGAGCCACATGCACTAGATAGGTCTTTTATTAATGGAGCTTCATAAGGATGTTTTAGAGCTACTCGAGGTCTTGGGCAAGGAGATCCCCTCTCATATTTCCTCTTTATTTTGATGGTTGATGTTTTGAGTAGGATGATGGAGAGGCCTACAAGTCAGGAGGTCATTAATGGTTTTAATATTGGCCGGGAAGAAGTAGAGGCAACACACTTAAAATTTGAAGATGATATTTTCTTTTGTGAAGGAAAGAAAGAGTATATTCACTTCATTGCCCTTGTGTTGAAATGTTTTGAATTATTATCAGGTCTTGAAGTTAATTTGTCAAAAAGCACAATTGTTGGAATCAATATTTACCAAGATAATTGGTTACAGTGGGAAATGCTTTAGGTTGTGCTGTTTGCGGATTGACCTCTAAAGTATTTGGGTCTTCCTTTACGAGGTAAGCCAAAGACCCTTAGTTTTTGGGAGCCCGTGATTCATAAGATTGGAAAAAAGGCTTGATGGGTGAAAAAAAAATCTTATTTATCAAGGGTGGGGGTAGACTTTTTTTAATTCACTTTGTGCTTGTGAGCATTCCCATTTGTTACATGTCCTTGTTCATAATGCCCCATAGGTTGTTAGAACGATTGAGAAAATGATGAGGGATTGTTTTTGGGAGGATAGTGGAGAAGGTAAAAAAAATCATTTAGTTAATTGGGATATGGTGACTCGATCCAAAAGCAAGGGTGGCCTTGTATTGTGAAATCTCGTAGTTAGAAATATCTCTTTATTTGGTAAATGGCTTTGGAGATTTCCATAGAGCATAACAGTTTATGGCATTTTGTGATCAAAAGCAAATACAAGATTCAAGATGATGGTTGGGATTCTAATGTGAGTGAACCACCGTGCTCTCATTGTCCTTCGTGAAATTCATTTTACAAAGATTATTCCGTTTCTTACATAATGTAAAATATGATGTTGGTAATGAAGAAAAGATTCGATTTTGGGAAGAAGTCTTCTTTTGCATCTTTGTGTCCTCGCTTATACTGTTTATCTAGATCACATAACGCATCTGTTGCTAGTATGGTTTCCTCGTATTCCCCCTTGATTAGTTGGAACTTCAATTTCCTTAGATTTTTTAAGATTAATAAAGTTTCACCAAGAGATTCTTTTCTATGTGCTTCCTCACTAAAGAATCAGGGCCCTGATAGATGTCATCAATAGATAAAATCTGGGAGCACTCACATCTTTGATACATAGGGCAACTTCATTCTTGTCTTTTGCGCTGGAAATTTTAGTTGTTGAACACATCCCAAGTACCTACATGCACCCAACACTCCTTATCAGAACTTAAAATACTTGTTTAGATCCTCAAGTGATTTAACAAGGCTGATTTCAAGAACAAATGACAAGATGATTGATATTAGATTGAGTACAACATTTTTTGCTTCAATTTTATGTTTGTCACAGCAGTTGTGAAAAGCAATGCAGACATTTTTTACAACTTGAGCACCAATGCTATTAAACCAGAAGAACGCATATTTGAATTTGAGAAACAAGTGAACTAAACATGGATGAAAACTTTTTTTTCCTTTTCATAAAAATTTTACTATCAGCTTATGTTTGAGATTTGAATTAGCTTAAACTTTTCTTAGGTTAAAACTCTGGTGGAAATGGAACGGAAAAACAAAACTCAAAACATTATGGGATGAGCCTTGTGGATATTTTTCAAGACTTATTTAGGAAGTCTTGAATCAGACAAGGGTCCTATGTGTTTGTGTGTTGGATAAAATACAAAATCCATGTACATACCTGGAGTTGCTACCTTTCAACTAGTGAGCTTGGGCATAAAACTTTTTAATAGTCAATGTACCAGTAGATTAGAATTTGATTGCAACAGTATCACAGAGAATAAGAAAAGTTTTTCTAGAGAGCTAACAGATATATAATTGCGTCAAACTCTGCATGTAAACTTGTTGCTTAGCTTCCAAAATAATTTACAAACAACAATTAATAGACTACAGTTATTTTTTGAAATATAGAAAAAGAGAGCGAGGAAACCATGAGCCCAAGGGTATATGACCTTAAAGTTGATAAATCCACGATTCCAAGAAAAAACACTTGAAAATCAGAAATGAAAGTATATAGTATCATGAACTATAATATGTGACAAGGCCCTCTTACTATAGCATCTCTTGGTTTTTTATTTTTTTTCCCATTTTTGATTCCCAGTAGAAGTCCTCAAGCAACTTCCAGGAGATGGCTATTTTTCATTCTAGAGGAGTATTTGCACATGAGGTTTGACTTGGTTTGTCCTTAATATATATATATATATATAATAAAGATAAGGCAAGGCCCCCGTTTCGAATGCCTTTATGTTATAGGTTATGTTAAGCATGTTTCTTTGACAGAAAACAAGCTCTTTTTCCATGACAACAATCGCTACTATAAAGGGCGTGGCAGTAAGCTTTCTTCTTGTAGCTGGTGTCAAACAAACATGCTAGCACCAAAGTGTGGCAGACACCATTTTGAGGACCAAAACCAACGTTCCAATTCATTTGCCTTTGTGATCTCCAAATAATACACCTCATATATTTATGAAATTAGTTCCCAACTTCCTTGTCAACCCTCCTGGATGGATTCCATGAAGCAATATATACTGCTGGAAGTTGCTGGAGCATTTATAGGAAGGGTGCCATGTATGTCTTACGTCTCGTAAGAGCAACCAAACATTGGAAGCGCATTTCGAGTTTTAAACGAATTATCTCAGTCAACATATAATGTTCTGGGAAGAAAATGTGTTAGATAGGGCGCACACTCACACTCACTCACACAGAGGTCATTGACAGTGGAAATTTATAGTTCCTCTTCCTCTACTTTCTCAATCCCTACTCACTATGGGGAAACATCATATCTAATTTGCAACTAATGGCATGGCCTTCGGCCTTTGACTGGGCAAAATGTTACAAATACAGACGATATAATTTTCCTCTTTCTAGCTCTGGGCACACAATCGAAACAACAATTCACATTGCACACTACATCGAAGTCCATTTATCAAAACATAACAAATAGGAAAAATCCAGTATTAGTTCTACAAAGATTTAAATTACCCTTTATGAAGGTCATGGGTCCAAGAAGTTGTGATTTATTTAGGAGTATGAATTTTGATGGCTTTGGTTCATGTCATAAGGCCAAACTCCTTTGGAATTGCGCGGTATTGGCCTTGTTTTGGGTGATTTGGTTGGAAAGAAGTGGAAGGATTTTTTTTTTAGGATAAGGAGGCTCTTGGGAAGATCTTTCGGACAAGACTTCCTTCATGACATCTTTGTGGGTGTCGTCCTCCAAAAATTTTGAAGGGATTCCGTTATTTTTAATTAAGGATCATTGGGTTCAAGTGTATAAATGGTGGAGTCTTACAAGCACTCCATTGCATTATGCTTTTTTGCTTTATTGTCATTTATTTTTGAATGTTTTTAGGCTTCTCCTTGTATTCCTTTATCTTTGTACCTTAAGTGACTACTTGTCCTCCAGTGTACAATTCTCTTTTATTTTAATTTAATAATACTTTATCGTCTCCTATCAAATTAAAAGAAGTTATGGAAACTTTTCATATGCACCAAAATAAATATATTTGACTGAAAATTTTAGAAGAAATTATGATATTTTGTATTTTCTTCTTTGAAATTGTTAACACAACAATAAGCGCAAATACATTGGGCTGGATATGAAAAAGGACTGTACTGAGCTTTAGCTTGTATATTACTAGCTCATATTAGATGATATAAGGGAAAAAAAAAGATACAATACTTTTAAAATTTGGAATCGGAGGCAATCAATGTGTGAAACTTCCTTAAGTTCATATAGAGTTGAGTTGAGCTCCCCCACTAGGGGGAAGGAAAAAAGCAACAAAAATTATAATTGTTGATCTGCAGGAATAAAGTATATGGGTAATGTTCGTTTATTTAAAATTTCATCAATTGAAAGAAGGTTGGATGGTTCTGGAGATGGCCGTCTGGTGCCGGTTGCATTCTCATCTTATTTGACAACTGAATGTGTGAACATGGATAGGAAGGAACTTCTTTAGTAGGCCAATTCTCACTGATGTTTCTTAACCTGGTAAATATTTGTTGGATCTCCTGTGACTTCTGTGGTCTTGTGGCTAACATATTAAGTGTTCATAGTAGTGTTGTGATAAGCGAGCTTAGGCGAGTGCCTAGACGAGAAGCGAGTCTTGGTTGCCTTAAACATCTCAGACGAAGCGAGGTTAAGTAAAGTGAGGAAAAAGTGAGCTTGGACGACGAAGTGAAGAACCGAGCCAGGCGATAAAAGCGGACGCCTGGCAATTTTTTTAATTTTCTCCTCCTCCTCCCCCCAATTCTTATTCTTCTTCCTTAACATTAACCAAACTATATATATATATAATTTGATTGATTCATCTAACATGTCATATGACAATCTGTCTTATTATAATTAGATGATGTTGAATCATCTGTTTTGATGTGAATGCTCTTGTTAATCAAGTTGCTTGGTCAATCAAATTGATTAATCAATTTGCTATATGCTCTATTTGATTAATCAATTTTTTGAGTGCCCTGTTTAGTGGTGATATTAATCAATCAGGGTGGAAGTCGAACCCACATTTGCTAGCTTTACATTTAGATAACGTGATTATGTCAATTGATTATTTTAGAATGCAATAATGTTCGATATTTAATATATTTTCTATTTAAAATATGTTGATGTTTATTATTTTGGTTACGTTTAAATATTTTGTATTTGTAAAGTCAAAACTTGAATATTTAGGAGTAATCAAAGTATCAAACTACAATATTTACTTATTTTTTATATTGTTCGCTTTGCTTTGATAAAGTGCTCGCTTCGCTTCTCGCTTAGGCCCTTAGGAGACCGGTTCGCTTTAATTCGCTTTACGCCTTAAATAACACTGGTTCATAGTTTTTCTTTTTTCTTTCTAAATAATATTTCATTAAGTCAACTATGTTTGTTTGATAAGTTCTCATACATAAAACCAAGGGACCAATGAATTAGCCAGCTTCCATTTTCACTCCATTCCAATCATTTGTATTTCATTCTTTTTTTTTGTGTTGTTCAAAAAGGATTGCAATGTGATGTTTCCTATCATGTACAGTTGTAAAAGATGAGCCAACTTTCTGGGAGAAAGATGTGTGTGGTTCAATCATTCTTCAAGTGCTTGAAGAGCAATTACCTTCTTTTCCCAAGAGGTATGTTTGCATTTTTCAGTTATTTATTCTTGCATTGCTATTTGTTATATATGATTAGCTACTTGGATCATTGGAACATAAACTAGTAAAGAAATAGAGCAAGTAGAGATTGGTCATTAGGGGAGCTTTCATAGTGTGCTGACAGAAAACACAGTGAATGGAAAAGAAAGTAAAGGAATTAGAAAATACAGAAGCCTATCGGAAAAGAGAAAAATAAGAATATCGTCTATTGTACTTGATTCAGTATGATCTGTCCTTGTCTGGTTATTTGAAATCTCAATTCTCTTGAATTGGACGAGCTAACCACTTGCTCTTCCAAGCAATCCAACCTTTCGCTTTGCTCACTTAAGTGTGGAATGATTCAGCCAAGTACATTTAATCAATCAATCATTGCGTAACCTATGTACAATGATTCTTCATTGGTGAAGTGAAGGGATATAGACATAGAAATTATGTACAGATCGGAGTTGTTTAAAATCTTAAAGAGGATTTAGTAATTATTATGGGAAAAGGATTAGATAGATACTAGTTAAACTTGTATGCGGAGAAAATATAATTGATGCAAGAACTACCCTTTTTAGAGAATATAATAATATTTGAATATTTTCTAAATACAGATGAAATTTTGCTACTTCCGTGTGGATGTTCGTGCGAGTTTTGGATATTCCTATCATGAGCACTTTTTTTCAGATTATGAATGTTATAGGGTTGGACAAATTGTCCACCTTCACTTGGATGATGTGATATGTATTAAATGACAATCTCAAGTCAAAAGGAAGGTAAGGAATTCAAGAACTAGGTGCAGTATTGGAAAGGAGAGAAATGTGGGATAGAATAGCTGAATAATATACATGGAGAATCCAAAGGAAGGGTGTCAATATCTAATGACACTTGATGGTGGAAATAAAAGTACAATATCTAGCCGGAACGAGACAGGAATGCTTTTGAAATCGACAAAAAGATATAAATTAGAATTTTGAAATATATAAATGTGCTAAAAGGTTGTTAGAAATGTTCAGTTTAAATTTTCGCACTAGAGTAGATACTAGAGAAGAGAATCTACACAAAAAAGATGATGAGATGAATATTTGCACACTTGTTACATAAGAGAAAAGAAAGCAAGAGGTTTTAATCATGGTCAGCGTAGTAAGAGTGAAACTTGAGGGTTTTTGTTGCGGACAGGGAATGTAAAAAAGCTATATGAATAGAATATTAATGAGACCATATAGGAAGTTTAGAGGTCAAAGAATATGGTAATCTTGAGAGAACGTAAAAATGTTCTTTTTTTTCCTAACATAATTGAAGATGTAATTTGCAAGAAATGAATTAAATCAGGGGTTTAGGACCTAATCGGATTCCAAGTTGGGCTTGCGAGTGCTTAGGTGATGAATAAGTCTCTTGGTGGACAGGATTCTTATAAAATCTGAGAAACATGAATATAGGTGCAAGACTCACGAAGTTAGGAACTTGTTGAATAATACTTATAATATGAAATTCTAGCATGATTGCATGGGTTGCTAGAGATCTCATGCTTGCAGTAGCCTGGGCATTTTGGCAATGGTACTAGCTGAATTTTCGAATTCCGCACATGGTCACCACAAATTCCAAATAACACTTGGCAGCTCATGGGCTTCTCACATTAAAAAAAATAGCAATTATTTCTGCCATTCAAATTCAATCCAGGAAAAGGCCACCTGTTATGTAATTCTGTGAGAGGGATCCGATGTAATTAAGAGTTGACTTCATTTGGTGCAAGCAAGGAAACCAAACGGCTAGTATCCAATTCCATTGGCCCTCTTGAGGGATGTATGTTTCTTTGCATGACTCCACATGTCATTTACCCATGGTTTCCTTTATCTCTCTCTCTCTCTCTCTCTGCAACTTATTCCATTTCCTTTAACTCTCATTTATCTCTCTAAAACCTCTTGGTCGTTCAACTTGCTGTGTCTTCTCTCTCTCTTAGTTGTCTCTTCCCCTGAAAGCCTATGTAACAAAACAATAGGGCTTGGTTTTCTACCAAACTGGAGTCTTTGCAATCACCGACTCTTGAGAGATCAAGAAAGACTGATAGGTTGTCACAAAATCAATCTGTTAGATCTAAAAAGCTGAACATTTATGAGTGCCCTTAGTAGGAGACAACTAGAGCCTAATCCCGTAGGCCACTTTAGGGATTTTTGTTCCTCTGCCATAAGCTCCACACTTGTCATTCACCCTCGATTTCTCTTTTTATCTTTAAAGTGTCCATTTGCAACTTGTCATTACCATCTCTAACTATTATTTCTATCTCTCCAAATCCTCTTGCTCTTTTGCAACTCTCTCTTTCTCTCCCTATCAAAATCCTGTGCAACAAAACAGTGGGCGCTTGGCTTTCTCCAAAAATGAGGCTTTGCGTTCTTCGACTCACCAGAGTTCAAAAAAGACCCAGCATAGCTTGTTGAAGGACAGTCAAGCCGGCAAAAGGTCTCTAGTTTCTTCTTTTGTGTAGGTTTTTCTGTCTAACTTGATCGAGTCAATCTTGTTTTATGAGAACTATTTTGTCATTAGATATTTATATACATATGTTGAGTCAACTTTTTTATTTTATATTCTACACCGTGTTCAGTTAAGCAATTATGGACTGGACCCCTTCTTTGAAAATCACAAAATGACCATTGTGTCTAAAAGGTATTAGTATGTGTCCCTAACAAATTTGGACCTTGTCCTGACCGTGTCTAAAATTGGAAATATAAAAAAAAAATCCAAACTTTTTTTGTTGTATTTAGTGTGTGGCCTTGACATGTCCAGAAGTGTTCCTAAAATTTAAAGCACTCTTTTTGGTTTGTTTGACTTGTATCCCTCGTGTTGGTGTCTTAGATGTGTTAGACCCCAGTATGTGAGCTTAAATAGAGTGTCCGTACTTCATACGACTAGTGAACCCTATGGAGGCGTAGAAGATGGTGGTGACAAAGTTTCAAATATCTCATAAATGAGACAAGAGATTAATCAAAAGGTTTTCTTAGTTGAGTTGAAGAAGAATCGGGGGGGATCCTGTCAAGATTACAAAGAGAACTCGTTTTGCTAGCTTTTCTATTATTGTGGGATTGGGGTTGTTTCATGGTTATGCAGTGTGATCAGTGAGACATGTGAATGAAGGGGCTCTGAGGTGTTCTTCATAAAGTTAAGTAGTAAATCATATCCACTTTCGATTGAAATCAATTCCAACAGGTATGGGAAGTGTATTACTATTTTAAGGATTCATTCTTCTAGTAAAAGAGGCTTCACCTCTTGGGCGGAAGAAGTTTGTAAGTCTATTGAATGTTATTTTGAGGAGTATAATACTCAATCTATGAATATGTTGCCGATTTGCCACAAAGTAGAAACATGGCGTATTATGAGTTTATCAGAAACCTAAAGTTTTGAATAAGAAAGAAAAGTGGAGGATATTGCTGTTGTTGGTAAATTAAAGAGTGTTTTTTCATCCCATCATGATGGATTCAACATGCACTGGTTGAAAAGTTTGTGGTTAGAATTGTATTGAGCCTTTTTTAGGTGGACAAGGCCGTGTTTTTCTGCGTGAATAAGGATCATGCATTAGATATTTGCAAACATACAGAAATTTTCATGGAGGAGGTGGGTATGATGAGGTTATCTAAATGGGTTATTGAGTCCAATACAAGAAGAGTGGGTGTATAAAGATCGAAGATTTACCTTTTTCATTTGTGGAAAGAAGAGGTGTTTAAAAGATTGACAATTGTGATGGTGGATTGGAAGAAGTTTATCGAAATACTCCATTTTTGCAAAATCTATTTCAAACCAAAATAAAGGTGGGTAGATGTGATAGGGGTTTTATTCCTTCATTATTAGTAGTCGAATTTGAAGGGAAATGATTTCAACAAGAAGTTAGGTAATTTTAAGACTTGGAGATGTTAGTGATCGCAAGAAGCTCTGGAGGTTGTCTGGTAATATGAAGGCTCAGAACGACAGGCTGAACATTGAAGATGATGAGGTGGCTAGGGTTTCCTTCAGTGGCGTCGTCGCGTCGATAAAAAGAGGGTAGCACCGTAGCACAAAGATCCTATGCATTGCAAGGAAGAGAGGAAGAAGTTGGGCCGAAGAAAATCTTTTTTTTTTTTTTTTTTTTAAAGTGGATCGTGTAACACCGGATATTACATGCTAATTTAAATTTCAAAAATGGAAATGGAAATGTAAGCGAGATTGGTGAGAAGGTTAAGGAAGTTAATCAAACTATTGATCAAGTGGGCTTAGAACATGGTGGGCTTCAACTGGAAAATATTAATGGGGCCCAAATTTCTGTTGGGTCACTTGATGTGAGTGTTAGGCTAAAAGGCTTGAGTATTTAAAGTTAGTAATGGCTTGATTCGTGTTTATAAACCCCATGACTCGACATACAATATACGATCTACTATGTCAGGGACGATGATATGTTTGGGGTTAATTTGGTCTATGAAGTTGATGATATGGAAGCTATCTAGTCTACAACGATGTTTGTGTGAGTTAGAGGTGGGAGATGGGTGCGAAGAAGGGAAGAAATTGACTTTGACGACTTTTTCACAAATATATAAAGAAAAAGGAAGATTATAGTTTTGTAGATTTAGACAAAACTAATAATAAGGTTCATTTGTTCATAATATGAGGTGTTTACATAGAAAAAGGGACTATCAAATAGATTTTTATTAATTGGAAAAAAGATAGTATAATGCATCCGAAAAAATTAGATCACCCGCAGGCGGAAAAGTGAATTTTTCAACTATTGTAAAGATTACATCAATAACTCATGGTTCAACGTTGCGATATCAACCGTCAACTCAGAGGGCACTAAGACACATTGGTCATGGAGTCGCGGAATGGTATCAACTTATACACTAAATGATAGTTAGAAAGCCGCAAAAATTCTAGAAAAAATATGAACAGTAAAATTCGTGCGTCATCTATCCAAAATACATTATTTAGCATTTTAAATGTAGTGAAAATGAGATGTATGGTGTTATCAGAGATATATTAATAAAACGTAATACAAGTTGGACCTAATTTAAGGATCTAATTTAGACGCATAATCAGTAGTACCAATAGATCAGGTCCCAAATCAAGTACCCAAACTTAGGTGCTAGTAACATTATTAGTTAGTAAAATATACCAAGTTGATGCAATAGGACATTAATGTGTTAATTAATTAAAAAAATGCAGCCACATTAAATAATATATAATAGCAAAATATAAAAAATACAAAACTCTAATTAGGGTAAAGAGGTATAATATTGTATTTGAAGAAGTCTTCAACTCTAATTAACTGTGGGTGTTGGGACTCTCAGTTTCACCACTCATGAGTCACGAGATAACTCTTCGGTTATATATATATAGAGAGAGAGAGAGAAAGAGACCTGAGGAAAGATTGAGATTGAATTGAAGGTCCAAGCAAATTTAATGAAGCAAGTACTCACGATGGAGTTGGTGAAAGAAGAACTGAAGGAGAAGAGAAGGATGAGAGTGGAAATTGGCAGTGGGTTGATTTCATAGGTTTGCTTTCAATTCACCCTTCTTTTTGTTGTTCTTCAATTTCTCCTCCTTCTTTGTTGTTTTTTTCACTATTTTTTGCGATTTCATCATGAATCGGCCGACTCGGTGACCAATTTGTCTGAGTCGAACTTTGAGTTTCACTTATTTCACCAAGTTGTATTCGTGTCAAGACCGATTCACATGTGACTCATAGATTTGATGTAATGAGTATCAATATCGTTCAGTAGGACCAGAGTCGGATATGGCTCAACAGAGTAGTATTGGACTCGGCTAATACTTTGAACCCTGAATGGCTAGTCTCAAGAATTTTCCTTTTTCCCTTAGCAACCAACATAGTGACTAGATACTTGTTTTTTTTTTGGGAAAGTAGGGTATGGGCTATTTGCGGATAATATAATTTTAGTTGATGAAACTGAAATGCAAAACAACACTAGACGAGGATCAAATTTCATTTGTTTGCACCATAGTTATTAGTATCGTATGATACGTGGTACATATCATACGATACGTCACGATACACCTAAAAAACGATACGTATCGTGTCTTTGTATTGTTTTTTCATCGTATCGTACGATATATGATACGTGACGATTATTTTTTTTTAATTTTTTTTTGGTTTTTTGGGGCTAAAATGACATCTTTTACCCTAGGATTTATTTTTAAATCACTAACCCGTGAAACAATATCGTTTTAGTGGTTATGGTTTAAAAAAATAAATAAATAAAGTCTGTTGTTAATGTTGTTCAATTGAATTCAAAATTCCTGATTAATATTAAGGTTGTTCAAGTAGTTGATGTTAGAAATTTGAATTAGAGGTCTTTACATTTTGATATTACTGAACTATGTTGGGAACTTGAATAGTTTGTGGAATATTAAAGAAATACTATGTTATTATGAGTCTATGACTTTTTTACAAAGGTATATATATATATTTTATTAATAATTATTTAAAAATTAAAATTGCGCATATCTTACGATACACGATACGATACGATCCACTATTTTTGAAAAACAATACGTCTTCCGATACGTCATTTGATAACTACAGTTTGCACCGAAACGACCAAAATATTTTTGTTTCTGTGAAAAACCCAAAAGAAGTAGTGATGCAAAATCAACATTTTAATGTTTTTGGAGTTTTGAAAATGACTCCGAATCAAAATTACAATTTTTTCCTTTTTAAAAAGCATAGAGTTCACTAATTTACTATGCTAATTGAAACTATGGACCAATGCGAAACTTCGATTCTTGACTCTAGATTTAGGATTTGGAGGTAAACACTAGCACCGTGTGGGTTTACAATAAGTAGAACTAAAATGGGGTAAAATGTGTGTGGTTTGGAAGAGCAGAAAAATCAATGGAGGGGTAGAGAAAATTAAAAACCCAGAGATATGTTTCATTATCCAGGTTTAATTAAGGAGATTGCAGATGATTAAGCTTGTAGAACAATAGTAGATTGGCTCAAGTGGAAAAGTGCTTTTGGTATATTGTGTGGCGGATACAAATGAATCTACAATTACAGTTTTACGGAACTATAAAGCTAGCTATGCTTTATGGGGCAAAAGGCTAGAACTAAGAAAAAAATGTTAATAAAAGAAGTGTAGGTGAAATGACACTATTCAGATAGATGTGTGGTAAGAGTAATGAATGCATTTGTGAGATTGGAGTAGTATTACCATTAAAGAGAAATTGAGAGGGCATCGGCTATGATGGTTTTAGTATGTACAACGAAGATCAATAGGTGCACTAGTGATTAAGAGCAGCGGGGTCATCATCAGTGGAAATGCTTTGGGAAGAGAAACTAGGAATGAGGTAGTGAAGAACGATATAATTGCATGGTTTGTTGTTGTTTGGTATACTCCCCCCTCCTCTCCACTTCGCTTTTGTGCAACTTGGTAATACCACTAGCTGAGTTCAGAATAACTGTTAAAACATTTGGAGGAAAAAAAAAAAAGGAAGGTTCAAATTATTATTTTCTTAGTGCTTAATAGTTTCAAAATCCATGGTCTTATCAAGTCGACATGTGTTTTTGCAAATGATTATGTCTAGGTAGATGAAATCCAGAGATAATCATATTATTGTTGATGGGTTACTAATAACTTAACTGCATTTCTGCTTGCAGTGGAAAAGAGAGAGTGAAGGAGTTGTTGGGCCTGTAGTAGATTGCGTTGGCATTAATTACCAGAATCCTAGAAGAATATTAGCAGCTGCCTTGTGGTCATGAATCAAGTTATACATCATCTCTGTCTGGATTTGATTGGTGTTTCGTGTGCTGTTGGGCAAGGAATGTGTCCTCCCGAGTGTGCATATGATATATCGGTTTTTGACCATTTTTTTGCTCCCATGACATTTTTCCTCGATCTTCTATGTCTATCGAGTATATTGCGGTGCTAGAGAATTCGACTGAACTTCTTGTGGACAATGCTGTGCATGGTTGAAATGCTGTCACTTTTTGTTGGAGCAGCTATGACTTGAGGAAATCATCGGTTCACAAAGAGAATTTGCTAATTTATGTATTTGTTTTATTCGTTAATTGGAAGGAAATGAGCTGGTCACAAAACCAGTAGGGAACTGCCACATCTTATACATTTGATGCAAGCTAACCTATAAGGAATCATTGAGAATACCAAATGAGGAATTCTATACATAACAAACTACTGTCAATTTTTTTAATACCAAACCAGTTAGATTTATGCGTTCCATGGACTTTAACTAAACATCCGATGAATAAAATTGTGGATCATTTAGTGCATAGTCTTACTGATAACAGATATAAAGCTGACATTGCTTGTAGGCTGGAGGATGGGGTTGTGGTTTTAGGGCTAAGGGTTAGGTTTTCTGGCTTTACGGTTAGGAGGATATTTAGGGTAGACTGATGGGGTGTAGTATTTCTGGTAAGGGGAGAAGTTGAACTAGAAAGTTTGTGGGATGGTGGTGCTGGCGTTCTCAGTTATCTGACTTCATTGTGTGACAAGTATGCCACTCAGACAGATTTGTTCAATCTGAATACCCAACGTAATCTAACTTTAATAGAAAATTTACTCCAATCCAATTCGAATTAGTCAACCAAGCTGGATTTTAATAAATTACAATTAAATGTCAACCAAATTTCATTAATTCATTACATATTTATGTATATGTTTTTCGAATTAGATCAACCTCGAATTGAATAATGATAGCCAAATCTAAATCTGTAAATTATATACAACAAATTCAAAATCAAAATTAGATTATCGGAAAAGAATACTATTGCATATCTCACCAATTGGTCATTGTGGACCAATGTTTTCCTTGTTTTCGACCTTGTAGGCATACGAGGCATATGGATGGGTCAGGCCAAGAGTCTTAATCTGCAACAGAACCCCAAACACATCCTTTGATCTTAACCTTTTATTAGTTTCCTCAATTTACTTTTTTAATCAGCCATAAATAATGACAATATGCTGTCCCCCTTCCGTATTTTTTTGTTTCAACACCACATAGTTTAAAATTCTCTAAACCAAGAAAAAAAAAACTAGAATTCTGCTCTATGGTCTAAATCCCCTTACTACTACAAGACTAAAAACAACAATCGGCTAACAGATTGATTGATTAATTCCACACATTGGCTACCAAGTGTTTACCACACGCACGATAACTAATACCTCAGAGATTAATGAGTCATTCCGCGTACACTAGAGAAAGGTTCTCTCTGTGCTCCACTAGAGACACTGGATATAGACCAAACTGTCTCACAACATTATGAACCAATGTCGCATACTGCTTTAATGACTAGGTGAGAGTTGGGACATGTGATGGCCCCATCAGCAGAGAACTGTCATGTGCAAGCTTCCCAACTGCAAGAGAATCTGCAGCCTCAAGGCTGACATTGTAGATGGAATGAATCCTGCTCTAGTTAACACAAGGAAATGTAAAACTCATTTTCAAGGCATCATGATAACCAGACATGCAACCAGCAGGCTGCACAACACCCGTTCCACATTCGTGGCTGTAATGTAGGTGGGATTCAATTCCCTGCCAAGTCCCCTGGTATGTTTAATCATCGCTATGTTTGCTGTCTAATCAGTGTATTTTCCGGGTGGGTTTAGATTTAGATACACGTAAGTTTCACAAGGACAAATTCTTTGGAACATAATATTGATGCTATGTTTAAGCATATGATATTTTAGGTCCACATCAGCCATGTGCACAGAAGACATGGGCTAAAAACTTTGGCCTAGTTGCAAGGAATATAGAAACATCACTGAATCAGCAAAAAAGAGATATTCTGGGATGTAAGTGCTACCAAATCAGAAATTTGACAGCCTAATGCTTTGACAATTTGCACAAGCAAACCTGTATATACAGCCTATAAGATAAGGCACTTGAAACTGAAAGAAAGTACCTTCATTCGCCAGCTAACACCTTCATCAAAGCTTCTAACATGTACCAAACTATACATCAACACCAATGAAATCAGTGGACTGCTGATATCCTCCACAGGAATCTTCTTTTATGGCATTCGTTCATCGGCAAACACAATGCTGCTAGAACACCCAAACATAGAAGGGACTCCTTCTGATTAGCCAACCCGCTCACTGGGAAAGCAATTCCACCGCCTTCTATGGTTTAACACGCCAAGGACCCTCGCAATCCAACACCAATGAAAGAAACATCAAAAGGTTGCCCACCTATACCTTACCTACTCTTAAGGTTTTTAAGAGTCTGCCTTCAAGAAGCAATTGCTACTGCAAGAGCTGCCCATAGAACAAGGGGCATCACGAATGAGAATCTTGACAGCACGGGTGCCAACAAACTCTAGTATCTCAAGACACTCCTGCAAATCAGAGTCACTCACCAACATCACCCATTCCTCTTCATCATCCAGATACTTGAGCTGAAATGTCCCTATTTGCAGTTTTAACCTATTTGCAACTTCTTCATACAGTTGGAAACACCCAGCAGAAGGCTCAAATTTGAAACGGATAGTATCTTCTTTGTAAGTAGCTTTCATAGTTATTTTCGATCCCCCATCTCCAAAACTAGTCTTGGTTTTAAAAAGCTTCCTTTCCCCAACGGTTGGAGAGCTTGATGAACTGCCATTCATCATTGAACGCGACCCATTTGATGAGTCTGTCATGCTTGAAGATGTGGGCTGGTTACATTCATAGACCCCATTATTGCCTTCCCTTCCATTGTCACCTTTCATCCCGGTATCTTTCTCATCAACAACAGCATTGGAGCTTGAGCTTCTAGAAATGAATTGAGAGTCAGAATTCTCACTGTCCAAATCCCAATTCCTGTATCCTCCTTTTGTAAAGTAAGAACCTGGAGAGGCATTCTCACAAGAAATCCAAGGCCTGGTAGCGAGACAAGCCAGCTGTGATGGCCCAGCATCTGATGTAGCCAATTGGGAGTCATCAAAATGATGAGTCAGATGGATGCTAGATTTATGTTCTCCCTCACAATCACTTGGAATGAGCAGATTCCTTGGAAGTCGAACTTCGTTTCCACCCAAGTAACACTCTTCTTCCAACTTAACCCTAGAATTCTCACCATCCATACAAGAGGTTGGAGACACTGACACCATATCATGGGTAACTGACTCCAGATTTCTCGCAGGAAGGCTTTTGCTGGGACAGATGATATCTTTATGCACATCAAAATCGTGGATGACAGAACTTTCTGCCACTAGTCCCCCAGTGGTTGGGTCAAACTTTAATCCTCCTTCCATCCCCTGAACAGAGTTGAGCACAGTTTGTATTTTTCTTAAGGAACGGTTGACTTTGTTTATCTTGCGGGATGGCCATCTTGAGATCCCATGTTGTCTGCATATCCTTTTCAGTGTAGTAGGGCAAACTACAAAAAAACAAGAAATTCTATGAACTGTCCTTTTAAATGTATTTCCAGAATTATTTTCGCACAATTAAATAACCTTTTCATGAGGGATCTGAATACAAAGGTTTAGCATTAGAAACATCCCAAACAGTTCCAGAAAGCATATAAACTTCCTCCCAAGGTTCCAACAAGTGACGAACCACACTGGTTCAATGACAATATCATGGACCTCCATTTAATCAGCATTGTTATTTTCGTTTCTTTACGTCTGATTTAAGCAGTTTAATACTATCAATGTTGACTCCTATCAGAAAAAGTAAGCCTTCCAAATCACAGGAGTTGATGAAAACTCCAAAACCATCCCGAAAAAGGAGTAAAAAGGGAAAATAAGGAAAAGCATATCCAAGCCTCAGGAAAGTGTAAAGTCTGTCGGTGTTTATGGTTATTAATCCCATTAGAAGTTACTTTTGAAACCAGGTATTAATATAAGGGGCATTGCTTTTCTTACAACCATACAAGTCCTTCAATGCTCAATGTTATTTTGAATCAATAAATTGCACTTAGAATGGTAGTTCAGGAACAATACTTAGTGTTAACAGTAGTGACAGATCAATGGGACATCCTTAAAACAATGATTATGAAAAATTAGTGACTTACCACCAATGCTTTTAGCTGCATCCTTAAGACTCCCAGAAAAGTATTGTTGAAGAACACTTAAACTAACATTCTTCTCTGCTGTGCTATGCTTTTTCTTTACTGGTTTCCTTGATCCACCCATAGTCTACAATATAACAGAAAGCAGTAAGAGCTCAATTGTACGAGCCATTACAAAATCAAGCACCGAGAGATCCATACCAAATAAGATTCACACAGCTTTTCACAAGAATAATAAATCGCGGTTTCATATTGGTAGCCTTTGAAGCATGTATTAGTGCTTTTTTTTTTCCTTTTCTTACACATTTCTTTGGTCTATGTTAGATGGTTTCAAGTGGATACAACTCAAAAAAACACAATCCTCCTGTCAAATCATGGTAACTCTAGTAGTACCATAAATGAAATTATTGACTGAACGATTGATGTAGAAATGACAGTGACATTCACCCTTGAATCTAATAGCTGCTTGCTTACAACATTAAAATTTTCATCTCAGCCTTTAAGTTTCTTTTGGATGAAATGGATAACTTACATCAAGCAGGCAGTACAAGACACATCCCAAATGTTCTTCGACCTTTTCACAGTATTTTGTCCATTGACCCAACAGAAGTTCAAGCTATTACCTGCCTGATAGCTTTATCCATTTTGTATTTGGCTCTCTCTATTTTGGGGATATAGATATCAGCTGGATATGGGCCCCCTGATACCTTTCAATTCTAGTAGTCTTAAGTTTGTAGGTTTACTTGGTCCAGAGGCAAGATTCTCACCGTTGCGTGCTATATTTAATGCACTTTGAATGATCACAAAGGTGAAAATATAATGGTTGTGATGACAATCACTCCTTTCCAAGAAAATATTATGAGAAAGTTTTGCATTTAGTCTCAAGCCACAAAGTCTTATCTGCAATTTCTCCTTCTCAGGTTATTTGATCTTTCACTTCTCTAGCAGTAAGTATCTTTCTTGCATAAAAAGATGCAGCTCCTATTACAGCCACAAGGCAGAGCATCAATTTTTCACCTCCCTTAAAAAGGCCTATATCCCGTTTTAATAACAAACCCTAGCAACAACTAGAAACCTCTTAAAGTCCTCTAGCCAAATATAGTATCAAATAAATCCAAATTTCCTTTCTTCAAACTCTATTGGTCGGACCAGTAATGAAAACAGACTCAGAACAGCAGTCCAGAACAGAATTGAGCCGAAATAATAATTATAATTATAGGAAACAGTAAGTGTGAAAAGGAAGTTGACAATTAACTTCCATTCATTTTTTTGAGTCAACTCATTCCTTAAAATTAAGAAGGGACAATTAGACTTAAGGAAGCAATGATCCCCTAAACCAGTGAAGTTTTGAATGTTTTTGAAAGTCCCCATATCTCAGTTTTATTTGCAATGATGTTCAAAATGGGATTTCTGATACAAAAAAGTCTATTTTGTCAATGTTTTTCCTCAAGAACATAAATGTAAATCAAGAGAGAGAGGGGGAGAAATCTGGGGCACAGTTTTACTTCTTCAAAAGAGGGTCCTTGCATATTTGTTTGTTTCTCCTTGTATTTCAGTGGTCAAATAAAATAAAAAGAAAATTTAGGTTCAATGGTCTTGAAGTGGGGAATAACTGCCCCCATAACCACAACCACAAATTATCTTCTTCTCAATTTCCAACCAACTGCCTAAAAGTCTGGAATATTAGGTACCTTCATTTGAGGTTAAAATTTAGTTTCAAAATAATAAAAGATATAATCATTTTCAAGTTTTGGAGGAACAAAATGGACAAAGTAGTACTTCATTACAACCAAAACTTAATTTTGAATTCTGAGTACATAAACCAGACTATGAAGACCTTAAAAAGAGTATTACCAGGATTGGCTTAGGTGTAAATAGTGAAATCTTCCTTTAATTGTGATAATCCCATCTAAGAAACTTATACATTAGTGAATTCTTTAAGAAGGGCATCCAGGAAGAATACTTAGTACTACCAGTGACTGCCAATTATTTGCTGGGAGGCAAGTAGAGATCCACCTTCACCAAAAATAGAGAAGGAAAGATACTATTTTGACCAAAAATAGGAATAGTTGCTCTGATTCAAATAACAAATATTACTCTACACTAGCACAAAATCATAAATAGATTACAAGATAAAAAAAACTAAGCATCACCAGAACAAAATTTGTATTAGAATCCTAAATCGATCCAGATATGCCAACTCAAAATCTGAAAATAGATCCATGAAGTTAACAATCATAAAAACCTTTATGATTAGAGCACATGAACTTCAAGAATATCCATCACATTATGACACTTTTCACTCATAAATCAATGGGCTCAATGGAGTAGATTTCGTCTATATACACTATCAATTTTATGCATACTAATTTCTAATCTCTAAAGCAAGCAAGCAAATAGAATTTTACAAAGAGAAACTGTGGGTGGGCAAAAAGAATCTTATATTTTTGATGTTGAAGTGGGCTCTGTTTTAACTTTCACGAATTGTTCCCTAATCCTAATGACAAGGGCGCACGCGCCCTATGCATGTCATCTTTGTTAGAATATTCTAGCTTCTGCAACTGATCAGTAATCACAGTCAGACCAAAAGTTGGTGCAGATGAATCATCCATTGGCGGTGCAACTGCTACTGTATAACGATCTTTAGACTTAAATGACTGATTGAGTGACCCCTTAGCATTCTTATTCACCAATTTAGCGCACTACGCCTTCCAGTGACCCTTCTTACAAAAAAAACTACCCACGTCTGAAGCAACTCAACCTCAATAGTTATTATGTGAATTGAAAGTTGCTAAGAGTTCTTATTTATATTATTAGTAGTGTAGGACAATATTGTCATTCCAATAATGTCAGTTTACTATAAATAAGAAAGTGTAGGGCAAAGCATTCCACACACTCATCATTCTTTCTTTATCATTTCTCTTCTTCTCTCTTATCTCTAACCCTAAATCACATATACTATCTCAACTTGGTAGCAGAGCAATCATCTAACCAAAAAAAAATTTTCAAAAATAGCACAAAGAAACAAAAGGAGTTGAAAAAAAAATCTGCACAGTTCATCACTAACGTCAACACCGATGACAGTGACATCATGCTGACATCAACACTTTCCGACAACATCACCCACCAGTAGGATCGACTCATCAAGCTGGTGTTTTTGGTATTTTTGTTGAATTTTTTGAAATCATCTGAATACCATTTTCTATTTTGTTCTACGACTTCTGACAACTGACGATGCTTCCTTCTCCCACAGAAGTGTGCGACTAACCTACAGTGATAGTCTGGAAAGAATCCATATCAATTTGGGGTGTCTGGGTTGGGTTCGAACTGCTCTATAGCAGTCGGCAGTTGTGTTTTGGCCACTGGACTTCACTGGTTAAACAAAAAAAGTATTCTGGTGTGTTTTGGGGGTTTCTTTACCGACGGGAACTGTTCCGGCGAGGTTCTAAGCAACGGATATGGTGTTCTCAGTTGTTTTTGGTGCATTCTGATTTGACTTGATGTGTTCTGATCTCCTTTGGCTCTCACTGTGAGCCTTCTTTGGTGTATGTTTGATTTGTTGTTTCATCTTGTTTGTGGTTGGATCATTTATTGTTTGTTATTGCTTGATTGATTGTAGATACAACAGTGGATGCTCTCAGGTTTATTCTGTGGATAATCAGATTAGGCAGATTACTTCGGTAAAGTTAAATGAAACTAATTATTACTCTTAATCTCATCATGCCATTAAAGTTTTTCTGCGTGCTAAATGGAAAGTTAAATACTTGCCTAAAACCCTCCTCCTAATGAGTCCAAAGGGTCTGAAGATTGGTGGAATGAAATTCTTTGGTGATGACTTGGTTATGGCAGTATGGAACCATTAGTGGCCTCTAATGTTCAATTTCTTGATACAACCAAGAAGATATGGGATTCTCTTGAGGAGATGTACTCGCAAGAACATAATGGTTCTCGGATCTATAAACTGTTTAAGCGTAGGTTTAATACTAAGCAAGGTACTAAATCCCTAGTTGAGCATTATCGCACCTTGAAAAGATTAAGGGAAGAACTTATATTGTACAAACCACTAAGTGCAGACCTGGAGATTCAGAGGCAACAACATGAGGAGTTTCTGGTTGAGTTGTTCTTATTATGGGGCTATCAGACATACTGAGAATTATTGTTGGGATAAGCATGGGAGACCGGCATATGCTAATGAGGCCTCTAATGATTTGGATCCACTTGCGCCTCAACCATCTACTGTTGCATCTATTGGACCTACATCTGCCTCTCATGATGTCCTTACTACTCTACTCAGTCATCTCCTTCAGCTATTGGTTCGGCTAATGTAGACAATTTTGCACATGTGGCAGTCTAATCAACTTCACCATCCTGGATAATTGATTCAGGAGCTAGTGCTTATATGTCAGGTATTTTCTCCTTATTTTCTAATTTTCGTTCTTCTAATTCTTGTATTGTCTTAGCTGATGGTTCTTTTCGACTAGTGCGTGGGACTTGTGATCTCTACCCCACTCAGTCCATGCCCTTGACATTTGGTTAATTTGTTCTTCATTTTTCCTTTAGCTTATTGTCCGCGAGTCAATTGACTAAATCTTTAGAGTATTCAGTGACATTTTATCCACCATCTTGTATTTTTCAGGACCTCCAGACGAAGAGGTGATTGATTTGGAGTATAAGCAGAATGACCTTTATTATTTAGACTCCAAAGACTCAATACCTACCTTGAGTGCCACCGTGTCCCCCCTTCAGTGGCATTTTCGCTTGGATCAGCCTTTATTGCAGAAGCTTTGTCAAGTTATTCCAAGTTTGAGTCCTTTTCTTTTTTATTAGAATGTGAGACTTGCCAGTTGGGCAAAGCATCACCTCAGTTCTTTTCCTAGTAGTAATAAAAGTCGTCAATTGAGTCCTTCTAATATTGTTCACTCAGACATTTGGGCTCCTACAAGAATAAAGAGTCTTTTTGGTTTTCAGTATTTTGTTATCTTTGTAGATAATTTTTCTCGTATGACTTGGTTATTTATGATATAAGACCGTTCTAAATTCCCCAAGTTATGTTACTTTTTATAATGAAATTTTGGTACAGTTTGATAAGCGTGTTAAAGTATTTTGATCTGACAATGCTCTTGAATAAGTTCAATCATTTATGCATACATTTTGTGCTGACCATGGTATCATCCATCAAACTACATGTCCACATATATCTCAACAAAATGGGGTTGACAAACGTAAACACTGTCATATATTGGATGTTGCTCGTACATTAATGTTTAACATTCCTTTCCTACAACCATATTGGGCTGATGATCTTACTTCAATGTGCCTTATTAATCAAATGCCTTCTTCTGTCTTGGATAATCAGGTTCATTTCTCGTTACTTTATCCTAGTAAACCACCATGTAGTCTTACTCCTCGTGTCTTTGGTTGCGTTGCATTTGTTCATCTTCTTGGTTTGGGTCAAGATAAACTTTCTCCACGCTCGGTCAAGTGTGTTTTTCTGGGATATTCTCGTACTCAAAAAGATTATCGTTGCTATGCTCTTATTGCTCGTTGATATTATGTCGGTGTTGATGTTACCCTCTTGAGTCCTCCTTTTCTGTGTCCAATCATACCCTTTCCCCAAAATTAGTTTTTCCCGGTTAGGAAAAACTCTTGTTACCTATTGTACCGGACTATGTTTCCTCTTCCTCCCCAATTACCACTACTCCATTACAGGTTTATAGTCGTTCCAAGGGCAGATAGGTGGTTCCATATGCTTCAACGCCCCAACTATTGCCCAACTCTATGGAGGTCTTGCCTTCTGAGCTGTCAACTAGTTCATCATCTTCAGACTTACCTATTGTATTGCGGAACGGTACTTATAACTGTACTAAGTATTCCATTTTTAATTTTGTTTCTTTGTATAGGCTTTCTCTATCCTTTCGTTATTTTGCATCAACTTTGTGTTTATTCTTAGTTCTCTGAAACAGACATTGACATCTCCTAGTTGGAAAATACTATGTATGAGGAAATGCGAGCCCTTAGTGAGAATCGAACATGTCAGTTGTCGTAAGAACAACGAGAACTCTTCTTCCATCATGTAAGTAACCTGTTAGTTATCGTTGGATCTACCCAGTGAAATATCATCTCGATGGTTCAGTTGAGCGTTAGAAGGCATGCCTAATTGCCAAAGGCTACACTTAGACATATAGTGTGGATTACTATGAGACTTTTTCGTCTGTTGCCTGCTTAAACTCTCTTAGAGTTCTTATTTCCATTGCAGTGAGTTGTGATTGGCATTTGTATCAACTGGACATCAAGAATGTTTTTTTACATAGAAACCTACAAAAAAGGTACAATATAACCTCCAGGATATGTTGTATAAGGTAAGGAACACTTAGTGTGTCGTTTGAAGAAAGCAATATATTGCCCGAAGGTCAATCAAAGATTTTTCTATGAAAAATATAAATCAGAGTTAGTACCTCCACGCAAACACATGCACTTTAATGGGAACCTTAGCCTAGCATATCATTGGAGCTGGGGCAAAAATAGGACAAGATCATTCACCAAAGAATTAAAGAAGAATTTACTATAAAAGACACCCAAGGACTCACAAATCTACATTCTTTTGTCACGTAACTCTTGATCCATAAAAGATAAACCAAGAATAGAAAGAAAACGCCATCAAATCCCTAGTGTGTCTATCATCTAGATTTCTAGAAAAACCGAAGTCCCAAGAATACGGATGACTATAAAACCAAAACATAGCAATAACTGATGCACCATAAGAATCAGACAATTGATAAAGACAAGGACACAAAGATGAAAAAGATGACTCCCCAACCCATGCATCCTACCAAATATGACTTCTCTCCCCATCACCCACAACTTAAGATTTTGGGAAATCCTTATCACTCCCTGGGATATAAACTTCCACCCTTTCAAAGTTGCATATAGATATACAGAAAGCTTCCCTTTTGCTCCTAGAAATGGATGAAAATGCCTCCCTATTGTTCCAAACATGTCTTGGAGCAAAAACTACCTTCCGCAGACGGGTTTCCCTACTATTGGATTGTGAACCGATGTCGTGTGGAAGATTCTAACCACCAAGTTAAGTAGGTCAATGAAAGTTGCTATTCAATCCATTTCTTTTCTTCTTCAATTGATCATAACTGTTAGACAACCATATACTCCAAAAGCTTATGCTGTTGGAGAGAGTGTACCTTAAGTATTTATACTTCAACACGGCACCTCACGTGCAGACTAGATTTTGATCCTAACACGTAAAAATCTTTTTTCTAATAATTAAGGTGGCTGCGAGATTCTAACACAGGACCTCCTGCTTTAATATTATGTTAGATGACCATCTACTCTAAAAGTTTAAGTTGTTAAAGAGGGTGTAACTTAAATATCTATACTTCAACAACAACAATGCTATTCCATGACTCCCACTAGGTATAAAATGACTGGGTCTCTTGGTGTTCCTTATGTATATCAAAGCATTGATTAATAAGCATAGGGGGAAAAAACTAAAAGTACAAGTAGTGTGGACGATTCTAAGAGGAATAACAATTTCATAATATCACTTGTCTCAGTGATAAGGCAAATCCATTGCCTACTGCTTCCTGGACATCCTTGCACTTAGGTTGATGAATACAAAAATTGTATACAATGAGAAAATCACATACCCTTTCTAAACCAGCATTACGGTTCAAAAAAGATCTCAGCCTCTTGTAGCAATTACTTAAAAAAGGGATCATAGTCCCTATAAAAGAATTGATCTGCTGTCAAAATGAGATATCCTCCAATAGTAAACACACACACACACACACACATAGTGGGTGAGAAAACAAGAACAGAAAACTTAGGAGTCGTTTGGTAACGCTTTCGTTTTTGCATCTTCAAAACAATCAAAAACAGAGACAATTTTTGTCTCTATTTTGTGATAAATACTGAAACAGAAAACATGTTTGGATGTCATTTTTGTCTATCAAATTATGAGAATAAAAAATAAAAAACATGTTTGGTAACTACTTCACGTTTTATCCTAAAAACATGCTTTGTCAAAAGTAGTATATGGTCTATGCCCCGCTGCTATTTCTCTATCCATCAAGTCAATGAAAATTGTCTCCTTATTGAACATCCATATGGCTACATTTTTATCATGGTCAACCTCTACAACCTCGTCATTATGAGTTTCTTCGTTACCCGTTTCCATCTACAACAATTTCTCAATTATACTAACAATTTCTCAACACATAACCATACTACTAATTCACAAATGCAACACGGATCAAGGTGTACAAGTAAATAAATCTAAGTTAACATCAAATCCAAGTAAACAATAAAGGCAAGCAACATGTACCCACCCCCTGCAATTCTTTGCTCACCAAAAACCACCCCTGCAGTTCATTCCACACCAAAACCCACCCCTGCAAGTCATTCCTCACCAAAACCCACCCCCTGCAATTTATTCCTCACCAAAACCCACCCCCAGCAATTTAAAGGTTTACGGGTATGAATTTGTTGTTCAAGAAACTTAACATGTACTGTATTAAGTTAACATGAGAATTGAGGTCGTAGCTACTGAGGAATAAATGGAATTTCATCAATTTTCCGAATATATTGAAGCTTTGAATATATAACACAAGATTTTATTTCATCAATTTTTCGAATATATACATGTTTCACTGGAATAAATGGCCTGGTCTAACTATTTGGTTTCGTGGGTATTCAAGATTTCTTCTGAGTTTCAAATCAACGAATTAGTGACTTAAAAAAATCTGCAAAGTAGATAAAGCTAGTACATTGCTTAGACATACAAATTAAAACCCTAACAAAAAAAAAAGACTATTAACCAGAAATATTCCCTTTACATAATGACATATAAATCTAGTGAAGCTTCATACACAATGTTTCCGAGTAAGAAATCACGTGCAGCAATGGCTATTAACCAGAAGGCCATTAAGAAATCTTAATGGCCTTTGTCTTTCTGAGTAAGAAATCACGTGTTTCACATAGAGAAGAAAGAATGTGAAGCAATGGCAAACGAACACGGACAGAGAGAAAGAGAGAGACAAACAGAGAAAAAAAATACAGATCTATGTATATTGTGGTGAAAAAAATACAGATTAAACAAAAAAAAGGAAGCTCTATGCATATATGTACAGATAAAACAAAAAAAAGGGGCTGTCATGTATAGATCTATGTATATCTATGCATATATATACATATATCTATAAAAGTAAAGGGATTAGGAAGCTCCTTCTTCGTCGATCTGTGAGTGGTGCTGAGAGAGTTCGCTGAGACAGAAGAGAAGAGAGTAGCTGAGGGGGCTTGAGTCGTCTGTGTTATGTGAGGACCAAATGACAATAAGACCCCATATTTATACTCTCTCATATGAAGTGGTATTTTGTGGCTAAGAGAATTCAAAGTTGAGACCTCATTTATACCAACCCCGCGTGTTTTGTGTTTCGCATGTTTCTCGGAACACAAATTTTTTGTTCCCATTTTTTTGTCTTTGTCTCCAAAACAGCTAATATAAAACAAAAACAAAAACAAAAACAATTACCAAACATATTTTTGTTTTGATTTTTGACAAAAATTGAGAACAAAAACACAAAATACAGGACAAAAAAAGTAAACAAACAGCCCCTTAAATACTAAAAAAATACAAGAGGAGAGACATTAGGAAAAAGGGGAGAGATAGAGAGAAAAAAAGAAGGCGGCTAAGAACAAAAGAAAAGAATTAGAGGAAAGGAAAGAAGAAAGAGTACGAGATCACGAGAGTTAAAAAAAAGAAAGAAGGGAACAGTGAAGAAGATCTGGAAGGGAGCCAGAGAGAAATCAACACTCTTCTTAATATTAGTTCATATCCGAGAGATAAGTACTATTTTTCACCTCGAGCTCTGTTTCCAGGCTTCTTAAGATCCTAATAAAATAAAGACCTCTTGTAAGTCTCTCGACCCACTAAAGCATAAAGGACTTGCATCACCTTCTAAAGCCCAAAGAACTCCCACAATTGGAAAACTATCACACCACTGAAATATACTACAAGCTTCCATGCATACTGCCATGTCATCTTCTCATGTGTCCCCTAACTTGCTTAGTTGATCATATATCCCTAATGCCATTATCCATCAAATATAATGCCCATTTCTTTAAAAAGGTACAAGCCCAGAGAACACTTTAGTGCTTTAATGGTTACTACTAGCTGGGCTTGAATTTGTTCCAGAGGTTTCAATAAAAATCACAACCAAGCCCTCTAAGTTGGGCCAACTCAGGTCAGTTTAATATGTTTCCAACCTAACCACAACCCTAATGGAATAATCCTAAAGATAAAATGTTAGGAACAATACCAGTGACATAATTTAGCCTGATGCACATTCAAATTAGATCCAATAACACACCTTCCAACAAGTTTTCATTAGCTAGGTACTGTCTATAAAGAAAAGAAGGAAGTAACCACAACAAAAGTGAATGAAATACTTGTCAGAAAACAAAAACATTCTCAAATGTAAAACAAATCAACCAACTTATTTAAACTATAAATGTTGATGGATTCCAATTTGGAACTCATTCATTACAAAGAGAGCGGGGCAATCAAAAGACTACCTGTTCACGAAGACCATCTGCTTCTGTTCCAAAACTTATTGAATCAGACGCAGTCAACGACCCCTGATCAACAGAATTCAAATTGCCATCTAACAATTCCTGTTGAGAGTTGCTCTTTAATAATGCCACTGGTGACGAGTTTGAAATTATAGAACCCTTTGCTCCAACTAATTCTGCATCCAAAACTGTCCTCAAACTCTTGCATATCCTCTGCATGGTATCAGAGAGGTTGTTCAACAATAGTTGCTGTTCTGCTCCCCCTTTCATATTGACAGGAAGAAAGAACTCTAGTATATAATCATCATCACCCGTGTAGGTGCTCCTTAGCCTAATCGCAACACCAGCATTCAGGCCAAACTTACGTGCATGATGGACAAGAGGGTACTCGCTTATATCATATTCCTTTACATTAGGGAAGAAGAAGGGGCGATTGGATTGAAGCGCTTTCCCAGCAATACCTTGCCCTTCCTCAAGATAATGTTTTGTACATGCATGCACAAATCCTTGCATCCCTCTATCATTTACATAACAAGCCGTATCCTCAATGCATAGCACACATTTTTCATCTGAAGTTGTATTACACCCTCTGACGCGTACTCTTATAATTTCATCTTTAACTCCTTCAGTGTAACTACAGGGGATCCAAGTCAGAGCAAGGGGCAATCTATGTGAATGGCAGACAGCTCGTAAAACATCAGTTATCTCAGCTAAAGCAGCCCGCTGGTTCTTCGACAAACACTGCAACATAACAAAACACCTTAGAAGGTGAGCTGAAAATTCCAAAAAGAAACAAAATATACTTGATATGAAACTAGAGAAGTACGTTTAATCTTTCAGATTCTGCAATGGATGAATCAGAAAGTGAAGATTACACTTTCAGGGTTATACCTGGGGATAAAGTCTAGGAGGTGCTATGCTCCTTAGATTTACAGCCTGCAATTAGTCAGGAACAGAAGTTAGAACAGAACCCACAGTGCTGAGCAGTACTGGATAAACTACATGAGATTCCAGCACTGTAACCTGAGCAAAAATAAAAGAAACAATTAAAATGCCCCACGCATTGTACTCAAAGACATTATAATTTGCATAGTGGTTATAATGTTTTATGTTTTATGTTTCATAGACATCCATGGTAATCGTTGATAGAGCTGCCACGTAGTTGCTTAGTTCCTGATGTGCAATTTAGAAGGCGTCTATTCAAAAGTTTAAACTAATAAAAAAAAAAAGTTGAATCAGATCTACAATAGGGACCATGTTATGCCGTTAATGCAGTTCCCATAAGAATTGCTATGCTACTGAAGACTTGCTTCATCCAAATTAGAGCCGTTGCTTATGTTTCGAACCCTAAAAATCTCACATAAAAGAACCCACACTAAAAAAGATGAAAATAAAGAGTACAATATAAGTAAGTATGTGTCCGCTAGATGCATAGAAAAAGACAAAATTGTTTCGTGTAAGGTGAAACCACTGAAACCATTCCTTTGCTGAACAAAAGGGCTAAATATTAGAAAAACATGTTATCAAATAACTATGAAGGACAGATGACTTACACTGATGACGTTGTACTTTTTCGAGCAGTAGTATAAAAATCGGGCAGAAGACACGAACTCTTCTTTACAGAATAAAACCAGTTTTCATAAAGGGTTATAAATCACGGATGATTCTCCTGCCTTTATTAAGTAAGGTAAGCTTCTTTTTTATCCTATTTTGTTATGTAAAATAAAAAGAAAAAGTATCCACAGGGATTATGTACATTTTCTAGTACAGGAAAACATTACACAACCAGTTTAAAGGCTCATACTAAGTATAACATCAAGTGGAAGAACATGGAGACAGTAAGGATACAGATATACAGAATATGGGAGTCTGATGTGAAGAAGCATATGTACTTCAGCTATAAACACAGAGAAAAAGAAAGCTGACCTGGAGTGCACGGCAAACACTTTCCATTTCAGAGTCGAAATTGGGTTTATCTTTCATAGTGACAAGTTCCAGCACTGCGCAGCATGACTTTCCAAGGGAGTCACTCTCAAAAACTGGTACAGCAATAGAGCCACGGACTTCATGATCAGCTGCATGTTGTACCCTCAAGTATTCACCCTTGTTGTAGTACATTACATTTGAGGTCCATTCTGGAACTCTTGAGGTAAATACGCGACCGGGAAGCCCTGGAAAAAAACCTGGTTTCAATTCTGCAGAGAAGGTAAATGCTCTAGAGACTTCACGGTATCCTGCGAGCATCTGATCGAGCAAGTATGGTTGCTCGCAAGTGCTTAAGATGTACTGATCACCATGCTTAATCGGAACCCAAAATTGAGCCAAAATGCCCTCTCCAGATGATTCTTTAAACAAAGACAATGCCCTGAGCATCTTCTCAGCGAGTGGTTGTCCAAGTGGCCTAGGGATCATGCAGCTCCCCATATCTGAAATATTTTTGTTCTGACAACTGTTTCCTCTCTTAGCAATTGAGTCATCCTCATCAGCAGAATCCAAGGGGAAACCGAATTGGGCATCCGTCTGCTGAAACACCCTATTGTCTCCACAATTGAAAGAATTCGATACACTAGCACCATCAGTCACTGGTAAGCCAGTAGTACTTTGGTCTTTGAAGCTTAGCGCATCCATGGGTGGATAACTCATGGACATTGAATGAAGGGGTGACAACAAATAAGAGGCAAGCATTTGATCTGTTGCTAAGGGGCTGCTGCACCATCCAGCATATGTATCGAAATTCATGAGCTCCCCAACATTGTTAAATAGATCCTCTGAAACCGGATATCTTGTAACATCATCCATGGACACCATGCTTGCCGCCTGAGCTCTTGGAGAAGCCCAATAATCAATACCCTTTTCTTTAACCGAAAAGGGGTACTCCATTTCAACTATAAAGCCAAAATTTCAAGTAACAAATGCTAGAGTTCCTTTTGAAGACATTTACTCCCAGTAATATTTCTGTCTCAAAAATTCTCCGTCACTTGCACGCAAAGAACCATATATCTTAGCATCAAGTTCATCTTACACTTATTATGCTGAAATCAACACAATCGAACCAACAACCAAATCTTCTTGTCAAAAGTACTATCATTCTTCTACACAATTGAACAATCAACCCAACTAACCCTAAAACCCAGTTTCCTCACTAGGTATAACGCAAACCCTGCAATACCCACAAATAGAAATCACACACCCCAACCCTGATATACACAATTAAAACTTTAATATAAGAACCACATAATTATAAGTCACAATTAAGCATTGTACTGACCATAAATTACAAAGAATAGCTTGAACACAGACCTCGGGCAGAAAATTCAGGGTCTCAGAAGCTAGCACGAGTCAACTGCAAGCGAAAAGCCAAAGCTTCTAATCAACAAAAAACCGATCTCAGAATTGATATATTATTAACAAACACACCCATAAAAAAGCCAAGAAATGACCAAACTAAGAGCGAATCACAAAATCCTCCTGGTTAATTTCCAAAAAATATTCAAATGAAATGAATCAAAAATTAAAAGCATGAACAAATACAGAAAAAACGAACAAAAATACAAAATCTTTACCAAAATCCGAGATTTCAAAACCCTAACAATTGTGTGTGCTGACAAAGAAGAGTGTGTTGAAACCCTCAAAATCACAGAACTCTTTTGGTTAAAAAAAATTCAATTGAAATGAACCAAACATTAAAACAATGAACAGATACAGAGAAAACGAACAAAGATACAAACTATTTACCAAAATTCGAGATTTCAAACCCCTACCACAGCCTTTTTCTATCAAACGAAATGAACCGAACATTAAAACCATGAATAGATACAGACAAAATTAACAAAAGTACAAAATCTTCACCAAAATCCGAGATTTCAAAACCCTAACACAGCTTTTACTATGTAGTTTCCAACACCTACCCAAGTATCTTCAGGTGTTGACAAAGAAGAGTGTGTTGAAACTCTCGAAACTCGGCCAGGTCAGAAGATTATGGGTGACAGAAATAAAAAGTTACTTTCGAGGAAGTCAGAGAGAGATCCTACAAATAGAAAGGGTCACAGTCAACTGAACTGAACATGATCTGGGTGGCGTGAAGTCTCCGGTTTTTAATTCGTTAAGTTTTTTTATTACTAAAAATAGAAATACTGTTTTCGGCAGTTAAACTAGCATTGGTAATTACTTCTCTTTTTCTTCCCCACTCTCTCCATGTTAAAATATGAAGTGGGCTGTGATTAGGTTGTTAATCAACCTGAGCTACTCGAGTTTGACTTGAGTTCAGCTCGGGTTCGGTTCATTCAGGTTTGGTTCATTTTTTAAAAGAGCCCGAACTTGAATAAGTTTTTAGGCTCGTTTAGAAAACAAGTCCTACAAGCTCGACTCAAACTCAACAGGTTCAGTTCGCTTATGTGCAAATACTCGGGTTTGGCTCGGGCTCGACTTGTTTTTAGCTCGTTCAGGCTCGGTTCGTTTCCTAAACGAGCCCAACTTGAACAATTTTTTAGGCTCGATTAAGAAATAAAATTTTCAAGCTCGGCTTGAATTCGGCTCGGGCTCGTTCGACTAACGATCCTAACTGTGATTAAGCAAAAAGGCAATGTAGGAGGCTATGCATCCAAACTATAATTTTGCTATCATACCCAAAAATAATTATAATTATAATTATAATTATTTATGATCTATGATTAAGACAAAGATTTGTACTTGTCTATGTTGGTATTGGACAATGATTGTCCCGTGTAATGCATAGAATTTGTATTATTTATTTATCATCACCATCCCTCGACTCTCACTACGCCACCACCCATGCTCTTATCTCGTGACATTATTATAAAATTACTTGTTAATATGCTAAATTGATATTTTTACAAAACTTTAAATGTAAAGTAGTTAATATATATGATGATAAGAAATTAAAATATGAAGTAATTATTAAAAAATTGAATGTGGTTACATAGGTAATATCATGTTGGAATTCAATTGAAGGAATTCAATTAAATAAATTCTTCAATCATTTCCCTTTAAATCAATGGATTCAATCCATAAAATCTCATTTATGAATTTTACTGCTAGAGTAATGCTACATGAATTTAATAAGTAGACTTGATAATTATAATTATCAAGTAATAACATATTATATAACTTTGCATGTATCTCCATTCGATTGGAATAAAAAAATAGGATATCAACAAGTTATTTTTTTGAAATTATAGTCTAACCTTAAAATTAGTATTTAAACATAATTAAGTCTCTAAAATATTTTTTTTTTAAAAATGAGAAACTAGTACTTTTTTTTTTTTTTTGGAACAGAACTACAACACAACTCCTTACAAAGGAGAAGTGCAGTAGAACTTTATAAACACACTCACACACCCAGAGGTTACCCGATGTGGGATAACCCCAGCCCATCCCCTAGACGCTAAGGGGCCTGACCCGCAACAGGCGGGCACAAGGATGGATTTGAAGAGTCGAATGTACATAGGCTTTTTTAGTAACTTTGAAACGTGCAAAATTTACGTAACAATGAAAAAAGTAAAAAGGAATGGCGTAGTAGTTAGTATATTTCTCGTCTTGCCTCCTGGTGTAAGGTTCGAGTCTCGTCAATTCCCCCTCCCCCTGTATAAATAATAACAAAAAAAAAAAAGTAACAATGAAAAGAATTCTACCATAGCGTCAATCTCACCTTAAAAATATTTGTATTATTCAAAAGAAACCTCTAGAACATTTAACAAATTTAATTAAAAAAATCCCAAATAAATTTTGTACGTTCAACAGTTTTCAAAACCAAAATTTCGAATATTCCAAGTAGCACAATTTTTTTTTTTCAAAAAAATTCAATCAACTTTTCAAATAGGATAATAATATTCTCTATCATTTATTTTTTCTCGAGCCTAGAACCTTAGATACAATCTTTTTTATAAATAGAGATGACTTGTTGTGTATCATCTTTAAGTCAAAATTATTTGACTGATTGTTCATATTCTCTCCATAATTCTCAAGTTATTCCCTTGTTGACTAATTCCCCACCGGAATATATATATATATCAATAATGCCCTCGTCCATCAAAATTTGTATACTATTTTGAATTTTAAATTAATGTCAACTATAGGATCATTAGGTCCCATAAATTTTTAACTACTATCTAATGATTATCAATGTGACATTATCAAATTTTAATGAACATATATTTTTTTTAAAAATTTCTTATTGGCTAAACATATATCATTCATTTAAAGAAGATTCATTGTATATATAAGTGGATCTCTCACTCATTAAAAGTGACTTATCTGTTGTCTCCCTTTTGGAAAGAAAATCCCATTCTGAACCTTTTTCCTCTGGGAGTGAGGCGGGTAGCTAGAGGAAGTCTCACTGTAGAACTAAACAGAAGGGGGGGCGCAGGATGAAGCAAGCAGCAAAGGACATAGTGAACGATCTGCCAAATTTTATTTTTTTAAAACTATATTGGGGGAGATCTTCAGGGTAAGTAATATATATATCAATAATGCCCACGTCCATCAAAAATTTTATAATATTTTGAATTTTAAATTAATGTCAACCATAGGATCATTAGGTCCCACAAATTTTTTACTGATATCTAATGATTATCAATGTGACATTATCAAATTTTAATGAACATATCATTTCTTTTTGAATATTAAATTGGCAGACCGTTCAATGTGTCCTTTTCTGCTTGCTTCATCCTACTCTCCCCTTCCGTTTAGTTCTGCAGTGAGACTTCCTCTAGCTGCCCGTCTCGCTCTATGAGGAAAAAGTTCATAATGAAATTTTCTTTTCAAAAGGGAGACGACGGATAAGTCACTTTTAATAAGTGAGAGATCTACTTATATATATAATGAATCTTACTTAAATAAATGATATAGGTTTAGTCAATAAGAAAATTAAAAAAATATATATATTAGAATGGGTCTAATACCCAAAAAAGGCAAAAAAAATATATATATATATATGTTAAAATTTTTTTTTTTGAACCGGGTAGTTTAGTCATTAAGCTGAAAAAAGAATGTCAAAATGGCTTTTATTGTTGCCTTGTTGGTGAAAGCAAAGTGGAAGGAGGAATATTCTGGGGGCGGCAGGTTGGCATTAGATTCCAAAAGTCTTCTCTTTATCTGTGCTAATGGTACATTGTATCTTAAGCCAACCATGTCACATCTCTATGGTTGAGCAATATTTTAATGGGTAAAAATCATTATCCTCCCCTTAGGTTTATATTAATTTCTGTGATTACCCATAATATTTAAAACCTCCCATATCTCAAATTTCTTTTTTGGATAAATCTTAAAGTGAGAAGCTTTTTGCGTCAATGTGAACTTTGCTTCATGCTGCTGACTTGTTTTTTGCTTAGGTGTTCGAATGAATGAGGGGGTCTTACTTCTGGAACCACTGTCAAAAGCAACCTGTGACTTTTTGTTTCATATGAGGACAAAGAAGGAGATTCTAAAGTTAGGAGTTGGCTTCGGTACCGAAAAGGCAAAAATGGGTACGATACCGAAAATGGCTTCGGTACTGTAGTCGGACCCCTAAAGTTAATACAACTTATATAAGGAGTGTAATGATATTATTAAAAATTTTGTGCCCCCAATTGTCATAAACCTTAAGGTCTATCTTATGTTATGCGGTCGTGTTAATCCCTTCGTAGATCAAGTGGTAATCGCATAAGTTATAAATTCAGACGTTTTGAGTTTAAATTTTGGCAATTCAATGGGGTCAGGTAACGAGAAATTTATCCCTCATAAATTTCTTACATCATGTTTGATAAGGAAAGAAAGTAGGAATGATAGAAAAGTGGATGAATTAACTTTCCTTCCAACTCACCAAAATCAATTCTTTCAAAATCAGAAGGAAAGTGGATGGAAAGTTAATTATTTGTGTTGAGATGTATCTTATTTGTCTATATATCTTTTAATATATATATATATATATATATATATATATATATATATATTATATAAACATTAATTTCATATAAAAAGATAATGATAAAATATGTATTTTTATATATATATTTTAAAAATTTTAAAATAAAATTTTAAAATTTTAAAATAATAAAAAAATAAAAATAAAAATAAACAAGTCAACTCGTAACTCGACACGACACAATTAGTTAAATGAGTTGAGTTAAATTTGACTAATGTTCGACACAAACTCGTAATAACTCAACACGAATATGATACGACACGACTCGATTATCACTCCTAATCTTAGCCAGCACAAAAAAAAAAAAAAAAAAAAATTAGTTATTTTTATTTTCCATCCATTCAACCAAACACAAAGGAAGGAAAATGTATCATTCCTACTTTCCTTTCTTGAATGATAGAAAGTTGATCCCTCTTACTTTTCATCCTTCCTGCCAAACGGAGCATTAGTCTTGACGTGGATGACCTACCTTTAACCGAACCAAGAAAACGATTAGTTAAGGTGTGCGTAAGTTATCTCGAACACTCCCGTTTCGAGGAATAACATTAATAGACACATAATTTTAATTAATAATGCTTGAATTTAATGCATCCATCTAATTTATTCATCTCCTTTACTGTAATAATTGAACTTGTTTTATCAGATGGGATTCAAGCCAATAAAAAGTTACACTATTCACTTTTGATTATAATAAGGATGCTAGTTGAATTTATGGATCTAATTTATTCATCTCCTTTACTGTAATGATTGAACTTGTTTTATGTACCAGTATCAGATGAGTTTCAAGCCAATAACAAGTTACATTATTAACTTTTGATTATAATAAGAATATTTAATCCTAATTAATATAATCTAATCAAGATTTGCATAAGATCCCAATATTTAAATGGTATTTACTGTTAATCCAAAGAAAATAATTGACAAATTGACAAATTAAGTTAAATTATTAACTCCAAACAACATTTTTTTAGTTTAAAGAGAATCTCCATAGTAATTCTTGAAGCAGACGCCATTCATCATCATGAATCACATGTTAAAAAGAAGATTGCTGGTAAAATATTTATATAATAAAATACATAGGGAGTTGAATTTTATCCTCTACATATTTTCTCCCCCAAAAAATCACATCACCTAATTTTATCACATGTTTAATTATTTAATATTTAATTAATTTATAGTTTAACACAATTTTTATTTCATTCTTTGTTCACACACGATAGTATATACATATTGAAAAAAAATTGTCGGGTTATACATTTTGAAAAAATTGACGCTATTTTTAAGAAAATAATAGGTAAAAATTAATTTTAAATAATGTAATCAAATAAACAAAGAAATAAAAATTTACTATTTAGTATTTAGTATAATATAATCAATTTTTTGAACGTTCGAATCTTATGTTTCATCGTGTCTTCTTGCACGGGGAATAACTAGTAAGCTTATATTAGGTCTCAATAGATCTTAAAATACTTATCTTCGGACATGTCAATGGATAGGATTTTGATTCGAATTTAAATTTGAATCTGTTTAGCAGGAAATGAATTAATACTTTTGGCTGTTTATCATAGTTCATGAATTTGGATTTAGATGTATCAATATTATTCTAGAATTTTCTAATGTAAAAATCTACACGCACGATTATAAACGTGGAATCTACAGAGTACATTCAGTTTGGTATGAGTTATTATGATGTTAATTTTGAGAAGTTTCTTCGTCAAGCTGTGGCAAAGTTTCCAGATTTGGATGATAAAGATGCTTTCCCTAAGCAGGTTGCAGATGAAGAGGGGAGTACCACTAATGGTCAGGCTACCCTAGCTAAGGATGGTGAAGATTGATGTCAGGCTGCTCTTTCTTTCTTTTTTTTGTTTGTGAAAGTACAATGTAAATATGACTTTCTCTTCTGAATGCAAGTCGTACTTTTCCTTTTCTAACTCCTGGAGCTTTTCCATCGCTTATATGCAATGTTTTGCATGCTATTTATTTTTTGTTTTGTAGTTAGGCTTTCAGATTTTTAGCCTTGCTCTCGTTATTGGGGCTTCTAGCATTTGTTCGGAGGTTCGGTTTGCTAGGCTTCCAATTCTAGCAGTACTCACTACTCATCTGTACTCTTTTAATTTAAAGAGTATTTCGTTGAGTTTTTTGGGTAATGTTCATTGTGTTTTTGATGGTTAGCCAAGTTGATTCCCAATGAGTCTAGACATGTCTCTCTTGCTTTTTGTTGAGCTAGGTGCCTTAGTTTTTGGGATACCCTTCGTTACTCAACCTTATGGTAGGGGTGCTTTTTTTGAAAGTCTGGTCATCCCAAGCTGAGCTAACTCAAGTTTCAAAGCTGCTTGCTAATTGTAAAACTTAATAAATGAAATTTTATTAAATTTTCCTCAAGGGAAAAGTTACATAGAACAAGTAACTAACTAATGGAACCTCAAAAGGGTGTACCGTCGTCCTTATTGAGCTCTAAGCGAGCTGAAATTTATTGGTAATACTTCTTGAGGTGCTCAACTTTCCAAGTATGTGTCAGAAATCTTCCTTCCAAAGTTTGAAGCTCATAAGTTCTAGGTCCCACCATTCTGCTGACCTAGTATGATTCTTCCCAATCTGGGCCAAACTTTCCTTCCTTGGGGTCTTTGGTAGCTAGAGTTACCTTTTTAAGAACTAGATCCCCTAGGGAGAATTCTCGGACCTTAATTTTTTTGTTGTCATATCATGCAGTCTAATTCTGATAGGCAGTCACTCTTATTTGAGTCATCTTTTTTTTTTTTTACTCTAGAAGATACAAGTTGAACTTGAGCTGTTTTCCATTGTTTTTCTCATCGAAGTGTTGGATCCTATAGGTTTCCAATCCCACCTTAGTTGGGATCACTATTTCTATTCCAAAGGTCAAGGAAAATGGGGTTTACCCTGTTGGAGATCTTGTCGTGGTCCTATACACCCACAAGATGCTCATAAGCTCTTCTACCCATAACCCCTTCAAGGATTCAAGCCTTGTTTTAAGGCTTTTGAGCAGCCAACTGATTGTAACTTTGGTCTGCCCATTAGCCTGAGGGTGTATGGGAGATGAGTAATTATTTTATATTCCTAGCAGAGAGTAGAACTCCCTGAAGGCATTATTATCAAACTGCTTGCCATTGTCAGTTACCAAGACTCTAGAAAAACCAAACTAACAAATGATGTATTTCCAAACAAAGCCCCTGAGCTTCTGCTCTGTAATGGTGGCAAGCGGCTTTGTTTTTGACCACTTGGTGAACTAGTCAATGGCCACGATTGTAAACTTGTTCTGCCCCTTTCTTATAGGCAGAGGTTCGACTATGTTAATGCCCCACTACGCAAAAGGCCAGAGGTTAGTAATGTAGGTGAGCTCCTGATGAGGGTTCTTGGATATGTTGGCGAATCTCTGACACTTATCTCAATTTTTTGAAAATCTTAAAGCATCATTCTGCATAGTGGGCTAATAATACCTCTACTAAAGAGCTTTATAAGCCAGAACTCTTCATCGTGATGATTACCATAAACTCATTCGTCGATCAATTTAAGGACATACTCTGACTCTTCGAACTTTAGGCAACGAAGGTAGGGCAAGGAGAAACCTCTTGTATATAAGATTTTGTTAGATCATGCATTGTAATTGGCTAATTTTTTGAATTCTATGTAAATCTCAACCTATTACCTGACCATGATGCTACAATGATGAAGATCAGAAAGGGATAAATAGAAGGGAGGAGATCATGCTTCAAGTTACACCTGCTAGAATATGTCGCTAAAATTCATCGATATTAATTATGCCACGGTTGGTGGTCAAATTCAGAATATATAAAACTTCAATCCGTTGGTTAAATATTGTATTATTCATGACATATATCATAGATGCATTTTTTGTGAAATTATTATGTATTAAATATTATTTTATAATGATGCATGCATACATATATATTTTATTCATATGATTCAATATAATTGAATGTTTGGGTTGAATCTTTTCTAGTCAACATGAGTGACTTGGTTACAGGGACCTATCAAGTATTGAAAGACTACTCAATCCTACTTGGAGTATATTTAGCCTTCTTTGACTGTGGTAACGGCTAGTTGAATGACTAGCTAATATATCCTCCATTATAAATAAGGCTCTTTGGATACAGAAAGAACACACTGAAAAACACCCAATTTGAGAGAAAACTCATTAAGAAGAAATCCCAACTCTACTGCTTTCGTATCAAAAAAAGTTTTTAACTTTCAAAGGCTAACTCTTTATTCATCAAAATTATTACATCCTATTATGTAAATTCCTACATTGGTATCAGAGCACCAGTTTGTCGATCAAAATTTTCTTGTGTCACACTATCTCGGCTTCTTTGAGAGGTCAAGAAAAATTGATCACTTTCTTTAGTTATTTTTGTTCACAGCGTCACTGATTTCAAGGAATTCATTTGGGTCAAAGAGCCATCAAAAACCACAGTTTTGGTGAAGCAACGTCACTTTGGTACATCAACTTGACCAGCAAAAGCCATCTCCCTTTCTGCCATATAGTTTTTGTTTTTTTTGTTCTTTGCACGTCCTACGAAGCCAAAAAACAATCCACCCACCTTATTTTTCTTTCCATTGTTTTGACTCTCCAACTTGTTTGAATGCAATTATTTGACGGTAATTCAACTACTACAACAAAATTTGTGGCACTGCACAATTGTTGCTACGATCAAATTTTGGTTTTGGCTTTGGCCAACTGAAGATTTGTATTACAAAGCTTTTGTGAGCAACGAGTTGGAGTATATTCAAAGAAATCAGATTGTAGTTGTTTCATATTAGAGCAATTGGTGTTGCAGTCTACTCGTAGTACTCTTGGAACCACACTTTGGTAACAAAATTAAATCGGGTCAGTTCTAATCAATTTTACCTAGCAATTTATTTTTTCTATAATTTTTCAATATGGGGTCAAAGGCAGCTAGTGTAGAACTTAGCAAAACTGAGAGATTTAATGTTACAAATTATGCAACTTGGAAACATAGAATTCGACACATTATTTCAAGATAAAGTTGAATATGTCATTGACACATCATACCCGAAAGAACCACCCCTTAGAGCTGGAGAGACTACTAAAAACACCTATTAAAGATTTGTAGAGGACGACAAATTGACTAGGTCAATCTTTCTCACTTTTATAGAACTCGATTTAGACGTCATTTTTTAGGAACATGAAACTGCTAAGTCTATGCTTGATGCTATAACACAAGCATATGGTACTACCTCTAACACATATATTCAACTCTTGATTGAAAAATATAATGACACTTTTATGAAAGAGGATAAGTATGTTGTTGAACATGTCAATAAACTTATGGTAATAGCTAAAGAGTTGACATCTCTAGGCAACCAAATTCCTGATAAAATTCAAGTTTTTACTGTTTTACATAGTCTTCTAATTCATGGGAGTCCATTGTGATTTCTTTGAATATGTCTGGCCAAGATTTAACAATGACAAAGCTATCTATGTTGCTAGGTATTGAGATCGAGAGAAGGGCTAAAAAGAAAACTAGTAATGTGTCAAATCTAGTTTTTAGTGCCCCATCTTCCCAATTTGTCACGGGTACCCCATCTAATAATATGTCAACTACTAAGTCAAGACAAGACAAGCACTTTAAAAGAAATAATAAAAAATATAACAAGTTCAAGAGACATAATAATATTAAGGGAAAATAAATTGGCACTTGTTATAACTGTGGGAAACCCGGTCATTACAAAAGAAATTGCACTTAAAAGAATAATGGTCAAAGTTTTAAAGAATCAAGAGACATTGTGTGTGTGTGGTTTCTGAGTCATTTTTTGCTGATTGTGACTCTCTTGTTTGGTGGATTGATTTTGCCTCTTCTCGGCATGTGGCTAAGACTAGAGATAATTTTGTTGAAATAAAGGAGGTGACCGGCGACCACAAGTTATACATGGAAAATAATACTTACTGTGATGTGCTCGGAATTGGCACTGTGAGATTTTCGTTGCTTGGACAAAACAACCTTCTATTGACTGATTTGCTTTATGCGTCCAATATGCGGCGCAATCTCTTGTCTATGCCACGTTTAGATGACAAGAGTTTTGAAGTCCGTTTTCGATCTTCTAAGGTTTCTATTGGTAAACATGGTCGTATTCTTGTATGGAGGACTAAAGTTGATGGTCTTTACAGTTTGAATGTTGCTAGTGACAATAATAAAATTGGTTCTTCTTCTGCTTATATCGATGTTTCTTGTGATGTAATGTTAATTCTATTTTATGGCATATGAAACTAGGTCATATTAATTATAATAAAATAAAATAAAAATATCTAACATTGGATTGATTCTAAATTTAGATCTTGACTTGAAACCATGTAAATCTTGCATAAGTGGAAAAATGACTAGAAAGTCATTTGGAAAATTAGAAAGAGTTAAAGATTTGCTAGAATTAATACATTCAGATATTTGTGATCCTCTAAATATTAAAACTCATCGTCGCATGAAATATTTTATTACTTTCACCGATAACTATTTAAGATTTGGTTATATAAATTTACTAAAGAATAGATCGGATGCCTTACAAAAATTTATTGAATTTAAGGAGAAAGTAGAAAACCAACTAGGTAGAAAAATTAGAATATTAAGGACAGATCGAAGTGGTAAATACATGGCTGAAATTTTTGAAATTTTTTGTAAAGAAAATGGAATAATACATTAATTAACAATTCCTTATACACATCAACAAAACGGTGTAGCCGAAAGGAGAAATAGAACACTTATTGACATGGTTAGATCTATACTTAGTCATGCACACTTAAGTACTATATTTTGGGATGAGACTATTTTTACCGCCAATTATATTCTTAATATAATATCCTCTAGAACAATAGAAATGACACCATATGATATTTGGAGGGGTACAAAACCAAGTTTTTCTCACTTAAAAGTTTGGGGTAGTTCGGCTCATGTTAAAATTTTAGGACCTAATAGAGGGAAATTAAATCCTAAATCAATAAAATGTACTTTTATTGGATATTGTGAAAATTCTATTGGTTACAGATTTGTAATTTTGTAAGACCCCGTATTAAAAATGAAATAAAAATACTATTATCTTAAGAGTTCTCCTAAGATGAATAAAATGATAGTAGAAACTTAGAATCATTGTTGAAATATTGATCATGAAATTTGAGTTTCGGATGAATTGACTTTTGAGTCAAACTTAGTTTTGAATATGTTTAACCTTGAGAACGGTGATTAAGTAAGTTTCTAAATATTTTTAGGTCAAGATAAGGTCTCCAATGAATCCGGGAGGTCCGAAAAACTTGGAATAGTCGTTTAGCACATATAGCGGTTCGGAGGGATAAAATAGTAATTTTAGTGTTTCGGCTGTAAATTTACTTTAATTTTGAGATAAATCATAAAAATAAATGTTTTTAGGTTAAAATAACATTAAAAATGAATTCGGAATGTCGAAAAACCTTAGGATAGTCATATGGATCAAATTTGGAATGTGTAGTGGCAAAACCGTAATTTTGGAAAAAAAAACCCAAATCAGCCCATGAACAGTAAAAATCGGACTGCTGGGTTTAAACCCAGATTTCAGCCGATTTTCTTCCATTTTTTCTCACATATTTCACCCAAAACTCCTTCACCCATCTTAGAACTTGAGAGAGAAAGAAAGAAGAAGAGGGAAGAAGGGTTCTAGGGCTTGGGCTTGGCTTGAGAAGCTTGGAGATTAAGCTTGGAATTTTGATTTCTAGGTAGGGGTTTTCTTCCATTCTTGTTCATTGATGTTAAGGTATATATATATATATATATATGGTTTGCCTCTAAATGTTATATATATGATATGAAATCATCATCTCTTATTCTTTTTTTGTAAGGATTACATGTTTTTGAACAAAGTTAGGGTTGAATACCCATGAAATCTCTTTTCTTGCTTGAAAACCCTAGTTTTTGGAGAGTGATAGATTTTCTTCTTAAATTCTTCCTTTATTATTGATTTCAAAACTATAGTGCTTTATGTTGAGTAATAAAATGATGTTATTGTGATCTCTTGTATTTTTCTTAATTGGTTATTGAAATTGTCACGTGATAAATTTGGGGATTTTTGAGATATGCTTGTAAATTGAGAAATTGAGTTTGATATTGTATCTCTTATGAGTGTGGGATGACCATGGGTGGCCTTTGACTAGATATTGTAGAGTGGGTAGACGTGTTGCTTGCTCCGTGTGGGTTTGTATTTTTCCTACCACTCGTAGTGGGGTTAGTGCTTTGATAAGACTAACCATTATTCGCTCACGGGTGCCGTGTCAGAGGGTTAATATACTAATGCCTGGATTGGATACATCACTGCCATTGGTATGATATACGCCCTTCCTAAAGGATGGATATCTTTGAGAAGATATGTGTGTGTGTGTGTGTGGGCTAGATATTACTCAATGTGTTGATTCATGGGGTTTGTCTCGCATCATGTTTGAGATACATATACATATTGTTGTGGAATATTTGAGTTATGGATCACTGTTATTGTTATGGAAATGGTTTCCTACAAGGACTTGTGGAAGTATGAGATTCTACAAGGTCTTGTGGGAAAATGGTTTATATTTTGGAAATGGTTATTTATTGTAGCTGAGTTTTTTTGTTACTGCTCATTTAATTTAATGTTGCTACTGAAACTTGAGATCTGTTTTAAAATGTCTCTGTTTTACTTTAAAAATTAGATATGTTAATTGTAAAATGAGACCGACCATTTCATATACTTTTATAAACCTTGTTCTGGTTTGGAAGGATTTTCCTACAGAGCTTCGTGCTCACCCCCTACCTACCCACATTTCAGATTATACACTTGAGGAGGAGCTGGGAGTCGAGGAGCCAGTACATTGGGAGACTCCGACCGACGGGAGTGTGGATCCCGAGGTGGATGCTTAGAGCATTATCTTCTTTTGTTCTAGATTGAGACTTTGTAAAACCCAATATTTTTGTTATTCCGCTGTACATAATTAGTCTGATTCTTTTGGGGATGGAAGTGTCGTAGTTGGGCACATTCTTTTGGATGACATTGTATTTATGGTAAATGGTGTATTAAATTCTTTTGATTACGAAGTTATTTAGTCGCTCTCATGATCGTGAATAGTTTTAGATAGTAATGTCGTCCAAAGTGGATATGGACTGTTTTCATGTAAAAGAAGAATTGCATGTGGTTATATGAGTATGGATAAATGGACCTGGTGTGGTCAATGTTTACTTATAAATAAACCCGGTGTGGTCAATGTAATATAATTGCACAAGTTGTGTTTTGGGTAGAGCTCCCCGTACAAAGGAGACTCTGCCCGAATTTTGTTAAAATAAGGACCCCCGATTTTTGGGGTGTTACAAATTTATCATAATGATGGATCAGTGAGAGTCATTGAAAGTAGAGATGCATTTTTCTTTGAAGATGACTTAGATAAAATTGAGAAAATTGTTGAACTATTTAAAATTACTAAGGAAAATGAAAATATACAACCACAAAAGCAAATAATAAAAGAGCCTCCACCCAATGATACTTTAACTAGAATACAAAGGGAAAGACATCCACCTGACTACTTAAAAGATTATTACGCATTCAATAATGAAGAAATTCAAAATGATTCTATTAATTTTAATGATGCTATGAATTCAAGTGATCATTTAAAATGGAGAGAAGCAATTAAAGAAGAAATAGAATCTATAGAGAAAAACAATGTTTGGGAGTTAGTTGATTTACCAATAGATAGAAAAACAATTGGGTGTAAATGGTTCCATACAAAAAAATTTAAATCGGATGGATCTATAGATAAATATAAAGCTAGACTAGTGGCTAAGAGAAACACACAAAAGGAAGGAATAGATTATGATGAAACCTATTCTCCCGTAGCTAAGTTTACCTCAATAAGAATATTAATGTCCTTGGTTGTATACTTAGACCTTTTATCATTTTATATTGAAGAATGATGAATCGAAGCATGCATTCTTTTTGGAACATCATTATGATGAATTTTGACTAAAATGTTTTGTTTCTTTCTTTTACTTGTCTGGAGCACCATGACAATTGATTTTTCATTATTCATAAAGTATAATCATTTATTTTTGAAGGAATATTTTCTTTTTCTTTTTTTTATAATTATTATTACTGATATTATTGCTTTGCTGGAATCTGACATCTTTGACATTGTTGTGCTGTAATCTTGAATTATTTCTGACATCCCTTGGGGGGCAAAAAAAAAATGTGGTCACCCTTCAGAAATGTCATTGAATGGAATCCCAAAACAGTCATCTTTATTGATTTAGACATAATTGGAGGTGACCTCATCATCATCACCTAGTTGAGATAGAGTTTCCAACAGGTGAGCTTTGTAAGTTGACTTAGAACTTGCGGCTGTCATTCTTGCTTGTGCTTGAGACTTGATCATCATAAAATCAGCATGAGTTATTCTAGAGAAATGAGGATGTTATTGGAACCAACCGCGAATTGCTTTAGGAGTGATGTTGGAAATGCTAAATTTATCCCACCATTTAACACGAAACGACAACTAAGAGTTGGAGGAAATAGAGGGGGAAAAGTTTGAAAAATAACATACTCCCAACAAAAAATTCTTGCAAGGGAGAATTTGATGAAAACATGAAATAAAAGTTGAAAATGATATTATTTTTAAGGAATGGAAAAATGATCAAATTTTTTTTTTGAAATTACTTTGAATGGTTGGGGAAGAATTTTATCGATTGGGCCAAAATCGTCTCACTATTGAAGAAACCAATTTGGAAATGGACCTTTGAGACTTGAATTGAACTGAAATAACCATGAATATTGAAATTTAGAATTTTGAAAATAGAATGCATTATGTCATGCATCAACATAATCCCAGTAGGTAAAATGGACGAGGTTTTGTTGGATTTTAACCCAAGAAGTTATAGTTTCAACTTTGAGAATTTGACATTTAGAAAAGGCAACTAAGTTAGATCAACTTGGTCATGAGTTTTGGTGAGGGAAATGGAATCAATATCCACAAGGATAAATTCATAAAATTATTGAGACTTGAGAGGATGTTGATAAGGATAATTCCATCCTTTTGTAAGGAACTTTTGGACAATTTGTTGTGGATTTGAAAAATTAAACTCATTTTCAACAATAAAAATTAGAATTGGATTTGTTTTGATGAGGTAGGAAGATCGAATGGAAGTTTTGTTTTGTGAAACTTGAGATATAGATTGAATTGGATAACTTGTAACAACTTGAGCAAATGTTTAAATAAGTAGTTTATGGTTTTGAGATGGGGACATAGGAACAAGTTTGACAGGATATGTATAAGTTACCAAAGAGGAAGAAAATTGGTAAGTCCCAGAAGTTGAGCTAGGAATTTGGGTTCCCAAAAGAGAGGCTTGAATTTGTTTTCCGGTACTATATAGATGTTGTCGAAGGTTAACTTTGTTTTGTGCTGATGGACTTGCATTGAAGGTTTTTTCCTTCTGGCAATAAGAGGCCTTGGTAGTAGGTTTGGATTTAAAAGAAGAACTCATACTTACCTACCCTATAGAAATTAACGAGTTAGAAAATCATGAATGGAATTGGTCTCTCCTTTAATATACTCAACATCAAAATTGAATGTAGAGAGTAATGTTTGCCATCTTGCAAATCTTGCAAACATATATTTTGAAACTAAATTTTGAACATTCTTTTTTGGGTTAATAGAATTTTTGGTCCCTAAAGTATGCATTTTTTTCAGTTTAGTCCTCATTGTTTCAATTTTCTCAATTTGGTCCCTAAAGTATTCAATTCGTGTCATTTTAGTCCTTACATAGACGAACCGTTAAACTTTTAATAGAATAATCATGTGTTGAGCACTTGATACTGTCTAAAAAAATGACACGTGGTCACTTCTATCAAAAAACTTGACGGATTATTTGATTAGAGACCAAAGTGACATGGATTGCATAATTTATGGACGAAATTGATACAATGAGGACTAAACTGACAAAAAATACATATTTTAGAGACCAAAAGAACCCTTATTTTTTAATACATCTTCTATAGCTTTGCAATCCACTAGAAGTAAAAATGTTTAATTAAAAATATCATCTTGAAATTAGCAATTTTTTCAATATACACAATGAAGGAGTTCATGACAACATTTTTAAAATGTTGCAAAGCTTGATTGAGATCATCATCCATTTTATTAGGAAAGTGCTTATTTGAAAAAGCTTAAAACAATCTTTTTTGTTAGAAAATTTAAACAACTTTATCTAATTGGTTTTTAATAGTTAGGGTACACTAACTAGACAAAAAAGAGTAGGTGGTAGCAATATAACTAGAAGTGTGCTAAATCAAATAGGGTATGCCATATCTTTAATCAATTAGGAAGATTGAAAAATACAAGATTTCAAGAATATTATACAAATTTCCAAAAAATCAAGGGGCGTTAAGGTATTAAATTGAATAGAATTATATCGATTTTCATATTATAATGTCCTAAAATCCACCCTGAAAAGTATTACTATTTACAAATCATTCAATCACGAGAGCAACTAAAAATAACCATTTAAATACTAAATCATTCATCCATTCGATAAGGAATAAATACTAAAGTCAATAAAACAACGTAACTTTTTCAACTTACAACTCAAAACTAAAATATATATAGCAGTGGAATAATTAAATCGAACTAAAACATTATTTCATAAAAGTCACTCAAACTCTAGCCAATAAGAAAACATCTCTACTCCTCCATGATGGGATCAACATCTTAATTCTTCACCGCCTCGTGGTTAACCTGCTCGTCTACATCAATATTTTCTTTTATGCCAAAATCTATAAAGTGTTGTTGTAAAGGATGAGCAAAAAGCCCATAAAAAATCCCTCTCAAATCCAAACAAGGTATTAAAATAATATAAAAAATGCATTTTTTGGGAAAATAGCATATATACCTTTTTGAAAGTAAAACAATAACAATCATAATGATATCAAGTGTACGGATTACAGTGATTTAACAACATGAATAAACATTTAAAGATTAGAGTAATCAACGAATAATTCAATAACAACATCTGAATTTTCTTATGTAGGTTGGTTGCTTCTTAGGAATCGACACAACAATCCTAACTCGTTCACTCAATCACAAACCCAACCATCTCAATCATTCCCCATAGGGCCACATCACAAATCACTTTAGGAAGGGCGTGTACCGTCTCTTAAGGCATTGACGAATCCATTCCCAGGAAAGGTATACGATCCCTCAGTCTCGAACCTACGTGAATAATAGTGATTGACCTCTCAAGGAAACAACTCACTACAAGTGTTAGGCAATCATCTCACCCCCACTGAGATAGACTAACCTCTAACACTCTACGACAACTTTCAAAGGTAATTCAAGTCCGTCACACCTAAACCATAAAAGAGATAAAAATTGCAACTTTATCAAAAACATGTATTCAACCAACCACAAGTTTTCATCAAATTCATGTATCAAAATTTCACAATTTTCAACAAACCATAATAATAATAATGAAATTAAAATATGCAAGAGATCACATCAAGAAAAGATCATAATTGAAATATCAAAATTCTAGGGTTTTGGCATAAGTCTCAATTTCTTGAAGATACTACAAGTATTTGGATATAAACTGGTTTATTCAAGAATTGAAATTTAGAAACCAAGAACCAATGTATTTTTAGCATAAAAGTATGTACTTAGAAAAACTAGAATTTTGGAAATCAAGAACAAGAATTTTCTTGAACATAAAACATGTATTTTGTGTAAAACAACTTTTCAATTGAAAAGGAATCAAGAATAAACATTTATATATCATATAATTATCAAAAATATTGAAAACATACATATATACTACTCTAAGTCTCAATGAAAGAACTTAAGAATAATCTCATACCTTTAATCCAACGTTGGTGTATAAACCTAATGTGTTTGATCCGTTTCGACGTGAAGATCCCCTTCGAATCTTGTCATTTCTCCTTTTCTCTCACTTTCTAGGGTTGCCTAGGGTTGAAAAATGATGAATTCTAACTTAAGAGGTGTCCATAGGTATTTATAGTGTCTAAAAACTGAACAGTCAACACTAGCCTGAATGCTGTAAAATCCGTGTTTGCGTTCGAATTGAGATTTGCGTTCAAATGTGACTTTGAATTGAGATGGCATTCGAACGTGACTCCCGTTCCTGACTCAACTTTCACTCCAGTTTTGACCTATTTAGAAGTCGTTTCACAAAATCTTTGTGAAATACATTTTTGTAGCATTTTGAATCTAGTTCCTACTGTCCAAATGTAAATCTAATATTAGAACATCAAGTTATAATTAAATTTCCCAAATGATATTAAGGAAATCTCTTCCTAACTTCTACCAAGAATGATTATTATATCTCCCAATTATTTATTTCTACTCTTACTATCTATATGGTTCATTCTTACTTCATTACATATATAAGCACTAAAAAATAATTACGTCATTATATTAATATGAACATATGGGGGTTTACAATCTACCTCCTTTAAAGAAAGTTTCGTCCTCGAAACTTACCTCGATTCGAGAACAAATGAGGGTACTTCTCTCGCCTCTCCAACTATGGTCCCCGCGTAGTTTTCTCCACTCCATGGCATTTCCACCAAACCTTCACTAGTTGGATTACCTTATTGCGAAACACCTTCTTCTTGGTATCAAGAATCCTGAACGATTGTTTTTTATAGGTTATTCCTTCTTGAATTCAATTCCTTCTTAGTCCACTCAATGTGTTGTATCAGATTTCCACTTTCTTAACATCGACACATGAAACATTTCGTGTACCCCTGATAACTGAATTGAGAACCTGGCCACTTTACGTACAGTTTTTATCAATTCAAATGGCTCAGTGTACCTTGGGGCTAACTTCCCCTTCTTGCCAAAGCTGAACACTCCCTTCTTGGGTGAAATTTTGAGAAACACATAGTCTCATACCTGAAATTCTAGAGGTCTCCTCCTTCTGTCTGGATAACTTTTCTGTCTACTCTGAGACGTGCGTATTCTTCCCTGGTGGTCTCTCGAACAATCTCCAGTCCAAATAAGCTACTCTTTTTTGCCTCTAACCAACACGTAGACGACTTACATGGTCTTCCATACAATGCCTCGTATGGAGCCATTCCGATACTAGCCTGGTAATTGTTGTTATAGGTAAATTTAACCAACAATAGATGTTCACTTCAGCTGCCCTTGAAATCAAGAACACATGCCCTTAGCATAACTTCCACAATTTGAATCACCCTCTCCGATTGATCGTCCATCTGAGGATGGAAGGCAGTACTAAAATAAAACTCTGCCCCTAATGCCTTCTGTAAGCTTTGCCAAAATTTAGCCACAAATAAACTATCTCGATCGGACACAATCGACAGCAATACCCCATGTAACCTCACTATTTCTTGGATGTACAATTAGTTCAAAGTTACTAAAGTATCCATGGTCTTGACATGTATAAAGTGGACAGTCTTTGTCAATTTATCAACAATTATCCAAATAGCATTATGTCCCTTAGCGTTCCTCGACAGCCCTGACACAAAATTCATAGTAACATGATCCCGCTTAGGTAAGGATTGTAATGATCCTCCCAATCTTTGATGCTCAATTTTCACTTGTTGACAAACTGCACACTTCACAATGTACTTAGCCACATCTCTTTTCATTCCCTTCCAGCAGTATTGATGATTTCTATCTCTGTACATCTTGGTACTACTCGGATGTATGGAAAATTTAGAACGATGACTCTCCTCCAACATTTCTTCCTTTACTTGGTCATTATTCAATACACACATCCTTCTTTTATTCACTAGTAGGTCAAATTCCTCCAAAGTCTCCATCATCTTCCACCTACTAACAACGAGGACATTGATTACACCCCGAGACTTTCTGCTAAGTGCATCTACTACCACATTAGCCTTCCCCAAATGGTAGTTGAGTGTGAAATCATAATCTTCTAGGTACTCAATTCACCTTCTTTGTCGAAGATTCAAGTCTTTCTGTATGAATATATATTTGAGACTCTTGTGATCAGAAAACACTTAAAACTTCTCTCCGTATAGGTAATACCTCCACAATTTAAGAACAAATACCACCACTACAAGCTCCAAATCATGGGTATGATAGTTTTGCTTATGTATCTTTAGCTTTCTAAAGAAATAAGCCATTACCTTACCTTCTTGCATTAGTATACATCCAAAGCCTCGTAGAGAAGTATCCATGTAAGCATCACATACCTCACGGGAGTGTTTCATCATGCTTCTTCACAAAGAGGACTGGGGCTTCCTAAGGTGAAGTGTTTAAGCAAACAAACCCAATTGCTAGAAATTGATCTAGTTGCTTCCTTTAATAATTTAACTCCAAAGGTGTCATTCGATAAGCAGGAACAGAAATAGGTTCTATTCCAGGATACAAGTCGATGGTAAACTCAATTTCTCTTTGAGGTGGTAAGCCAGACAACTCATCTGGAGAGACATTTGGAAAATCCGCACCACTGATCTCACCTCTCGCTAGGAGTCAACTTGTCTCTCTCCCATTAGGTTAGCTAGTAATTTTAGAGTACCTAATGCCTTAGCTTTTAAGAACCATCTACCCGCCATGGGAAAAGGGTGAGAAGCATTCCACTCATTAGTGATGCTGAATACTACTCTTGGTGACTGGAATACAACCCTTTTTTGGAAGCAATCCATCACCGTACAGTATGCCAACCACAAGTTAATTCGAATGATCACATCGTACCCTTGAGTGTCCAACACCACCAAATCTACCATCAGCTCTTGTTCCCCTATTCCAAGTATACAACCCCAACACACCCTAAGGGTTCCAATCGTTCTCCGGTAGGTTGGTCCACATTCAATCCCTTATCTAAGTTTTTACATTTCAATCCCATTGTTTTAACATATGACATACGAATAAACGATTTAGTGGCATCGGGGTCAAATAATATGTGTGCCCAAGAATTATAGCATAAAATGATACCTTCAAGCACAATATTTGTGATGTCATCCTCCAGTTTGGTCATTGCAAAGACTCGACCCTTATTGTTGTCAGCTGGTACAATTGCATATGGATTCTTCTGCAGTTATTGTTTCTAAGGCGGGCGCTTGTTCACATTCTGTTATACTATAGTTTGGTTGTTCTTCGGTGGAAATGATGGACAATTATTTCTTAAGTGTCTGAAACCTCTACAAGCAAAGCATTGACGCGGGTTTGCAATTACCCTATCTTGTGTACCCCCATCTCCTCTGACTGGTTGATTCCTTTGCCCTAATTTCGAATCAGGTTGACGATATATAGCTGCCCTTTGTATTGTCCCACTACTGCTGTCTGCTCTCAAAGGACCTCCGTATGGCCTCCTTTGTGTGTCTCTCCACCAGATTTGCCTGTTCCACCATATCCTTGTACTCTTGGATCTTGAGTGCACCCAACTTCTCATGAATATCAAGCCTTAACCCCTCCTCAAACCATTTGGCCCTCATTGCATCCGTAGATACAATTTTTTTTTGCATATCAGGACAGCTCTTTGAATTTCACATCATACTCATTTACCATGATATTCCCTTGCTTCAAATGCCAAGAAGTCTGCACTCATCCTATCCTTCACGGACTTAGGAAAGTATTTATCTTGGAAGATCTGATCAAATACCTTATAGGTCATCGTATCCACTATATGCATCCGATTCACTAAGTCCCACCAGTGATCCGATTCTCCTTCGAACAGATATGTAGCTAGCCCCACCCGGAGATCAGTAGCAATCCCCATGCTATCACACATCTTCGTAATTCTTCTAATCCACTTATCTGCCTCCATTGGATTAGAAATTCCTTGAAAAGTGGGTGGTCGTTGCCTTAAGAATTCTCTCAACATATTCATCCTCCTAGACTCCTGGTTATGCGTTGGGTCTACCACCAATGGTTGTGCGACCCTATCCTGATTGTTCCCATTCTGGTTCCATACTAGAGTGGTCAACTATCTTAGACACTGATAGATGCCATGAGTAACATCTTGTGGTGGCGGTGGGGTTTAGCGGGGCATTCATATTCACGTCTACCGTCCATTCTACTCACCAAACATAGTTTTAGTTTCCTTGCACAACCATCAATATCAATTTACACTTAATGCATAAACATATAATTCCTATCCGGCTCAAGCCTACTTCCTTTTGAACTCATATAATACTCTAGTGGTATTCCATAACATATAGTTCTCATGTAAGACCTAAAGCCTAGACTCTAATACCAAATCTGTAACGCCCCAAAATCTACCCTGGAAGATATTACTAACTACAAACCATTCAATCATGAGAGCAACTAAAGATAACCATTTAAATACTAAATCTTTCATCCATTCAATTAGGAATAAATACTAAAATCAATAAAACAATGTAACTTCCCAACTTACAGCAATGGAATATATCTAGCAGCGGAATAATTAAATTGAACTAAAAAACTATTTCATAAAAGTCTCTCAAACTCTAGCCAATAAGGAAACATCTCTACTCCTGCAAGACAGTATCGACATCTTGATTCTCCATCTACTCATAGTTAACCTGCTCATCCACATCGATATTATCTTCTAAGCCAAAATCTGTAAATGTGTTACTGTAGGGTGTGAGCAAAAGCTCGTAGAAAATCACTCTTAAATCCAGAAAAGGTTTAAAAAAAATATAAAGAAGGCAATTCTCTTGTGAAAAATAGTGTATGTACCTTTTTTAAAGTAAAACAATGACAGTCATAATTCAATAACAACATCTTAATTTTCTCATGTAGGTTGGTTACTTCTCAGAAATCTACACAACGATCCTACCTCGTTCACACAACACAAACCCAACTATCTCAATCATTTCTCGCAGGGCCACATCACAAACCACTTTAGGAAAGTCGCGTGTTCCATCTCATACGACATTGACAAATCCATTTTTAGGAAAGGTATATCATCCCTCAACCTTGAACCTACATGTACAATAATGGTTGACCTCCCAAGGAAACAACCCACTACAAGTGCTAGGGAATCATCTCACCCGCAGTGGAATAGACTAACCTCTGACACTCTACGACAGCTTTCGAAGGTAATCAAAGTTTGTCACACCCAAACCATACAAGAGATAAAAACTGCAACTTTATCAAAAATATGTATTCAACAAACCATAAGTTTCATCAAATCCATGTATCACAATTTCACAATTTTCAATATACCATAATAATAATAGAATTAAAATATTCAAGAGATCACATCAAGAAAAGCTCATTATTGAAATATCAAAATTCTAGGGTTTTGCCAAAAGTCTCAATTTCCTGAAGACACTAAAAGTATTTGGATATAAACATGGTTTATTCAAGAATTAGAATTTAGAAACTAAGTACCAATGTATTTTTAGCATAAAAGTATCTACTTGGCAAAAATAGGATTTTGAAAATCAAGAACAAGAATTTTCTTGAACATAAAACATGTATTTTGTGTAAAATAACTTTTCAATTGAAAAGGAATCAAGAATAAATGTTTGTCTAACATATAATTATCAAGAAGATTGAAAACATACATATATACTACTCTAAGTCTCAATGAAAGAACTCAAGAAGAATCTTCTACCTTTAATCCAGCATTGGTATATAAACCTAGCATGTTTGATCCGTTCCGACGTGAAGAATCCCTTTGAATCTTGTGTTTTATCCTTCTCTCTTATTTTCTAAGGTTGTCTATTGAAAAATGATGAATTCTAACTTAAGAGGTGTCCCTAGGTATTTATAGGGTTAAAAACTAAACAGTTGGCGTGAGCCTGATTGTTGTAAAATTTGCTTTGGTATTCGAACAGAGATTTGCGTTCGAACATGAATGGCGTTCGAACATGGCTTGATCCCAGTATCTCAATTTTTTTTAGAGACCAAAGTACTGTAACTAAGCTCCTTTCGAACGTGAATGGCGTTCGAACGTGACTCTAGTTCCTGACTCAACATCCACTCCAATTTTGACCGATTTAGAAGTTGTTTCACGAAATCTTTGTGAAATACATTTTTGTAGAATTTTGAATCGAGTTCCTACTGTCCAAATCTCATATCAATCCAATATTAGAACATCAAGTTATAATTAAATTTAACAAACGATATTAAGGAAATCTCTTCCTAACTTCTACTAAGAATGATCAATATATATCCCCAATTATTTATTTATACTCTTACATCCTATATGGTTCATTCTTACTTCATTACATATATAAGTAGTACAAAATAATTACATCATTATATTAATATGAAAATGTGGGTTTTACACATACTATATATAGAAGTGTTGTTCAAAGGTCGGTAGGGACAATTCCCCCCACCCCTCCCCCAACTCTTAATTGCTCCACCACAAGTTTTTATCATAGTTTACATTTTTTTTTTGTTTCCCCTAAAACGTTGAAAACATTTTGAAAATTCAGCCATGAGAAACAAAATGGTGATTTTTTTTCGAAATAGTTATGTTTCGTGCGAAATTAAGCGTTTCCGCGACAAGCTATATGAAATGATCGAAACTAATAAATGATGAGTACCACTTGCAACAAAGCTTCATTCTGTGGATTACTTTTTCACTTGCCCACATATTATGCATGTTTTTTTAATAGAGTAAGAGTAATTCGAACCAAAGGTTTGTTGGTTCTAACCCGTGGAGCTTGTGTTTTGAAGGAGATTTTTTTTTGTCTTACCCCAAATTATTATTAAGTCTTTTTTAATTTGCGATGAATTCTAGTATCACACTTTTTATAATCTTTTTTTTTTCTTCTAGAAATGATAAGGTCAGTAACCACTTAGCAAATATTCAATTGTTTCATTACAAGGTATAGTAATTGCATATAATTTCATTGGGGATACTAAATTCCCTGCCTCAAATTTTAAAATTACTAGCAAAGCCTAATAAAGTATGTCAAATATAATGGACTACATTTTAATTGCCATTAAATTTGAAAATTGGCATAGGGTTGATAACTATAACGACCAACATCATATGTTGTATATTGTGTTTTTTACAATTATAAACATTTTCTATTATTTTAGTTTATTTGGCACATAGTCATTTCTATTCGTTTATTCAAATCTACAATATTTTCTTTGCATTTTCGAAATGTTTCTGATTTTTTTTTTTAATTGACCTAAACATTACTTCGAAATGAAATTTTGTAGCATGGCTGTTATGAGAAAGTGGTAGTTGTTCCACGGAGTGAGCAATATGACAAGCTACAAAACTTCAAAAATGGAAGAGGATGTGAGTATGCCAGTTGATTTTGCGTTATTTTAATATTCTTTGCCTTGTTAAGATGGAATTCGACTAAAGCAATTTTTATTCTTTTCTAAAATCAAGCTATGTCCATTTAATTTAAAAAGAATGTTTCACATCACATACTTATGTGTGCAATTTAATTAGTGGAAGATTAAGCTGTAACGTTACCTCATCAAAATCCTCAAACAACATAGAACTTGGGAACGAGAATACATTGTCAATAAAGGTTAATTAATTTGTGTAGTTTTCTCCTCCGTCTTTTCAGGGTTTTCTGCAATGTCTTCTATTTTCCAATAACAAAAATTTTACTACTCATGCAGGGGCGGAGTCGTGATTTTTGTGTAGTGTTGGAACTAAATATTCTATAAAACCATATTGTTAATATCATTTAAGGAAATTTTAACCTTTTTTTTTACTTATATTAGGTTAGTTTCATTAAAAGATCACCAATTTGAATTGCAATCTATATACACGAGGAGTATCCAAAAATAGCTGACAAAAAAAAAAGGCTCCCATATAAAATCTCTATAGCTCTGAAAATACTATTACACTATCTACAAGACTTTTTTTTTTTTTTATATAAAGTGGTTGTTGTTTTTTATTCATAAGGAATATCAAAGAACAGAAAAGGCATTTCAAACTCGGGTGCCTGCTGATGATGCACAAATTGGGTTTGCATACCGCAGTCAAGTGTGAGTAGTAAATGTAGTAATTAAAGTAGAGAGAAGACAAGAATTATAGTGGTTCGGTCAATGTGACCTACGTCCATTTCTGAATGGCTAGGGTCGCCGGATCTTTTATTAACTCAAGTGTGCAAGGAGCAGAGAGTTACAAGCTGAGAGAGAGAGGAGAGAGGTATGCTTAACCAAGTGTGTTCTTATCTGCCCCCCAAGTGTTGGTGAGGCTTTATAGTCGCCCCCTAACAGATTAGGGCGACTTACTAGCAACTAGATAGCTATTGTGATGGAGCTTACGACTTCTTCTCAACGGGGCGAGGTGGTTGAGGTGCTCTCCATGAAACTCGGTCAAAGATGAGGAGAGGGTTGACTATTTCCAAGGCAGTGAAGGTGAGGCTCCCGGATGCTCCCCAGATGACGTAGTCAACCTGATGTAGCTCCCTGATGAGCTTGACTAGACTTGGACCACATTGGGTTTAGTGGCTCTTTATAAGATTGAACTCTTGATTATGGTTGGGCTTTCAACATGGATTTGGCCATTTGGGCCTGGCCCATCATTTGCCCCCCAATGCCCCATGTCTAAGGAAACTTGGAGAAGGGGGTATTTGTTTGAATCTTGAGCTCTGGGTGGTTGAGACTTTTTCTTGAAATCTTTGGAGACCCAAGGTTGAGGATTCTTGAGTTTGAGCACTGAGCATTTCGATCAATGTCGACTGAAGAGACAACACACAATGCAGTTGAAGAGGAAGCATGCGAAATTGATGAGGTGAGCCAAGCCAATGGAGTGGGGGTTGGGTGCCTCTTTGGGTGCTGGTTTGGCTCATTTGGGCGAGCAAAGGGGGTCAGACACCTCTCTAGGCGCTGATTTGCCCCATTTGGGCAAGCAAAGGGGGTCAGGCACCTCTCTAGGCGCTGGTTTGACTCATTTGGGTGAGTTGGGTGAGCAAAGGGGGTCTGCACCTCTCCGGGCGCTGGTTTGGCTCATTTGGGTGAGCAAAGGGGGTCTGCACCTCTCCAGGCGCTGGTTTGACTCATTTGGGCGAACAAAGGGGGTCTGCACCTCTCTAAGAACTGGTTTGGCTCATTTGGACGAGTAAAGGGGGTCAGCACCTCTCTAGGCGCTGGGATGGCTCATTTGGGTGAGCAAAGGGAGTTTGCACCTCTCTAGGCGTTGGTTTGGCTCATTTGGGTGAGCAAAAGGGGTCTGCACCTCTCCAGGCGCTGGTCTGCACCTCTCAACGGGGCGAGGTGGTTGAGGTGCTCTCCATGAAACTCGGTCAAAGATGAGGAGAGGGTTGACTATTTCCACGGCAGTGAATGTGAGGCTCCCGGATGCTCCCCTGATGACGTAGTCAAGCTGATGTAGCTCTCTGATGAGCTTGACTAGACTTGGACCACATTGGGTTTAGTAGGTCTTTATAAGATTAAACTCTTGATTATGGTTGGGCTTTCAACATGGATTTGGCCATTTGGGCTTGGCCCATCATTTGCCCCCCAATGCCCCGTGTCTAAGGAAACTTGGAGAAGGGGGTATTTGTTTGAATCTTGAGCTCTGGGTGGTTGAGACTTTTTCTTGAAATCTTTGGAGACCCAAGGTTGGGGATTCTTGAGTTTGAGCACTAAGCATTTCGATCAATGTCGACTGAAGAGACAACACACATTGCTGTTGAAGAGGAAGCATGCGAAATTGATGAGGTGAGCCAAGGCAATGGAGTGGGGGTTGGGTACCTCTTTGGGTGCTGGTTTGGCTCATTTGGGCGAGCAAAGGGGGTCAGACACCTCTCTAGGCTCTGGTTTGGCTCATTTGGGTGAGCAAAGGGGGTCTGCACCTCTCCAGGCCCTGGGCTGGCTCATTTGGGTGAGCAAAGGGGGTCTGCACCTCTCCAGGCGTTGGTTTGGCTCATTTGGGTGAGCAAAGGGGGTCAGCACCTCTCCAGACGCTGGGCTGGCTCATTTGGGCGAGCAAAAGGGGGTTAGCACCTCTCCAGGTGTTGGGCTGCCCCCATTGGGCGAGCCTGGGGCTTCCTTGGGTGCTTTGGGCGAGCCTGGGGCTACCTTGGGAGCTTTGGCGAGCATGAGGCCTTTTGGGGAGCTTGGGCGAGGACCTGGCGAGCTCCACTGAAGTAGGTAGCATTTTGGTGAGGAGGCCTGCGTAGAGGGGCGTGCAGAGGCTGATCTGGGCGACCAGGGCGGTTGACTAGGGCGGCCAGGCAGTTGGGTACGCTAATCTGAGCGGCCAGGCAGCTGGGTACGCTGATCTAATGTAGTCCCTCGGGCTACAGACGACCTAAGTTTCAAGATCCTGCCTAGAGATGGCAAAAATAATGTTATTCCAAACATTAAAATATTTAACATAATTACCTGGAGAAAGAGGTAGGCTGTTTGCGCAAAAGCAAAGACAGAGTTTGAGGATTGCTCGTGAGAGAGCTACACCTTTTGAGACTGAGCTTTTGGCGACCCATGAGAGAGTCTTTAAGCTTGAGGTATAGGCTGTTTGCTCGAAAGCAGAGCAGAGGCCAAGCTTTTGGCGACTTGTGAAAGAGGCACTAAGCTGGAGATAGGTTGCCTGCTTGAGAGCAGAGCAGAGATAGGCCAAGCTTTTTTGGCGACCCGCGAGAGAGCCGCTAAGCTGGAGTTAGGCTGCCTGTTTGAGAACAGTGCAGAGACCAAGCTTTTTTGGCGACCGGCGAGAGAGCCGCTAAGCTGGAGTTAGGCTGCCTGTTTGAGAACAGTGCAGAGGCCAAGCTTTTTTGGCAATCCGCGAGAGAGCCGCTAAGCTGGAGTTAGGCTGCCTGTTTGAGAACAGTGCAGAGGCCAAGCTTTTTTTGCGACCTGCGAGAGAGCCGCTAAGCTGGAGTTAGGCTGCCTGTTTGAGAACAGTGCAGAGGCCAAGCTTTTTTGGCGACCCGCGAGAGAGCCGCTAAGCTGGAGTTAGGCTGCCTGTTTGAGAACAGTGCAGAGGCAGGTCAATCTTTTGACGATCCGCGAGATGATTCGCCTCACCTAGACCTGTTGATTTCCTTAGCATTTATATATTTTTGAGCTTTTGCCAATAGTTCTGGCATGCTCTTTGGTGGTCGCTTCATTACTGAAAAGAGGAAACTCAATGAGCAGAGGCCTCCCAGGAAGGCGGTCATGGTGACTTTGTCATTGTACTCCTCGATTTGGAGGACCTCCTCGTTAAAACGAGTGAGGTAACTCCTTAGACTCTCATCTCGATCTTGTTTTATGCTGAGCAGATGGGTGATAGGCTTCTGCTAGTGGCGTCCACTAATGAACTTTGTCACAAAGGATCTGCTCAGTTCAGCGAAGGAGCCTATGGAAGCCGGGGTGAGTTTGGCGAACTATTGTCGCACTAATCCCTTCAAGGTGGTTGGGAACGCCTCGTCGGGGATATTGTGCAGCTGCATTAGAGTTTTATAAGTTTCGAGGTGGTCTAGTGGATCCTTCGTTCCGTCAAAGGTCTCCACAAATGGCATTTTAAACTTTTGAGGAAGGGGGTAGTTTGCCACGTCTGGCTTGAAAGGTGTGTCTGTTTGCCTTACGAGGTAGTCCACTGTCTCGGGTCCCTGCGCCTTCATGGCATTAAAGACGTCACCCAGTTTATTTTGTACCTCCTTAATTTTCTCATCCCAATGGTTAGGATCTCTTCTAGAATGATCATGGAAATGACTCCCATGCTCCATGATCCATGCTTTGATTTTCACCCTCATCCACTTGGAGATGAGGGTCTTCACCATGTGGTGCAAGAGGTGGAGGTCCCTCATGGTGGGCTTCCTTTGTGGGGCGCCCAAGGGGACTCCAAAAGGGGCGCCCAGACCTGCATGGGCGCCTAGATGGGGAGCACCAAGGTGTGGAGCTTCTTGATGTCCAACGCGTGGAGCTCCTATGACTTGAGGTCCTCCAAGATGTGCTCCTCCTTGTCCGGCGAGCATGAGTTGCAGGATCTGCTGGTTTTGGGCCACCAGCTGCTGCATGGTCTCCAACATTTGCTGTGTGTTTGGAACAGGAGTATTTGGGACATGATTGGTTGGTGGAAGGGCAACCTCCTCCTCTCATGGTGGATTATCCTCAGGTTGATTCATCAATATAGTGGTGATCGCCATAGGTTCAACAGAGGGAGTGATTAGAAGTGAGAAGTTTGTCGATTTCCACAAACGGCGCCAAACTGATGATGCACAAATTGGGTTTGCACACCGCAGTCAAGTGTGAATAGTAAATGCAGTAATTAAAGTAGAGAGAAGACAAGAATTATAGTGGTTCGGTCAATGTGACCTACGCCCACTTCTGAATGGCTAGAGTCGCCGGATCTTTTATTAATTCAAGTGTGCAAGGAGCAGAGAGTTACAAGCTGAGAGGGAGAGGAGAGAGGTATGCTCAACCAAGTGTGTTCTGATCTACCCCCCAAGTGTTGGTGGGGCTTTATAGTCGCCCCCTAACAGATTGGGGCGACTTACTAGCAACTAGATAGCTATTGTGGTGAAGCTTACGACTTCTTCTCAACGGGGCAAGGTGGTTGAGGTGCTTTCCATGAAACTCGGTCAAAGACGAGGAGATGGTTGACTATTTCCAAGGCGGTGAAGGTGAGGCTCCCGGATGCTCCCCTGATGACGTTGCCAAGCTGATGTAGCTCCCTGATGAGCTTGACTGGACTTGGACCACATTGGGTTTAGTGGGTTTTTATAAGATTGCACTCTTGATTATGGTTGGGCTTTCAACATGGATTTGGCCATTTGGGCTTGGATCATCACCTGCTCCCTCCAAATAATAGCATTCTCAATAAAATACGTATGTTTCACTAAACAATTTGCTACCCCATTCCCTGTTTTGCGTACTGCTTGCAGTTCCACGCTCTGGAATTTCCTTAAATAATTATCGATGTCTGCTATATCTTTAGCCATAGGACTCTATTCCCCAACACTAGCTTTAACAAATTCCAATAACTTGATGGAACCCCCTTCTAGTATTACCTCCTTCAAATCTAGTTGATATGCAAACTTGACTACTTCCTTCATTGCAGTTGACTCTACCCCCTGACTTTCAATATCTAATTCAATTTTCCTTGACAGTCCTACTACGAAAACTGTTGGGTTTCCCTCCTTAGTGGGATCTATCTATAGGCTAAATATAGATTTGTTAATTTTGGCATGCACCTTTGGTTAGCACATGGCTTTGGTGGCTTTCCAATGCAAGACTCTTGGCATATCCAAGATTTGTTTTTGGAGTCTTCAAGCAACAAGGAATTTCGGCAGACACAAGGTAGACAAGTCCTTTTGTTATTTCCTTGGTTCCTTTGTTCTCCAATTTTTCGGCTTGCAAAGAAGGCTTGGCAAGAAGACTCGGCAAGAAGACATTGCTTGCGGGTTTGTTCTTGGAGATTTGGTTCACTTGTTTTGTGACGTATTTTCCTCTTGTGATTTACACCTTTGTGTGTTTGTAAGGCTTATGCCTTTTGGCCACTTTGTAAACTCCTTTGGTGATAGTGGAAGAAACTGACCTACCGGTCGTCGTGGACGTACCTCAATTTGAGGGAACCACGTAAATCTTGTGGGCTCATTTATTTTCTGTCATTTATTTATATTGCTTCCATTGATTTGCACTTGTGGGAAAACCTATTTTTCCCAACATCAAAAACACCATTGAAATCTCTAACCATAATCCCAAACCCGAATGGTCTATTCTCCCCTAGCCTCACCCCACTATAATTTACCTTGAACTCCTCGAAACGAGGAGGCACCCAGGTAGCTGGTATTTGATACCCCAAGGAATTCGCCTTACCCTTTATGTGCTTGCTGGAAATATGCTAAATACTCAAACTGCCTCTCTTATCACCTGAGCTGGGTTTTTGGATACACCTTGATGGATCGTTTCATTGAGATGTTTACTCCACACCCATTCCCTAATTTGACCAAAGACCTCCCTTTTTGATTGGCCAACTATCGTAGACAACCCAAGGTATTTATTGTGTTGTTCCACGAGCTGAACACCTAATATACCATGGATTTCCAAAGCTCTATCCTCTGGTGTATTTCGACTGCAAACCATTGCCAACTCCTTAATGTTAATTTTCTACCCCAACACTGCTTCATAAGTTTGGGGGATGGTCTTCACTGCTCTTGCCTCTAAGGCCTTGGCACTGAGAAAAAGAAGGCTATCGTCAACAAAGAACAGGGTATGTGTATTTGGGCAGTCTCTTTCAACTGAAACTCCGTTAATGCATCTGTCTCTTTTTGCTGCCCGTAATAGAGAGGTCAATCCTTCTGGCACAAATTAGGAAGAGATAAGGCAATAGAGGGTCCCTTTGTCGGAGACCTCTTTCAGGGTGAAAATAACTAAACTGCCCGTTGTTTAAAATAAAAGAGTAAGCACATCTTGACTCAAATTTAAACTCAAATTTGAGTAAAAAGCTTGATTTGGTATAGAATACTCCGATGGACAAACTCAAATATCTACTCAAATATTTTTAAAAAAATTCTTATTATCTCAAAACTCATTTTTTTGTGACATTCAAATCATAATATTTGATAAAATAAATGAAACTTTCATCTCTTCACAAATGAATAATTCAAAAAAAAATGAATATGGATATAACACTGCATGAAAATAAAAAAATCACCCCAGAATTCTAAGATTATTCTAATCCCATATCATTTTTTTTTATAAATACAAATAAAGAAAAAAAATAGTTAACATGGGCATAGTCAGAAGAACACAAAAATATACGTTTTTAACAAAAATAGACGATTGAAGAAATAAAATGACAAATTTTTTAAATTTGTAGGTACCGAAGACTTACAATTCCAGAAAGAATCGGTGGTCTAAAATTGTACTACCGATAATGTTTAATTCGAAAAAATCAAAGAAATTTTTGATGGGTAGGCTTAGGGTTTATATAGTATGAAAGATGTGTGAGATTAAAGTTTTGAAAAATACAAGAAATTAAGAAGATGGAAGATGGAAGATGAAAAACAAAAAACTTACCTACAAGGCTTCAAATGATTTGTGAAAGCTTCGGTGGTGGTTAGCGATGAAAGTAGTGTAGTAAAGAAGAGGCAGAAAATAAGTAGTCAAAGAAGTTTTTTAGTTTTGGATAGGTTAAAAAGTTACCGTTAGAAATTTGGTATAGAATTTGATTCTGCTTCAATTTGGGTCCAAAATCAGTTTTGCCTTAATTTGGTATAGGTTTGAGTCCAAAGTTGGAGAAATTTTTTAGGCCATTTTGACTCAAATTTAAATTTGAGTCTACATTTGAGTCAAGGTTGGAGATGCTCTAAGAGACCGTGGACACACATTGCATAACTTTGATTACCCATATCGGATCAAAACCCAATTTTATCATCATATTTTCCAAAAAACATCCACTCAATCCTATCATAAGCCTTACTCATATAAAAAAATAACACTTATTTTGTAAAGCATAAACTATCTCTAAATTTTTCACTAACTTTTTAACGGGGGCAAATTATACAAATTATTAATTTTTTTAAATTTTATTTCTAACCCAAAACTCTTCAAAATTGTAGTGGTGGCAGGTTGGTTCAAACTAAGAATCGGAAAATCAAGTGTATCAATTTAGTTCAATACCGTCACAATCCAATAAGAAAACAATATGTGGATAACGTGAGTCCCATTACACCAATATTTAAGAAAATATATTTAATGCTAACCTCGTGTATTGGCTACCAGATCTAGCACTTGACATTATTTGTAACCTAATAAAAATTGACATGATATTATCATAAGAGTTTATTCTTAATGGACTGTATGTATAACAACCTGATTGACTTATCGGTTACTTAGTAAATTGATCGTACCCGAATTGAATCAATTTTAACATAAGAGGAACACTAGGGTACCAAAGTTGGTATTGTATCACATTTTATAATTTTTTGAGTTCAAGTTATAATTTCTTAAAATAAAAGTTACAATTGAAAAAAGGATGATTCGATCATAGAAATTACAATTTTTAAAGGTAAAATTAACTTTGAAAAGTTAAGTTACAACTAATTATAGGTATTCATGAACGATTATGAATTTATCTCAAATAGTTTAAACTTTAATTTTAAAAGGTGTAATTAGGTGTGTTCATGGGCCGTGAATTTTTTTTCGGGCCGGGCCTAGGTAATGTAGGCCTAAGCTCTTACCCAGGCTAGTTATCGGATGGATCAGGCCGGACTTCGGGTAGGGGTAAGTTACCCGCAGCCTAACCCTCTATTTACTGGGCGGGCCTTTTTCTTATATATATACAATTTCATTTAAAATGTTTTCAACTTAATATTTTTTTAAATTATATTTTTGAATTAAAAGTAAAGTCAAAATGAACAAATAATAAATAATAAATAATTTTATTTAAATAAAATAAAATATAGTCATATATTACCACAAAACTTTCAAGTTTTAATATTCAAGTTTTTTTTAAACAATTAGGTAGAAGAGCAGACGGGTTAAGTGGGTGGGGTGGGCTGGGCTAGGCGGGCTCATGAGCCAGATTTCGGACGGGATAATGAATTTGAGGGCAACTCTAAGTCCTCTCTTGAAGGAAATTAGATTCGGACTCGGACTTGAACGAATCAATTATTAGATTTATCTAATTTTCGATCAGATAATGAAATCCGTGAACAACCCGACAATGAACACCCCTAGGTGTAATTTAGACATTCGACACAAAACGACCCATTGGCCGCATTATTTGAATACCCATTTTGTTAGCTTTTGATGCTGTCAGTGGAAAGATTGTTTCATTTGGGCTTCTTCGATTTTGCTCATGAGCCACCCGCAGCCGCAATCATTAATTCAGGTTGTGTTGGAACTGTCGATGAGATCAACTACCGCCTTTGCAACCACATTAATTCCTTTGTTGATTTTTCATTTCTAAGGTTTCTCTAAACCCATGGGAGGAGTTGTGAATCTGAATGAGGGGACAAAATATAACTGAAAATAATTTATTTGTTGATATTCAAATTAAGTATAATAATGATAAAATAAACTAATATTTGAGATAAAATTACTGCAAATAGTTAAATTTATTTATTTTTCTTAAATAAAATTTGAATAAAAAGACACAAAATAACTTTTTCTTAGAATATTTTAATTATATGTTACAATGAAATACAACATTCTTTAAAATTCTTAATATTTTTTATATTTGTTTAGTTGTAAGAGTTAGAATTCTCACTAATTTTCTGCCACTGCGCACAATAATAGAGTCTCTTAGTAAAATCATTTTTTAATAATTGTGAAATCTAGTTGAAATCATTCTCAAGTTTATTGAGAAATTTCATATTTAAAATAGCATAAAATACTTTTAGGTTATAACATATAGTTTTTTTATATCAAATCCTGTTTTATTGACTATAGATTACAAACAAACCGAAGAATAGTAAACGACAACTATACAATTATTTCTAAAAATTAGAGAAATTATATTAGATAGAAGAGAATTATTATCTTTTTTCAAAATATATAAATATATCACAATATTTACATCTAATTTACTCACTCCAAAAAAAATAATTGTTTTATGGGGGTAATAGACGATTAATTTATTGGGAAAAAAGAAGTGTAGTACTTTAATAAAAAAATTAGGGGGTAAATATAATAGGGAAAACAAAAAAAATAATAATATTGAGTATAAATATTTGGGAAAATAACCGTAGTAACATATTCAACAAAAACAATAACATGAACAGTAACATGCTCAACAAAAATAGTAACATGCTCACAAAAAGAGTAACATGAACATTAACATGGTAAAAAAATTTATATATATATATATATATATATATATATAGAGAGAGAGAGAGAGAGAGAGAGAGAGAGAGAGAGAATATCAATTGTTATTTGAATTTGAATTTCAAATTTATGTAAAAAATTTATTGGCATGTCTTCATTTATAGTGAATCAAGGGATAATAATTCTCAAATTAGGAAATTAATTTAAAGTTGCTTTCAATGAAGGTTATTTTAAAGTTTTAAAAAAATAGTGGACTTAACTACTTATTAGTAAGATTAAAAATGGACTTATCCCCAAATAAGTTTTCTTGACGAACTAAAGTCATTCTAAATCCCTTAAGGAGGACTTAGCTCCAATTTGCACAATATAATACATTTAATAACATTACGGGGGGCTTAATCAAAGTCCCAAGTTAGCTCTGCCCGTGTCTAACCCACAAACTTCTAAGAGTCATTACCCTAGAGCTAATCTTAAAGTTAGTGGTTGGTCTAATGATCACCAACTCTGTTGTTAAACGTTAAGGTTGCGGATTCAAACTTCATCATCTCCCTCTCTATAATAGGGTCTTACTAAAGAAAAAAACTCATCCTAATGTACTTTGGACACGTGTTCAATATTTACCAGCCTACTGGAGGTGGGGTCTAGCTTACCCTTATGGATTTTGAGCAAACCCCAGCTTTCTATTTCGTCACTTCATCTAGTTCTAATGTTTTGAATGAAAAGTTGGATTTTAACGTTGTTCTCATCTATGAATTTGGCCCTTTAGGCGAGCCTCTTTTCCTTACAAGTACTTCCTCTTACGATTTATGAATTTTTGGTTAGCTAACTTCGTTTTTTTGGTTATATTAAATGCCCACCAGTCAAAAATCATTTTCTTTATCCTTGACGTTGAGTCACACCTCCTCCGATAGAAACCTCCAACAATAGAAGAAAAAAATATTACTTAAACTTTATCTAATGACCTAATTCGATTTAATCATTGAATTGAAAGTGAATTCCACCAAATATTAAAATTCACAGCTAATTCAACGATTATATTGAATTAAATACTTATAGCACATAGAAAAAATAGTGCATATTGGGAAAGTCATATCCCTGCAAAGTGTATCGACAGGTTTGGTGATATTTCCCGTAATAGCCCATAAATTCCAAATCCAACACAGCATGTGGTCGAGGACATTAGCAATGACCTTTTGGGAATCATAATTCATGTCGTAGATTTTTTCAGGAGTAAACTACACATATGATTCTCAAGTTATGATTATTGTCTTAATTAAATTTATGATTTTTCAATTGAACCCTTGAACTCGCTAATTATAACAATTAAGTCATTTTGCCTACATACATTAAATTTTCTAACGAAAAGTGGCAAAGTGTGCCCCTGCTTGGTCACGTAAGTGGCACACTTCACCACTTTTCGTTAGAAAATCTGACAAATGCAGACAGAAAAGCTCAATTGTTACAATGACCGAGTTTAAGAGCTCAATTGACACACAAAAAATTAAGAGTTTTAACTCTTTTTTTAGTCAATTCAAACTTCAAATCTCGTGGTGTTAAATTTGTTAAATTTATATTCAATTCATATGTTATTTTATTTAGTCAAAATTAGATCGGGTTAGCTTCCTACTAAGTATGAATCATGTTTAATTTGATTCATGCCAATATATTTATTACACACGTCTGATGGGTCAACTTGTTTATATTTGAATTTATTACACAAGTCGTGATAAGAATCTACTAATCCTAACTTTTGTTCTTTATGTATTAAATTTGTGTCGACTTGTTTATTAAATAAATTTGAGGGGTCAATCTATTTATATTTAAACTCATTAAATTTAAAATTCAAATCTATTATTTTTATTTTTCTTTGAAAAAAGATTGACAAGTCGGGTTAAGAATGACAATCCCATATATTTGGTCTTTCTGCATTGAGAGTGCCCCAATCCAATTGTCACGCCAACAGTTAATAGCACAACTACGTGTAACAAAAGAGATGACATAAATTTCATGTATGTCTTTCCTCATGCCATACGTATCATTCTACATAGTTTTAGATTAGCCGACACACAAAATTACCACTTTATCCTTTTAAGCTTTGTCTACCAAAAAATTGTAAAAAACAGATTGAGATTAAATGAATCAAGACCAAGGAATGTTGGAATAAGTCAATTGACTTGTCGGATAGAAAAGAAAGAAAACTAATTTCTAACAAATATCCAATTAAATTCCCATTATATTTTCTATTTAATTTCAAATAAGTCTCCTATTTCATAATTGTTCCTTTTTTGACTTTTAAGTTTTAATAATAATTATAAGAATACCATTTAAATGAAAAAAAAAATCATGAAATTCAATGATCCACAAAAATGACTTTGTATGGAACTCAATCTATGACTTTGACTTGCAAAACACAACAAAAGTCAATCCACTGTCTTGAATGGGGTTGGCATCATTTATTATGACATTTGTAAAAAAAAAATAAAAAAATTGATTTTTCAACCAATAATATTATTTAAAATTTCATATACTTCTATAACTTTTAAGTAAATAAAAATGTGACCAAAAGTACCAAAATGAGTGACCGCATGAGGAAGAGTAGGAATGCAAAAAACTGTATACTTTATGATCATCGTCCTGACAGTAGAATTTCAAGTTTGCAATTTAACTTCATCGTCTCTCTCATTTGTAATAATGCTTGACGAAAAAAAAATCTATATTGTTAATAAGGGGAGAGAGTAGGGTTTGACGCTCTCCCTTTAATGGTAATTATTAGTAATTAATTATATGTCTATTAATAATATTACATATTTTTGTCATTTAAACATTTATAACTTTCCCTATAGTCACATTTGATCACCTATATTTATCTATTTTAATCTCTCACTATTTTCATATTTTTCTCTTTGTTTTTATTTGCACATGGGTACACTGTGCGTGCGACCCCTGGTTTAGAGTAAATTATCAGAAATGAAACTTAATTCTCCTAATACAAATTAATTTATAGGAGAAATACCTTTTATACAACATTTTGGGTAAATCAACGACAATTTCAACAGCTTTTTTTCTTTTTTGGTCCGATAGTTTTAATGGGCTAGCGTAGATGACCATCAAATTTTCCGATTCTTCAATAATAACATAATAAAATGATTTAAAACAGAGTTACCAATGTCATTTATTGTTGTCGATAAATTAACAATAAATCACATTTAATATTAGGATACTTTATTAATGTACTAGTTATTACCCGTGCCTGAAGGCACTGTACGACGAAAAAAAATCAATTAAAAAAAATGACAATTAGCAAGAGAAAAATATCTAGAGCCAATGAACTAAAAGAACGCTTTTTGATATCAAATAACCACTCTCTCCATATGGTTAAAGTACAAATCCTCATTCTCAATCAACTTGATCTAGCATATAACTATTATTTTTCAAATACAAATGCACACCATAGAAATTGGTATAAAAGAAATTACGAAACATCAAAGCATTCAAGAGGCTGTCTAAAAAATTGCTCAAAAATAACATTGGTTCTTTAAGTAACTTGAATTCCAATAAGTTCCCAACATTGAAAGTGTACCCAACAAACTATTAAAACACTATTGCATTTGAAGTAATTAAAATAATTTTAACCAATCCCCCTCACCTCTCCCTTTCTCTCTCCTACGTCAAAACTCTCAAGCCCACATTTTCATTGGCAACAAAATTGAAACAAAAAGCAATAAACCGAAGTGTAGTCAATGATATCATAGTATGAGAACTATTTAGTACATCGAATCCAATCTGTAATCGCACGATTCATTTGTGATTGTACGTATTCTGCACGATTCATTTGTGATTGTCCGTGTATCAATACGTATGCGATACTGCAAGTTAGGTGATTGCACAACCACCTAGTTTTTTTGGAAAGAGAGGAAAAAATATTAGTCAAATATAACAATCAAGTCTATAAACCCTCCGCACCACCCTTTACATAACCAAAGAGCAAACAAATGTACCAAATAGCCTTTCACTCGCCTCAATACTTCAATTACACATGAAATAGTTCAAACCCACTTCTAAAAAGTTGAAAAACATTACATTAGAGGCCATTAAAATAACTAAAATAATTCAAATCACAGTCCTATCCAATCTTCAAAATCTTTACAGGATGTAGTAATGAAATAAAAGTCCTCATGTCAAGGAAGCCCCTTAATATTACATCACAACAATTTGCATCAAATCAAATAAAATCAAACAATTGGCATCAAGTCGCATTCAATTCCCCTCAATATTGCATCCATTAAATTCCCAACAAAATAAGAAAACCTTCTCAAAATTCGCATTAGGTCACTACAATTTGCAAACAAAACTAAGATCAAGGAATTCAATCCCCAAAATTACATACAAAAGCTAGGAATAGTAATTAAATATAAATTACAAACCACATAACTAAGGTCATCTCTGTTAAGAAAATGAATAGGCGAAAAGGCAATTAAGAAAAAACAATAGTAAACTTTTGTAGCAGTCAAAAAATTATGTTGACATTGTTTTTACAATTACTTTACTCCAAATCCAATCTGCAAGGAATACATAAAAACAAATTGTGTAATAAACTCAAGTCGCAACGATTCGCAAACAGAAAGTGGTGGATGTGGTTTGATTTGGTCGAATAACTATCAATGATATTACCACCATAATGGGCAATAAACATAGAAAAGCTACCATGTCGATTATAGTTTAATCTTAAAATGTTCAACCAAAAAAATTCATTGGCAAATACAGTTAAATGATACATAATGGAACATAGCTAGTAAACTCACCATTCACAAAACATGGTCGCAACCAACTGTTGAACCAAGACAACCATCAACCAATTAAAGGATTTAATACCACCAGAGAAAATCCAATACAATCACCAAATAGTATAATGCATACAACTCCACAGAGAGTTTCATTCCAAGTTAGTAAGCTTAAAAAAATAAAAGAGAAGAAGAAAACGAAGAAGCAAGGATGCCGCTGGACATATCGAGAAGGGTAAACAAATGAACATTTAAATTTATTGAATTACCTCATCAAGTAAATATCAAATTCACATTTAAATTTATCAAAACACCATTCAATATCAATCAATTTCAGTAAGATTTCATCAAATTAACCTAATTCCAAAATCCTCAAAACACAATAAATTAACAACAAAGCACACACGTGGTGCTGCGGGCATGGGGGTTAGGGGGATGGGTTGCAAGCAGAGAGAGAGAGAGAGAGAGAGAGAGAGAGAGACCGAGTGTATTGGCTGAGTTCGAGGATTCGAGTGCAGGGTATATAAATTGGTAGAGCCTGAACCTGTTATTGCCTAAGGTCTCCCTCACAGCATCTTCTTAAGGCAATTGACATAGCTCACATATACCTACACATAAGAGTCTCCACCGTAGTGTTGTATATGGTAAAATGTGGAATGACATCTATTCGCCAGTTCACGCCTGCTTCATGTTCTTCAGGTTCCTGACTTATCTGCACATCCTAAGCAAACGCCTGGTTCTTACTTGTGTTTGTAAGTTTTTTGGGTACAACGTGATTCAAAAACTCTTTTGGAGCCATTCTTCTAGTTAGGGCTAAAATGGAAGTACAATTGGGAAATCACAACCTTTTCTCTGTTGTGCTACTTTGGATTATGAGAAGCTTCATTAGCATGATCTTAAAACTGAAATCATTGGAAAACTTGCATCTAGGCAATTGGACGCCTAAATAACCTTCAGTGATTCAGAATGCTCTTGGTGATAAATTCTGTTGCCAAATTTACTAAACCATCTGTAAACATTAAATTAGAAATAAACTTGGAAATTACCTAACATGTTGTCGCCATAGTCAAATTAGATCCAGACAAAGAACACTGGTACAAACGTAGGGCTACAATTGGGGCAAATTAAATTCCATGGATCTGGAATGGAGAGAGAGAAAAGAAGACTTACATTCGATTGTTCATTGCTGAGATCGATTGCCTTGCTGAGTTCGACACTTCGCCTGCCTTGCCTGATGTCATCAGAGGTTGCCTGATGTGGATCTGGGTCAGGGGTGTGTCGCTGGAGCTGAAAGAGAGACAGTATGAAGGAGGGCTCAGTATAATGCCTTTGGAGCTGTATGAGGTAGAGTCGAACTGTTTGAGACAAATTGAAGTCGCCGAAGACTTTGGAGGTGCCTAAGAATAAATGATCTCTCCGGAGAAAGTGAACAGATCTGAAGGTGAGAGAGAGAGAGAGAAGAACAGATCTGAACTTTGGAGGTGCCTTTGGAATTGCTCGACTATCAGCCTGCCTTGCCTGATGTCATCGGAGGTTGCATTTAGGCTATGTCAGAGAAGGATATCGCCGGAGAAAGTGAACAAAGAGGAGGAGTTCGCCGTGGAGTTCATTCTGGAGAGTTTTTTTTTTTTTTTTTCGGTCATTAATTTAAGTGAGTGTGTGAGATAACATGTGTGTGTAATGAAGAGATTGGGCGGGAATCTCAAAATTTTTAGATTAATATCAACTCTTAGATCAAATTTAGACAAATTTAGAAACGATCTCAACCGCAAAAAGCAAAAGTCATTTTGTTTATCTTTTGAGATTTGAATTGTAAGCTACTTTATTATATAGATAATTGTAGTAATGAATTCGATTGGTCAATAAATTCGTCCAATGTAGTTTTACCCTTAACAATAAGATCTCCATGCGGAAAAAGAACGACTACATCTTATATATACAGGCTTTGAATTTTCCATTTAGGAAAGTAAAATGGGTCTTTCCTTTCTACTTTTCTACCCCCCCCCCCCCCCCCCCGGGGTTGGGGGGTTTCCTTTTCATCTCATGCTCAAATTTATCACCTTTTTACATTAAATTTTGAGTTTTTTTTTTTGTTATTATATATATATATATATTCAAAATTATAGAGTAATAGAAATTATTAAATAATTAAAAATTTAAGCATTTCCAATTTTATTAGACAACTTGGGGTAACCCGTACTTAAAAGTACTGTACAATGTGAGTAATTTTGAGAAGTATGCTGATAATTGTTGAATGAATGTATTTGAGACTGTTTAATAAATTTATTTTATTTTATATTATAAATACAGAAACAGTTCTCATGGTCCATGATAAGACAGTCGCTCTGATTTTTAATAACAAGATTGCCTCTTAGCCATCATTGACTAGCCGCCTGATACCTTCACCAGTCCCAGTATAGGTTCATAAAATTATAAAAAGCGCCATGCAGCCTTTGCTTGTAACACGTGTTATAAATGTTGAAGAATAATGTGCAGTACGTCAATTGTGTGATAGGGGTGATCATTTTCCTACATTTCATTTGGGATAAAGAATCGTTCAATCAAGCATTTTTTAAAAAAATTTGGAAAAATTATATTTTGATCCCATAAATTATGACTATTTTTTTTTACTTTGTCCTCTCAATTATCATATTTTTTATATTGCACATTCAACGTATGATTAATTTCATTCCATCTCAATTATTAATATTTATTACATATTAAACGAAAAATTATTTTATTTTGTTCCTTGAACTATATAATTTTTTTTACTTTGTCCCGACATGTTAATAATTTTAGTCCAAAAAAATAACAGACGTTTGCGATTGGGACAATGTGAAATAATCAAAGTAATGAAAGGGACAATGTAAAAAAGTTTAATAGTTGAAGGGATAAAGTGAAAAAATGATCATAATTAAGGGAGTCAAAGTGTAATTTATCCTTAATATAAATTTATAAAATTTGTGATTGTCATGCAAATTTTGAACGCATGCGATTTTCTCCGGTTCCACTAGGATGGTGAAAGGTGAATCCCACTGGAGGAGAAGGATTTGGGTGTGTGGCGGTGGGTTCGGGTTCGGAGTGTTGCGGTTTGAATGGCTTGGGTGGATCCATATGTTTAATTAGGGGTGTCAAAATTCGACACGACACGATTAACTGACACGAATCGATACGAATTAAACGGGTTTGAGTGAGATCTTAACGGGTTTGGGTGATAAATGGGTTGACACGCCAAACACGTTTAATGAACGAGTCATGTTCGGGCGAGACTTGTCAAACCGTTTATCACACGTTTATCTGTTTAAATAAAATTAATATAATAATAAATTAATAATTATTTTAAAAAATTAGCAAGAAAAAAAGAAGTAAATAAATCAATATAAAAAAAAAAAAGTAAAGTTGATGATGCACAAAATTGGTTTTGCACACCACTAGTCAAGTAATTTGGAAATTAATGTAGTAATTAAAGTAGAGAGAGAGAATTATAGTGGTTCGGTCAATATGACCTACGTCCACTCTGGAATGGCAATGGGTTGCCGGTATTTTATTGATTCTGGTGAGTAATGGGAACGGAGAGTTACAGATTGGAGAGGTTTTATGCTCTGTAGGGTGCGTTCTCATCCGATCTACTCTGCTCTGTTCTCATCTGCCCCCCAAGTGTTGGTGGGGCTTACATTTTATAGTCGTTCTCAACAGAATGGAGCTACTAAGCAACAACTACCCAGCTATTCAGGTGGAGCTTGCGGATTCTTCTCAACGGGCGAGACAATTGCGGTGCTCTCCATGAGACTCGGTCAAATGATGAGGTGAAGGTTGACTGTTTCCAAGGTTGTGGTGGTGAGGCTCCTGGGATGACCTTTACTCCATGGTGGTGAGGATGAGGGCTGGGCGCCTGATGAGGAGACTTGGGTGCCTGAGGAGGAGGGCAGGGCGCCTGAAGAGGAGACCTGGGCGCCTGAGAGTGTCTTGGCGCCTGGCGTGATGGCTTGGATGCCAGGGATGGTTTGGGCGCCCAGCTTGGGCGCCAGAGGTCCTTGGATGACCTTGTGTGCTCCCTGCTAATGTAGCTCCTTGAGTTTGTTGAGCTTGACCGGGTTGACCATATTGGGCTGGATTTGCTGGATCTCTTGGAGTCGGGTCATTGGGCTTGTAATATGAGTTGGGCCTTTGGGCTTGGCCCATCAAAAGTAGTAGTTCAAAGACAAAAGAGGGGAGATGGAGAGCATTTCAAAGACAAGGACAAATCAATACCTTTTGTTTTTGTCCCACATTGGAAAATGAGGGGAGATGGGGAGGGTTGAGTTGCCTATAAAAGACAATGGCCTCTTTCATTTTTTTTAAGCCTTCAAGTCTGATTTTTATGAGATTTGGTTAAAAATTCCTCTTTTTGGAGGTAAGTACAATTGACAATAAAAAAAAGTGAAGTATTAAAATTTGTTGATATGATTTTTTTAAAATTAAACGGGTTAAACGAGTCGTGTCGTATTATCCGTTTATTAAACGGGTCGTGTTCGTGTTGAGATTTTTCACCCGTTTATTAAACGTGTCGTATACGGGTTTACATATTTTTCACCCGTCACACCGTTTAACCCGACACGTAACCGTTTAACTCGACACATTTGACACCCCTATGTTTGATCCAATTACCGGACTGGGCCTTTTTAGGGTGGTAGTTTGGGAATTTTGTACCTAAAAATGCAAATTTACGACCAGTGTGACAAATCACTCCACTGCTTTGTCTTTTGGTAATATAGAACGTATCAATTGTATGTCTAAAATTGAACTTACAAGATTGAATTTTATAGTTTGATATAATAAGATAGCCAAAAAATAAAAATTATAGTTGGGATTCAACAACATCACTCATGACCAAAAAAAACATCACCTTCTTAATTTAAAACGCAATTTTTTAGTATTAAATTAAAAAAAAAAAAATTGGATTGATCCTAACCTTTTATAATTTTTGGGATCAAGTTATATCTTTTTTTTTTTTTTTGGTTCAACAGTTAAGGGTGTCTGGATCATCTTAAACATACCTCAACTAATTTCTTCCCTAGTCCGGTCAAAGACAAGTCATTCGCGCTGGGACTAGGGTCTTCATGAGGGATAACTCCAAGGGTTGCCAAAATTCGAAGTTAAAACATTTGAATTTAGAACTCGTCGCTGCTACAATTTGAGCTATCATTAGATATTCAAGTTACATCTTTGAGATGTTGGGCATCGAACCCAAAAATTTAGTATAATGAATTCTAAACTTTTTAAATCGATCTCAAATGCCACCAAAAAGATATGCTACCCAAGAAAAAAAAAATACATTAGGATATGATATTGGAAAAACCTTTTAATATAGATCCATCTTAATGACACAATTATCATCGAATAACTATATTGGGTTTGAGTAAATATTGGGTGTAACGGTAATATTACGTCATTATTGTCACGTGGTATTACCAATCAATTATAACACAACAATAAAAATTAGTGAACTAGGAGTTAGTAAAATAATAGAGCATACTAAGCTACTTGATATTTTATGACTAATTGATTACACGATATCATCATCATATATCATGTTGGGTCTAATTTTTAAGTGATTTGTATTTCTGCGCATGGCTTAACTTTTGTATATCCTTGACTATGCTTCAGTTGAGCAAAAAAAAGCATTAAAAAGGGGACTGTCCCACTCCCACTACGTCTCTTTTTCTTATTTTTCTAATTTGTTTGCTGAAGTTCTCACGTTCGTAAGCCTTTTGCAGTGTCGATTGTCGACTTCACACGTACTCTACGCAGATAGAGGCAAAACTCATCTAAGCCGTCCCCCATTCGAAAGTTCGTTACCTTGACCAGAAAAAGACTCCGTTGTTTCTTGACTTCTAGAGAGAGAAAGAGCGGTTTTAGTTGAAAATCAGATGCTTTGCAATTTGCACAGCACCCCTCCCCTATAGTCATCACAAATGAATGACCGAAATATATATCTAAAAGAAGCTAAGGAGTTGTTGGGTATATGAGAAGTGGATTAAGTTGCTAAGAAACTACCTCCCCCCCCCCCTCCTCTCTCTCCCTTTATACACATACATACATACACATATACACACATATGAGGAATTCCGGGAATCAACCTCTCCAAACTGAGGGTAAGAGTGTCTATTAGTTCTCTAAGAAATAAAAGTCTTGTGAACTGGGTTGGGATGCTTTTGACAAGGCTGCTCAGCATAAAGAAGATAGCTATTTTAATCGATATATAGTTGAGGATTCAAAACGGGCTTTTTGTCTGATTGGAATTAGATAAGTAGAGACTAGTACAAGGAATTTTGAAATCTCTAGAGAGGTGTTTCTGTTGAAGTGTTTGACTTGGCTTTTTATTGTTGACTATATATATGTTAGGTTTTGAAGGACTCAAGAAGAAAAAACAAACGTTTGAAGATTCAAATTTCTAGATAATGACTTTCTATATATAAAGCAAGACAGAGTTGGGAATCAAAGAGGTTTCTTATAGTAGTGCATGAGGACTTTTTTGAGCTTTGTTTTGCTGATGTGGGTTTCTTAATTCAAGCTAAAGAAAGCTGAATTTCAGGAACTAGGGGCTTTCTTATATATATTAATTAGGGTAATTTTGAAACAAGGTATTGTTTGTTTGAGGTTCAAGTTGATTCATCACCAAAGCAAAGATTCAAGCTATTGAAGTTTCATACAGAACTCCAAGAGCACATTTTCTAGAATTGCTTGGGAAGAAATCTGTTGTTTCTCAAATATTCTGGTGAGTTCATGAATACCATTTTGTCTCCTTCTGTATGCTTGGATTTTCATGGTTCTATGAACAGTTTAGGCCTCTTTTTTTTGCTGAGAATTCTCCTTCTAAACAGATTGTTTCCAATTTCTCAAACAAGAAATCTCTCTCTCTGTATCATTCCTACTTCAAATTCTCTCTCTTTAAACATTTTACAACTTTCCTTTTTAGTGTGCTTTGATTTTAATTGTTTATTTATTTATTTTCTTGTTCGAAATCTCTCTATTTAAACTTGACAGTAGTAAAATGTTGATTTTTCTTTTCTTAATTTTTTGTACGTAATAAGAATATATTGGTTTGTTACCAAAAATGTTCTTTTTTCTGCATTTTTTGATAACCTGAAATGTTCCTTACTTTCAGCACATGTCATTCTGTGTAAAATCAGGCTGCTTTTAGCAGAGTTTGTCAAGTTTCATGAATTCGTTTTTGATATCATAACCGGATCATGGAACTATATGCTTTTGGAAGGCTTCATGAATATTTACCTTTGTCTCTCTCTCTTTTTCTCTGTATTCATGCTTATATGTGTCTGTGGACATATATAATTTCATGGTTTAGGTTCTTCCAAGTTGAAGCAGACTCTCTCTCTCTCTCTTGTATTTAGTGGGTTAGGTTTGGGTGAAATGAATTTGCCACTACTTTTCTTTTCTACAGGAAGTCTTCATTGAAATGAAGACTAACAATCTCTTTACGTATTTGACAGGTTAAAAGATGGGTTCTCCACGTGGCACAAAGATGGCAATGTGCCTAACTCTCATGATTGTCATTTTGGCCTTAAACTCCATGCAAACCTCTGGAACTAGTAGTTTTGGATCAGGTGAGGACTGATACTTGAGCAGCAATCTATTCTCATTTTGGATTTTCTCTTTATTATTTGTAACACAACATGTCAATCTCAAATTTAATCGATATCATGTTTTTTGATATGATTTGGTCTTAACAGGTTGAGATGATAATTAGATTGGTACATAATGCCAACTTACTAAATAATTAACAGGTTGAATTAATTTTGAAACGATACGATCTACATGTCTTACACGTCTAGCAATAAATTACTTACAAGACTTAAACACTTAATACGACAGAACCATTGCTAAGCCTTGCATGAATCATATCATTATGTGGAGCCAAAAAAAATTGGGTATGACTTAGACTAAATTGAGGACCGGTGTCTAGTATTAGTAGAATAAATTTTAACTTCAAGTGGTAGTTCAAATGATAATAAGGACGAACTGAAAACTCAGACATCCTGTGTTTAAATCTTGGTAACTCCTTGGGGCCAAACCTGAGAGATTTATTGCTCATGAATACATTGGTCCCGCCATGGACTAGTCAAGGTGCTCGTAAGTTGGTTCGGACACTCTTGTCAGTTGAACCAAAAAAAAAATTGGGTTTAAAATAGAGAGTTTGTCAGTTTGAATTTTTAAAAAAATAATTTTGTATATATAAACTAATGTCTGAATTTAATTTGGGCCGTGGACTCATCTTGGGCTGGATCAATATTTGGACGTGGACTCAGACTGAGGTAATTCTACGACGCTTGCTTCTGGAAGAAGCAATTTGAGTTGGCTTATGGATCTGCCAAAATTTTTATGGGCCATAGGCCCACAGTCTAAATACGGGTTGCAATATAGTTGATAAACTAAAACTCCCCTTAACACAAAGACTAACAAAACCAAAGTAAAAAAATAGAAAAAAATTAAAAAAAATTTAAAACTTTATTCGTAAAATATAAGTTATGTTAAATTCGAGTTATGTGTTTTGACCATTCCAATCAATATATCATACATGTTAGTATTTTTTTTTTTTTTCATGAAAAAAAGGGGTGGGAGAAAGGAAAAGCGCCTAGCGACCACCCCGTTAGACCCTCACCGGTGGGATCATAAGGGCCCTGATCGCATCTGAACACCTTTCGGGACCAGACCTAGCTAGGCTAGCATAACGGCCAACCACCAAACCCTAATGGGGACTCTAGGACTCCAACTCCCAACCTTGAGGAGTAAGGCCGGTACCACCACTAGTAGGCTGTGTCATTTTCAAATTCAAATCGAAAAGTAACCAACTGTAACCAAACCACTCCATAATGGGTTGGTATCGCATTGGCATGTATTGAGGATCTATGTTTTTGAGGTTGTATTTGCACCTTCATTAATTAGACCTATTCTTAAAGAGTTGAGTAACTGTCAAATTTCCATCAATAACAATAGAAAACTGGTATGTATGCATGTTTGGGGAAATTTATATCCAGTAATTTCATTAACAAGAATCAGAATGAAAAAGACAAGGGTAAAGGCAGTGTATATCGAAACAGTAAGAAGTTTGCTTATCCTCTGATGATTTACATATTTTTCAGGAAGAAGTTTGCTTCAGACTGAAAAAAAGGCAGATAATACTGTAAGGGTGGATCCTTTAGATGATTTCAAGAAATACAGAGGAGGATATGATATCACAAACAAGCATTATTGGAGTGTTAGTCTCTCTCTCTCTATCTCTCTCTGTTAGTCTCTCTCTCTCTCTCTATCTCTCTCTCTCTCTCCAAAAAAAGAAAATCCAAACATTAACTTGTCTTATATTATTTTGTGTAGTCAACAGTATTTACAGGGATTTATGGATATGCACTAGCAGTGCTGTGGCTTTTCTGTGGTCTAGTATATGGAGGATATCTTCTTGCCACCACATTTTGTTGTAAACATTCCCGTAGGAAGTTGAGGAAGGGAACACCTTGTCATGAGCAGTGTTATCTGCGGCCCATTCTACTGACAACTTTCTTCACTATCCTCGCAATGTAAGTCTTGCAAGTCTCTTGTCATTTTTTTTTTGTAATACAATGGTAGTAGTCATGATTTATCACTGCACAAAACAAGAGACCTTATTTGTCAGTAATATAATGCTGAAGTCAAATAGAACACAACTATACTTGCCATTTAGCAGGAGCAAGTCCACTTTTACACACAAATTACTTACCATCACAACTAAGCATGTCTTGGATCTTGAACACATTACTCTCCAAAAGTTCCTCAACAAACTAATTCCACCGAGTACTTTGAAAGGTCGGCCCAACCACCCAACGCACAAAATTCCCATGCACTGTGGGATTTGGAGAGGGTGATATAAATGCAGTCTTACCCCCTGCTTGTTTTTTTCACTACTCAACCCTTGACACCTATGTTACAATGGAACAACCTTACAGTTGTGCCTCAATTCCTTAGAAACCGGTGAGAAAGATGGTGATCTGAAATATATCTAGAAACCCGAAGTTCCAATCCAAATCACTTAAGAGACCAGTAGGGGCATTCTTGAAGATACTTTATGGGGTACCTAAACCAATGGGTACCACCCCCATGAAATCACTGCAAATCAAATAACCGGGTGTCAGTGAAATTATCATCATTTAGTTTAAGAATTACCAAGGGTAAAGAGAACTGGTTTTGAAAAGGCAAGAGCTAAATCTCATCACCACACAATAGTAACAATGTTATTGCATAATTATGCAGACTAGCATCTGGACTAGTTCTGGGAGGGAATGCAAACTTCCATTCTAAAGCAAAAACAGTGGTGAACATTATCATAGATACAGCAAATGAAGCATCAGACACCATATATAATACAACTGGAGCAATGAAGGACATTAGCACTAACTTGGTAACAACTAGTGGAAATGGTGAAGCTTCTGGCTTCCTTACTTCAACTTCTAGAGAGCTGGATTCCGAAGCTGCAGTTATACAAAGACAAGCTAAGAAGAACAGGCGGACAATCGACTTGGGTCTCAGGATAGCGTAAATCTCTCCCCCCTGCCAACCCCCCCTCTCTGTTTCTCAGTGTGTGTGTGTTTTCCATTACTTTGCCATTAAAACTTGTTTCTGCTTGCAGGTATATAGTAAGTACGGTGATTATTTCGTTGAACTTGATTGCTGTGATTGCCCTATCAGGTGTGTATATGTCTCATAAAATAATTCCTGTCATCAAAGAAAAGTCCAGAAAGTAATTCCAAAATTTAATCAGAACACATGGAATATTCAAACTCCTATAGTAAGCACACCATTTTCAGTGGACGCACAAATCTGATATCTGCAAGGGGTCTGAAACTTCTAATGCCATCCATAAAAAATCTATGATTTGTACCCCCAAAAAAATCTATAAGGGCTCTAACCACAAACTGAAACTCTGAAATGTTTAAAATGCAACCTGTAGTAATTGGATCATCATTTTAAATGTTGTTGCTACTGAAAATATTTTCCTTTTCTCTGTAGTCTTTGGGATTCTCAAGCTACAACGGGCACTTCACATGTAAGTCCACTAAATTGTTTGGTCACTACAAAAAGTAGTTCATTTACCTAAGAAATTATTGCATCTACAAGTGCATTGAAGCACAGAAGTTTCTCATATTATTTCCCAAATCATACAGATTCATCATATTGTGTTGGCTGCTCATAGTCTTTTGCTGGTTGTTCTTCGGCATTTATTACTTCATTGAACAGTAAGAAAACTTCCTTTCTCTTCTATCAATTTTTTTTTTTCATTGTTCTCAAGGAGACGGAAAAAAAGACAGAAATTTGAGCTTAATTAATTAAGTTGGTTATTGACAGGTTTGCAGGAGATACATGCACAGCACTTGAAGGCTTCCAACAGGATCCCTACAACAACAGCTTGAGCTCAATCCTCCCTTGTGATGAATTGCTTTCAGCAAAATCAGTCCTATATAATGTTAGTTCGGGGATTTATGGCTTAGTGAACCAGGTAAAATACTGATTACTGAATTTTAGTCATTGAAAAAAGTTCGTCCTGCATGGTTAAAGTTCCATCGCAAAATTGGCTAAGAATCCAAACTATATAGGTTCGCTCTAGACATTTTTTGGCAAAATTTAAAAGACTGTCGCTACAGACCTTTGTCGGCCTTAAGCTAAATTCCTGGCTCCGTGCTTTTGTATGGCCCACCTCTTTCATTTAGTGGTTAGAACCTCAAATGGACCTTAAGCTGAATGTGCATATCTTCAACTGAAGAACAGAGTAGCATAATAGCATGTCAAATCCCTTTCAGTTTATATTTGTAGCTACTGGATCTCAAGTAGAAGTAGCACATTTGGTCTTATCATATGTGGGGAAAAAGAAGAAATTGAGAAAGAAGAACAACATACTTACTTGCTACTGCTGTGGAACAACTGCAGGTGAACACAAACATATCCACTTCATATGCAAATATTGTTCAAATCTGTAATCCGTTCTCAGCACCACCAGAGTACCAATACCAACCAGGGAACTGTCCAGCTGATGCAATTCGGATTGGAGACATTCCTCAGGTATGCCAGAGAAAAATAATGCTTTCAAACATTATATTTTTTTAGTAATCCTGGACCTTCCTAAGAAGGTGGAGATTTGTGTCAAATACATGTCAAACACAGACACTTCTAGAACACTTTGAACCACTTGTCCAGTACTGTTTTAACCAAAATCTTCATTTTGGACACATGCCCAACACTTCTTTAGGCAGTTTCTACGCTTAAAAAGACAAATGTCTCCATGTAATCAATAATCCTTGAAAGTTTGAAATATGGCTATTTTATATTGTGAACAGATATAAAATTGTTACCACAAATTATATTGAAGTTTTTTGCTTAAGATGGACCAATAAAAGCAAAAGGTGCATAAATGTTTTATTAAAGAAGACGACTTTAGAAGATGAGAGTGACTACTATGATCCTGTAGTCTCAATTTTCACATCAGAGTAGTAGACATAAGATTTACTTATCAGAAAGTACCAATTTCATTCTTTACACAATACCACAATCATATCCAAAATCAGACATATAAACACGAGTATTTATGGTGTCTCCTAACCGTGTCCATCTACTTTTTCACAATTTCTTGTTTCAGTATATGGGTCATATGGCACATGTATCCCTTGTCTGTGTCCGTGTTTCCTAATTGTATGACTAGTTTATCCTGCCTGCAAGCAGAATCATAATGATCTAGATATTTATTTTACATGGGAGATTAAATATATAAACATTTCCTTGTACTTTCTCTTCTGTTTTGAAGCTATTGAGGATGCTTACATGTTCAGACGCCGAAAACGAAGCCTGCAACGGAGGAATACTAATCTCCTCTACAGATTTGAGAACAGTGGTAGCTTACTCAACTTCAGTACAAAATCTATTAAATGTGTATCCTGGTATGGAAAGTCTAGTTGAATGTCAGACAGTGAAGGATGCTTTCTCTGAAATCCTTCACAAACAATGCAAACCATTGAAGAAAAATATACGGATGGTATGGGCGGCAATGGTGTTCCTTTCGATGACAATGGTGGCTCTAGTTACAATATGGACAGCTGAAGCGCATCACAAGCGAAAACATCATTTTTCAGATGATTTTGTGAAACCCCATTTCGCAGCAGCAACTATGCTCGAACTGGGAACAACTAAGACTACCAACAACAACAACTCATCCTAGTCTAGCGTTGTAAATAGTAGTCAGTTTCTTGAGTGACATGGGAGACACAAGCAATTTGGAAAAAAAAGAACTCTTCCCCTTAGGCTAGAATACAAAGAAGATCACAGAGATCAGGATCAATTGATAGATCAAAAGGAATACAGTATAGGAAAGTAGAGTTGGATTCGACAAAAAAAAAAAAATCACCAGAGTGTGATACACAATTTCATTATTCTTGTATTCTTTACAGAAGCCAAATATGGGGGACAAACCCCTCAATGGCAAGTAATAAGATTCATCAAACAAGTGCATGTCATTTGGGAAAGTTATCCAGCAATGCGATCAAGCCACACTGCTGAGCATTTCAGAAACTGTTTGAAAAATGTATGGAAGAAGGCAAATATTAAATCAACATGTCTTTTCCAATGTTAGAGCACTGGCTTCATTGATAAAGTGTTTGCTATATTTCTAGCACAAATTGTGTTTAGATTTTTGCTTGCTCTTGAACGTGGTCCACTGGAGCAGCATTTTGCAATCGGCCAAACTTTCAGTACTGAGCAGTTGTTATCTCATTTCCCTCAGGATAGTTATGACATTGTTACCTCTGGGGTAGTGCATTCACTACAGATACTTTGGTGTCTCAGATATTTCAAAATACAGACAAAATGCAGAACACTTTCAATATGCTCACAAAACCAGCCAAACACCTCCTAAAATGAGTTGTGGATTTGACCAAAGGCACCACTAACAGGCTCTAAATCAGTGAATATCTACTTGCAATCGACCAAAATGCTTGTCTGGTCTGGGTAAGGCATAAAAACCATAGTAAGGGCAAAATAGATAAAAAGTTAAAAAATATCCTAATAACTAGGCTATAACTCCAACCGTAAGTAAAGAGATCTTCAGTAGAGGTAAGTAAAGGATTCGCCAGGAATATCCTACACAGGTTCTATGAAAGGAATTATGGGGGAAGCTATGAAGCACGGATACGGATACGGATACGGAATACGGGTACAATATGATACGGATACGGTGATACAACAAAGTCTAAAAAAATAGGATACGGGTATGACCAAGATACGGCTATAATAAAATATATTTAATATTTTTATTATTTTTAACCAACTCAATATTTATATATTTTGATAGTTTTTTAATATATAATAAGAAAAATTAGTAATTCTTTTTAATTTCAAGAAAATATATATCGTGTCGTTGTGATATATTCACAAAGTGAAGTGACTAATTAAAGGAATGAAAGCTAATATATTTACCTAGTATTTAGAAGTAATTTTGCTAAGATTATAACGGAATAGCTTTATTTTATGCTCTTTTGACATGAGATAATACTTAAAAAACACTCATGTACCTTTGAAGTAATATGAATTTTTTGTTAATGTATTGTATGGTATGTGAATTTGAAAAGAGATGTTAAAAGTTCAACTAAAAAATTATATATGTTGCTCGACTACAAAAGTATCCGTGAAGTATATCCTAATATTTAATTATTATCGGATACGTAGAAGGTGTATCTGATACGTATTCTCGAGTATCCGACGAGTATCGTATCCGATAAGGTATCCGATACGGGTACGTCAACCTCAACGAAGTATCCGTGCTTCATAGGGGGGAAGTAAATGAATCCACTGGACGGGTATATACATACAGAGTACTCAACCTACAATTCTACACAAAACCGATGTACTCGACACATAATCAACATAGAAGTTCAAGTTTAGTCTTGGCGGGTTTGGGTGATAAAGGTTAGACCCGTTAGATTCATAAATAAATGGGTCGATATAAATCCAACTACACACGATACAAATCCGTTAAATTTTGCATATACAAAACTTATACATGGCAAAAAAAATTACGACATGAACCCCGATATACCCAATTACAGATGAGTGTGTATAGATTGAGCAAATTTTGTATGACTCAATTTTGACACAACACAAGGATGGATGGCAGTGGACTGGGGCGGGGGCGGGGGGAGTAGTCTCCACGCCGTACTCACTTCAAAAATATTCGTCCACCTCCGTTTGCTTGCTGAGGAAATTTTAATCCCCGTCTTTGCCCCGCAGATAAATTTTGATCCTTATCTCCGTCCCCGTCCCTGTCCCTGCCACCATTCCATAACAATTAATTTCTATGATTTTAAGAAAAAAAAAATTGAAAAAAAAATCATAAAAGCTCATAAATGGTTGTGCAAGAAGGATGAAATCTCATTATATAACAAATGGATCAAAAAAAAGAAAGTAAAGTATTTTATTATTATTTATTTTTTTTGTAAAGAGAAGAGTATATGGGTGGGTGAATTTTGTGATATTATATATAGGGAGGATTACACCCAGACCCAATGAGGTTTGTCACTTAATCACTCAGACTCTCTGACATTTGAAATATTACACACAGATTCCTTGAAATTTGTATGCACGTAACAGTTAGACCCCTGTTGTCAATGTCCATTAGTATATCCTTTAGTAAATTACGTCTAGACCCCTTGAAGTTTGCAGACATAGAATATTTAGGCCCCTCAAGTTTTAAATGTTATATTTAGACAAAAAAATACTCCTATTAAAAATAAAATATCAAATATTTTAAATTTTACAATTAAAATTAATGTTCTATTGTATCATTTATTGAAATAAAATCAAAAATAAAAATCTAATTTTTTTCTTAAAAAATCATAATTAGTATATAATTATACTATCTATTAGAATAAAACTAAAAAAATCAAACAAGGAGTCAAAGTCATTTATAACAGAACATGAATTTTATAACCAAAATTCATGTTCTGTTATGTCATTAATTGAAATAAAATCAAAAATAAAAATATATTTTTTTTAACAAGGGGTCAAACTATAATGGATACAATATCTTCTACCTTTAATTGAAGTAATTTGGTAGTTCAATTTGGTCCTTTAAACAATCGAAAGAGATTAAACTGTAATGGACACAATATCTTCTAGCTTTAATTTGAGTAATTTGGTAGTTTAATTTGGTCCTTTAAACGATCAAATTAAATTACAATAGATAGTATAATTATATACTAATTATGATTTTTTTTTTTTAAATAAATTTTTATTTCAATAAATGTCATAATAGAACATGAATTTTGGTTATAAAATTTAAAATATTTGATATTTTATCTTTGATTGAAGTATTTTTTGTCTAAGTATAACATTTTAAACTTGAGGGGTCTAAGTATTACATGTCTATAAACTTCAGATGGTCTGAGTGTAATTTACTAACCAATATAGTAGTAGACATTGATGACAGATGTCTAAGTGTTACGTGCGTACAAACTTTAAGGAGTCTATGTGTAATATTTCAAATGTCAAGGAATTTGAATGATTAAGTGACAAACCTTAGAGAGTCTGAATGTAATTTTCCCTTATATATATATATATATATATGATGGTGTAAACCTCCGGATACGAGCTAAGGAACCAGATTAATTGGCGTGAACAGTTTGCATGGGGACTAATATGGCATCTGAGCTACAAGGCTCATGAGGTGGAGAATGAAAGCTCTAATTAGTCGTGTATAATGTGTGAAATACGGTGGAAATATAGTGGTTCACCGGCCAGTGAGCTCGGCTAGTCCACTCTCTAATGGAGGCTCTTGCTCTTTCTTCTTTATTGATGAATTGAAGGTGTTACAGTCGAATACTCAGGGAACTAGGGTTTCAAAAAATCTCTCTCCTCTAATGGGGGATATCTCTTTCTTTTTATAGCCTCATATTTACCTCTAATACGGGACTATCCTACATTGAAGGGATCGTGCCCTATCTTCATCCACAATTCCGGAGTTACCTAAATTCCTTATGGCTGGCTTTAAACGGAGAGATCTTTGCCTTCTTCTGTGGGATCCTCCTTAGTTTTAGGAGGAGATCATGGTTAAATACGGGTTTTCTGCCTCGGATTGGATTCTACCTCCTTAATAAGGGTATCCGAGTCATCTTGTTGTTCCCTCAGCATTTCTCCTCTCGCGCCTTCGACTAGGAGCTCTTAGTGCTGACTGGATGAGCTCTGCTCATGGCTAGGGGAGCTCAGCTTATTTTGCCTGAGCTCCCGAGCTGAGCTCTCTTACTGAGCACGTGCCAGTTTTATTCTGGGTATCATCAGTTGCCCCCCAGCCCTTGCCTTGAGTTAGCCCAGGCAGGGGATGACTTGTACAAGACGAGTTAGACGTGCGTGTGGCTGGCACGTGGCTGTAGGATTTCTGACGGTTTTATAGCCATCATGACTTTCCTCGATTCCCGCGCACGTCTCAGCCCATGTCTCCCAGGCTTTAAATGCTTAAAACGGCTATCTAAACTGCTTCTTCGCACTATTCATCTTCTTTACTGCCCTTCGTCTCCGCTCTCTCTGTGATTCCAGTCCTTCTTGCCTTGGTTTTTCTATTTTCTTGCCTGAAATCGAATTTCCGGACCTCGTTTCGAAGACTTGCGACGCCTCCTTTTCCGATTTCGTTCCAAGTTCCTGTTTGCCACTATCCCTGGGTTAGGTACGTCCTTTGCCCTTATTTCTTCCTTTTTTGCTCTGGATCCCTCGAGTTCGATGTGGTTATTGCATTTTTGGGCTTTTCGGTTCTTTTATTTTTGGAATCGTGACCATTGTCTAGCCCCACTTCACCACTTCGTGGATTGGGGTTCTGTAGTTCATATCCTTGCTGTTGGGAGCCACTGTGTTGATTCCCGGGTCATTAGAGAGTGCCTGACTAATCCCCCTTTGCTCTATCGCTCTTTCCATCTTCCTTTTTCTCTCCCTATCATGTCTGCTTCTTCTGAAGCCACTCGCTCCTCTGTTTCACTTCTAGGATCTAGGTCAGCCGGGGAAGATACGGATTTAGGGGAAGTTGGTGATGAGATTGATAATTTTCCGGGTGTAGAGGCTGAGGTCTACGCCGAGGAGCCTCCCTCCACCTCATCTTCCCTGCCCCCCAGACCTGACAAAGGCAAAGCTAAGATAAGTGGAGTCGGGGTGGAGGAAAAAACCTCGTATCTAGGGCTTGCCTTTAGGCATGCCGAATCTGTGGGCTGCAGTAAAGAGGCCCCTAGGCTAATGAAGTCTTATAAAGTTCGGTATGGTTTTCCCCCTGGGGTCGAACCCTGGTGCCCAGATCGATCCGTTTGTTATGTAGAAAAAGTTCATAACAGAGTCTGCTTCTTTCTTGCTGCTTTTGACAACGGCCTTCGCTTTCCTTTGCATCCCTTCATCAAGGCTGTTCTGCAACATTTTCATGTGTGCCCTTCCCAGATCTCCCCCAACTTCTATGGCGTCATGGTTGGTCTGTTAGTCCTGTTTAAGAAGCATAAACTTGGGATTCCTAGCATTCCTTTGTTCTTAGAGCTCTTCAATGTAAAACCGACCTCCGGAGGCTTCTTGTATGCCTCCAAGCGTGCCAGCGTTAGGCAGCTCATCTCTGACGTTCCGACCTCCCATAAACACTGGAAGGAACATTTCTTCTTTGTCGGGGGCACCAATTGGGAGTACAACCCTGCTGATAAGACAGACACACTCGGTATCCCTACGGCCTGGGCTGAACCAGATAATTTACGTGAGTCCTTACTTGAGTTCGAGCTCTGATCTGGAACCTGCCGGCCTCTTATCTTTTTCTTATTTGCATACTTTCTTCCTCTTAGGTGAACGCTACGAGCTCAGCCCTGAGGACAAAAAGTTGCTAGCAAAGTTGGAGAAGATCAAGCCAGAGAAGTACGCCGACTTGATTGAGTCAAGGAACCTGGTACAGCTAGGTCTGAGTCTTCCTGTGGCGACTTTAGCGATCCCCTTGTCTGTTTTAGGGGCTGACGAAGGTGATTTCAACGCCATTCTTTTTCCTTTCTTCATTATCTTTCCTTCCTTTCTCTTTTTCTTTACATTTTCCTACTTCTTCCAGATCTTCCAGGTCCTTCTACCATGAAGGTTATTCCAGAAGAGCTTCAGGCCAAAATTGCAGAGCTGATGGAGGGTGGCAGGTCTAGGAAACGCAAAGCTCGGGTAGGCTCTGGGAGCGGGCCAAACACTCGAGCTAAGATCCCCAGGCTGGAAGCATCTTCTCCCCCCTCTGCAGCTGAAGGACAGGTTCCAAGCAAGGCTCCACCCTCCTCCTCTGGAACTCCACAAGCTGCAACCACCTCTTCTTCCCCTCCAGTGGCCCCTTCTAAGTTGGCATCTGCTCAGGAGAAGGATCAGGCTTCCCCTTCTTCTTCTGAGGTCAATGAGGCTTTGGAATTGGTTCCCGACCTTCAACCCGGGAAGTTCGAATACAGTGCTTCTGGGAAGGTGACTGAAAAAGAGAGAAAGTCTGAGGAGGAAGATGAGGACTCCTTTTTTGACAATATAGACCTTGCTGCTGGAGCTCTTTCCTCTATCTTTTCTGAATCTGATGTCCTGAAGGCCGCTTCCATGCCCCTGGAGGAATCCATCTCTTTGGCCCTTCAGGGAGCTGCTACTGTGAGTGTTAACCCCCTGTCTCTCTTTGCTTGTTTGTATTTCGTGGTCTGACATTATTTGCTGTACTTTCCTTATATTCTCAGGCTGCCCTTCATACGAAAGGTCTGCTGCACCGAGTTCGCTCTCAAGAGAGCTCTTTCCAGGTCTTAAAGAAATACAAGACCAAGGTTTCAGAATTGTCTCTTGAGAATGAAGACCTCAGAGCTCAGGTGGAGAGCCTTAAAGTGCAGATGGAGGGTCTCAACGAACAGATGGTGAAACAAGCCTCCGATCTCAAACATACACTGACAGTCAAGGCCAGAGCTGAGGAAGGGGAAAAGAAGACTCGGGATGAGCTGAAGGCGGTTAAGGAAGACCTGCAGGCTAAGGTTGAGGCGTGGTCCAAGGCTAACCAGGAGGCCTTTGACGCTAAGAGGGAGCTCATCCAGGTTAATCAAGATTATCTTGCCCTCAGTGAGGCTAACGGCAAACTCTGTGAGGAGCTCGAGGAGCAGAAATATTTGGTTCAAGAGAGAGACAAAGAGTTTGCCGAGCTTAAGGATGAGGCCACCACTTCATGGGCTACTGGATGGCTTGCTTTTAGGCGTAAGGCTACCAAAGCATATCCAGACCTTGATTTCAATCTCCCTATCCCCACTGAGGAGGAAATGGAAGAATCTGGCACTGACAATGAGGGGGATATCTCAGACTCCCCAGCTGCTGCCTTAAGTCAAGACACACCCGCCCCTGGGACCTCAGAAGCTATTATCGCGCTCCCTGAGCCTTCAACAACGATTCCTGAGCTTTCTGCTGCAGCTCCTGCTGTTCCTGTTTCTGCATCCTTTTCAGCTGTCGTGGTGTCTGAAGCCCTTGTTCAAGGTGAGCCCTCAGCAACAGAAGCAAGGGACTCCTCTACTGAGCTGCGAGATCCTTCAATCCCTCTTCTTCCAGAATCCTAGGTCTTTTTAGTTGTAATTTCTCTGTAAAGAATTTTTCGTGATGTAGTCTTTGACTTCATTTATTGCTCTTTTACTGGCTTAGTATATATATACATATCTTTCAATTTCAGCATATATGTATTTTTGGATTTTGATTCGACTTCGACTCGAACCGCAACGGTGCACTTATTTGCCTGGCTTTGCATGCACTCAACTTTGTATACTCCCCTTGCCCCCTTTTGCTTTGAGGGGTGCTGTGCACTTCTTGAAGCAAAATTACTAGGTTTGAAGAGTACATGGGACTTGGTGTTATGTTCGACTGCTTTTCCCGAGCCTTTTAAGCTCGTTAGTTGGTACCCTAGGGGTCCACTCCTTATTCTTCTTCGTCCTAAGCTGCTCAACTCTATATTCTGAACTGGCGTGCTCCTTCAGAGTTGCTTAGCTCGTGCTTGTGAGCTTATAAATTCTTGCTGAGCTAAGACGGTTCTTTTTTCGAACTTGAGAGCTCTGAGCTCTTTGTCTTTTCTGTATGAACTGAAGAGCGCTTTCTGAGCTATTTGGCTCTGTTGTCTGATCTTAAAGTTTATTTCTGAGCTTCGTGGTTCTTTTGTCTGAATTTACGGGTTCTGTCTGAGCTTCATGATTCTTTAAACGAACCCTTCTCTAGATCAGATAATAAATTTCGTTGCTCCATTTCTCTAAGAGTAGAAGACCTTCTTCTACGTTTCACCTCTCTTTTCCCCACATCTTGCTTTGCGGAGTGCTTTAGGCCTTCCTTAAGCGAGGTTTTGAGCTTTCACACCTCAAAGATTTGGTATACAAGTGCTCTAATTTTTACTGGGCTGAGCTCAAATATGGAGGGTATATTGCTTGGTGGGGTCAGAATTTTCGTTGGTCGTTTTGAGTGCAAATAGGAGGGGTAGTATCTGGTTTCTTTTCCCGCGTTTTTCTCTCAACCGCTTCCCATAACCGCCACATCTTTCTCTTTTCCATAACCGCAACCACTTTCCATAACCGTAGCCACTTTCCATAACTGCTGCTACCTTTATTAATTAAGAAACTGAACAGGCCACTTGATTCCCTCTTTCTTGGCTCTTAGTTTCCTGAAAAGCTCCCAAGTGCATGACCTATTCTTGACTTTCTTCCTGATTTCTTGCATCTTTTTCCTTACCAGCATTTTCGATGGCTGCCTCCGCTTCTTCTTTGTTCCAGGAACGATCCTCCTTTGGAATCGAACGGGAGTGGCATTGTCGCTATCTGTCCCCTTCAATACTTGAATCTTCTGACTTGGCGGGCATCAAGAAACGGTTTTTCCCTGATCTTGACTTGCCTATGCGAGTCTCTTCCTCCGACGAGCCTTGTAACTACCTTCCCCGAGGGGAAGTCTGTTTCTTTGAAGGTGCTATGGACATGGGACTTCGCCTTCCCATTCATCCGGCCATTGGGCGAGTTTTTGCCTATTATGGCCTGTGTCCTTCTCGCCTTTCTCCACGAGGATGGGGTGCTATGGTAAGCTTCTTCTTGTTCTGCCGCCTGCATGCTCTTGGCAGGTTCCCCTTTGTCTCTGAGTTTCTATACTTCTTTGAGATTGAGGAAGATAATGCCCCCTGCTTCAGTTTTTTCCGTTGGAGGGATTTCAATTGACGCCCTCTGGTTCTAGATCTTCCCTCCAACCCTGAAGGGTGGTCTGAGCGTTTCTTCTTCGTTTCTGGAGAGGCTTGGAGGTCTCCTGAGGATCGCTGTCGTAAAGCCAGGATTCCTCGGTCCTGGAAGAGCTTCTCTCGTATTGGTAAGCTCGATCATGGCTCTTTTGAGTACTTTCCTTTTAAAAATATGCTCTGATTATGTCCTTGCTGTGTAGATCCACCTGATCTGGATTTACCAGGGATGGTGAATATCAACGAGCTGTTGCTTGTGGAGTCTAAGACTTATTCCGAGCTGATGACGAGCGCAAACCTCTATTTGCTTGGGGCTGAGGCTACTGAGTTTGAGTTTTCCACTGTTCCTTACTCTTCCTGGACCTCTTTTTCTGATTCTGATGAGGATGGGGATTCTGACAAGGACGGAAACACCGTCACGAGTTCGAGGAAGCGTAAGAGGGACGATTCCCCTTCTCCTGACTCTCTGTCCACCATCTTCCTTACCTCTATTGGTCAGAAGCTCCTTAACTCGCTTCAAAAGGCTGAGCAGGAAAGGGATGAGCTGAAGAAAGAGAATGCTAGCCTGAAGGGAGAGGTTGCTGAGCTGAAATCTGAGCTTAAGAAAGACTAGGATCTTTGTTTCCTTGTATCGTTCTTTCTTTTCTTAAGCGATATCAGACTATGACTCTTCTTGTATTTTTCTGAATATTTGCACTCTCGGATATTTCGAATGCCAGACTTTTCATTCATCTCGAATTCTGTTAGGTTATTTCAGCTTACGCAAAAAGTTCGAAACACGAACGTAGATGGAAAACAGAAGATCATGTCTGCTCTGACCTTGGTCTTTCACTGACCCCCTAGGTCGAACCACGGAGATCGATGGAGAACAGAAGATCATGTCTGCTCCGACCTTACTTCTCATCTGACCTCATAGGTGTTCTCTGTTGTTCTGGACCTTTCGAGGTCTTTGAGTGTGTAGGCAGTGCACAAGGGTATCCGGTCCTGGGGGGTGGACCATTGGTGTCTCCACGGAGCGTTCAGCCTTGAATTTGACTGTTGGTGTCTCCAAGAAGCATTCAGCCTTGAATTTGACTGTTGGTGTCTCCAAGAAGCGTTCAGCCTTGAATTTGGCTGTTGGTGTCTCCAAGAAGCGTTCAGCCTTGAATTTTGTACGAGCTGAAGAGCTCGTCTTTAATTTATAAACTTTGAAGCTTATCGTGTTTTTATGAGCTGAAGAGCTCATCTTTGATTTATAAGCTTTGAAGCTTATCGGGTTTCTATGAGCTGAAGAGCTCATCTTAAATTTATGGGCTGAAGAGCTCATCGTTTGTTTATGAGCTGAAGAGCTCATCTTGCATTTATAAGCTTTGAAGCTTATCTTTTGTTTATGAGCTGAAGAGCTCATCTTGCATTTATAAGCTTTGAAGCTTATCGTTTGTTTATGAGCTGAAGAGCTCATCTTGCATTTATAAGCTTTGAAGCTTATCGTTTGTTTATGAGCTGAAAAGCTCATCTTGCATTTATAAGCTTTGAAGCTTATCGTTTGTTTATGAGCTGAAGAGCTCATCTTGCATTTATAAGCTTTGAAGCTTATCTTTTGTTTATGAGCTGAAGAACTCATCTTGCATTTATAAGCTTTGAAGCTTATCGTTTGTTTATGAGCTGAAGAGCTCATCTTGCATTTATAAGCTTTGAAGCTTATCGTTTGTTTATGAGCTGAAGAGCTCATCTTGCATTTATAAGCTTTGAAGCTTATCTTTTGTTTATGAGCTGAAGAGCTCATCTTGCTACTTTGGAGACCATTGGAGGGTGAATAAAAGGCTTGCTCTTTCTTATTTAAAAGTAGTTCTATTACAAGTAACACTTACTGAAAAAACTTCTTAAGGTGCTCGGCATTCCACGAGTGAGGTAGAACCTTTCCTTCCTCTGTTTGCAACTCGTAATTCCCTGGTCTGATTATCCTTGACACGATATAGGGCCCCTCCCAATTGGGTCCCAATTTCCCATGCGTGGGATCCTTTCTCGCAAGCATAAGCCTCCTAAGTACCAAATCTCCAACCTTGAAACTTCTGTGTCTTACCCTCCTGTCATAGTACCTTGCAGTTTTCCTTTGGTATGTACGGACACGGTGCAGAGCTCTGTCCCTCTTTTCATCCAAGAGATCGAGGTTTAGCAAGAGAGACTCATCATTGTGCTCAGAATCCGCAAACTCCACCCTTGGTGATTGGAGCCCTATCTCCACTGGGGCCACTGCCTCGGTCCCAAAGGCCAAAGCAAAGGGGGTTTCCTGAGTCGCAGATCTGGCGGTGGTCCTGTAGGCCCACAACACCTCCGGAATGTACTCCACCCACTTGCCTTTCAGGTTTTCTAGCTTGGTCTTCAAAGCTGACTTTATGGTTCTTATTGTGACCTCTGCCTGCCCATTAGACTGGGGATGGGCAGGAGCTGAGAAATAGTTCTTGATTCCGAGCTCGGCACAAAAACTTTTGAACTTTGAATTATCAAACTGCTTTCCATTGTCAGACACGAATGCTCTGGGAACTCCAAACCTGCAAACTATCGACTTCCAAACGAAGTTTTGAACTTTTTGCTCTGTGATCGTTGCCAAAGGTTCAACCTCCGCCCATTTAGTAAAGTAATCCACTCCTATGATGGCAAACTTGCACTGCCCCACACCGGTGGGAAGGGGTCCCAGAATGTCCAACCCCCAATGCTGAAAAGGCCATGGGCTTACCACCGAGGTTAGGAGCTCGGGAGGACAGTGGGACATATTAGCATGCCCTTGGCAAGTTTTGCATTTTCTTACTAAGTCGGTGGCGCTTGTGAGCATGGTGGGCCAATAATATCCTTGCCTCAGTACTTTTCCTGCCAAGGCCCGAGCTCCTATGTGGTTGCCACATATCCCCTCATGTACTTCTCTGAGTATGTAGTTAGCATCTTCGTCTCCTACGCACTTAAGGAGAGGCATTGAAAATCCATGCTTGTACAGTTTCCCTTGCATCAGGGAAAATCTGGCTGACCTGGCCCTTAGCTTGGATGCCTCCTTGGCATTATTTGGCAAAGTTCCATTCTGAAGGTACTCTACGATGGGATCCATCCAGCTCGGCTGAGCTTCAATTGATAGAATTTCCTCTTCTTCGATGCTTACCGAGGGCTTTGGAAGGTGCTCTACTAGAATTAGCCTATCCAAATCCTCCTGCGAGGCAGTTGCTAACCTTGCCAGAGCATCTGCTTGTGAGTTCTCCACTCTAGGCACGTGTCTGACCTTAACCTGCACAAACTGTTTCATTAGTTCTCGTACCTTTTTGAGGTACAGGACCATCTTCTCGCCTCTTGCCTCGTAACACTCTTCTATCTGCTTCACCACCAGTTGAGAATCACTGCAGATCTCCAGCTGCTCTGCTTCCATAGAACAGGCAAGATTAAGCCCAGCGATGACGGCTTCATATTCTGCCTCATTATTTGAAGCTTTGAACCCAAATCTGAGGGCATATTCGACGTCTATTCCTTCTGGGGAGGTCAGGATCATTCCTGCACCGCTTCCCTGAGCATTGACAGCTCCATCCACTGAAAGCTTCCATATGGGAAGGTCCGGTACTAAATCCGTGGTTTCCATAGGCGCTGCTGCTGTGAATTCTGCAATAAAATCTGCCAAAATTTGCCCTTTGATGGCAGCTCTTGGCTTGTACCTGATATCAAACTCGCTGAGCTCTACGGCCCATTTAACCAACCTCCCTGAGGATTCTGGCTTGTGTAGTACTTGCTTCATTGGCTGATCTGTTGGAACCTCAACAGTATGAGCCTGGAAATAAGGTCTAAGTCTCCTAGCTGTTGTAACCAGAGCTAGAACGAGTTTTTCCATCCTTGGATATCTCTCCTCTGCCCCCCTCAGAGCTCTGCTACAGTAGTAGACTGGTTGCTGAGCTCTGTCTCGCTCCCTAACTAGCGCTGCACTTGTTGAAAAATCTGAAACTGCTAGGTAGAGGGTGAGAATTTCCCCTTCTAGAGGGCTCACCAGAACAGGGGGAGAGCTCATATATCTCTTTAGGTCTTCGAATGCTTCTTCACACTTGGCATCCCAGTGGAATGCCTTCTTCAAGATTTGAAAAAATGGCTGGCATTTATCGCTAGCCCTAGACACAAAACGGCTCAGTGCAGCTATCCTGCCTGTCAAACGTTGCACCTCTTTCGTGTTGGATGGTGATTGCATTTCCATCATTGCTCTAACCTTTTCTGGATTGGCTTCAATCCCTCTGCTGTTGACTATAAAGCCCAGAAATTTTCCTGCTGAGACCCCAAATGCGCATTTCGCAGGGTTTAACTTCATTTTGTATTCCCTTAGAATTCGGAATGACTCAGCTAAGTGCTCGATGTGGAGCTCTGCTTTCAGTGACTTCACTAGCATGTCATCAATGTAAACTTCCATGTATGCTCCTATTTGCTTCTGGAACATTTTATTTACTAACCGCTGGTAAGTGGCTCCAGCGTTCTTCAATCCGAAGGGCATGACCTGATAACAATATGTTCCCTGTTCAGTCACAAAGGAGGTCTTCTCCTGATCGCTGGGATCCATCCTGATCTGGTTGTAGCCTGAGAAGGCATCCATGAAGCTGAGGAGCTCGTGCCCTGCAGTGGCATCCACTATTAGGTCAATCCGAGGTAAAGGAAAACTGTCCTTGGGGCATGCTCGGTTGAGATCAGTGAAGTCGATGCACAATCGCCACTTCCCATTGGTTTTCTTTACAAGAACTACATTTGCTAACCAAGTGGGGTAATGAACCTCCCTGATAGCCTTGGCATGGAGGAGTTTGCTGACCTCCTCATTGATTGCCTTTTGCCTTTCAGAAGCAAAGCTCCTCCTCTTCTGTTTGATGGGTTTGCAAGTTGGGTTAACGCATAGCTTGTGGGTAATAACCGATGGGTCAATCCCTTCCATGTCTTCTTGCTTCCAAGCGAACACTCCTATATTCTCTTTTAGGAATTGAATGAGGAGTCCTTTGAGCTCAGCGTTCAGTTTGGAACCCACATAAACGAGGTGTTCTGGCTTCTCATCAAGCTGAACTGGTTCCAGCTCTTCCGATGGCATTGGTCTTGTCTCCATTTCATCTCTCATGTCGAGCTCATCCAGTTGGATGTTCTCAACCTCCTTCCTTTTTATAGAAGCCATGTAGCATTCCCGTGCTACGCGCTGGTCTCCTCGGACCACTCCGATTCCATTCTCTGTGGGGAACTTCACGACTAAATGATAGGCAGAAGGGATTGCCTTCATAGAATTTAAGGATGGACTTCCAAGCAAGATGTTGTACGCAGATGGTGCATCGACTACTAGGAATTTGACAGTGGTAGTGGCTTGGCAAGGTGGGTCCCCCAGGGTGAGCACGAGCTGGATTGAACCCAGGGGGAGCACCCTTTCCCCGGAGAATCCTAGTAAGTGAGTGCTTACTGGTTCAAGCTTCTGCCTTCCTATGTCCATCTTGTCGAACGCAGGTGCGAAAATAATATCTGCCGAGCTCCCGTTATCAATTAGAACCCGATGAACGGTTCTATTTGCCACCACTGCTCGTACCACCAATGGATCATCATGGGGGTATTGGCACCCTTCTAAATCAGCATCTGAAAAAGTGATAGCTGTATCCAAACGTGGTGCTTTGGATACAGAATGCACTTCGAGAGCTTCTTCGGCTCTGATCCGTCGGAGGTGCGCCTTCCGAGCTGAGCTAGACTCTCCACCTCCGGCGAACCCTCCAGATATCACTCTGATTTCCCCTAGAGGCTGCTGGTGTGGTGCTGGTGCCTGCTGCCGGGGTGGCGGAGGCGGAAGAGCTCGGTTCTGGTCATCGTTGGCTATAAAACGACGCAGCTGACCTCGCTGGATCAAGAACTCGATTTCCTTCTTTAATTGAATGCAGTCATCAGTGTGGTGCCCATGATCCCGGTGATAATCACAGTACTTCGTGGGGTCTCTCTTTGCCGGGTCTGCCTTCATCCTAGGTGGCCATTTTAAAAATTTCTCGTTCTGGACCTCATACAATACTTCTGACACAGCAGCGGTGAGTGGGGTAAACCGCTGAGGCCCATACCTGGGTTGTAGTTCAGGTTGCATGGGACCCAGCCGATCTCTGACATTTCCTCTCCTTTTTGGCGAGCGGTCTCTGTCTCTCCTTGGGGACCTCTCTCGTCCTTTTTCCTTCCTAGGGCTTCTGTCCCTTTTCTTTTCTTCTTTTTCCTTTTCCTTTCGTGAAGTCGTACCGACCACCTTAGAAAGGAGTGCCTCTTCACCGTTTATATATTTCTCTGCCTTGGCTAACACCTCAGCCATACTTGCCTGAGGGTTTTTTGATATGGAGAACATCAAATCCTTTGATTGCACTCCCAATCCTGCAATGAAGGCAGTTATGGCGAATTTTTCATCCGGGACGTCTACTTTCAATGTCTCCGAGTTAAATCTTTGGACATAAGTCCTCAGGTTTTCCTGGGGACCTTGCTTCACATTCAGCAGGTGGTAGCTCGGCTTTCTGTGTATCCGGGCTCCTATAAAGTGAGAGACAAAAGCAATGGAGAGTTCTTTAAAGGATGAGATCGAGGCTGGTGGGAGCCTATGAAACCAGTTTAAGGCGGAGCCTTTCAGCGTGATGGCAAAAGCTCTGCAGCGTACAGGATCCTGGTACCCATGTAACTCCATCTGGTTCTTGTAAGTGTTGAGATGATCCACGGGATCTTTCGATCCGTCAAAGACCTCCATTTGGGGCATCCTGAACTTTGATGGGAGAGGGAAGTGTAGCACCCCCGTGGTGAATGGGGATTCGGTTTGCTGAACCAAAACATCCATTGTAACCGGGGCCTTACTCTTTACGGCCTCTTTCATATGACTGAGCTCTTGCTGGAAGTCTTTGAAGCGTTGCTCCCAATGCTGCTCTCTCCTGTCTTGCGGATAAGGGAGAAAATCACCTCTCTCACCCCGGTCGTTCCGACTTTGCACTTCGTCGTTATGGCCATTACCAGGGGGTACGTAAGGGACGTATCCCCTGGCCTGGCTGCCTTCTCCTCCCTCGCTGACCTCTCTAAGGGGGTCCCAGTATCGAGGTTCCCTATGAGGGGGATTATTCTGGCCTTCTTGGGCCGGTGGTGCCTCCCGTGGGCGTTGTACGAGTTTTGACAGCTCTTCGTTTTCCTTTAGCAAGCGTTGGTTGACGAGACGAAGGGCCTCCAACTCGTTATTAATGGGGGAATTCGCCTCCTGGATGTTCCCGGGTTGTCTGCCGTGGGCAGTTTCCGGCTGATCTTGCATTCGGGGTAGGTTCGTTTGACTTCTGCTCATATTTCGAGTTATTACCATCAGTCACTGAGGAATCAGCTTACTTGTAACAGGAACAGTCCTTCCCACAGACGGCGCCAAACTGATGGTGTAAACCTCCGGATACGAGCTAAGGAACCAGATTAATTGGCGTGAACAGTTTGCATGGGGACTAATATGGCATCTGAGCTACAAGGCTCATGAGGTGGAGAATGAAAGCTCTAATTAGTCGTGTATAATGTGTGAAATACGGTGGAAATATAGTGGTTCACCGGCCAGTGAGCTCGGCTAGTCCACTCTCTAATGGAGGCTCTTGCTCCTTCTTCTTTATTGATGAATTGAAGGTGTTACAGTCGAATACTCAGGGAACTAGGGTTTCAAAAAATCTCTCTCCTCTAATGGGGGATATCTCTTTCTTTTTATAGCCTCATATTTACCTCTAATACGGGACTATCCTACATTGAAGGGATCGTGCCCTATCTTCATCCACAATTCCGGAGTTACCTAAATTCCTTATGGCTGGCTTTAAACGGAGAGATCTTTGCCTTCTTCTGTGGGATCCTCCTTAGTTTTAGGAGGAGATCATGGTTAAATACGGGTTTTCTGCCTCGGATTGGATTCTACCTCCTTAATAAGGGTATCCGAGTCATCTTGTTGTTCCCTCAGCATTTCTCCTCTCGCGCCTTCGACTAGGAGCTCTTAGTGCTGACTGGATGAGCTCTGCTCATGGCTAGGGGAGCTCAGCTTATTTTGCCTGAGCTCCCGAGCTGAGCTCTCTTACTGAGCACGTGCCAGTTTTATTCTGGGTATCATCAATATATATATATATATACTAGTCATTACCCGTGCCTGAAGGCATTATATAACACAAAAAATATCGCAAACAATTGTCCAACTTCAAAAAGAATGACACAAACATTCATACCAATTCTTTTAAAATAATCCAAAATATATTGTCAACTATATTCTTCATATTAATAGAATTATTACAAAAATGTACAGAAAAACTCCCTAAAACAACATCACATATACAAATAACTCAAAAAAAATATTGATTGAACCTAATAAAATAAATTGTATAAGCGCATTAGCATAAACACATAAAATTAGTCAAATGCACAATTAGCATAAACATACATAACATTCTGTGTGTGTGTGTACAAATAATTGAAGGATTTATGATATTTACATGACAAAGATACACCACGAACAGATCCAGCATGCTTATTGAACCAAATCAATGAGAATCCCAGATCTGGATCACACCATTGTGAAGACTTGCAAGGATCAAAGACAGTCATTGAAACATTTCATCAAACATGTGTTATGCTAACAATTATATTAAACTAAAGCAATTGGATATAATGATCTAGCCCATTCACTTGGTTACTCTTTGATCAAAATTTAACCTTGGAAAACAAAAATCGAAAACAAACAGAATTAAGAAACCAAAATTGCCAAAAAAAAATTAGTAGGGCTAGGTGGGGATGAGTTTCAGTCAATCCCCGCCTCCATCCCCGTACGGGGTTATACGGGTAACCTCGTATACGTCCAATGTTCAATACGTATAGTCTATTCCCGATCCAAACAGAACAGGTTTAGACGAATACCCATTTTCTCTCAGTTCATCGTTATTCCTAACACAAGTCCAATATCATACGACCCATTAACAACCATTAAAGTATCGCAGTGGTGGATACTTTGTACTATACCCTTATTATGTGGCAACCTTTAACGTAGATCATTATATCTTGATCCAATGGGTGCAGACGTATGAATTATTTTCACTTTAGAAAAAAAAGTAAAGAATAATAAGGCAAATAGTAAACAAGACATATTCGAAAGCATGAAATGTGATACTTTGTGTGAGACACCTACAATCTAACACCAATTCAACGTAAAGCTAAAACCTCATTGGTTAATTAGACTACAACAACATGATATTCAGTACCAATCCTTGTGAATTTCGTCATAACTTTACAAGAGATACAATTGATACATAGAAGATTGGGTTTGATTTTGCTAATGTTTGATTTGAATTGAATTGCTTGAAACTCGCAATTGAATTTGAGGTTTATATCAATTCAATTGAATTTTAATTCAGAGTTATTTTTTTTTTATTACTTTTCTTGGAATTATTTAATGATTTGAGATTGTTCAATTTTGTAGCCACATGAATTTGGATACCAAAAATTGTGCATAGAATGAAGTTGGGTGCAAGAATTTGCAATTCTTGCCCCACCGCATTTGTTGAAAGCTCCTCTCACTGCTCACAAGGTATGTGCTTCTCGTACTTGATTTATTTATAAATCATCTATTTTTCAGAATAAAAAAAACCATTTAAAGTACTTGATTTATTTTTTCATTTAGCCTTTGTTCTTGGCATTTGGAGGAAGTTTATGCATGTAGTTAGGTTTAGACAAATTTTTGGATGCTGTAGAGAGTTTTGAAATTTTATTTGCTTCTTTAACAAACATTTTTTCTCTTTCTCTTGCTTGCATTATTGTTTTTGTTTGATTGATAAATTAATTCAATTTCCAAGTTCTGAGTGATGGCACCAATATGACTTTGGGTACTTATTGTTGGTTTACTTGAGTGCTATCTAGCAATAACCTTGCTACTATTTTATTATATGTTTTGACATATGTTTTATTGATTCCAAATTAAGCAAATCAGAGGCGAAGCACATTGTATTAATGCCTTGAAGAAGATTACACTAGATTGGTTGTTAAAACATATTCAAATTTGTTGGCTTTTTTTTAGTGATTTAATATGTTAATTTTTTTTTTGGTACACTTTTTTTACTTTAGACTTGAATTAGTACATAATTTGAAAACAATTAGTTTCATACTTTAATTTCCGTCATACTTTGTTTTTCAATCTTTGTTTTTATGCTAACTGCGTAATTTAAAGAATCCAAAAAATCTCACTTGAAACATTTTCGTCATACTTTAATTTCTTGCATCCAAACATCTCACTTGAAACATTTTCAACTGTAAAGTTGTCGCAATTTAAAGAATCCATGGAAGCCTATGTTTTATTAGTACAAATTGTATATCCATTGATAAGAAAAACAATAAGATGCATAATTGCTATATGTATTTATGCATGTGATGAATAACTACAACCTTTCATGTAAGAATGTTAGTCTTGAGTGGCAACCCATTTTCTTTTATTTGTATCTTAACATGAATGATTCTGTCAGTAGTCTTAATGTCTTATTGAATTTGTGTACCATTATCATGAAATGTTTAAATTTAAGTTATTCTTGATTTCTTTGCATTTAATTAGACTTAGCTCTGTCCATTATAAAGATTAAGGCTCTCAATGACTCCTTAATCTATTCACTACAAGGGTTTGAAATTTGTATACATGCATGTTACTTATGGCATGATTTACAAGATTTAGTACCATATTTAAATCTTGGTGTGAAAATTGAAATGCTATTAAAAAATATTTGAATGATATCTGTCACTTTTGTCAATGTTTAATGTATATGGACCCTTCACGCCAATATGCTAATTGATTTTGTTCTTTAGAAAAAATGCATCGCAAATCTTGATTGTTTTTACTGCATGATTTTGGGTTTGTTGGTCATAGTATTGATGGTCACTTTTAGTTGCAAACTTCAATTATTAACTCAAGTAGTTGGACATTTTGAACAAGAAGCCATGAAACATTTTTTTCTTTACTTTGTAAATTTTTTTCTTTTCATTGAACCAGTGGCCTTGAATTGTCGGCTTTTTTATTTTGTGTTATAATGCCTCCAGGCACGGGTGTGAGCTTTGGTAAATAATCTGGATAAATAATTTTGGCTTTAGGGTTGAATTTTCGTCCTGTGAATTTCCCATGACTGTAATCTAGAGAATGCCTTTTAGGTAACAAGACAAATGCTTCATAAATTTTTGCCTTGCTTAGACGTTATTTATTTTTTTACAAAAATATTTAGGTTTAGGGTTTAAGTTTTATATATTCAACCCAATTTTGAAGAGGTGAATTTTATTCAATTACTTTTTTAATTGACATTGCTTTGAAACATACTCTTTTCTCTCTTACTACGTTTGTTTAGTAAGCAATGTACTATAGACAAATCTTGAAGTAAAAGTGCTTGGATTTTGTATATATACATTTTTCATTCTTAAATCCATTTAAAACATGGTTGTTTCTAGATATTATATATATTATTATCGGTTTGAGAGTTTTATTACGTGAGTTAGGATCAAGCTGTGATTATTTGGTTTATCTATATTGTTTACTGACCACGACACAACTATATTTGGCAGGTCATCAGTTTGTTGAATACAATCACAATAATGTAAGTACTTTTGTTGAATTTTTTGGGATACTACGATTATATTGTATTATGCTAACAACATAGTGCATTGTACAGGGTGAAGAAGAGGAAAATCGAAGCAGGACAATAAGTACAGCATCGAACGCGCCAAAGGATTGCATCCTCAAGCGCTTTAGTACAAAATTAATGGCAAACTCACATTTTGTTTTTAAGCATTACATTCAACAATTTCAATACTTCTTTGACTCACTCATTGTAATACTATTAAACACTTTTTCAGCATATGTTTGGAACCCAATGCTCACCACAAAAGGTAATAAACGCAATTGGATCATTAACAGATGAATAAAAATGAGGGGTCACAGAAATTAGATTGGGGTGTTTGTTAAGTTTGAAGATGCACAATGTTAAGAAGGGGCTATGTGGGTGGTTACTTGAACAATTTGATCCAAAATCATGTTTGTTTAATGTATTCAAGAAATCTATAAAATGTTGTCTCGAGAATGTGGAGTATATATTGGGGTTACATTGTGGAGGGGATGAATTGGAGACCAATGGCTCCCCATCGAGAACAACCAATATTGTGAAGAATATTTTCAAAGGAAAAATGCATTTGTCGTTGATTAAGATAGGGTAGAAACTAAAGCAAATGGAAGAAAATTCATAAAAAATTCAGAAATACTTTGTTTTGTTTGTTATTGGGGTTTTTTTGTGCCCCACGATGAAAAGTGAAATCAGTAACTCACTATTTCCCATTGTATTAAACGTCGCATCTTTGAAGACTAAGAATTGGACCCAGTTTGTATTTGACTACATAATTCCGGTGGTACATGACTACAAGATGGTTCCTCGCAATAATATCAATGGTTGCATTATTCTCCTCATAGAGACATATTATTCTCATCAATGTCTTCCATGCACTTTGATTCTTTACACCGATAATTAGTTTTTTATTTCGATCTAACTAGATTTTCTTCTTTGAGCGCGTCACACCTATGGTGGAGGAGGTGGAATTCCATTGGTATCATGACCCTGCTCCCGCATTGGAGAATGAGATGACATAAAAATAAGTGCACGCCTTGAGCGGCTAAAAGAGTTAGGCAGATATTAAAATGACAAAGTAAGATGTTTTCATCAGATCATTACAACAAAATATTTTATTTAGTATATTGATGTGATCTAAAAGATTTTGAAATATGTTTTGAATGCTTGACTTATATTAATTTCACGGTTTACGATGTGTGCCATCACCGGCTGTCGACTTAGGAATGCGTTGAAGCAAAAGTAGTTGTTCTAGGGGTAGCATCGGAGGTATATGTATTACGCAATACACAGTCATCAGTACCATTTATTGTAACGCCCCAAAACACACCATGGACGGCATTACATACTAAAACCATTTACATCATGAGAGCACTAATATCATCCATAAATAAATTAAACTTCATTCATCATCCATAAAATATTTACATCATTATCCAAAAGAATATGCCCAACCATGGCATTTACATCTCAAAAATTAATTAAAGTAGCACAGCGGAATAGCAAAAGAAACTAGACCTTACAGTATCCAAAATAATAACCTAGTCTAGTACAAAAGAAGCTACATCTCTACATATCCACCTCGGGATCTAAGTTCCCCTCGAGTGGAGCCTCCTAATGCCCTGACTCGTCGATGCCGAGATCCTCCTCTAGCACCAAATCTGAAAAATGTAATTTGTAGGGGATGAGCACGAAGCTCTGTAGCAAAATCTTCCCAACTCAAACAAGGTTTATAAAGATATAAAACGGTCGGTCTCATTTCACAATTAACATATATAATTTTTGAGGTAAAACCAGAACATTTAAATAGATCTCAAGTTTAGGTAGCAACAGTAATTTACATAAACAGTAAAAGAAACCAAAATCCAATACATATCCATTTTCCAAAATATAAACCATTTTCCCACAAGACCTTGTGGAATCCCATACTCCCACAAGTCCTTGTAGGAAACCATTTTCCACAACAATATAACAATCCATCAATATGTATATGTATCTCAAACATGATGTAAGGCAAACCCCATGAATCGACACATTGAGTAATATCTAACCCACACACACCCACACAAATCTTATCAAAGATATCCATCATTTAGGAAGGGCGTATGCCACACCAATGGCAGAGACGTATCTAACCCAGGCATTAGTATACTAACCCTCTTACACGGCACCCATGAGCAATAGCGGTTTAGTCTTACCAAAGCACTAACCCCACTACGAGCGGTAGGAGAAATGCCAACCCCCACGGAGCAAGCAACACGTCTACCCACTCTACGATATCTCGTCAAAGGCCACCCATGGTCATCCCACACTCATTAGAGATACAATACATGTAGAGATCTGAAAACTGAAGATAAAATTTTCAGTTTTGCCGGTAGGACACTATTCATGCATCATTTGCCGTAGAGTACTACATATGCATTATTTATGCGTAGGTCATGTTTAGGAGCATAATTTGAATATTCCATAGAAGAGAAACATGCTTAGAATGTTAAAATACACCTACTGTGTGAATTTGAGCCTAAACGGAAACAGTTTCAAAATTTGGACAAAAAGGGTATCTCGGGTGGCCTAGGTGGGACCGGCCAAACTCGGCCACTATCAAAACTATATTTTTTTGAAAATTTTCATTTAAAATAATTTTAAGAACTTTGGCTAAAATAAAATGTCGAATTGAGGCGTTTCGGGACGAGTTGTAGTGTAACGGGGTCCCGGATTCATCAAGGGCAAAAGGGTCATTTTGCCCATTTGCCCTCCACTATAAATACAGACCTTTAGTGTAAAAATATCAGTGTTTTTGGTCTGAGATAGAGCAGTACACGTTTTTGGAGGAAAAGAGAAGAAAAACCCTAAGTTCTTCAAGCTTCAAGCCACCAAAACTCAATCTTAGGTCAAGATTCTTGCAAGACTTCCTTCTAAGAAGTTGTTCCTCTCAATAAGAGCTAGATTCTCACCGATCGGTTCGGCTATAAAGCGAACACAACTCTCTTGGTTTGAGAAAAACCATTCTAGGTATGATGTTTTACTAAGTTGGGAATAGATTTAAGTTTTCTTGCCTTTCCATGTGTAGATTGAATGATTTAGGTGTTTACTTGATGTTAGAAAATCATTTAGTTGGTAGTTGCTTTGAAAACTTAGAGTTAATGACTTAAGTACTTTTGTGTTATTTGAATGTCTTGACAATTTGTTGCTATGATTAAGGTGTATATTGCTTATGTGTTGAATTATCATATTCTACCTTATGTTTATGTAGAGAAACTCTTGTGGTTTGAGAGTTATGATTTATTCCATGAATTGGTAATTTGTGTATTTGTATTTCTTTGAGAAATTGTGAAAGTAATGAACATGAAATATGATCACATGTTTAATTCATTGAATTGTGCCTCACATTCATGTAGATAAAGTGTTATGAATTTTACTTTATAAAGGGGGCATATTTTAAGTTATACGCCAAGTGTTTGATGAAATGTTTCATAGAATTTACATTGAGAAAAATCATAGCATCTTGGCATACATGAGTCCTTGGAACATAGTGTGGGTTGAGCACTTGGTGCTATGCATTATGAGGGTGTAGATCCTGTGGTGAAAAACCCAAAATTTGGCCAATGACAGTACTCGCGGGCTGACGGGGGCGGACCGTGAAGCGAGACATGGGTGCCATAGAGTTGCATGGGTGTGTCATACATATTGACATTGCATAGTATTGAGGGATTACGGGGTTGTAGCTTTTAAAATGTACACTTGCACATGCCACGCCTTAAATTTGTTCCTAGCATTAGTATTTTGTCATACCAGCGTTTGAGCTGACCCATTCGTGGGATATCATATTACAGATGAGGCTCCCGGTACTTGAGACTTGAGTAAGTCTTAAATGAAGGAGAGAAAAGGGGCTTGAATGGATATTTGGCCCTTGAGGCATATTTTGTATGTATGGGCATAAGCCCAAATGACTTGTATTTCAATTTGGAAAAGTAATAGATTATAGACCTTGGGTTATTTTAAAGTGTAAGGGTGTAAACCCAATTGATATGTTGGATGTCTTTATTTAATGAGTATCATATGTGTATATTGGGGCAATTAGATGTGTATGTTGAGAACAAGGGATGTATGTTTAATTTACATGGATTGTGGCCACCGAGTGAGGGTGGGTTGTGATATATTTATGCATATGAAAATTGTGAATATTAGGTGGGAAAAAGGCTTGGAAAACAAAGGAGGTTATGTCAAAATTTTATGAAAAATTAAAAGACTTGTTAAGTGTGTAAAACACATTTTAAATAGGTGGGAGTGGTGTCAAAAGGGGGGTTTAGAAACCTTGAAGGAATAGGCTAACAATGGAATAAAAATGGCTTGAAAAACTTTGGGAAAACGTGGGAAATGAATGAGAAATCAATTTATCCAACCTAATAACCTTTCATTTACTTTTCTTCTTCTTTTTCACTCACTCCCTGGGTTTGTGGAAATTCGGGGCGTGACAATACCAAACCCAATTTCACAATTTACAAGAATATCTTAAAAATCCCCAATTTAAGCATGTGACATTTTCAATAACCAACAAAGAAAATGCAAGAGATCACAACAATATCATTTTATTACTCAACACAAAACACTATGATTTTGAAATCAAGAATAAAGGAAGAGTTCAAGCGGAAAACCCATCACTCTTGAAAACTAGGGTTTTTCAAACAAAAGAGGGATTTCATGGGTATTCAACCCTAACTTTGTGTAAAACATGTTAACAATTGCAAAAGAACCAAGAAACAATGAAGTCATAGCAAATATATATCATTAAGAATCAAAACATACATATTTATTAACCCTAACATCAATGTAAGAGAAAGAGAAGAAATCCCCTACCTCAATGCTCAAGAGTTTTAGCCAAATACCCAAACTTCAAGACCTTCTTGCTTTCCTTTCTTTTCCTTTTAATTCCCCCTCCCTAGGGTTTTCAAAAGATTTGGGTGAGAGTGGGTGAAGAATGGAAGAAAAGAGAATGAGTAGAGAAGTGAAATCTTAGAAATCTAGGGTTTTAATCTTCTAAAATGGTGGATCTCTCCTTATCTTTGATGTTCTTATCTCCCTCTCTTTCTCTCTAAAGGTGCCTAGGGTTTAGAAGGCTAAAATGGGGCTCAAATAGTCGGCCTTAAGTATTTATAGTGGAAGAAATGGAGAAAGACCCGCAGTCGGATCGGGCTGGTTTCTATCGGGCGTACCGGTACGCGTACCGGTACGGTTGAGCTTCTGGAGTCCAGCGTACCGGTACGGGTACCGGTACGATTTAGCTTCTGGAGTTCAGCGTACTGGTACGCGTACCGGTACGATTTGACTGCCAGATTTTTGTTTCAACTTCCAATGCAATTTTGACCCATTTAGAGGTCGAATTGGAAAATTTTCATGAGACATACTTTTGTAGCCCTAGATTTTTACTATCTACTGTAAAAATTTCAGGTCAATTGGACTTAAGGATAAAAAGTTATGGCCAAAACACTAAGTAGTGTTCAAAACCCATTTTTACCCAAATTCTCGCTAAAGTGTATTTTAACTCCGAGACACTTCCTAACTTCCAATACATCCATATTACCACTCCCAATGTTCTTCGACCTTCCGGATTCAATGGAATCATTATTTTGACCTACAAACTTTTAGAAACTTGTCTAATCACCCTTTCCAAGTTTAAACATCTTCGACACGTAACTTCCCAATCAAATTGTCTCCATAGCATTTATTCCTACGGTTTATTTTTATGTCACTACATATATCTACATCTTTACAAATATTATTTACTATATATTTATCTCTATAAATATATAAAAGAAAATTCGGGGTGTTACATTTATATTATGCAATATCCAATCAAGATTGTTCATTTGTTCACAAATTGTTCATTTGTTCAGGATTTTGATTCAAGACTATCTAGAGTAGAGGTGAGACAGGCTGCAATCATATCAAATTATCGAGATTTGTCCGTTATGGTAGATGTCGAGCATTCTACTATGAAGGAATTCTTAAAAAATTTATCTGACCGAGTCAACGCCATCTACAACAAATCAGAAGGTGTTAAAGAAAAAGAGAATAACAATGAAGGAGATGAGGAGGGAGATAATGACAATGAAGGAGGTGAGGAAGTGAAAAACAATGAATGAGATTAGGAGGACGGTAATGACAATGAAGGAGGTGAGGAAGACGGAACCATAAATGTTGACGATGATTGCGGCGTGAGTGAATTATTTTATAAATTTTTTTTATTGTTTGGATAATTGACTAGTAAACACCTTACTGGTAATCTTGGATAATTGTGTTCATAACATGACAAGATGAAGATGTTGTAGATATTCCAGAGGTGTACTCTCATATAACAATAGTTAATGCTAGCCACGAGAATGCAATATGATAATACATAATGGAAACTTTGTTGGATAAATCGTAAGTAAATCCATAATTTATTAAATGAGATACTTTTATCATAATTGGTACGTTATTAACTAATTGAGAAATTGACACCATTTTATATGTAGATAGATCCTTGTTACTTTCAAGGACACCCAATATCAAGCGCATTGGAAGGAAATACAATCCTTACGTGAAACGATGTGTATAGATGAAGATGTAAGTTGATTGCCTTTGAATGAATACTAAGTTCAATTATTGTGCCAAAGCAGTATGTTAATGACAATAACCAATAACTCTTTTTTTTGTCCTTTTTAATAGGAGTATGGTGCATTGCATTATGTCACCCGATGTAAAGATCAATAGCACCACACAAATGGCCAGATTGTACTTCCCAACTTGATTTTTGGTAAACTATTTATACTCCTCATTGTTGGGCTATGATAAAAAAAAAAAATGTGATTCTCAATATATATGTTTGTTAATCGTGTATACTTAATAAATGGTTTTGGTAGCAAGCATCAATTGCAATGAAAGTGAAAACGAAAAAATGTCTTAGACAAACATATGAGGGAGAGTTATAGTTGTGCATTGACGACATTAAAAATTGTGATAAGATTTGACATTCTGATTGTTTTAGATAGGTCATTCTTATTAATCATGCTATATGTGTGTGTGTGCTCGCGCGCGCGTGCGCTCATTGATCATTGTATTACATTTGTGCTGTTGTAAATATATCTACTACTAAATGATGTCAATAGTCATTGGTACCTCACTGTAGTAGATATTGAAAATAAGGAAGTCATGCTTCTCAATCATTTGCCTAATAGTCGAAGGAAACTGAAGCGACTTAGGCAGACAAAAAAAATGATAAAGTTTGTACCACCCAAATGAATTAGGACTGGTGTAATGAAGTACTTGTCATTTCACTGTATTGTTTACTTGAATAGGTGATGGTGCTATATCATCTTACTGTTGAGTTGACCCTCGAGGTTGAAAAAATACATGAATGGCCTATTATTTCTCCAAGCTGGACGCCTGTACAAAATAATGGGTATGAGTGCGATATGTATGTCATATTGATGATCCAAGCACCGTAGATGGGTCCAAATTTTTCGATGAAAGTATCAATGTATTGTATACATGATATTAAATTGTTAGTGTTAACTTCAAGACAGTATTATAATTTGCATGGTAGAGTGAACTTAGTGTTGTTTTACAGCTGTTGCAAACATTATATTACTTGCTCTTGTAGGAACCTACGAGAGATATCCGTAGGGAATTAGGGCTGAGATTGGTCACACATGAAGACAACATTATGAGAAATAAGATAACATTTAAGGCAATATTTCATACATTGTGATTCATTGGATGGAGTTGAAATTCATGATGACATAGGTTAGTTTGTACAAGAACATAATTCACTAATATGTATATTGTTTGATATATAAATTGTCACAGCCCTCATGACCCAACTGCAATATTTTGTACACATGATGAGCTCATGATAATTACTAGAGCTTGCCGCACTACAACAAATTTATTTTTTAGCAACGATTTTTGGCGGCGAACAATAAAATTTGTTGTAAAAAAGTGATTTTCAGCGACAATTTCAAATGTTTCTCGCGGTAAACTTTTTTATGATATTTTTGGCGACCATTTTTTGTAGTCGTTGCCAATAGTCTTCGCAAAAACGTTCCCTCCAAAAAAAATTTGGCTCCAAAGTTGGCGCTAAATGTTAATTTTATGGGCGACAAAAAAAATTGTCGCCAAAATAATTTTTCGGTCGCAAAAGTTTTGACAAATTTACAAAAAATAAGAAAAAAAAAATAATACATAGCGACAATAAATGTTTGTCGCAGAAAAAAGAAGTTAAAATTAATTTTGTTTGGCGACAAATAATATTTGGTCGCAGAATATGTTTAATGAAATGTGTACTCTGATGGATTAAAACGACGTCGTTTTAAAGTTAAAATTATTTTTTTTCGGCGACAAATGATATTTTGTCGCAGAACATATAATTCTTTGTTTCAAAACGACGTCGTTTGCCCCCACCCTGTCGCCTCTCTTGCTCCACCGACACTGTAAGTTTGCCCCCACCCTGTTGCCTCTCTTGCTCCATCGACTGTGAGTATCCCTCTCTCTCTCTCTGCACAAATCTTGAAACACACTGCCACGTACACACATTTTCAGTTAGAAAGTGCAAAATCATTCGTTCAACTTAGAAATTACATATGTTTGGTTTTTAGAAATCTTGAAACACACACCGATTGTGAGTATCTTTGGTTTTTTGTTTGTTTTAAAAATCACATGTGCAGAAAATACACACACACACACACACACACACACACACATATATATATATATATATATATATATATATATATATATATATATATATATATATATATATATATATATATATATATATATATATGCCACATGCTGCCCACTTTTATGTACTTCCATAAGAACAATGGAAGGTAGATTAATTTGATCAATTAAAGAAAAGGTTTACCGAAAGTTCAAGGAACAAAAAAAAAAAGGAAATTCTTATGAAGGATAAGTGAGGGGGTTGGGTATGAATTTGTAGAGACTGTGCTTTTGACACCACTTAGATTATACAGATCTAAATCTGCCACAAAATAAAAAAGAGAATAAAGAAAAACTAGTTTGCGTGAAGTCTCTCTCAAAATCTCATGTGAATAGAAATTGGGTTTGATTGAGGATTATCCTTATGAAGGAGCAAGTACGTAGAATAAAGGGACAGATGGTATTTAACAATGCTCCAAATAACTGTTAATAAAGGGACAGATTGAACTTGTCAACCCAAATAAGCATTGAATGCTTGAAGTTGAATTTTTTGAGATATTTTGTTGTTGGGATTTTAGATGTTAGTATATTGGATATTGAAAATTTTGGATATTGTTAAGAGTTTTGGATATTGTTTGATGCTATTGAAAAATTTTGGATGTTATTTTATATTTTGAGTAATGTATGAATGTTTTAGTAATTGTGATGTATTTTTATGGATTATCTATTGTCATGGGTGCATGATTGAAATTGGTCGGAATGTTTTTGAGTTGTTATAAGTGTTTTTAAATTGTTATACGGCCAAATGAGATTTAATCATGTTTATTTTTTGGGCAACGAAAACAAGTCGTCGCTAAAACACTGTTCATCATTTTTGGCGACGAAAAAAAGTCCTTGCTAAAATGTTGGTTGTCTTTTTGGGCGACAAATATATTTGTCGCCAATATTTTGTGTACTTATTTTTAGCAACGAAATAGAGACGATCGCTGAAATTTTCACATTTTGCGATGAATGTAATCGTTGCTAAAGATTTTATGTGGTTAAAATAATTTATTTTTTGGCGATGAAATAAGAACATGTTTGGCGACAAAATTATGGTCACCTATTGTGTATTTTTGGCAACGAAATTTTTGTTGTCGCTGAAAACTTTCCCAGACGAACCTAAAGCGACAAAATGGCGACGAAATGAGTTTGTAGCCGAAAATTTTTTGCGACGACATTTATACATTTTGCGACGAGTCAATTCGTCGCTAAAAAGCAAATTTGTTGTAGTGTCGGATCAGGGTTGCCTAGGTGTAACAAATAAAGTTTAGTGTGATTTTATAAGATGAGTTTCAGAGGTGAGACTAATGACCGAATTTTTAGTTACTAGCACAATAAGGGTTGTTATGTTTTGACTGTTCATTTTGATTATTTTTTTGCTTCTTTGCAGTTTATTATGGGTGTAAGTATTTCAATTCAAATTAGGAGATAAGCAAAATACTTCATTTTCTATAGAAACTGAGAGGTTATAGTTTGATCCTAAGTTTAACTTGATATTTGTTGTGTATTGATTGGTTTTGGCAAAATTGACCAAATAATTATTAGTTATAGCTATTTAATGTCACGGTAGATATTTGAATTTTTTTTTCACCAAATTTTAGAGATTGTTTGTATACAGGGTCAAAGAGATACTGACAAACTTCATGACAAAAAAATTGTATCAGCACAAGATATGTTATAATCTTTTTTGGGTGGGTTACAACTCTGTTCATTGTAGGTTATAACCTTTTGGGTTGGGTGACTTGATAGAATTCTCCCTGTATAACTTATACGAAGAAATTGTCATGTTACAAAAATTATCAAGGCCGTTGAAATATGAGGAAAAAAGGTTTAGTAGGTGACTTGAAGCTTGTTGAGTATATTGGAGTGTAAACTATTTGTATAACTGTTTGAGTACATTGGATTGGAGTGTAAACTATAATGTTTTGAACATATGATTGTTTGTTATCATATCAATGCACTTAAATAGCGTGCATAGAATAGCGGGTGAGTATTGGTTGTGGATTGGTAGAAGGGGACGAATTCTAGAATAAGCATGTAATGAATAGTGTTGTGACATGATTGATGGCAAAAAAGCTTGTCCTATTCTGGAATGCATAGGTAAGTTGACATATCATGGGCACAAGGACATAAACACCATTATTGTCCATTGACACATTTATTTAAGGAGACATAGAGTTTCATGCCAAACATTGTAAGTCTTATATTGACCTAGTAACATATCAGGCGCCTAGATTTTCATCCCTCTTAGTTCTAGATATTCATCTTTTATACTCTTATCATTTAGATCTTAAACCAAGGAATGACGAAACAACATAAATGGTATGTTGTTTTTAACAGTCAGGTTGTTGGCATTTACCCATCATGGGAGGACTGTCATGAACTTGTTGTAGGGTATAGTGGGGCACTGTACAAGAGTTTTGCCTCTTGGGACGAGGCCGAAGTAATACTTTTCAACTATATTGCGTCTAAATATGATAATCTCCACATAACACGTGGACATACAACACATGAAGAAGTGGGTAATAAGGCACGACAGGCATTGCCTAAAGTCGACCGCAATGGGAATAAATTTGTATATTACATTTTAGGATTAATGAGTTTCATATTCATTCATTTATATACCATTTTGTCGAACGATTTGTATGACGATTTATCCTTGATGCTATGAAACTCAAAATTGTCTGCACTATTGTAATTGTTTGGTTCCACAAAATAGAGTATCATCATTTTCTAGACTATATGAAATGTACTAGAAAACCTCTTGTAACCTCAGTATATTTCATATATTCTAGAAAATGCCGACACTCCATTTTGGGAACCAAACAAATAGAAGTGTGCACATGACATTTTGATTTGTAGGTCATTGTAGTTTGTTTAAAAAACAAGTATGTGCCACAAAAAATATCCAATTTTGGTTTTTTATTTGAATTTTTTATAATTTTTTTTGGAGTGAGGTTATCACCTTTTTGCGTGGGTGAGGTTACAAAATTTTGAATTATAGGTTCCTCACCCCCATCTAAGAGTATTGACTTTCTCAATAAACAAACAATCTGAAAGAATGATGGTATACAAGTTATCGATGAGTTCATGCAAAAGGTAGGGGTTCAGGTTTCCACAAACAAAAAAATATCATATAATTTAGGTGGCTGTGTAGACGTAGGCGTATGTGTACAAAGGCAGTGTATGAAAAGGAGAACGATAAAAGGTAAAATGTAAACAAAAAACTTCATTTTTTTCTGGAAGCAGTGAAGAAAAGATGGAAGGAAGAAGAAGATTAGCTTACAAGTATTTATATTTTATACAAGAGCCTTTTTGTCTATCATGGTGACTTGGAGCGCAAACAGAGTTCAAAATTTCGTACGAGTTCGAGTCGACTTTGCCCCAAATCTATGAGTCATATACTGAATCGACCCTGAATCGGTACGAATCAGGGTTAACTCTCCACCGAGTCAGAACGATTTTGTAATGGAATCGAGAAGATTCACAAAAAATGACAAAAATCAGCCAAAACCATAAAATCATACTCTGAAAAGCTACTAGAAATCCGTACTCTACAATTTTCAAATCTCAAATCCACAAACCAAAATCTTAGGCCCATATTGAGATTAATAAATTTCATATGATTTTGGATTAGATACAAACCGAAAACAAAACTCATCCCCCAAAAAAAAATAGAATGTTCTAAATCGAAACCAAAACTTACAAATAGAATAACTATACAAGTTCACATGCTAGATGACCTTTGATGATGTAATCAACTATTGAAAGTTTTGATCTCTTCCTAAGTTTTGAAGGGTAGGGATGATGGGTAAAAGCTGGAGAGGAGCACGTTAGATAGTATATGAGGAAGAATCTTGTGTAGTGGACAAACCATGGAGGAGGAGGAACGAATGAGAGGAAGAACAGAATATACGAGAACATAGGCACACAGTGGTAGGATTTGGGTCATACTATTGTGTTGTGGGTAGTCATTCTGATTCATTCACGTGGGAGAGGGAGAGGGAGAGTTGTTGGGAAGAGAGAGAAAGGAAAGCAGTCATTCATGCCCTGTTTGGTAAGAGGAAAAAACAGGTGGATGAAAAGGTGAGGATGGAAAATGGGAGGGAATGAAACATTTTCCATTGTTTGGTGAGAAAAAGAAAAGTGGATGGAAAGGAAAAAGGGAATGAAATAGTTTTTTTTTGTTTTCCTAAACCAAATCTTCACGTCCAGTTGTTGTCGTCGAACCAAGCTCTGATATCATTCTGTTGGCCTTAGATTAGGCTTGAACCTTGATTAATTAAAGAAACAAACAAGAGACAAATAAGGAATACATGGAAAGTTTTGGAACTAGATTTTTTCATTCCACGTCAATTAGAAAAGTCTCTTACCAACTTTATATAGACACTATATATTCTAGAAAAGTCTCTAACAAGCTTTATCTAGACACACCTAAACATAGACACTTCATATATTCTAGGAAAGACTCCTACAAGCTTTATTTAGACACACCTAAATAATTTTAGAGTTTTCTATCTTTGGGCCTAATTAAATACAACAAAACATGACCCAAACACACACTAACATTTTATGACCCAATTACAAAAATAACATTTTTTTAGCCCAAATACAAAATAACACAACAAAGTATTAACTTTAACAATAAACATGTAAGGGTTTTGAATGTGATGAAAAAGAACGTAAAAAACTATGCCATCTTTTTTTTTTTTGGACATTAAACAACACAGTTTCTAACTGCAGACAAGCCAGAGGCAAGCGCAACGCAGCCCAAAAATCACGCTAACACAGTCGTGCCACCACCATTGTGCCGCCATTTTTACTCGTTTCTGTTTAGCAGTACAGTTATGATAAAACTACTTACAATATAACACACAAGTGTACAAGTATTGAATTACAAAAATTTACCTCCTTATGGATGTTCCGATCCTTAAAACTGGTACTACATTTGTTGATACAGTTTCTATTTGAGTCCGCCGAACCAAACAAAAAAATGTAGTTGTATAACCTAAGGGTCAATGCATTCACAAGTTATATATTAGCCAAAAATATTTTCCAGTCCACACTATACATGATTTTTGTATAAAAAATAAGCATGTGCAACTGTTGGAATTTCCCAATCCACACTAATATCTCTATAACTTTATCATTTTTTGACCGTCATCCTTGTACCACTGTCGTGCCTTCATTATGATCTTGTCTCTTGGTTCATTATATACGTGAGTAACTAGCTTAATCGCTAGATCCATGCGCATTTGATTAGATTGATCCTAAAGACACCGTTATATTAAGTGAGTTCACAAATTTAGTTCACTACACTTGAATAAAAAAATGTATCATACCGTAATCTTGAATGATGGACCCAAAATTGGAGCACTCATCATCTTGATGACAAACATTCCACACTCATAGCTATTAGGCTGCCGAGGAACCCATTCCACTTAATTGATGTGTCTATTGATCAATGTTGACCTGTGATTGGGTACGACATATTCAAGGACTTCGTTTAGTTCTTTAACCGCATTCTTTACAACAATGTATCGATGCTCGTTAGGATGCATTGGCAAAGAATTAAATAAAAGAACTTGCTGCTTCATTACATCAAACCAAACATAAATACCAATGTATGTTCTTCTCGTTTATGGGTATAAAGATCTACAAACATACATAAAACAGATTGAAGATCATATATGTCGACACACATTATTGTGGAAATGATCCATCATAAACACAACAAAAAATAGGGCAACTATATACCTTTTCACAGTCCTTGAAATGTGAAATAAAGTACCTATAAAAATCAAGAAACTCAACTATTTTTTGTTTATCTGTTCCTCCAAGTGCTTTTTGTTGGGTACTGGAGAGAAATATGAATATACATTTTTTTTACATGTTAAAAATTATAAATATGAAATGGACCATAACTGCATATCATGTTGGTAGGTACCATCTTGACTTTTTTTTGTAAAAAGATTAATCTTGATAGCCTCCGGAATAAAACAGGGTGCCAAATTTATTATCTTCAACATGTCAAACAATAGAAAATTAAAACTTCGTCAATATAAAAATTATGATAAATAAATATTTATTTAACTCACATCATCTATTAGTCATTTTGTTGGTTTTAAGTCTTCAATCATTACTCATTGGGTGGCAAAACAAGCTTCAATGTTCACAAATACCTCACTATATCATTAAATTGGATTAGGATTTGATGATGCTCCAACAATATACTTGAACACAACAAAAAATTATAGTAGATACCTTATTTCAAGGGACATGTCAAATATGTAATTGAAGACAAAAATTTTATCATCAACAATTATTTCGTCAATTGGTGGATACTACACATTTGATGATGGGTTCCACGCAGCATTGGAATCTGAAATCTGCTTATAAAATACAAAGAGTCGTATTAAATTAAGTGGATATTTGCGTTATATTAAATATGGAATACAATCCTCATGGATAAGCAAGGGCGGAGGGAAGGCTGGGCCAGGGTGGGCAAGTGCCCCCCCTCAAAAAAAAAAAATTTTTTTAGTTAGGTTTATGTATTATATATTTACATAATATATTATGTGTGCCCCCCCCCCCCCCCCCCCCCTCATTTATATTAGGTCCACATTATTTACCCAAAAGAATTAAAAAATTAAGTCAATTAAAACAAAAAAATTAGAGCCCAAACCTATTACAAAAACTTTTGGCTCAACATTAAAAAAATAAAATTTTTGGTCTAACATTAAAAACAAAACTTTTGGGCCACCTATAAAAAAACAAAGTTTTTGGCCCAGCCATTTAAAAATAAAATTTTTTGGGCCACCATTTAAAAATAAAACTTTTGGCCCAACATTAAAAAAAGAAAATTTTTGGTCTAACATTAAAAACAAAACTTTTGGGCCACCTATAAAAAAACAAAGTTTTTGGCCCAGCCATTTACAAATAAAAGTTTTTGGGCAACATTTCAAAATAAACTCTCTGACTCACTCACTCTCACTTGCCCAAGAAGAACAAATAGTCAAAGAGTAAAGTTATTCCTTCAATGCTTCTCACAGTAGGTGGTCCACCGACCCCATATTTTCTGATTTCTTGCATCGACACAGCAGGAGTGCAGGGCCACCACCGACCGAGCACCGACACAAAGTAAATATACTTTCTCTCTCTCTCTCTCTCTCTCTCAACACACACACGTGCACAGTAGCTCAAACGCATAGTCTGTGCACAGTACACACAACACACACAAAAAATAAATTAATTTTTTATTTTTAAAATTTTGAATTAATTAGTCTTTGTAATTTTCTGATTTTTTGTGCATTTTAATTTTTAACCCTAATTTATATTTTTGTGCATTTTGCCCTTATTTTTAAAATTTTGAATTAATTAGTCTTTGTAATTTTTCTGATTTTTTGTGCATTTTAATTTTTAACCCTAATTTATATTTTTGTGCATTTTGCCCTTATTTAAATTTTTATGCATTTTTCCCTAAGTCCATGTGCATTTTTTGAGAAATAATTTTAGTTACATTGACTAAATCCTAGATATCCATGCACACGAGGCAATTGGGATCATTTGAATGGCTAGAATTATTTTGTTTAGTTAAATTTGTGGATTTTCTCATTTTGTCTATTCTTGGATTTCTTTCCTGTTAATTGGCTTTGAATGACAGAAAAAAGTTTACAGCTAGTTCATTTTTATTCTTTGGCAGCTAGTTCATTTTCATTTTTATCCCGGATTACTAATTGGGGATGCCTTGAAGACCTTGAGTTGCGGTTATTGAGTCGACAGTGAAAAGTATTTTTTGGTAACTCTCAATCCGTACCTATTTTTAATATTTTGAATGATATTGCTTGAATTTATTAAAATTATGAATTGGACACTTTTATGCATTTGTATTTGTATTTGCTTCTTAATACAATATATTCTTTAGAATGATAGCGATAAAATTGACAAAATAGTTTGTTTAATTAATTGTAAAAGTGTATGTATAAACCCATTTTCTTGAATAATTTTTTGAAACAGTCATGGAGAAGTACTTCAAGAGAAAGTCTGAGTTAGAATTATCACCTCCTCCAAATAGAGGTGGTGATTCTTCAAAGAAAAGTCATGTAGATATTAATTTGGGGGATCTTCCATCAGATCCCGGACTACGGCCTCAGATTATGGATTATAATCCTAATAATCGAGACCAAATTCGTAGAGCTTATCTACAAAAGGGTCCTTGTCAACCCCGCGACCATAATTTTCCACAAAAAGAAGTTGGTGTTAAACTACGACGGTTTAACAAAGCTTGGTTTTCTCAGTTTGGTAACTGGCTAGAGTATAGTGTAGCAAAAGATGCAGCATTTTGTTTGTGCTGTTATCTTTTTAAATCAGATATGGGAGAACAATCGGGTGGCGAAACCTTTGTTAGCTCGGGCTTTTCAAATTGGAAGAGAATAGAGAAGTTCCAAATGCATGTTGGAGGCGTTAATAGTTCTCATAACCAAGCTTGGAGAAAATGTCAAGATTTATTAAATCCAAAGCAAAGTATTGAAGCTATTTTCTTTAAACAGTCAGACCAAGCTCGAAGTGAGTACAGAACCCGGTTGAATGCATCCATTGACTGTATTTGATTTCTTCTAAGGCAAGGGCTTGCATTTCGTGGTCACAATGAATCTGAGAATTCAAGTAATCAAGGAAACTTCCTTGAGCTACTTAGATTTCTTGCGGATCACAATGAGGATATTAAAGCTGTTGTGTTGAAAAATGCTCCTGAGAATCTCAAGTTGACTTCGCCTGAAATTCAAAAAGACATTGTAACTGCAGCTTCTGTTGAAACGTGTAATGCTATTGTGACCCGCCTTGGTGATGCACTTTTTTCTGTTCTTATTGATGAATCACGTGACATATCAACAAAGGAGCAAATGGCTGTTGTGTTGCGATTTGTGGACAAGAAGGGACATGTAGTTGAACACCTTTTAGGTTTTGAACATGTTACTAATACTAGTGCTCTCTCGCTTAAGGCAGCTGTAGAAGATTTATTTGCTAGACATGGGTTGAGTTTGTCAAGATTGCGCGGGCAAGGTTACGATGGGGCTAGTAATATACGAGGTGAGTTCAATGGTCTCAAGACACTTATAATGAAAGAGAATGAATGTGCATATTATGTCCATTGTTTTTCACATCAATTGCAATTAGCTCTTGTGGCCGTTGCAAAGAATCATATTCAAATCGCGACTCTTTTCAACTTGGTTGCTAATATTGTGAATGTTGTGGGAGCCTCATGTAAACGGCAAGATATTCTTAGGGAGAAACAAGCGACTAAAGTTATTGAGTTACTCGATAATGGAGAGCTTTCAAGTGGGCGAGGCCTAAATCAGGAAACTAATCTTACACGTGCTTGTGATACACGTTGGGGTTCACATTATTATTCTTTGATCAGCTTGATTGATATGTTCTCATCAGTGGTTGATGTGCTTGATATGGTTTCAGAAGATGGTATAAATGCAGAACAAAGAGGGGAGGCAAATGTTCTTTTGGATTTGCTACAATCTTTTGAGTTTGTATTCAATCTTCATTTGATGAGAAGCATTTTGGGAATCACAAATGAGTTGTCGCAGGCATTACAAAGGAAAGATCAAGATATCGTGAATGCCATGACATTAGTTCAAGTATCCAAGCAACGACTTCAAATGATGAGGGAAAGTGGTAGGAGTTGTTTTCTTGATAATGTCACATCTTTTTGTGAAAAACATGAGATAGTTGTTCCAAAGATGGACGATATCTTTAAAGCTCGAGAGAGGTCAAGACGTACTCAAGAAAAGACAAATTTGCATCGCTATCAAGTTGAGTTATTTTATACCGTCATAGATATGCAACTTCAAGAGCTAAATAGTCGTTTTACCGAGTCAAACACTAATTTACTTCTTTGTGTGACATGTTTGAGTCCTTCTGATTCCTTCTTAGCTTTTGACAAAGAGAAATTGGTTCGTCTTGCCCAATTTTATCCAAAAGAATTTTCTTCACTAGAGCTCATGATACTTTCTGATCAGCTGGATAGTTATATTATTGATATGCGCTCTAGTATTGAGTTTTCAAATTTGTTAGGGATTGGAGATCTTGCTCAGAAAATGGTTGAGACGAAAAAACACGTGGTATATCCATTGGTCTACTTACTTGTGACATTGGCATTGATCTTGCCAGTTGCGACTGCCACAGTAGAGAGAGCATTTTCGGCTATGAAGATTGTGAAGAATCGATTGCGTAATCGAATGGGCGATCAATGGATGACAAATAACTTGATTGTATACATAGAGAAGGACATTTTTGATTGCATTGATAATGATGTTATCATGCAACGCTTTCAAAATATGAAATCACGTCGTGGTCAATTGTAAAAGACTATAGTTAGTCTCATTTTTTGTAAAGGGGTTTAATTAGAACCTTATTTTATAGATTTTTTTTTTTGTTTTTGTACCCATGTATCGGTTTTTGGCCCTTTTGTCAATGAAATTTTACGTATTAAAATTATAGTTAGTGCCCCCCCACGTATAAATTCCTGGCTCCGCCCCTATGGATGAGCACCATCGGGGTGTGGTGATCCAACAAGACTTGCATAATTTTCTTTAACCTTGTATTCACACTCTCCTTCTCTGCATCCGCTAACCTTGTTGCATTTTTTTCTTTATCTTTATTTTCATTCACTTCATCCTTCTCCTCTTCATCCTTATTTCCATCCCTATCCTCATTTTTCTTATTTACATCTATATCCTCTTCATTCTTATTTTCATTCACATCCTCATTCTCCTTATCCACATCCTCGTCATTTTTATTTCCATTCACATTCATATCCTTATTCTCCTTATTTCCATTATTTTCGAGTTGTGATAAAAAAAATTAAAGCACTATCATATGGTTTTAAAATCCTAACATGATGATAAAGTAAAACCACATCTTAGGGAAGACATGTTAACCTTATAAATATCTTCTGTAGATGTACTCATATCCCTTAACATGAGATTTTTTACATACTTCCTCATCTAAAGATTCTGCTTAAATAAGCAATACATAGATTTAGAATATATATATGTTATTAATAAAAATATTGATGGTATAACGTTGTCAGACCTTCAAAATGTAGAAGAGTGATTTCAAGTATCTACTTGGTTTCCTCTTTGAATTTCTTCTCCAAATCTTTGGGTTGTATTTTTGTTGAGTGCATGAGTGGGAGAATGAACCCTCTGGAGGGTCATGTTTGCATATAGTCATGTTTGAAGTTTGTCTTAGTGTATCTTTCATGACCTTTATATTTGGTGTTTGAACCATTTGAAGCGGGATCCACATCCGATTTTCATGCTCGGATTCATTCAATGCTTCTTCATTGGTTCCTTCATTATATTTGTCTTTATGTTGATATTTTGTTATGGGTTTAAGTTCTATCAAGGCATCCATGATTTTCTGTATCATGGAAACTAGTGGGCGACTTTGCTAGATAGATCACCTTGATCCACCATTATTTTCTCCATTGATTTTTTTGTGACTGAAAATCTTTCTTCCCATGACTGAAAATAATATCAAATGATCATGTTCAACACAAAATTGCAAATAGTGTTTCATTTAATATCATTACACATACATTCGATTTTTCTTCAGTCGGGGCATGAGCTGTCGGCCCTACGCTTGGTTCCTCGTTAGGTGCCCATGCATTGATAGGCTTGTAGGAGACATTTGGTTCCTTATTAGGTAAATGCACATTTATAGGCTGTACTCCTATAAGTGGAACCTAAAACAATTATTTCGATCATACATGTTTATATTCAAATTGAAATACATACACGTCATGTTATTGGTGTAACAAATAATCGCAACATGATACCTCTATGGAAATCTTTACCCTCCTCAAGGATTTAGACCTCGTTATGGCAATCTTTACCCTACTCAATGTTTTTTAAGTCTTTATAAAGTTGAGTGTGTCTGTTTTTTTGAGTCTTTATGAAGAAATTAGGGTTTAATCCCACCTTGTGTCGTTGGTATGTGGGTTGCAAGTGTGGAGGCATAGTGGGTCATTTTTATATTCATATGAGTGTGGGTATTTGTGTTGGATCCAATTGAGTATGGCGGTTTGTGTGTGTGGTTTTTTTAATAATATTGTATGTGTTATTTTATTGTTTCTTATTATCAGAAACATGATTTTTTTATTTGTGTAGTTTTTTGTTTTTTCATGTGTTATATGACAGATGATTATGGATACTTTACTATTAAATTGCACCATGGTGGTAAATATGTGGATGGAGTGTATATTGGTGGGACTGTGAATTATATTGATATGTATGACTATGACCATATTTCTATGATTGAGTTAAAAAGTATGTTAAAGGGTATTGGATTAGGATATTGTGAGCTTACCAAGTTTCTTCATAGAATTGGTGATGGGTGGAGGGTGTTGGAAACTGACCACGATACAATGGAGTTGATTAATTAGGTTGATAAGGATAAAGTAGTAGATGTGTATAGTCAAAGTCATGTTGAATCAAATTTACATGAACAGAGTTCAAAATCACATGAATAGGGGGATGCAAGCAGAGGTGTTGTCTCTTCTAATGAGTCTGTCAGTGAGACGCCATTCAATGTAGAACTAGAATAGTGATGTTGCAATTGGTTGTTTAATTCAGAATGTGTTGGCTGCTTTATGCTTGTCTTGTTCCATGAGTTCTTGGATTATTGCTACATTATAACTGATATGTTCAACAAATTAAACACAAACATTACTGCTGCATTAGTAATATAAATGTTACATATCACATTACAGGAAAAACATTGTGGAACATTTTCAATGTCTCCAAACTAACTAATAACTAGGAACATTCATATTATCTCCAAAATGATAGCATTACAGACATTCACAGTAACTCTAACTTAGAAATCCAATCATTTGCAAGCTCCCCAGTTACATTGCATCCAGTTATCTATATAATAAAGTAGAGCTGAGTTTGAATCCAAAAGACAAAGAGAGGTTCAGATCGTTTTGAGACAAAACATAAACAAATCTAACGGACAACGTAATCCCAACATAAAAGACGATTTAGATCATCTCATAAATTTTGATCTGATGGTTTATGATTAGTCCTAAATTTTTTTTTCTCACCCAACAACATTTCTTGACTCACGCCTCTCTCTCCTCCGAAATATATCAAATCTTCCCCAATCCCATCCAAAACCCAAATCCCACCCATTTTAGCTGCACACACGGCACTCCAAGCACTCCCCAAACTCTCTCTCTCTCTCCTCTACCGATAAAGACCCAACTCAGGAATTCTCATCACTTCAAGAAAAAAAAGCTCAACCACAGAGCAAGTAGAGAGAGTGCAAGCAACTGTGGAGGAGACCCTGTTCTTCTTCTGTATATTGTACTGAAGATAATGGCGCTTTGAGGCCGATGCTGAACAAAGAGATTTGTGTGTTGATTCCTGTGAGGATAAGAGGGCTTCAAAGCAGATGCCGCACAGAAAGATTGCTGAAGACACAAATTTGGTTCCAATGTTCATTGATTTATGCAAAGCTCATACTTGGGTGCTTTTTCATCAAACTAATTTGATTAATTAAATATCACGAGGTTTCAATTTATGGATTTTTATACCATGATCCTAATTGCATTGTTTCTGTTCTTTTCTATTTTCGCAGAGGAATTGGTGGGGTTATACCTTGTTTGCTGGGTCACATTGATCCGTAAGGGTAGTAAGTAAATTACAGCATTTTAACATTTGTAGAGGCCATTATGATGCCGCTAGGTGCCAGAATGAAATTGCACATGCAAATTTTTTTTTGGTCGAATGGTATCGGAGCCCGCCATTAATATTACATAATGGTCGTCATGCATAGCAACTACTGATTTTCAAAAATGTGATTATAGCTCACATCAACTTCATGTAACGTGTATAGAGAGAGGGAGTTGTCCACTTCTTCCTTGGGGTTTTCTTTGTTGTATATTTTTTTGACATTTTTTCCTTAACCCATCACATGGGTGGAGTTCGTTCTCCACAACTTCTCATTTTTTGTATTATTTCCACATCTCCTATCATGCGAGGTAGTGACGGATTCAGATATGCCGTCCCTTTTCCATAGATCTAGGGGTCTTTGTTCAATCCTATTCCTCTTCCAACTTTTGAAGCACTAAACCATATAGGTCAAATGACGTTTACGATCTGTAGTAAAACACGTCCAAACCATGGGCCAGAGTCATAGGAACACATAGCCCCTCAATACCCAGAAACTCTTTTCTTTCTAAGCCTATCAAATGTTGACAAAAAACTAGCCCAAACAAAACCTTTACCTTTTTATCTACAAGTAAATGACCATAGTACAATCTTTATATAATAATACATAAAATGTCTGGAAATTTTCGTCTGCCTAGCCATTCCTTTCTGGAAAAAGGTTATAAACTAGGCAATGAATTAACTTATTAAATAAAGTGAAGCAATTAAAATTCCATGGGCTTTAACATGTAGAAGAGAATGTGATTTCTTTGATAAGTTAAATGCAAAGGAGAAAATATCGATACTGCAAAATTCAGATAGATCAATGCAAAACAGAGATTCAGAACACATCTTATTGACAAAGTTAACATGATAATTATTTATCAAAATTTAGGCAAAGTGGTAATAATGGTAATGGTGGTATTAGTGGTAATAGTTTTGTATAGTTGTGTTTTTAGAGGATTTTGCTTGAATTCTTTATGGGATTCAAATTTTATGTATTTAGTTTCTCAATTTGATAATGTTAGCGTAGTTAGATTTAATCATGAAAATTTGATTAAGACCAGTTTCCATTGATGGCATGCTATCTCTCCACGAATATGTTTAAGTATGATATATGAAAAACATCCTTAGTTGATAAGGTTTACACATCTTCGTTTTTTTGTAGGGTCTTATTTTTAGAGAGAATTTAGCCGTAATTGTTTGAAAGAATAAAAAAAATATATTAAATTTAGAGGCACGAACATTCTCTAAACTATCAACATACTATGAGGACAAAAAGTGTAATTTAACTCGATAGAGTGTTAAAAATTTAGTTTTAATTAATTTAGGTTTTGTTGATGTTGTTTATTATATTTTTTGTTGCAATTCATCTCTTAATCCCCTATTCCTTACTTTCTATCTCATATTTATGTGATTTTGTTCATACAACAATGATTTTTGAATTTACTACCATTTGGATATCAATCAATAATTAAACGGTCATTGAACAATGTTTGAGATTGTTTTGATTTGTATTCTATCAATTTTTTTTTTTTAAAATAATATGCCCATATTATATTTATCAATGTTTTTTCTTAGTTTTTCTAATTGACAGTTTTTTATGGCATACAGTTTTTTAATGCACATATATTTGCTTGCGATTTTTTTGTTTGTTACGTCGTGCCTTCAGACACGGGCAATTTCTAGTACACCAATAAATGACAACCATGACCAACCAAGAAACAAGAACATGCCACTCAGCCAAAGAAAAATAATGGAGAGTTGACTGAAATGGGCACTAAATATTTTTCGAGAGATCTCCTCCAAATTATTGGTATGGCTATCGAAATCGTGAGCATCAACATGTAGGTTCCAGATCCACGTGGTAGTATCAGGGCCTTTAGCTATTGTTCTTGAGAAATAACCCGGCTTGACTCATTCCTCAAAAGAAGTTTTTATGTGATCCCTATCTACCAAAATTTTTACTTCTGGATCAAACCAAAGCATCCTCATGCTCATCCTCTCCCTTCCTGGGTCTAACATTGTCAAATGACGTAGCAATCCAGGTATTATTTGGCGTAAACGACTACACATCGGTGGGTCGATCCATACAAAATAACCACATTGACTACCAACCTAAAATGTAACATTGACAAACAAAAATGTTGAATATAATCACCATGACTCATAATAGGTTGAAGACACCACCGAGCGTTAGATCAGTTGGTGAGAGACTGTTCTAACTTAACTAAGGTCTCGGGTTCGAGTCTTGAGAACGCAGCTGCGTTCGGTAGGGAGAGCTTTGCCGTCCTTGTGGTCTCACCCGGCTCGAATCCGGATTAGTCGGAGCCCAATGTGACTTTCGGATATCGGATGGTCTGACCAAAAAAAAAAAAAAGGTTGAAGACAAAAATTTCATGAAACTAACTGTGAAACATAATTTTTTTAAAAAATAATTTAAATATATCAAAAAATTGAAAATTGATTTGTAACGGAGCAAGGTTGAATCAAATTTTTTTTGAACCCTAATGGAATCAAAAAAAATTATGATGGAAAATTTACCCCCAAATGCAGCCCTAATAAAAAAATTTATGAACCCTAATGTAATCAAAAAAATAAAAAATGCAGTGTCTTACCTCAAGATTAACACACGCCAAAAACCCTCCTCCCAGGGTTTATCCACGACGTCTTCGTTTGGCCAAGCCTACCACAGAAGCAGAATCCCTCCATTTCCCTAAACCCTTGATAAAAAAAAGACATATTAACCCCTGAACATTCCTTGTGCTGCTCATGTGTTTGCTGAATACAGATGGAATTTTAAGCGGCCATTTGTTGATGGACCACATTGCAACATATTTGCATGATTCAGGGTGCAATATAGAAAAATAAAACTTTTGGGTACAAATTGAGAAATTTGGTATCTTACAGGGTGCAAAGTGGGATTTGCCCTTTCTTTTTTAACCTTTTGGCCTAACTATAAAAAAGTGTCTGACCGTACAATACTGATTCCCGCAGGAGACTCCTGGCGTTGATCAAAATGGAGGGGGAAGTGGAAGCAATGGTGGTGGAGCCATCATCGCCTGGAGTGTCACCAGTCCAACTCAAAGACTCCATAGAAGAGATCCTGAAGTTCACACTGACCTCCTCCATTGAAGGGACCTTAGGACTCGACATAGGCCTCTCCAAGGAGTACTGTTCCAACCTCCTCAAAGACGATCCCACCAACCTTTATCCCAATACCACTGGTAAACTCGTCCATACCAAGCTTTCTACATACACACACACACACACACACACACACACACTGTTGTATTGCTTGTCGATGTGGTTGTGAGTGTGTCATGTGTGATTAACCTCGTGAGTTTGAATGGCTGAAATTTGGGCATAAATTTGATAATTTATTTGTTTTCTTTGATCACATGATTTGTTTGACTAAATTTTAAGGAAATGTGCGAATAAGTTGTTAGAACGTTGAAATATATTGACACACACACACATGTATACAATCAATTTGAATATGTGCATTTATACTTGTGTTTGTCTATGTAAATATGAGACTAATCTTGTAACTCTTAAGTGGTGGATTCATGGGGTGGAGCTTGAATTGCTGACATTTGGGACGAAATTTGATAAATTTTTTCATATTTTCTTTGCCTTTCTAGAAGTTATGTTTGTTTGACCAAATTTAAGAATAAGTTGTCAGGATATTGAAATGGGTCATTGAGATCACTTTTATGTAGAAGGGTTGAAATGTTATTGCCCAAAATTTGTATTAGTTGGTCCGGGCTTGACGCCAATTTTTTTTTAAGAACTATTTTACTAGGACTGAGGAAATTTTATGACCATGGGTCAGAGTAAGTGATGGTGGGTTTGTGGTTGATGCACGCAGATCACATTGTGAGAAGCTTAAATAATTGAAGAAAGAGTAAATCAAGAAAAAATATACCCTAAATGGTATAAGAAAATGGGAAGAAGCTGAAGAAGAAGAGTAGAAAGTGTTTGGAGAGAAAAGAGATGCACGGGTAAAAACTTGAGCAGCCAAAATAGGTGTATTGATGGGGGGCTGCAAAACAGAATGAGGATTAAGAGGGCTCCGGAAACATATATAGACTTGCTAAAGTAAAGGAAAGAAATACTAGGGATGTTGACCATATTAAGTGTATTAAAAACGAGGATTCAAGGATCTTGGTAAAAAAGAGGAAATTAAAGAAATGTGGAAAAAATATTTTTAGAAGTTATTAAATGAAAACCATATGGAAAACTTAGAGGTCGAACAAAATAATAACTAAAGTGAGACTAAAGAAAATGAAAATTGGAAAAATTTTAGGATTGGATGGTGTACCAATTGAGGTTTGAAAGTAAATAGAAGATGTCGAAGGTCTCACTTTGTGATTGGTCCAATGATACCACTTGAGTGATTAAATAATGTCATACTTGTCAAGTGTCACTTTGTGATTGGTCCAACGAATTATGCCTTTCTAAGACACGAATTATTGACAAATACATTTAGATTTGAAAATAATATATGTACTGTGCAGGAATAATTTCACACAAAGAGTAACCACCTCGTACGACCGGAGAGGGTAGTGAAGAAGTCTCGTGGAACCTACATGACAAGAGAACACCTAGGTGAACTGATGCCCAGAGGCGACGAAAGGGACTCCAATGTTTAAGTTAGATTGCAAGTCAGAGAGAAGTATTGAGTAAATAGGTTAGGATTGAATTCCCTACCTAATACCCAGAGGCCTTTATTTATAGTGGTAGGAAGCTATGTTCCAAAGGGACTCAAACTCTACGTTGTGATAGGATGAACCTCATTACCAGCTCCTAGATATTCGGGGTAGAGTTAGACTAGGACACTTGTTTCTAGGTTCTTATCATTATCTCCTGGTTGTTCGTAGTAGCGTTTAACTAGGACTCTTGCTCCTTAGTGCCTTATAACCAACCCCTAGATATTCGGAGTGTTATCACACTAGGATACTAGGTCCTAGATTGAAGGAAGAGATGTGCTTATCAAGAGGCGTTGTTAGCCTTATCATTAGTCCCTTGATACTCGGAGTAGAGTTGAGCTAGGACTCTTAAGTCCTTGGTTGATCCTTAGTTGAGTAGGAGTGTCCTAGCGAAGGTGGGCAAGGGAGCTCATAGCAACTCAGGTAACAAGAAGGTAGTTGAGTAGTTGAGGCTTAGTGGTTGCAAGTAGGCTCGTGTGAGGACCCTTCGTGGACTAGTGCCGATCGGAAGGCCCTCGCCCAAGATGCTGCTGAGTGGCAGTGGCTCTCCTAGGTAGGCGCCGACCGGTAGGAGGTGCTTGGTCCTTCCAAGTGCTGACCGGCAACACATGCTTGGTCCTTGCAAGTGCCAACCAACAGCTCATTCGTGGTCCAAGCAAGTGCCAATCGACAATATGTGTTTGGTCCCCACAATTACCCCCCATGCCTTTTTTAATTGATCAAATTAATTGAGGCATGTTTTTGAAGAGTTTGGACTTTTTTTGCCTAGAAAGCTAGGGTTTTAATTGCCTAAGGAGCTTAGAGTTTTCTTCTCTCTCTTCTCCAGTTTACTGAGTTCCCTTTCCCTTTGTGTTCCTTCACTTGTTTCATAGGTTGGAGCTTGTTTGATAGATGGAAAGGAGAAGCATTCATTGCTATTCTTACAAGGGACTCGAGAGTCAAGTCGAGTCGAATAGGGTTGGGGCAGACATGCTTGAGAAGTAACTTAAAGATTCCAGAGTGGAGAATGCCTTCTTGAAGAAGAAGGTTACTAAGGTAGACACTCGAGTTGGCGAGCTTCAATGGGAACTTGCTAAGGCTAAGAGAGAGAATGCTGAGATAGAGGAGCAAGTGAAGAATGTCGTCTACGATCATTACTCCGTGATCCTGGACAAAGTTAAGAAGAAATATGCAAGAGAGAAGAACAAGTTCTTTGGAGATGGTCGGGGAGTAGTTCTCAAGGCAGTCGGATTAATGGATCATATCTGGCTTGGGAGGACGTTCCATGGCCTGAGAGTGACTTCTTGATTCCTGAGATCATAGAGAAGTTCCTTGGTGGTAGTGATTTGAGTCTTCTAACACCTGTGTCCCCCGTTTCGAGTGAAGGGGGAGGGTCCCCACGAGTTGAGGCGTCTGATGCTCGGAGAAGTGGCAAATCCTTAAGAAAGGTTAAGTAGCCTGCTGAGCAATCATAGAAGTTGCTGGTCACCTGTCGAAGACTGAGTAACTTAGAGGGCAACCTTAGAGGTTGCATAGAGACGAAGTAGCTTGAAGGACAACCGTGGAGGTTGCATGGAGGCCAAGTAGCCTTGAAGGGCAATCTTGGAGGTTGTATGGAGGCCAAGTAGCCTAGAGGAGCAACCGTAGAGGTTGGCTTGGGGCGAAGGAGCCTTGTGGTGCAACTGCGGAGTTAGCTAGAGGCGAAGTAGCTTTAAGGTGCAACCACAAAGGTTAGCTTAAGGTGTACTCAAAGAGGTTGGCTTGAGGTACAACCATGGGGGTTGACTTGAGGTGCAACCACTGGGGTTGGTTGGAGGTGCAACCACGGGGGTTGGCTAGAGGTGCAACCATGGGGGTTGGCTTGAGGTGCGACCACAAGGGTTAGTTTGAGGTGCAACCAAGGAGGTTGACTAGAGGTGCGACCAAGGAGGTTGGCTTGAGGTGCAATCAGGGGGATTGACTTGAGGTGCAATTACAGAGGTTGGCTTGAGGTACAACCAAGGAGGTTGGTGTGGGGTACAACCACGGAGGTTGACTTGAGGTGCAACTACGGAGGTTGGCTTGAGGTGCAACCATGGAGACTGCAATAATCACAAATAGAGAAACACTTAGAGTTGTGAAAAAACAAACTTCTCCTTCCTAATCAACAAGAACGTGAAACAAATGCCTTTGAAGATTTATTAAAATAATAAGACGCTGTTAACTAAGCTAAAAGTAAAACTTAGTTATCTGGTTGGTCATCTGATTGGATTTGTTGCTCTTCCTGCTCTTTGATAGTCTTTTCCTTGTCAATGTACCGAGAGAGGTGGCCTTGCTTGACCAACTCTTCTAGGTGGCGCTTTTGTGCCAGACAATTCTTTGTCCGGTGGCCTTTGTCCTTGTGTTAAGAACAATGGAGGTTTAGGTCCCGCTTTAATGGATCTCTTATCAGGTGGCCACCTAAAATACTCATTGTCTTTGATTTGATTCAGGACTTGATAGATAGACTTCTTGAAGACAGTATTGGTGCCTTGGTAGGAGTCCCTCGTTCTCTTGGATGACCCGTCTCTCCTTGATGGGTTAGGAGAGTTGTCTTCCTCAATCTGGTTCTTTTTTGGTAGCCGGTTGACTGGTCCATTGTCGTCCTCCACCGTCACGTACGTCTTGATATGTTCTTGCAAGTGTGACATACTCCGAGGCGGCCACATGGTGAGGTGTTTTCTCAGTTAGCTTTCCTTGGGGAGGCCCAAATAGAAAGTGACAGCGGCAATCTTCTCATCGTATTCTTCTATGTCATAGATTTCCAAGTACCTTGTGGTATATTCATGGAGAGTCTCTCCACGTTTCTGGTGTAGCGCCAAGAGTATGTCAATGGTCATTGACAACCGACTATTGGCTATGAATCGAGAGATGACCTCCCCCGCGAGTTGTTCCCAAGGGAAGACCGAATTCACGGGCATCCCATAGAACCACTTAAGAGCTAACCTCCCCAAACTGGAAGGAAACATCTTACACATCAATACATTGTTGCTCGTCCAGAGGGCCATCTTATTAGTAAAGGCCCCAATGTGGATGACGGGATCAGACTTTCCATCATACAACTTGAAGGATGGAGGAGAGAACTTACGTGGGAGCTCAGCTTCTCGTATGGACCGAACAAAAAGAGTAGTGGTCATTTTTACAAGGGTCTGTCTTGCCCTCTCCTTCGCTGAATATATGAGGTCATCTTGAGCGAAGTTGTTTTGTAGCCGGGTATCCACTTCACGGGTTGGTTCAAAGCGCCTATATTTCATTCTTTTATAATCGTTGTACCAATCATCTTGTGTAGAGTGACAGGTTGAACTCCCGTACCTTTCTCTACCCTTTCTAGGGCGGTGGTCCCTATGCGACTCGCCCCCCCCTCTATATGACGAGGAGGGTGTCGTCTGGGTGAAAGGTCCCTAAGAAAGCGTTGAGAAGTAATACGTCTCGGTGAATATCTGCCTTGACGCTGATTATGGGTTGAATAGCTCCTTGCCAGCAACCTGCTCCTCTGACAGGTGGATTGAGCCTTATGTGAGTGATCATTGTGGTGGTCACTTTGACGAGGCGGGCGTATGACTAGACTAGCAAGTTTATTGCCCCTTTGGAGAAGGAGCCTTTGCTTGAGGACTTCTAACTCCTCCGTCTTCTTCCTTATTGCCTCTTGGTAATTCATCTCAGTAGCTAACCCGTCTTCTACACCAATGACAAGTAGGTTGCGATGAGAAGGAGGTTTTTCTTTAGAGTGCTCTTGTCCATCACGGAGTATTACGTCCTTTGATAATTGGAGATCGTAGTTAGTGGGATCTTCAAGGATTGGAGACAGTGAAAGTGCCGTGCGGCTGGTTCCCAAGACGAGGGCTCTCCCATCGGGCATGGTTTAAGGCTTATTTTGTTGGTAAAAAACTTAGTCGTTTCCTACAAACGGCCAATTGTGCGGGAATAATTTCACATAAAGAGTAACCACCTCGTACGGAGAGGGTGGTGAAGAAGTCTTGTGGAACCTGCAAGACAAAAGAACACCTAGGTGAACCGATGGCCTGAGGCGGTCAAAGGGACTCCAATGCTTAAGTCAGATCGCAAGTCAAAGAGCAGTATTGAGTAAATAGGTTAGGATTGAATCCCCTACCCGGTACCAAGAGGCCTTCATTTATAGTGGTAGGAAGTTATGTTCCAAAGAGACTTGAACTCTATGTTGTGGTAGGATGGACCTCATTACCAGAGTTAGACCATATCACTTGTTTCGAGGTCCTTATCATTATCTCTTGGTTGTTCGTACTAGCATTTAACTAGGACTCCTGCTCCTTAGTGCCTTATCACCAACTCCTAAATTTTCGGAGTAGTATCGCACTAGGATACTAGGTCCTAGATTAAAGGAAGTGATGTGCTTGGCAGGAGGTGTTGTTAGCCTTAGCACTAGTACCTTGATACTCGGAGTAGAGTTGGACTAGGACTCTAAGTCCTTGGTTGGTCCTTAGCTGAGTAGGAGTCTCCTAGCGAAGGTGGACAAGGAAGCTCGTAGCAACTCAGGTAGCAAGGAGGTAGTTGAGTAGTTGAGGCTTAGTGGTTGCAAGTAGGCTCGTGTAAGGACCCTTCATGAACTAGTGCCGACTGGCAGGCCCTCGGCCAAGAGGCTGCCGAGTGGCAGTGGCTCTCCTAGGTAGGCGCTGACCGGCAGGAGGTGCCTGGTCCTTGTAAGTGCCGACCAGCAGCTCATGCTTGGTCCAAGCAAGTGCCGACCGGCAATATGAGCTTGGTCCCCACAGGTACTTTTCTTCCAGTTTAGTTGGGATCACTGGAAGATAATGCAGTGATAAAATGCTGAAGCTGATAACCACAAGGTTGGTGGTTCAAATAGGAGTGAAGTCAATTTCTGCGAATAATGCCAAAAGTTAAGCTTCCATTCAGTCCTCCACTCCCAACATTGTCAACTAACGGGGTCCAAATCAGATGATGACATCTTTCTAGTTTGTTTTTCTGTTTCGGTATGCTGAAAAAGACAGACTTATAGGCTTTAGCTTCCGAGGCAAGTAAAGTAATTCTTAATACCTGTGCTAATCAACGTAGCTATCAATCAGGACTCAATTTTCTGATGAATCTAGATTTTGTTTTATTTCTGCGTTATTACACTAACACAAATTAGCCACCTGTGGCACATGCAAAATGCCAACTTTGAACACATTTGAATGATTTATGTAAAAATCATCTTACTTAGATAAATTTGGAGATAGGCACCTAGATGTGCACGGTTGCATTTATATGCTTGCTTAGATGTATATCTAGTAGTAATATATGCATGTGCTATGCATAAGGAGTATGGTGATGTTATAACTATAGTCACAAAGGGCAATGCCCAGTCTTGCAGTGGTGTGATGCTTAGTTTGGTGATAAATAACATAGATCTATTGGTCAATGCATTAATTTATGATGCATACATCATTTTTCCCTACCCATTTGCCATTTGCCACAGGTCTTTCTGTAGGAGTTCCTGCATATCCTTTGTACAAACACCTAGCATCCGCTTTGTACCAGTCCATATCATCTGGAGCCTTCTTTAGTACGTATAACAACATGACATTGATTCATGAAGACAGTTCCTTAAAGCAGAAGGAGGATGAGTGGATTAAATCGATTACGGAGAATGGAGCTGAGCTAATAAAAGTAAGTTCGAAGTGGCAATGTTGTGCATTACCTGGTGTACATCTTTTCGTTGCTGATTAGTGCACAAACCTCTTACAATTATTGATATCTCTGATTACTATTTTATCAGATGCTGCAAGCTGTCAATTTTGAACTTCATGTTCAGGAACCTTTCTTTTCCCAGCTCAATGGTATTGATATGTGTGTAACGATTTCTGATTACTTTTGCTGCCTTGCCAGAGCCTTGTTTGTATTTTGTTATTTGGTTTGTGATAGATTATTTTCTGTACAGTCAAAGCTTATTAGTTCTGGAAATCTGTCATTATCTGCAGATGGACTGAAAACAATTGAAGGAAGATGTGCTGTTGGTGACTACAGCCGGTTTGGCTTATTTTAGTTCTTTCTATATATAACATGCATTTTGCTGCCATTTTTCCAGATTTTGTTTTTCATTTGTCCCTCCATAGTTATAGCTTCTTAGTGTTTTATTTGTCTCCACCAAATGCAAAAACTACGTAATTCCACCAAATGCAAAAACTATGTAATTGTCAAAGTGCCACCTAGTTTGGTTCCATATCATACCCAGAGTAACCAAGCACAACTAGTGACTCAAACTGCAGCAACTCTTAACCACGAAATGAATTTATTTAATTAGATATACTTCAATACAGGGATCCTTCAGAAAGATAAGAGTGTGTAAGAAATCAACTAAGCTACTAAATCTTTTTGTGCATATGTAAAATGGTTTGTGGGGTTATGGGAATTGGAATTCCTACACACCTAAGTTGAATGTTTAAGGAGAGCTTGTATCTCACATTAGATACTTAGAGCTACCCAAGGTAGGTCAACATGATTAAGGGATCTCTACACTCATTTTCAATTAGTTTTGGGTTAGATGCTCTGATATGGTATTAGAGCTGAACCTTGGGTGCCTATGTTAGAACTGAGCCTTGGGTGGTCATTGGGCCAAGTTTATTAGCCATTTGAATTTACTAGTATGCATGTTTGTCTGTTTGTTTGTTAGCCTCACCTGCAAGCTTGGGTCTCATGTAAGGGAGGGTGTAAAGAGAGCTTGTATTCCACATTGGAAGATTATGACCACTCAAAGTTGATTAATATGCTTAAGGGCTTCTCTAGTCATTACCAATTAGTTTTGCATAGATTGATTTATAGTTCACTTAGAACTATTGAGTTTGGTTTACAAAAGTACAGGATGGTTAGAGATTGACGGAATCATGCTTCTCTCTGAACATGGGTTGGGTTTGGGTCAGCAGAAACTCTCACTCAAAATGATAAGGTTGGGGTTAAGATTGGGTATTTTCCTGTTCCTAAACCCGGTGCTTTGATTCAGCATGTTTACCTTGGTTGAATCTTTGTATTCTGAATTGAATACCAAGTTATAAGATGCCCTTATGCTCTTTTTTTATAAATTGATATCACATCAAATTTAAAGAAAATCACGAAGGAAACCGAAAGAAATCGGTGGAAGAAACCATAATGAAAGACTATGAACAATTGTGTCCATCCTAAAAAATTCTAGATTTCTTGTTTTCGTAACATCTCGCAGAAAACCTTCAGTTGGACAGTTTATGCTGCAAAAGGGTTAAAAGAATGTTTGAAGCCTTATTGCTACTATACTTGTCTCGCTTATCTTAGCAAAATTGAATAGTGTGCCACACAGATGTACATTGCCTGGTTTTCTTTGTGAGGTTTCCTTCTAGGTGGGAAGTGGGTATAATCTGGTCCCTAGGGAGGGTGAAAAGTTTGGTTGGACTTTGAAATTTTTTCTCTCGAGTATGCTAACAGTGACAAAGCTATTCAATGACCTGAGGTGGCCATAGCGCCCCTGTGTTTTTTGAAGCCCCCACTATATATTCAGTACAAAGAGAGTTTTGTCATCTCAAGAGTATTGGTCTCTAGTATATATTTAATAAGTATATATATTCGGCACCTGTGGTCCACCCACCAAGTATAGTAAAATTTGTCAACCACTTCAACTCTTTCTTTAAAATAAGAAATGGAAAGTTAACAAAATAATTTTTATCATTCTAGCTTACTCCCAATTCCCATTCTTCGTTCAGTGAATAAAGTTATAGAGATAGACCCTCTTACAGAAAAAGCCCTCATATGTAGATCATAATGAATTCTATGATAGAAAAGAATGTTGAACACAACTTTGACAAAAAAAAAAATCATTTGATATGCATTAAAAAAAAGTATTTATTTTGTTTGTTTTCTTCTTTTCTTAGTATTTTTGTTCATATAAAATATCTTATTTTGGTTGCTATTTTTTTATGCATTGGAATTTTGAAATTTGAAATATAAATCTACTATATGCCAATCAGTTTTGTTGGTCATGCCAATCAGTTTTGTTGGTCATGCCAATCAGTTTTGCCGGTCATGCCAATCAGTTCTGTTGGTCGTGCCAATCAATTATGTTGGTTAGTGGCCTACAATTCTGTTTGTCATGCCATTACTACCATTATGCCACCATCGCCATTATGTCACCGCCGCTACCAGTACAATTGTGCCACCGCCACTATCATTGTGTCGCCACCACTGCCACTACCATTGTGCCACCACCGCCACCGCCACCACCACCATTGTGTCGCCACCACCACCACCATTGTGTTGCCGCCACCATCACTATTGTGTCACTGTCACCACCACCATTGTGCCACCGCCACTCCCACCATTACCACCATAATTGTGTCGCTGCCACCACCATCGTCATTTGTGCCACCGCCACTCCCACCATCACCTTCACCATTGTGTCGTCGCCGCCTTTGCCACCACCATCATTGTGTTGTTGCCATTACTAACATTATGCCACCACCACTATTGTGTCACCGCCGCCACCACTACTATTGTGTCACTTCCACCATCATTGTGTCGCCGTCACCACCACTACTATTGTGGCACCACCATTACCACCACCGTCACTTCCTTGTGTCACCGCTAGGGGTGTCAAACGTGTCAGGTTAAATGGTTACGTGTCGGGTTAAATGAGTGACGAGTGAAAAACATTTAAACTCATACACGACCAGTTTAATAAACGGGTGAAAAATCTCAACACGAATACGAACCGTTTAATAAACGGGTTCCACGACACGACTCGTTTAATCCGCTTAGTTTTAATTTATTATTAGTTTATTATTATATTTTTGTGGCTGTCACTAAATTAAAAAAAATAAAATTTATGTGGCTATCACTAAAAATAATATATATATATTTTATGTGGCTGTCATTAAAAAAAAATTTGCCTAATTTTTTAAAATAATTATTATATTAATTTTATTTAAACGGGTAAACGGGTGATAAATGGGTTGACATGACTCACCTGAATACGACCCGTTTATTAAACGTGTCTAAAGCATGATTTAAGGTCGCGGTATCAGCCCCTAACTCGGGGGCCACTGAGACACATTGATCGCGGTGTCGCGACGCGGTATCGGCCGATACGCTCAAAACACTATATAGAAGGCTCAAAAAAATTAGAAAAAATTGTAATAAATGTAAACATCATCATCAATGCATCATATCCCAAAAAGACATTATTTAACACATTAATCATTGCAAAAAAGAATAATAAGGATGCTACCGAAAAATATTTATTATCATCTATATTCAAAATTAATATAATTTAATTTGTAATTTTTAAAAATTATAAAAAAATATAAGTGTATATATATGGTTAACTTAATAGCTTTAAAAATGAAAATCTATTTATAAAGAAATTCTTCATTTAATTATTTATTATGTATCTAATTACAAATTATATGTATTTTCTCCATTATGTACATTTAATTATTAAATCATCAATACATATACAAAAGCAAACTTAAGAAGTTAAGTTGTAATTAGATTATATGATAAATATTAAAAATTATATACTTAAAAAAATTGGACTAAAATTGAAAAAACAAAAAGAAAGGAGGGGGTGGGGGGGGGGGGGGGAAATAATTTTTTGGTCTCATTCCTAAAAAAGGCGAAAGCCTCACGTATTTTGACCCAAAGCCTCTCTCTTCAACTCTCAGACTTCGCTGATCGAAAGAGAGAGGACATAGACGATGGGTTTCTGCTACTCGAGACTCATTGTGAAGGCTGGGTCCTTTGCTACTCGCATGGTTCAAAATCGCGGTATCGGCCATCGACTCGGAGGGTGCTGATACACATCGGTCGCGGCGCGGTATCGGCCGATATGCTCAAAACGCAAGATAGAAGCTCCAAAAAAATTTGAAAAAATTATAGAAAAATTTAAAAATATAAACATCATCATGCATGCATCATATGTCCACAATACATCCAAAAACACATTAAATATAATTAAAATGAAAACATAAAATCGCTACCGAAAATAATTATCATTATCAATGTTCAATGTAGGTATTTAAGAATATATTGAGCCATAATCATTGCTACATTGAATGACGATGAGGCTCAAAATATTAATGTATCTAATTTTTACATTGAGATTTTTTTTACCACAAAAAAAACTTGAAAAAAAAACACAGCAGCCTGAAAAAATAAAACAGCAGCAAGCACAAAAAAAAAAAGCAGCAGCCAAAAAAAAAAAAAACAGCAGCACCCAGAAAAAACAAAAAAAAAAAAAAAAAAAACTGCCTGTTGAAGGACATGGGAATTGAACCTATGACTTCCAGTTTGGTAACATGCACCTCTACCAATTGATTATTGACCTATTGCTTTTATATGACTGAAAGACAAATAAATATATTTAAAGACTCAGTAAAAAGCCTGGAAAAAAAAAAAAAAGGGCAGCTAGATAAAACAGGAAAAAAAAACACAGCCTGTTGAGGGATATAGGAATCGAACCTATAACCTCCCGGTTGGTAAGCTGCAAGTCTACCACTTGATCTATTGTTTTTATATGATTTTAAAGGCAAAAATAAATATTTAAAGACTCAATAAAAAAAAAAAAGGCTCCACTTTCTATGTCAGATTTTTTTTTTTCACCACTTACCTTCACAGTCGTCTCAGATGAGAGAGAGACAGGCGGACAGTCACAACGAGAGAGAGAGAGAGAGGCAGACAGGGAGACCCACTTCGATCATCACAGCCCACTCCGATCGTCACAGGAAGAGCGATTTTTTGCCTATCGTCACAACACCGAAGAAGATCAGCGAAGAGAAAACAGAAGAATGAGATTTGAAATCCACCCTTCTGCTCCGATAGTCACAACGGCCTCGATGCTATTCAGTTGTATTCCTCTGTCAGATATACAACAGGTATGTCGTAAATCCTTAGTCATCTTGGTTTTTATAGTTGAGAAAGTGGGGTTTAGGTTATTAATTTCATGTGGTTTCCCATCCTCTCTTTGCTTTCTTTCCTATCATCCTTTTTTTTTTTGGATTTTTGTTCAGCCTGAAAAAAATGAGTGACTGATTTTTAGGCTTATACAGATTTTGGGGGATTGTGGGCAGGCTTTTTCGTCTCGGAACGATTCCGGTAGAAATCATCCGAGTTAATCCGAGTTCCTCTGATTTCGCCGATACTTATGAGTTGAACCGAGATATCGGCGATATCTGATCAAAGCGTCATTTTCGCGTACCGCGTACCGTTATCGTATCCATAGAGGTCGAGATGGATACGACTCGGCCGAGTCGTATCGGACTCGGCCGATACCTTGAACCATGGCTACTCGAGACTCATCGTGAAGGCAGGGTCCTCTGCTACTCCAGACTCATTGTGAAGGCTGGGTCCTTTGCTACTCAAGTCAGGGTTCAAAGTATCGGCCGAGTCCGGTATGACTCGGTCGAGTCATATCCGACTCGGCCTCTATCGATACGATATCGATACCCGGTATGTGAAAATGCCGCATTGAAGAGGTATCGCCGATATCTCGGTTCAACTCGGTGGTATCGGCCGAAATCATAGGAACTCGGTTTAACTCAGTGTAACTCGGACGATTTCTACCGAAATCGTTCCGAGACGGAAAAGGCTATGTTACAATCCCCCAAAATCTGTAAAAGCCTACAAATCAGCCACTCAAATTTTCAGGCTGAACAAAAATCCAAAAAAAAAAAAGAGGATGTGAAAGAAAGCAAAAGAAGATGGGAAATAAAGTAAAGAATCAACAGACTCTCTGCCGAATGTCGATACTCAGAAATCAGAAACCCATGTGAAATCAGAAACCCATGGCAGAAAGTCATATTTTTCAACTATAAAAATTAACTGTCTTCTATGGATTTAAGACATACCTGTTGATCGAACGAAATAGGGTCTGAAATCTGCATCTTCTTCTTCTATTTTCTCTTCGGTTCTTCTTTCTTCTTTGCTGATCTTCTTCGGTGCTGTGACGATTGGAGTACTTCTCCCTGTTGCTGATCTTCTTCTCCCTTTCTGCCTTTCTCTCTCTCTCGTTGTGACTGTGCAGGTTCTTCTTCTCCCTGTCTGCCTCTCTCTCTCTCTCGTTGTGTGACTGTGCAGGTAAGTAAGGGAAATAAAAAAATCTGACTTAAAAGTGCCTTTTTTTTTTTTTTACTAAGTCATTAAATATTTATTTTTGCCTTTAAAATCATATAAAATGGATAGATCAAGTGGTAGAGATGTTCGGTTACCAACCGAGAAGTCCAATGTTCGAATCCTATCCCTAAGAATAGGCTGTGTTATTTCTCTTGTTTGATCAGTTGCTGTTTTTTTTCTTTTCAGTCTTTTTACTGAGCCTTTAAATGTATGTATTAGTCTTTTAAGTCATAAACAAACTACAGCTCAATTGGTAGAAGTACATGTTACCATATTACAAGTCATAGGTTCAAATCCTATGTCCTACAACATGTAATTTTTTTTTTTCTATTTTTCTGGGTGCTGTTTTTTTTTTTTTTCCTGGCTGCTGCAGTTTTCTTGTTTTTTTTTCAGGCTGTTTTTTTGTGGTTAAAAAAGTCTTAATGTAAAAATTAGATACATTAATATTTTATAATAATAATTGGTAGAAGTACATGTTACCAAAGTACAAGTCATAGGTTCAAATTCTATGTCCTTCAACAAGCAGTTTTTTTTTTTTTCTATTTTTCTGTGTGCTGTTTTTTTTTTTTTCCTGGCTGCTGCTATTTTAACATGTACTTCAGGCTGTTTTTTTGTGGTAAAAAAAGTGTTAATGTAAAAATTAGATACATTAATATTTTATATTAATAATTAGTAGAAGTACATGTTACCAAATTACAAGTCATAGGTTCAAATCCTATGTCCTTCAACATGCAGTTTTTTTTTTTCTATTTTTCTGGGTGCTGTTTTTTTTTTCCTGGCTGCTGTTGTTTTCTATTTTTTTCAGGCTGTTTTTTTGTGGTAAAAAAAGTCTTAATGTAAAAATTAGATACATCAATATTTTATAATAATAATTAAAAAATAAGTATTTTTTTTAATTTAATATAATGAGTAGATATATGTTCTATTTCAAATTATGTAAAATTAAATGTTACAATTACATTAGTTTTATATTTAAATTACATATTTATTGAAAAAATATTTCAAGTATTATTTTTAATAATCAAAAAAATTATAAGTGAAAAACTAAAATAGAAAAAAGAAAAATACAACTACATATTTCTGAAATTTTTAAATCAATCAATTGCATGTTATTTATTTAATTATTTTGAAGTTGTGACATTGTAGAATGCCTCCTAAACAACACGACATTGGTTGGGACCACGCAACACCTGTTGGTGCTGATCGACGAATTACAAAGTGCAACTATTGTGGAAAAATAGTTCATGGTGGCATTACTCGAATGAAGCAACATATTGCACATGTATCCGGCCAGGTGGGAGGATGTCCACGTGCGCCAAAAGAAGTGTCACAAATTTTGAGACAACATCTCAATGATTGTAGTAAAGAAAGGGCTTCTATAAAAAAGAAAAAAGAACGAATTATGTAATCATTAAGAGATGAAGATTTGTACAACTTAGATGATGATGATGATGATGATGGTGAGAATGAAATTGAAGATGGTGATTTTGAAAGAAGACAGTTAAAGCATGCAATGAAGGAAAGCCGTCAAATGGCTTGGATGTAGGAAGAGGGTCGTAGGCACTCTGTATCAAATACAAGCAGTCGTCCCACTGAGGGCCATTTTTTTGGGGCTGGATCATCACAATCATCTGGCTCTGGAATAAAGCGCGGACCACCACGTAGCTATAGCGTAAAAGAAGGTGCAAGCGTGCCTGTAAGTGGCTTTGATCCGTACATGTACCCATCTAAACAAAAGTCAGTAAAAGGCATGTTCTCAGGTCAAAACCTGAAAAAAGTGGGAAAAGCTATTTCGAAGTTCTTCCTCTTCAATGCAATACCATTCAATGCAGCTGATAGTGGACCTTACTATCAGTCAATGATTGACACTATTGCGGATGCAGGCCTAGGAATAAAGGGGCCCACAGGATATCAAATTGGTAGTTCTTATTTGGAGGAGGAGGTTCAAGAGCTTGACGTGTATATATCATCGATGAAGGTAAAATGGCCTCAATATGGTTGCACAATCATGTCTGATGGGTGGAGTTCTAGAACAAAGAAACCCATTATTAATTTCATGATTTATTGTGACCGTACTATGATTTACCATACTTCAGTTGATACCACAAATATTTCAAAAACTGCTGACTATATTTTCTCTCTTATGGATAAAGTTGTTGATGAAGTTGGAGAAGAAAATGTAGTACATATAGTAACCGACAATGAGGCAAGCTTTAAAGCAGCTGGTAAGATGTTGATGGATAAAAGAAAACATCTATTTTGGTCTCCTTGTGCGGCCCATTATATAGATTTGATGCTAGAAGATATTGGTCATATGAAAGCAATCAAGGAGACCATAGATGATGCTAAGACGATCACATCATTTATCTACAACAGCCTCAAAGTGGTCAACTTAATGAAGCAACATACCCGAGACAGAGATTTATTGAGGCCAGGTATAACACGATTTGCCACTGAATTCATTGCCATTGAAAGCCTTATTCGTTATGAATCAGACTTGAAAAGAATGTGCACCACCAATGAATGGCGTGAGTTCAACAAAGACAAGAAGAGGAAAAAAACAAGAGATACAGTATCAAACCTTATTTTGACTGACCAATTTTGGAAGAAAGCTAGAGAAGTTCAATCCGTCATGGAGCCTCTTGTTAGGGTTTTAAAGATAGTTGATCAAGACCAAAAACCGACTTTATCAATTGTCTATGAGGCAATGGACAGCGCTAAACTAGCCATACAACATTCAGTCAAAAATTGGAAGAAATACTGGGCCGTGATTGACAAAAGATGGGAGACTCAATTGCACAGACACTTGCATGCAGCAGGTAAAAGTATTTAAACAGACATTTTTCATTGTGTATTAGCTTGTAAAATATTATAATTTTCCACTAACTTACATTAAATTGTCAACAAATTTGCAGCTTATTTCTTAAATCCAGTTTTTCAGTATTCTAAACAATTTCCCGACCATCCTGAGATAAGATCTGGTTTGAAAGAGGTTATTAAAAGATTGGAACCAGATGTGAATAAACAAGCAAGGGCAATGAATGAGGTATGACGAATTTTTATAATATTTTTTATAATATGTATATATTTGTCACATCCGTAATACATTACACAATAAATTGCAGATCAAATTATATGCTGACAAATATGGTGAGTTTGGAAATGCACTCACTAGGAAAGCTGTACATGCCTCTTTACCAGGTTTATTATTTAAACTATAAGTATTTATTAAAGTATCATTTGTTATTCTTATGGTCAAATACTAATATTGTACATTTTTTTTTGTAGCTGAATGGTGGATCAATTATGGTGAAGAAGCTCCCCATTTACAAAAAATTGCAGTCAAAGTCTTAAGTCACACATATTCATCATCAGGGTGTGAAAGAAATTGGAGTACATGGTCGCTGATCCATACAAAACTTCGCAACCGATTGACAATGAAAAAACTACATAAGCTAGTTTTTGTGCACTACAATTTGCGGTTGCGAGTTAGAAATTTGACGTATCAGCGTGAAAATGATGATTTTTATAATCCAATTGATCTGAACTACATTTTTAATGATGATGACATATTAGATGACTGGATAAGAGAGGGGGAGGAATCAATTTTACCACCTGATAATTTAGGTTGGCTGGATGAAGGTATTCGTGACATTAAAGAAGGTGGAAGTGGACGAGATGCATTTGATGAAGACGACATTAATACGGCTCCAACATCTAGCAACTATGCCACTACCAAAAAATCTGAAAAAGATATGAGGCCAACCAATAAGGGTAAAAAGACTATGAAAATTTTTGTCAGTTCTAGTGATTCTTCTTCTTCTTCTGATGATGATGATAATGTTGCTGATACTTATGGTGGTGGTGGTGGTGGTGGTGATGATGATGATAATGATAGTAATCATGGTGGAGATAATGATGAGGGCAACAAGAGTGGTGGTGGAGGGACAACTGGAGATGGTGGTGATACTCAACTAGCTGGCGGTATGTCATGGGCACAAGGGCAAGACAATTATTATGCCACACAGGATACAGATCATGGATATCGACCAGGGGCAATGAAACAACGGAGGAATTTAAACTCTTCCATTGGTGATGATTATTCCAATCGACGCCACCATCATTCACTTGGTCGGCAAGATATTGATGATCATATGCAGAGTTTGGGATTGGCATCACATGAAGGATACATGCCTTACGGACATCATCAAAGTAGTGGTATAGAATCTAGCTATGCACATGGATCATATGGATATGGTATCACTTCGCAGCTTCCGAGGTCTACTAGTACTAATAGTGCTGCACATTATGGCTATCGCCCTACACATCTTGAGAGATCTACTAGTACTAGTACTGGTGGCTACTATGATCGTGTTCCAAGGAGACATCATGATGGATCTTCTAACACGACATCAGATAGTGTCAACTTTTATGGATATGATCAGTCTTCTGCTAGTAGTGGCGGTGAATATCGTGGTTTTGGGTACTATCAGCATGGGAACCAGCCAGTACAACCTCCACAGTCACACTACTCTGATTATGGGTCATTCTAGTCAATCAACTCAATCAGACCCGTATTCACACTTGTACTCTTATCCTTATGGTGGACAGTATCATAATTTGTATTATCCTAGAAACAATAACGACGATTTTGAGCCTCATCGTCGTTCAATGTGGCAATGATTATAGTTCAATATGTTCCTAAATGCCTATGTTGAACATTGATAATGATAATTATTTTCGGTAGCGATTTTATACTTCATTTTAATTATGTTTAATGTGTTTTTGGATGTATTGTAGACATATGATGCATGAATGATGTTTATATTTTTAGAATTTTCTATAATTTTTTCAAATTTTTTTGGAGCTTTTATCTTGCGTTTTGAGCGTATCGGCCGATACCGCGCCGCGACACCGCGACCGATGTGTATCAGTACCCTCCGAGTCGATGGCCAATACCGCGATTTTGAACCATGACTCAAGTAGTCCGATCGTCGAGCAACCTAGGGTTTCTGCAATTGATCTGCGATGTTGATCAATGATGCTGCCTATAAAGAAGAAGGAAAGTAAGAACAAATAGTAGCAAAGGGTCTCAGATTAGGGAGATTTACCACAATTTTTCAGGTTTGTGTTCAATTTTGTTCTAACTTCTTTGTTTTGTTTTTATTATGGTAAAAGAGGTTTGATTTAGGGTTCAATTTCTCATATTTTTTGCCTTTTTTTTGGCATTTTCTTTGTTGCTTAAAAGTTGGTGACGATTCTGTGCGGATTAGTTCGATTCGAAAGTGAATCGGCCGAGTTGAATCCGAGTTGAATCTGAGTTTGTCCGAGTTGGACCGAGTTGAATCTGAGTTTGTCTGAGTTGGACCGAGTCCATGGTTCAAGGTATAGGCCGAGTCCGATACGACTAGGCCGAGTCGTATCCGTCTCGGCCTCTATCGATACGATAACGGTACGCGGTACGCGAAAATGACGCTTTGATGAGATATCGCCGATATCTCGGTTCAACTCGTAAGTATCGGCCGAAATCAGAGGAACTCGGATTAACTCGGACGATTTCTACCGGAATCGTTCCGAGACGAAAAAGCCTGCTCACAATCCCCCAAAATCTGTAAAAGCCTAAAAATCAGTCACTCATTTTTTTCAGGCTGAACAAAAATCCAAAAAAAAAAAGGATGATAGGAAAGAAAGCAAAGAGAGGATGAGAAACCACATGAAATTGATAACCTAAACCCCACTTTCTCAACTATAAAAACCAAGATGACTAAGGATTTACGACATACCTGTTGTATATCTGACAGAGGAATACAACTGAATAGCATCGAGGCCGTTGTGACTATCGGAGCAGAAGGGTGGATTTCAAATCTCATTCTTCTGTTTTCTCTTCGCTGATCTTCTTCGGTGTTGTGACGATAGGCAAAAAATTGCTTTTCCTGTGACGATCGGAGTGGGCTGTGATGATCGAAGTGGGTCTCCCTGTCTGCCTCTCTCTCTCTCTCTCTCGTTGTGACTGTCCGCCTGTCTCTCTCTCATCTGAGACGACTGTGAAGGTAAGTGGTGAAAAAAAAAAAATCTGACATAGAAAGTGGAGCCTTTTTTTTTTTTATTGAGTCTTTAAATATTTATTTTTGCCTTTAAAATCATATAAAAACAATAGATCAAGTGGTAGACTTGCAGCTTACCAACCGGGAGGTTATAGGTTCGATTCCTATATCCCTCAACAGGCTGTGTTTTTTTTTCCTGTTTTATCTGGCTGCCCTTTTTTTTTTTTTTCCAGGCTTTTTACTGAGTCTTTAAATATATTTATTTGTCTTTCAGTCATATAAAAGCAATAGGTCAATAATCAATTGGTAGAGGTGCATGTTACCAAACTGGAAGTCATAGGTTCAATTCCCATGTCCTTAAACAGACAGTTTTTTTTTTATGTTTTTTCTGGGTGCTGCTGTTTTTTTTTTTTTTTCAGGCTGCTGCTTTTTTTTTTTGTGCCTGCTGCTGTTTTATTTTTTCAGGCTGCTGTGTTTTTTTTTCAAGCTGTTTTTTTTGTGGTAAAAAAAATCTCAATGTATAAATTAGATACATTAATATTTTGAGCTTCATCGTCATTCAATGTGACAATGATTATGGCTCAATATGTTTCTAAATACCTACATTGAACATTGAACATTGATAATGATAATTATTTTCGGTAGCGATTTTATGTTTTCATTTTAATTATATTTAATGTGTTTTTGGATGTATTGTGGACATATGATGCATGAATGATGATGTTTATGTTTTTAAAATTTTCTATAATTTTTTCAAATTTTTTTAGAGTTTCTATCTTGCGTTTTGAGCGTATCAGCCGATACCGTGCCGCGACGCCGCGACCAATGTGTATCAGCACCCTCCGAGTCGATGGCCGATACTGCGACTTTGAACCATGCCTGAGTTAGAACCGATTCGGGGTAGACTCGTGATAGTCCTGTATCGTGTATCGTTATCGGATCGATGCCTGCCGAGGTAGATACGACTCGGTCGAGTTGTATCCGACTCGGCCGATACTTTGAACCTTGGTCTAAAGGATCAACCTGTTTACCATCCGAACCCGTTAAGGTCTCATCCGAACCTATTTAATTCATGTCGATTTTTGTCGGTTAATCGTGTCGTGTCGGACTTTGACAGGCTTAGTCATCGCCACCATTACCACTGTGTTACCGTCACCATCACCATTGTGTCACCGTCACCACCACTATTGTGTTGTCGCCGCTGCCGCCACCACCACCACCACCACTACCATTAAGGATGGTAGTGGTAGGAATAAGGTAGTTGTGGAGAGATGGTTAAAAAGAAGGGTAAAATTAAAATAATAATAATTTTCAGACTTCAGTTCTTTCTATTTGTTAAACAGTTTGATTCAATTCAATACTTAAATTTCAGTTGATACCAAACAGTCTATGAATTAAAAAATTTACCATTCAACATTTAAAATTTAGCATTCAGTGTTAAACTTTCAGTTTTATCAAACATCACCTAAGTGCATCTATCTTTTTTTGTAAGGTCAAATATGTTTTCAGGCATGTTTAAACTTACCTCTAACCTTAAGAGGTATACATGGGAGTAGTCGAGCATTCCTGCTACTCTCTGGCGAAACTCGGGGAGAGATTTAAATGGATCTTCTATCACGATTATACACATGAAATTGCTATTACGCAACCTAAAAGGGGGTGAATAGGTTAATTGAAATTAAAGCTTGAACAACCACCAATTTTTTAACATAAACTATTACAATTACCAATTAGTCAATGTATTAGCCAATTGAGTACGTGAATCTTTTTTTACCCACAAGAACATCCCTTCTTATGAATGAGTGGATGATTAGTGTACGTATACAATCAACTCAACAACCCAATCACTCACTCCTTTGATCCCCACCTATAAGCCAAGAATCTCCAAAACCCAATCGATGAATTTGTCAAATAGAGAATTTAAACAATTGTTCTATCGAACACATTGAGTGTGGGCTATTGCACGTGTGTATGAAAATTAAAGCTATAAAAGATCATCCACAACACATGCAATTTGTTGATGCGGAAATCCTCTCAGGAAAAACCGTGGAACTGTTCTCAGTTTACCTAGACTAATCCACTAAACACAAAGTCAATTTACAAGTAGTCGCCTTATACCTCAACCAATACTATGGTTAGATGCTCATTTCCATTGTAAATCTTTCCTCTGGAATCACCACCAAAATTATGAGTAGCTTCACTTAGACGCGCTCACTACAATAAACCATCTAGGCTCTTCGACCAATCTTCTAAGACGCACCCAAGATCCTCGAAATGTACACTCTCCAATATGGGTTTTGTTGAACTCCAAGCAATATCTTCTTCTTCAATGTATGAGGTTGAATCGGAATAATTAAGATGGTTTGCCCTTCGGGGATTAGGGATTTAGGGATTTAGGGTTGTTCTTAGCTGTCTAAAGGTTTAGGAGGCAGATTTCAAGGTTACAATAGAGCTACCTTAGCTTGGAAATGCTTACCTTATTTATAGGTCCGAAATTAGGTTTGTTTTGGGGTCCAAGTAAACACAAATTTGTGAATCACCGCTCTAGTTGTCAGAGAGCGGTGGGAAGACGGTTGTCACTGGAATGAAAAAATGGTTCAAACTAGATCTGTAGAGCAGAGACTGCTCGAGCCATCTACAACCCGCTCAAGCGTCTAGAGGGCGGTCACCATTGCCTAACTTGTCAACCTTCTTCGATTTTAGCCTCTACGGCAGTCCCTACTGGTTTGTAAGTTTGAAACCAAAAAAACACTAGACCTATTGAGAACTAAGGAGTGTTGCTCAATTAAGATCTGATATATGATTCATTTTATGTTTTCAAAAGCACATTTAAGGTTTAGAAAATCTTTTTCATGAAAAGATAAGAGTCATTCGCTGATATTCTTAATTCCAATTCTATTATTCTAATTAACCAAAGTCTATAAATAAACCAAGGTTTCTTAGGTATCCAGGTCATTACCTTTGTCCTAAGCATTGAAGGTGCATTGGAGATCTTTTGATTTGACTTTGTAGCTTGAACTCCGTCCTTGATGTTTTCGGAACTTGATCTTTGAAGCATCATGACTATAGAATTAAGTTGAGATTTACATTAAGACTTCACAAAATTAGCCAATTACAATCAATTTCCTATAACATTCTCTCTCTCTCTCTCTCTCTCTCTCTCTCTGATAATGTCAAATTTTGGATCCCAGAATCAGGTCAGGATCTTTCATTCTCTTCAATAAATGTTTGGTGCTTCAAGTTCAGGTGATAAAATCTTTCATGCAGTTCATCTATACTTCCTTTTCATGCATTTATTCAAATGGAACTTTGTCAATTTGCAGGATGTCCACTGGCATGCTTCATTTTGCGAGATGTTACAAGCAGAGAGTCTTGCGAAAGTCCTTCCTGGAGTAGACACTGTTGAAGAAGGTAAGCTCATGTTCTGATAGAGGATTCCTATCAAGTCCCACCAGGTTATTTTTTTGGTCCTAGAGATATTGACCTATTAAAATCCCTCCTGTAGATGGCATAATTTTCTTCCTGACTGGTTGTTTGAGCATGTATGTTTAGAGCACTCAAAACAAATTTGGGAACAAGAATTAAGGATCACTGAGTAGTAAAATAGAAACTTGTAGCAAAAGAATCTATTACAAATACGACAATTAGACTCAACCCTGTACACTGAACACTATCATCAAAGTGCAATTGTGACTACTAGAAGTTAACTTCATGAATATCTTTGCTAGTTGGCTTAATATGGTGCTATATTTTGTCCTCACAAAAAGTAAAACAGAGAAAAAAGATAACGAAAACAAGAAACGGAAAAGGGCTAATTTAAAGCAACCTTCCAATTCCTTTGAAGGTCCGACAAAGAGACCCCTCTAAAATTCCCTGCAGCTTTGGTCCATAAAGAAGCGTGAAAAACAATCCAGTCCCAAACTGATCCCATTAGCAATCAACAAAGGGTCTCTCACAGTTTCACCAGACTCGGTTTCTCTCTCTTTAATAAAACTCTTCCTCCTTCCATTTGCCATCATATGAAAGAACTCGGTGTTACAGTCACCATCCTTCATCCATTTAACTCTAGTCTTCTGCCTCTGACTGGTTTCGTCCCTCACTAGAATTTCTTCATGAATGTATCATATCCTTTATTGCACCATCCATGACCTCTAGGTAATCATTTCTAGTACTCAAAAGAAGTACATAATCACTCTGCTGAGTGCTGACAAAGGAGACGGTGGAGGAATGTGATGATATAATAGTGCCCTCTATACTGGCTGAAATATACTTCTGAAGAGATGGAATGGTATCATTATCCTCCAAAAGTTTGCTTCCCTAAAGGTGGGTGTGCACTGGACACTAATTGGCCCAAGTCAACTCCTTCCTTAGTCTTCAAAATTGCGGTCCTAAACAACTAGTTATTTTTACTCCTCTGGATATTCTCCTTTGTAGAAATATATTCATGAATGTATGTCAGATGTTTTACTGTTACAACTTCTCAGGGTTTTCTTGCATACACTGACAGTAGATGGAGAAGGGGGATAAGTTCTAAATTACTCTCTTCTGAGCGCCCAATCATGCCCTAATGAAATAAGTAAATAACAGCTAATCATACTCTCAAGCTTAATGAAAATAAATTGTGTCCTCCCCACAGGATAATTAGACTACCTGTTTTAGCCTCCCTGAAATTGGCCAAGACATTTCAAACCCATGGATAAAACATCGAATGTTACAAAGAAGGCCTTCACATTATTTAGTAGCAAATTAAAATTTGAATCAGACCATGCTCTCGTGGGCTACAACAAGATAAATTTATCATTTGGTTTGCACGGATAATAACAAATATACTATGCTTCAAGCATTGGCTATTATAAGACAACCATTAAGAAACTCCTAGGACCATCAAACTTAACACCATATGGATATTTATTTTATCTTAATCATATGACCTATTGCAAAAAAAATAAAAAATAAAAAAATATCTTAATCACATTTAGATGAACCAACAATAAATAAGGTCTATAACCCCAACTAATTATTAGTTATGCAAGAAATCAGTAATTTTACTGTCATATATATATATATATATTAATTTTACTGTCATAGGGTCATGTTTTAGTGGAGTTATCATTGCTGAAACTGTCACATAATCCTTACGTCACCTCTACGTACTCTCATTGAAACAGCAGAAGGAGATGACTGAAAGTTTGCATCCAAAAATATGATTCTGCCTTCTGATGAGTGTCTATACATTGCTGATATAATGGTGAATCTGTAAGGGGAACAATTACTATTCCTGAGATTTGCAAAAGATTATTAGGAAGAAAAGGTCAAGATATTTGGATATTTTGAGACAAGTAGATCCTCAAGGACCATTTGTTTACATGTCATTAACCAATTTTGTTCCCGTTAATCGAGGCTGCTGGAAAGTTGCCTTCAAATTTTGAACCCATAACCGTGCATGTTAACACTGCTCTAGGCAATGATCCCTCTCAAGGACCAATAAATTAAGCCTTGGCAAACGTGAATAGAAGACTAGCTGAAGAATGACAACAATAGATAGAAGCAGAGAAGGTTTTTTTTAAGTTCTGCTTGAATGAACTTGATGTAGATCGTAGTAAGGAAGAATTAGAGATGAGAAGGGAAGAAGAAGGAGATGAGAAAAGAAGAAGAAGGGGATGAGAATAGAGAGAGAATTTGAGGAAGAAGCAATAACATGATTCAATATCAATAATCAATAATCAAAGTCTAGTCTCCCAACAAATATGTATCCCCTATATATATAAGGAGTTCACAAATCCTATATATATAAGGAGATCACAAACCCTAAAATAAATAAATAATTAAAATGACAATTAAACCCTTAAAAGATAAAAGAAATTACTTAAAAGATAAATACTAAAAGTATCTAAATAACTATCATAATTAATCTATAATATCTATCCAATTCCTACACGATTCCCATCATTCTCCTCCGGTTGAAAAAAACTCTCCTCCGGAGAGTCTTCAAAGCAGAAGTACCCTGAGAAAGCAGCATGAAGATGATAGAACGCCTCATCTAGAATGAAAGAACCATCAACATTTTTCCATCGACCAGAATAAATGCAAGAATCTCCATCCGTAGCAATGTAAATCTGGTCTCGTAGCACATCATCTATTTGGCCCGAAATATGCGATGGAAGTGGAAAGAAAAGAACTGGAGCTTGTGCTGAAGAAGAAGCAATTCCACATGTAGAAACACTAGATAACAAAATAGGAGGTTCTGGAGTACCTCGATTCAGTAGCATGTCCTTCAAATAAAAATTTGGACTAATACTAACATTCAATGAAAAATTAAACAAATAAGCATTAGATCCAAACTCAAGAATAGCAAAACAATTCTCATTAGATTTGAACAAAAGGCATTCAGTGGGACAAAACATCAATGACAAAGGAGTAACTATAACACCCTGGTGTTGAAAATAAGAAAGTACATACTCAATTGAACACTTGACAGTAGGAATAAAGTCAACTATTTCAGAGGGGAAAGACTTGAGAACAAAGTTAGATTGACTTGAAATAGGAGACACAAAACATTCACCAAAAGATTCTGAGATAGGTAACTCAATTTGCTCGATATCTTTCATAATTGTGGACTCGACAGACTTTTCAACAAGTTCCATTACAAGTGGTAACTCAACATTTGACTCCGATAAAGGCTCAAACTCACTTTCTTCAGTTATCGACTTTTGTTGGTATGAAGGAGGTGAACTCTGATCTGATAAAATTGGACAAGGGGATTGGTAGTCGACATGAGTAACATGAGGTGAACTCTGATCTGATAAAACTGGACAAGGGGATTGGTAGTTGACATGAGTAACATCTTTTTTTTTAGGTGAGAATGTGTCATTCAAATCCATGGTTATCCTGGAATTAGAAAAACATGCAGAAATAACATGGATATCATTCAAGTAATCATGATACTCATATGTGGTTGAATTAAATTTGGAAGGTATCCTGTCACGCTGTTTAACAGACTGTGATTGAGAACCCATCAAGCTATAGTTGGATTTCTTATGAAATCTCTCAATCTTTAGAGCATATTGATAGGCTGCAACTAACGTATTAAAAGTGTATTGCTTGACCTCCCTACTAATTTCGTGTCTCAACCCAATAATAAACTGATCAATTGTCCAAGGTTCTTCAACAATGTTACACAAGTACATGAGATAATCAAATTGGGCGAAGTAATCAGAGACACTAGAAGAATGTTGTCTAAGATTGAGCCATTGGCCATAAAATTGATTCATGTAGGAAGTAGGTAAATACTTCTCTTTCAATTTATATCTCATTTCAGCCCAAGTGATAGATGATTCTCCAAAAGGGTCTAGGCTTCTTTGGACTGTTTGCCAATACTTCTTAGCGGAACCCTCCAACATCAATTTAGCAAAACGGACGCAATGAGAATCTGACATGCCATGCCAATCAAAATATTCTTCTAAATTAGCTAACCAATCTAAGAATTGATTGGGATCCGGAGTACCACAAAATGTAGAAGGATCTTTAATTGACTTGGTCATAAGTGTTGAATCCTTGTAAACATTCCTAGACTTACTAGGATGATGACCTCGAGGAGGGACTCTTAAACTGGAGTAAATATGTGGATTAAAGGCCTCATAGATACTCATGAGTGACTCTTGGAACAAGGGAATGACACCAAAATAAGTTCAAGAATGTAATTGACAAATAATTTGGACCATTTGCAAATTTTTTTAATTGTCCAATGAATAAAAATATTAGTCTCAAAATCTATGGGAGTATGCATACCATAATAAAGAGGAAATTCTGAAACTTGTTGTGGATGATTCCGCAATTTTTGAAACCTTTGGGGGAGGACTCTGTAACTTTTGAAACTTCTTAGGCAGTTCTGGAATTTCTGCAGACCTCTTGGGATGTGCCTGCAGTTTTTTTGGAACTTCTGGGTGATGTTTCTGTAATTTTTTGGAATTTCTGGGGTAATTCTGCAATTTTCTAGACCTTCTGGGGATGTTTCTGCAAGTCTGAAACTTTCTGGGGTGTTTTTTTTTTTTTAACTGGACAGCGTGATGAACAGTAACCCCGATGAACAGTGCCTATGAACAGTACCACAGTGAACAGTGTTACTATAAATTTTTTTTTTTTTTTTGTACGAATCGAAGTTGGGCTCTGATACCAAATTGATGTAGATCGTAGTAAGGAAGAATTAGAGATGAGAAGGGAAGAAGAAGGAGATGAGAAAAGAAGAAGAAGGGGATGAGAATAGAGAGAGAATTTGAGGAAGAAGCAATAACATGATTCAATATCAATAATCAATAATCAAAGTCTAGTCTCCCAACAAATATGTATCCCCTATATATATAAGGAGTTCACAAATCCTATATATATAAGGAGATCACAAACCCTAAAATAAATAAATAATTAAAATGACAATTGAACCCTTAAAAGATAAAAGAAATTACTTAAAAGATAAATACTAAAAGTATCTAAATAACTATCATAATTAATCTATAATATCTATCCAATTCCTACACGATTCCCATCAGAACTTTATCTCTTAATCTTAAAGAATGAGCTTTTTCTGAAAATATGACCATCCAACGTAACTGCATTTACAGGCTCATACATATCTTATTTTTCTACGTTTAGTACAAAGCACATCCCTTCTGCTTGAGTTTGAGGGTGTTATTCTTCCTTTTAACTTGAGAATTTGAGACTAGACAATATTATAAGGCTGCTTCATGCCAACTTGACCTAAATTTTTGCTTGCAGTGTCTTTAGGAGAAATATAATAGAGAACTGTTCTTGATTGTGAGGTTTCTGTTTTTGAAGTGTTTCCTTATCATTGACACATAGCATTTTCAGGTGTCAAAATCTACAGGAAGTTTTACTCAATAGAGAAGGAAAAGTCAAATGGTGTTCTTGCTATATGCGTTACAAAACCAGCTTCGCAGCTTTACAATTTTATGGCTAGCATGCTTTTGGTAGGTTTGCTTACACTATAATGATTGTGTTTAATTCTCTTATTTAATTCACTTCTTTTTTAAGAATCTTGTGTATGATTGTATTCTATGGTACTATTTATTGCATGCTGTTATGTTGTGTCAATCATGACTCTTGAGAATTGTAGAAGGATTACTTGGATTTTCCCAGCTGTTGGAATAGATGCTGAGAAAATCATAATTAATTTAGGGATTTGAAGCTCGAACATGGCCTGAAAGATGCAACTGTAATGCTACATTGGACTTATTTGCATTAGAAATGAAAGATTCTTTATGTAGTTATTTATCTTCACTGGGAAATGAAAATGGTTGAAATAAAATTAAAGGAATGCTTTTGCTAATCAGAAATAACAATAAGGCAAATTATATTTTAACCGCTGAACTACTTGAATTGGTTTCACATTGCCTCAAAACAAAAGGTCTTTTGTTTTGGACGTAAAATGTCTATTTGTATTGTAAAATACACATTTTTAATGTCTGCAAGAGGGGTGATGGGAAACCAATAACAATAAGTAGACACGCAATGCGAGAAACGTGATACTTGAGGGGACAATATAAAGGTGGAATTTGAAAAAACCATGATATTGAGGGGGTAATGTGAAACGAAGGATATGGTTAAGAAGGTCAAAATATGCTTTGTCCTCTAACAACAATAAAAGAATGCTATTGACTCTGCTAAGACTACAATAATTGACATTAGTGGATGTCCTCACTTGGTAGATCTACAAATCATCAGTAATAACATCTAGTGTCGGTTGAAAGCAATGATTGGGTTGGACGACTTGTCCACTTTGCTCGACTATTGGGATGCTTTATTTTATTTATTAATAAAAGTTTGTTTCCTATCAAAAAACTTAATCTTCTTAGTCCTGGTTTATGGTACTAAATACCTATTACCTTTGTGAATGTGACTGATGATGGACTAGGCTGCACAGCCTTGGATATGGAATATATGTAGCTCTCCCAAAACTTCAAAAAAAATACGATAGGGATATGATCAACATATGTCTAACTATGAAATCATTTACAATTATTATTTTCGGTATATCTTTAATAGAAATTCAAAAATAAGTCTCACCATGATATGCCTACAAAATAAATATGGATAATTAAACTAGCATTTAACTTGTTGGTTTACTTAGAAATAAATTTGCAAAGAGATAGGGTATAACTATCTCATTTATGTAGATTTTGCACATGCTAGTAGTAGATTATTACTTAGGAAACCTTCATGTATCTTCAAAACCATATGAATTTCACTGTTTGTGCATCAGTACGTGTGGATTAGAGAGGGACGCGTAAAGATTAAAGTTTCAGATTATACATAATGCTTGATGTATTCATTTTCATGCCTGAAGCTTATTGATCTTGGATACCAATGTTCGAGATGTATTGTGAAATAAAATATATTTTTTTACTTATTGGATGCATATGGTTACGTGTCCTCGAGTATCCACATAGTATTGTATTCGATACAATCAAGGATCAAAATATCGTTTCGAAACGGTTGAAACATCCGAAACGTTTCCGTGTCCAAGGAGACCGAAACGAATCAGTGATGGAATCGAAATTCTAATACTTCAAGGTATTCCATAATTTTTTTTTTCATTTTGTTTTCGAAATGAGTTGAAACGTTTCCGAAACACGTCGAAAATTTTTTGTTTTCTAGATGATCGAAATAATGTACCGAAACGAAATTTTAATCCTTGGATACAGTAACCAATACTAATATTTTGACATAACAGAGTATTCGTGTTTAATAGATGATGGATTACAAAATCATCTACAAGTGGAATCAAAAGGATGTTTGTCACACCAAGGTCCACTTTTCTATGTTATTTATCTTCCTCGAGGGCAAGGATCGAAATTTCATTTCGAAATGGTTAAATCGTCCAAAACATTTTCATTTTCAAGGAGATTGAAATAAATCAGTGATGAAATCGAAATTTTAATACTTTGAAGTGTTTCATAATGGTTGGAGATGTTTTGTGATGTTTCAATGTATTTGCACAATTGTTTCAGAATGTTTCAAGGTATTTTAAAATACTTTAGTATATTTCGACCAACGATCAAAATTTCGTTTCGGTGCATTGTTTTGGTCACCTAGGAAACGGAAACGTTTTGACGTGTTTCGAAAATGTTTCGACCCGTTTCGAAAACAATGAAAAAAAATAAAAATTTAAGAATTATTTTTTCAAAACATTGGTAGAAATATATCAAAAGATCTTGAAATACCTTGAAACATTCTGAAATAATTGTGCAAATGTATTGAAATATAACAAAACATTTCAAAACAATCTGGAACACCTCGAAGTATTAGAATTTTGATTCCATCATTGATTAGTTTTGGTCTCTTTGAAAATGGAAACATTTCGGATGTTTCGACCGTTTCGAAACGATATTTTGATCCTTGATTTCGACCAATATTTTGGAAAAATAATTTTTAAATTTTTTATTTTTTTTTCATTATGTTTTCGAAACGTTTTCGAAATACGTTGAAACGTTTCCGTTTTCTAAGTGACCGAAACAATGCATCAAAACGAAATTTTGATCCTTACCGGAGGGTTGGTTTGTTTTCAATTTTTTACTTTTTGGGTTTGTGGGGAAGGGAGTTCGAAATTAAGATTTCATGCTTTTGTGTTTGATTATTAATCCGGTGTCAAAAATAGAAAATGGAACTTGAAATTTTTCAGTTGGTTGTAGAGAATGCCAATGATGGCTGACATTTTAAATTGACTTTTGAGTTTTTAAGATTGTGTGTATATCTAGAGTTCTGGTATTTGAATTTTTCATTTTGTATGTGTTAACAGTATATCGATCGAGAGAGCGAGAGAGAGAGAGAGACGCGTAATTGAATAGGAAAAGAAACACCCAACATCAATTGATCACAGAGAGTTATATAGTTACACATATGGAATAGGGTAATTACTCACTAACACTCCCTCTCAAGCTGGACTGTAGATATCAAATAGTCCTAGCTTGGAACAAAGAATCCCAATTTTATCTCTACTAAGGTGGTGATTGATAAAACTAAAAATTGAACACTGAAAACTGAAAACTGAATGCTGAATTTTAATTGCTGAATATTGAATTTTTTAATTCGCAGATTGTTTGGTATCAACTGAAATTTAAGTATTGAATTTAATCAAACTGTTTGACAAATATAAGGAGTTGAAATCTAAAAATTATTATTATTATAATAATTATTATTATTATTTTCTTTAACTGTCTCTCCACAACTGCCATATTCCTATCACCACCATCATAATGGTGGCGGTAGTGGTGACAGCAACACAATAGTGGCGGTGGCGGTGGCGACAGCGATGGTGATGGTGATAGTGGTGGTGGCGGTAACATTGTGGTGGCAATGGCAGTGATAGTGGTGGCGGTGGTGGCACAATAGTGGTGGTGGTGGTAGCAGCAATGGCACAATGGTGGTGGTGGCGGTGACATAATGGTAGTGGAGGTGACGGTGGTGATGGTGATGGTGATGGTGGCGGTGGTGGTGTCACAATGGTGGCGGTGGCACAATGGTATTGGTGGCAGGAACGATGGTGGTGGTGGCACAATGGTATTGGTGGCGGCAACACTGTGGTGGTAGTGGCGGCGGCGGCGGCGGCAATGACAATGGTAATGGTGGTGACGGTGGCGACAGTGGTGGTGGTGGTAGCGGTGACACAATAGTGGTGGTGGCGATGACATAATGGTAGTGGTGGTGGCGGCAACACAATGGTGGTGGAGGTGGTAACAACAATGGTGGTGGAGGTGGTGGCGACAATGGTGTTGGTGGCGGTGGCAGTGGCGATGACACAATGGTGGTGGTGGTGGTGACGATGGCACAATGGTGGTGATGGTGGTAGTGGCGGCGGCAGCGGCGGCGGTGGCACAATGGTGGTGATAGTGTCCCTTATAAGAAATTGATAAAATCCTTACTGAATAATATTTTCAGCATTAAATGATAATAAGTAGGTGGCTTGCTACTTAAAATTTTTGCCTATTTTTAAGAAGTGCTTAAAATATTAAGTAGTATGAGTTTTAAGTTATCAAACAAATTTAATTTATTAAGTGCTTAAAATATTCAGTTTTAAGCCTTAAGTGGTGTTATCAAACAGCCCCTAAGTGACTTGCTGAAAATATTTGCCAACTGATCTGCAGACCGTACAGAAGAAGTAGTAATCTTCTTAAACTGAAGCTTTTCATGAACAAAGTGGCAATTAATCTCAATATGTTTTGTTTGTTCATGAAAAACTGGATTCGAAGCAATATGAATTGCAGCCTAGTTATCACAAAATAATTGCATTGGAAAGGTTACTGGAATGCCAATCTCATGCAATAAATTCTTTAGCCATATCAATTCATAGTTTGAGCCATTGCCCTATATTCTGCCTCGGCACTAGATCGGGCCATAACACTCTATTTTTTACTTTCCCAGGTCACCAAATTCCCTACGAGGAACGTACAATATCATTTAAGTAATTGTCGTTCTGTAAGACCATAATGAAAATGCAATTTTTGTTTTTCTTCTAGGTGAATTCGACATTGAGATTTTTTACCGGAACGCGATTGGTTTCTAAGATAATTTCCGGCTCTAGGCCTTTTATTAGTTAGTCTTGGTAAAGCTCCTAGGCGACGTATTTTTTGAAACGAGGTCCTTGGTAACATGACATAAAGACTCTTTTTTCTTATTTATTTTATAGGGAACCATCACAATCCGCATCAGTAAAACCGACTGCATATAAATATCCATGAGCTTTATATAATAATCCTTGACTAGGAGTCTTGTTTAAATATCTCAAGATTCTAATCACTACATCCCAATGAGGTAATATTGGAGATTCCATAAACTGACTTGAAATACTAACCACAAAAGAGATATCTGACCTTGTAATTGTCAAGTAATTCAATTTTCCCACTAGTCGTCTATTTCTTTTAGGATGTTTCAATAACTGCCCCAATTCTGTGGTCAATCTTGTATTAGATTCCATGTAGCTACGTCAATTACAAGAAAGTACCTCAACTTACCAAGATCTTTAATATCAAACTTCTGCTACAAGAATGTTTTTAGAGCAATAATACGTTCACTGTCACTCCTCGTGATAACAAATTGTCCACATAGACAACTAAAATGATCATGCCAAACTCAAAATTCTTACTAAACACCGAGTGGTCTACTTGGCATCATAGAAGTCCAAAGTCTAATACTGTTTCACTAAATTTGTCAAACCAAAATCGAGGTCATTGTTTTAGGCCATATATTGCCTTCCTTAATTGGCATAGCTGACCACTAAACTCCACCTGATCAACAAACCCAGGTGGTTACTCCATATAAACTTCCTCAATTAATTTACCATCCAAAAAAATATTTTTGACATCTAATTGAAACAATGACCATTGAAAATTTGCTGCTAGAGAGATAATAACCCGAACAAATGAGATCTTTGCAGTTGGTGAAAAAGTTTCAACATAATCCACACCTTGGCAACTAGTTTGACTTTTAATCTCTCAATGGAACCATTAGGCAAGTACTTGATAATATACACCCATTGACAACCAACTAATTTCTTCTCAGGAGGAAGGTCGACAAGTGTCCAAGTCTGGTTTTGATGCAGAGTAGTGAGCTCATCTTCCATAGCCTGATGATGCCACCTAAGATGAGCAAGAGCTTTATGATGAATAGTGCGAGGAATAGAAATAGACAAAACAAATGAAGTAAAATAACGAAAGGTGGATGACAAGCTATCATAGGAAATAAATTGTTCAATAGGATGAGCAATAGAACTCGTGAGAAGGGTACAATGACGATTACCTTTTCAGAGTGCAACAGGAAGATCGACATCTTGAGATGGTAGGAGAGCAAGACCTTTAGACGGCTGAGAAAGTGGCAGAGGCATTGGAGCAATAGTCTTTTTGCGATGGGAGTACACCTGCGTGATAAGAGGTTTTGCGGCATGAGAAAAAGTGGGCGAAGACATAACTGGAAGAGGTAAAGGAAGGGAACACTGATTGAGTGCAACATCATTCGAAATCTTAGAAAAGAAAGGAACAGACTCGAAGAATGTAACATCAACACAAACAAATTGACGGCGAAGGGTTGGATTATAGCATTTATACCCTTTTGTGAGCGTGAATAAACCAAGTAAACGCACAAATTTAGGATCAAGTTTGTTTGTGTTGGGACATAACTGATGAACAAAGACTATACAACCAAAGACACGTGGTGGAATAGAGAACAAAGGACGATCAAGCAAGTGAGTAAGAAATTTGACCGTTAAGAACAGACGAAGACATACGATTAATTAGGTAGCATGTAGTAAGTATAGCATCACTCCAGAAAACTTTAGGGACTTGCATATGAAATAGAAGGGCATGAGCAACTTCAACGGGGTAGCGATTTTTTCGCTCAGCTACCCCATTTTGTTGTGGGGTGCCACTCTATGAAGTGCGATGGAGCAAGTTGTGAGTATAGCATCACTCTAGAAAACTTTAGGGACTTGCATATGAAATAGAAGGGCACGAGCAACTTCAATGAGGTGGTGATTTTTTTGCTCAGGTACCCCATTTTGTTGTGGGGTGCCACTGCAAGAAGTGCGATGGAGCAAGCTACGAGCAGTGAAAAAATAATGAAATGAATGAGAAAGATATTCGTTTGCATTATTAGATTGTAAAGTGCACACACACACATCAAATTGAGTCTTGATTTCCATAATAATGGCTTTAAAAATAGAAAATAATTCAGAATGATCTTTCATTAAGAATAGCCAGGTCATCCTGAAAAAATCGTCTATAAAGGTAACAAAATACTTAAACTCTGAATAAGAAGAAAGACGACTAGGGCCCCAAATTTCAGAATGAACAACTTCAAATAAACTAAAGACACGATTACCAATTCCGGGATTAAATGTACTTCGAACATGCTTACCTAACTGACATGACTCACAATCTAACGATGAGTACTAATGTAACTTAGGAACTAACTGCTGAAGACTTCGCAAAGATGGATGACTAAGAGGACAATACCATTGATGTGGAGAACATGAAGTGTGCAAAACAGAGCTGCAAGTAGAGACTACATCAAGATAGTAAAGTCCATTGTCTTCATGTCCTTTACCAATCATTTTTCTCGTCTAGAGGTCCTGAAACACACAAAAAGAAAGATAAAACGTGACTGAACAATTTAAAGATTTAGTGAGTTAACTCACAGATGACAGATTGAATGGAAATTTAGGAACATGTAGAACTGAGGATAAAGACAATGATGAAGTAGGACTCATAGTGCCAACACCAGAGACTGAGGATGAAGATCCATCAATTAAGATAACATGTTGGTGAGTTGAAATATGATGAAAAATTGAGAATGCACGCTCATTACCTGTCATATGGTTAGAGGCCCCAGAATCAATGATCCATGGAGACGATGTACATGAATGGGACAACCAACATGCATTACCTGGGCCAAAGTGGCTATGCAAGTAGAAGTAGATGTAGAAGCCCCAGACTTGGAAACAAATAGATTATACTCATGGTTCAAGGTATCGGCCGAGACCGATATGACTCGGCTGAGTCGTATCCGTCTCAGCCATGGCTGATACTATAACGATACCCGCAACGAAAAAATCCCGAATCGAACCTAAATCGGTTTCGTCTTGGCCAAAATCGGTACAACTCGGGCGAGACAGCGATTCGAACCAATTTGTCACTGATTCGTCAACGATTCGAACTAATTCATTCCAACAGAATCAACTACGGGCAAACAAGCTTTCAAAACACAGACCAACAGAGAAAAAATGCCAAAAAAAGGCACGAGAGATGTGATATAAGATTAACCCTAAATCAGCCCATTTTCGCTTTTTCTCCATGATATAAAAAGATGAAGAATTAGAACTTACACAAATGCCTGTACAACATCCAGACCAAAAGCCCTTGTAGTTGTTCTTTCACTTCCTCTTCATCTTCGTCGTAGATGCAAAAGCTCTAGGAGACGGAGTAGCAGTAGCGGCAGGCGCTGCTACCGAACGATGTAGCAACCCTCTAGAAACCAGATCCAGACTCTTTCCCCCTCTCTCTCTCGCGGTCGCTGGTGTTGCTCGTCGTCCCCCATCGTCTCTGTGCTCTCTCTCTCTCTCGATCGGCGAAGTCTGAGAGTTGAAGAGAGAGGCATTGGGTCAAAGACTCAAAATACGTGAGGCTTAGGGCTTTTTTAGACTGAGATCCAAAAATTTATTCCCCCCCCTTTTTTTTTCGGTTTGGGTCCAATTTTTTTAATTATATAATTTTTAGTATTTATCATATAATCTAATTAGAACTTAACTTCTTAAGTTTGTTTTTGTATATGTATTGATGATTTAATAATTAAATATACATAATAGAGAAAATACATATAATTTCTAATTAGATACATAATAAATAATTAAATGAAGAATTTCTTTATAAATAGATTTTCATTTTTAAAGCTATTAAGTTAACCATATATATACACTTATATTTTTTTATAATTTTTAAAAATTACAAATTAAATTATATTAACCTTGAATATAGATGATAATAAATATTTTCCGGTAGCATCCTTATTATTCTTTTTTGTAATGATTAATGTGTTAAATAATGTCTTTTAGGGATATGATGCATTGATGATGATGTTTACATTTATTATAATTTTTTCTAATTTTTTTGAGTCTTCTATATAGTGTTTTGGGCGTATCGGCCGATACCGCGCCGTGACGCCGTGACCGATGTGTCTCAGTGGCCCCCGAGTCAAGGGCCGATACCGCGACCTTGAACCATGATTATACTCCTCCTTAGACATAGATACAATCTCTAATGCAGATGAAGGTTCACTAATACCAGACTGTCCTAAACCCAACTTAATTTGATGAAGACACAACATGGCATAAGATGAGGGTTTGCCATGGAGATCCCAATAATAATCTATTGCATGACCTTTAAGTCCACAATGAGGTGGTTGGCAAACAATGATTCCACCTTGACGACAAATAGGGACTCAACAGTGGTGATTTCCTTCTTGACGGCTCTGCATCTTATCTTGGAAGTAAAGTAGTTCTCCGAAGTATCTATTCTCCATGCAAATTCCCCACCCCCCCCCCCCCCCCCCCCCCCCCCCCAAAAAAAAAAAGGCACAACACACATCGAAAAAGAAAAAAATTGACTTCCCGCCCACTCACATAGCCTTGCTAAATGTGTTGCACTTATCTCCCTAATGTTTAGCAGCATAGTTTTGTCTTCATGCCACTAGCAGATAAACAGTGTTCAAGCAGCCTTCTGTTATTGGAATGCTTACAATGGTTTATTACTACTCGTAACTTTTGTTCACATTCTATTCAGGGATTGAGTTATGGGGGTGTTCAGAGGCTTCTAGGTTTTGTGCAGACTGTGGGAACATTTTCAGAGGTACTTCCCCCGCCAAGATCAACTCTACTCTCATCATTTGTGTTGCCGCATAATCCCAAAGTATGATAATCACATTTGATGATTATTTTGTTGTCCTTTTGCTCAATGGTCAATAATCTCTGCTTTTCCTGCATCTTTGACTACTTCAATTGGAATTTTGGAATATTCAATCTTGTCAATTCTTTTTCCGGAAGTGTTGAGGGAAAAAGAATGAAACAGCAACAGAAAAAAACTAGATTTTTTTTTGGAAGCTCCATCTATATGGCTACTATGCTTAACAGGAGTATTTGGTTCCACTTGATGGGTCTTAGGATGCAAGAAATTGAAGCTTGATTTCTTGTATGTCCCTTGCAAGGCAAGGATTGAGATTGTTCAGTAGCATCACATTGGTCCCAACCTTGTAATGGGACCTATAAAAACATTATGGTTTTCATATTGCTTATGAATTGATCTCTTTTTAAACAAATGTAGGGAATTTCTTTTGAAATTTCTCTGTTGCTGTAAGTCGAATTTTATGTATTACGTTGTCAGAATGATCTAGAAACAAGTTCATTGTTGTGTCTCTGTACATCAGTTTACGGGAGGCTTAATTTTTCATTGATTATGTACGCACTCTTTCTTGCCTTGAGGTTAAAGGTTCTATATTGACTGATGGAGCCAGGGCCTTGGCTAAGCATGTCAATAGGAGCAGCAATGAATATTGGGGTACCTTTTGTGGAAGTGGTGAGTTCCTTATTTCCTTGTGAACACAGATCTTCACTATAAATACTAATTTCAGTTGCATGTAAATGTCACTACCTTACTATGCATTCTTTATATGCCCATAAGACCATAATTTTGTCTATTCAGGGAAAATTGATTACGGCTTTGACCTTTTCTTGTGGAATAACTGCTGGTATTAATATTCTACAGGCGTACACAGTATGCCTAGCACGAGTCTTAATTCACTTGCTTCACAAGCTAAAATTTTGTGCCTGCACACTCTCTTGTGCCTCAACGGGTGAGGCTTAGACTTCACCGGACAACTATCATAAGCTTCTATTTTTCTTATTTTCTTGTGTCTCCCAACCATAGTTCTGTAGCAAAATGGTCAAATAAAACAATTGGGAAAGTGGAGAAAAAAACAAAGCACTATTTAGTCATTCTTATTTTTTTTTATTTGACTTTTGTGGAACAGAATACATCGGCAAGAATTTTCTCTCTGTTAAATGGGGACACTGATGTTATTTTGGGAGGAATGAAAGGTTTAAGGAGATCTTAACCGGTAACGTGAGGATATTGGTGCCAAGGGTCACCATTTCGTTTCTTTTGCACCGAAACGGATCAAACGTTTTCATTTCCATGGAAACCAAAACGAATTAGTAATTGAATGTCGAAATTTCAATGTTTTGACGAATTTCGAGGCGTTTCTGAATGTTTTGAGATGTTTCATTATATTGCGACCTATTTTTTGGAAAGAAACTTTTACTATTTTTTGTTCCTATTCCGTTTCTGAGATGATCGAATCTATGTACTGAAATCAAATTTTGATCATTGGTTGGTGCACAAACATTGACTAGGGCGTTAAGGGTTTTGAGTCGCGAAAACAACTTTTCCACATGTGGGGGTGAAGCTGTTAGCTCTGATCCTCCGAAGAACCTGTAGTAATGGTAGCCCCATGCACTGGTTTGTAATAACCCGAGTTTCGGTAATTAGAAATCGTTGAGTGTGTACGGTGAGAAGATCTGCTAGGTATAGGTATGTGATTGGTGAAAAGAAATGAGTTGGGAATCACAAATGAACAAAGTAAAATTAGTGCGTATCGCTAAATTGGGAATGCGGGAGTTGTATTTGCGGATCAGATTGAAGATCAATTCGACGTTCAAAACTTTAACAAATAATTTTATAGTGCTTGATTTAATCTATATGTAATAAAAAAAAAATATTATTACTTTTAATTAATTTTCAGAATTAGACAAAATAGGGAATTTACCAAACTGCCATTGAAGTTTCAAGACTCTTCTACACATGCAAGGTGGTTGATGGAGGCTTGCTAGCTTGCATGGAGGACACCCAGCTGCTTGGGGAAACCTGAGTAAGCTGCTTGGGGGGGGGGGGGGGGGGGGGGATAAATGGAGAAGGATTCGGTGGGAAGAGAAAGAGAGGAGAAAGAGAAGTTAGAGAGTGAAAGTATAGACTTTGAATTTTCGGATTTCTTGTAGAGACTACTTCGAGCACTTAGAGGTATATTCACAGCCCAATATAGATGTTAGGAACTCAATTATGTATTTAGATTTTGATTTGGTTTGGTATTAATGCATGAATTTGTGTTTTAAAGTTTAATGGGTTTTTGGATTTTGAAACGGGTTGAGATTTGAGCATGATTTGGGTAAATTGTTTGGTATGGCTGAGTTTGGGGGGTCTTGAGGAGTTGTTTAGTGGTGGTGTGGTGGTTTGCCGTGGTGTGTGGTGGTGTGAGGGTTTGAAGAGGTGAAAATATGATTTTGATAAAAACTTGTTTAAGCTTCGAAAGGGGGCTTGAGTCTAGCTAATTTGGGGTCAAGGAATCCATTTATGGCCTCGGAATTGGATTTAGAGGTCGTTTTGGGGGGTGAAACAGGCAATTGCAGGTCTGCCCTTGTGTTTAAAAAATGGTTTTTGGCTAACTTTGACCAATAATTTGATGATGTTAGAATTCAATTCAAAGGTTGGGTCTAAAAGGGATTGATACTAGGTTATCCAAGGAGTATGTGGATGTTAAAATCAAAGGATATGGTGTGCTGTAGTAGGAGAACCAGGTGGTCAAAGTAGGGTGGTTGAGCAGAAACTTCTGCACTTGGGGCAAAAGTCAAATAAACTAAGGTTGAAGATGAAGTGGGGTGCGGAATACTAGTGGACTCCGATGGAAATTTTGGCCTCGTCTGACGTCTGATCGACATTTGGTTTGTTCCAAAAGTTCCGTAACGTCCATGCGGAGGTCCCGGTAAAATTTCAAGTCGATCCGACGGCCGGATCAAAATGAGGAGTAAAATGACTATTTTGCCCTTCGGGGTTAATTTGACCTAGTTTTGAGTGATTTTGAGAAAATAAATTTTATATTTATTTTTAGGTAGATTAATTGAGTATGTGTATTAAATTTTATCGAAAAATAACACTGTTTTATTTTTGGTTATTTCAGATCAAAATACCGAGCGGGGAGGGTTTCTCAATTCCGGATCAGGCGTTGCTTTCCAAACTTGTTTTTAAATTATTCCATATATTATTTATGATGATTTAGCATATTTTGAAATATATGATAGAGTGTTTTGAATATTGACGTGAATTCGGACCCGAATCAGGATTTCTGAGTGCGCTTTGCACTAATGTTTTGGAAATGATAGTATTGCTTGAATTGCTTGTATTGAATGAAACTCCGGGATCTTTTTTAATGGAATTATAAGTCCACACGGGTCGAGTGGCAAAAGGATTTACATTCCAGTTTGAGGCCGTAGAGGGTACTCATTGAGTTTGTAAATGCCTGAGTGGCCCAGTTGGTCTTCGGACTTGGGTACTGAATTGTTATTAGGGAGCGTATCTTCCTCGGGGTGGAAGTCCCTCAAAAGGTTGGATCGTATGTTTGTATGGACCCTTAGTGGTCTATTAGGATGAATTGCCCACCAGTGTAGCACTATACTTGAATTTCTGAACTCTTTTACAGTTTTATTTAACTGTTACAGTTTCACATGAAATGATGTTTTTGCTGACATATATGTATCAAATGCTCGTTTGGATTTCTGCCCAATTATGCTAAACTATACTATTTTCAAACTCGTTTGCTTGGAAATTGAGTTACTCTACCGAGCTGTTGATGCTCACTCTACATTACTTTCCCTTTTTCAGATGTGAGAAAGCTGGGAGATGTGTACATAATAACCTACCAAGGTTTCTGCATGTCTTAGGAAGATGTATCCAAAGTTTGTAATAGAATAAATGAAAACCTAATGTGTAACGTATACTTAATTGGATATTAGTTTGTAATAGTCCGAAATGTGTTAGGTTAAAAGTGTTGTATATGTTTATACAATAATTTGTGGTTTGTATATTGTGGGTTATTATGCTATGCTACTTGACGACTCGGTATTATATTGTTCCGTGGATTAAAGTAACATCTGTCACATGCCGTGCGGATTCGGGGTGTGATAGGTTCATCTAGTTAATCCTCAATTAGGTTAATTATTGATTATATAAATGTGTCAATAATTTAGATTGCATCTGCCGGATCAAAGCTTTTATAGGTTGCACACATCAGTGGTAGCCTGGTAGGTTATTGACATTATTGCATGCTAAAGAAAAGATCACAACTTCTGTCTTATTTGGACTCTTCATACTCATGATGATCTAAATTTATCAATTTTTCCCTCTCCAGATTCCAATAAAAATAGGTTTGCAGTGGATGTCATTAGTCAGTTACTAGCTCATTGTTGCTGGCTGAATATGCATATTGTTCCACCTCATGGGCTTGTCTTTGAGATTAGGGTTGCTGATGGTTATGGTGCACGGTGGTCTGTAGATGGAACTAAGGTATATGAATAGATTAGAGATTAAATACACTTTTGGCCATGATGTATGTATGAAATATCATTTAGTCCTTCAACTACCAATTTTGTCAATTTGATAGCCTAATGTTTCCAATTAGAGTTTAAGTGGTCCAATGGATGACAAAGGGTTAAGTCAGTAATGGAAAATGTCGTGTGGTACAAAGAAACGGTAAAAATTAAACAGATGGCTAATTTATGTAATGCTTCTCTCTCTCTAGGGTAAATTTATCGATTGTCGTTGGGACAAATGAAGCTTAGTGATCTGTCCATGCCTTCCAGTTTCTCATTGTTTCATTATTGTTGCAGTTCATAGGATTTCTTGAGCCATATATGGAGGAGGGCCACTCAAAGGGATGGAAGCACTGAATTTTCTCATGGATGCTTCCTCAGCATGTCAGCGAGTGCCTTCTCTTGTAAGGTTTCCGTGCTCATTTTTTCATTGTGTGAACATCTTAGCTCTCTTCACAAAATTAAAACTCTGATCCCTGTCAGTGCCGCTATGATGCCATCTTTTAAGTGATGAATTCTTCACTGATGACAACTGACAAGCTATCTCGGTCCTTTGCTTGTTATATTGGTCGGAAGAGAGATGTAAATCATATGCATTCATTTCTGCTTGTATTTTGTCTCCTATTTAATGTATTTGCTTTATCAGTTCAATTCTTGTATTACTTATTAGGCTAGGCCTGTGCAGAGCACGATTTGTTTTAACCGTGGTAACATACAAGGGAGTAGTTAAAGGAGTTAGTCACTAATATACAACATTTTTTAAACATAATTACCAAAATACGGCATTTTTGAACTTATTTACCAAACTACAACACTTTTTGAAAGCGGATTCAATAATTCTGCTTTTATTAGAAAGTGGATTCAATAACCCTGCTTTTGTTAAAAAACAGGATCAATGATCCCCCTTATAAATAAAAAACGTGGTCTAAAATAATGAGTTGAAACACGTTAAAAGCGTGATTTTTAACCACGCTTTTTCACACTTTATAGTTGAAACTGGTGTGTTTCCTTCTCCATCTTTCCTCATTCTTTACCAAAATCCATCTCTAAAAACCCTCAAAATCTTTCAAAACCAACCATGATTTGATCGATCAACAACTCAGATCCCATTGGAACAGGTCCCATCTGAGCAGCAAAGGATTGTTCAGCTGTGCAGGCAACTAAATAAGCCTGTTATTGTAGCCTCTCAGCTGCTTGAATCTATGATTGAATACCCTACACCCACTAGATCCGAAGTTGCCATGAAGTTATGGAACTCCCAGGCATAGCATCTTCATTCACAGACAGTATCTTAGAAGAGATCTGCAACTCTGCTGCCAAAATGGGTAAGACAAGTCATCTCCATCGTCTCCAAATTCATCAAAACATTTGGTGATTTTTGGCTCTCCTACTTTTCTAGCTAAAGGAAGAGAAATATATTGAAATAAATCACAAAGAAAAAACAGAAAATTACCCACCTTTGCAGTCAAATTTGACACAACCAAGTTTCATTTTTTTCTAGTTTTTGAACCAGCCAGGTACCCAATTTTGTGTGAAAAGTGTGTTTAATAAACACGCTTTTACGAAAACCGTAAAAAGCGTGTTTACAAAACACATTTTTTTCATTGCCCAAAATTTTTTTTTTCTCCTAAAAGCGGGGTTGTTGAAACCGCTTTTTAACAAAAGCGGAGTTGTTGAATCTGCTTTCTAATAAAAGCGGAATTATTGAATCCGCTTTCAAAAATTGCCGTAATTTGGTAAATAAGTTCAAAAGTGCCGCAGATTGATATTTAAGTTGTAAAGCAACTGTAGATTGGTAATAGATTCGTAGTTAAAGTATGTACTACGGTTACAATGTAAGTGGGTAGTTAAATTGTTTAATGCAAATGAAATGTTCTGTTCGTAGCCAAAAATAGTGCTCATAATGCTAGAAAACTGATGATGAGAATGACGGGAAACTTCGCAACAAAGGATTGATTATTTAGAAAAATATATTTTTGCAGGTCGCATAAGCTTAATTCAGCCTACTTATGGATTGAAGTACCACAAAAAATCTATATAATATAAGGGAGTTAACTTTATTTGTCTTGAGTTTTTTTGCAGCTCAGATTGTTTGAGGATTATTGATCTAAAAATCTTAATTGGACTTTCATTATTTTTACAACTCTAAGACTTTCATCTCTCATAAACCTCTTTCTTTCTTTATCTCATACACCAAACTCTTATACATATATAACTCTTTCTCTCTCTCTCTCTCTCTCTCTCTCTATATATATATATATATATTCGTTGATTGGATTCAGTGATATAATTGTCTGTTCTTAATGGTATTCCTTATTAAAATTAGACAGTCTATTCATTAGATGTAGCCAAAGGTTGAAAAAATGAACACTCATTTGGTGGAGAGAAGAGCAGCAATGAAGAAATGTATGTCCTGATAATTTTGTAATGATGTTAGTTTAAATTCATGGAGATTTTCGGATTGTGTTAATGTGATATAATTCTTCTTCATTTCAACAATTGGATTTCTTTTATTTAAGACATTCTTGGATGTCTCATTTTGCTTGGCCAATTTTTTGTCTTAAGAGTGCCTTTAGTCTTGGGTAATGACTAGTTATCTAATATTACAGTTAAGAAGTTGAATTCTCAACTTAAAAAAATACAACAACAGTTAAGATTGATTCAATTTTAATATACTTTGATTTAGTGGTACATAATTCATCCAAATTTATTTTCCTGCTCAAAAGTATCATATTCTCTACACGACCCTCAATGTTTGACAACTCAACACATTTCTCAATGTCAAATTATCTCATTAATCCACACCTATCTCTCTCCCTCACTTTTATCTTATTTTTTATGTTCATTTTAATTTTAAATTGCATAATTAAAAAATAAAAATAAAAATAAGAATAAATTGCTATTTATAATATAAAAATTAATGCTATTGAGACATAATTTGGGGACATAATGTATTTTGACCAATGGAGTGATAGTAAAATGCATTTAATATTGCAATGGGTTCCATTATTAAATGCATTCCCTATCACTTCATTAGTCACAATGCATCACGTCCTCAAATTATGTCTCTCAATTAAATCCCAATAGCATTAGTGAAATATAAATATCATATGATTAATATTTGATTTTTGGTATTATAAAGTGTCTTCAGACACGTAGTTATTGCTAGTTTACATGATATTAAAATAAATTGTATTTTGATATCCTCAACTATGACCTCGATTTCTCTTTTTCTCTTGAACTATCGAATTTATCATAGACCTCTCAATTGTGGTTTTTGATTTCATATTGTCTCCATTGCTAATGTTTGTTATATTTTTTAGGAAAAATGTTTATGTATCAAGGCAAAGTAGTATAAAATTGTTAGTTTATATGAGAAACTTTATTTTGTATAAATTTTTCACACTGAACAGGTGTCACAATTGTTGGTCTTATATAGACCAATGAATGATTTGAATTTGATACAAAAGATAAGAAACGACAAGTGCAGAGTGGATGAGCTAGATCTGCAATACAAGTTGAATTCAAAAAAAGAAAAGATGGTAAGATTAGTTGTTAGCTAATCTTTATCTCTGATATGTCCATGCAAACGAAGTGTGCCATGGAAAAGACTGAGTTTGTCACGAAGAAGTTGAAAGTATGGTGTGGAAAGCGGCTTCGTTAGGATATCAACAAGCTGATCTTTGGTGATCAGATAGTTGACTTGAAGATTCCATTTTGCCACATTATCACAGGCGAAATGGAAGGCAATCTCAATGTGTTTCATGCGATTGTAAAAAATTGGTTTGCCGTTAGAAATGTGGTACTGATATTATCACACCATAGAATGGGTGGTTGTGTCTGTGAAATACGAAGTTCCCGAAGGAGAGATTGTAACCAAAGAATCTCGGCATAGCATCTGCTAGAGCACGATATTCTGCCTCAGTGTTTGAGAGAGCAACAATTTTTCAGTTGTGAGAAGACTATGAGACGAGATTAGGGCCAACAAAAATGGCATATCCACTGGTGGATTTTCTATCATCGAGGCACCTAGCCTAATTAGCGTCGGAGAAGGTAGAAATAGTAGATAAGGGATGCCGAGTGATTGGAAGGCACAAGTCGAGGGTGGCCTTGAGATAGTGAAGTATTTGTTTGACAGCAGTCCAATGCTCTAATGTGGGCTGCTGCATGTATTGACAAATTTTATTCACCGAATAAGATAGGTCAAGTCGGGTGATAGTTGCATATTGGAGAGAACCAACAACACTTCGATGCAAAGTGGCATTTCAAAGGGTTCACTGACAGTTTGTCGAAGTTTGGTGTTTGGAGAAAATGGATTGGAGACAGGTTTGGCACCATCCATATCAGTCTTCTTTAAGAAGCCCAAAATGTATTGGCGTTGGTTGAGTAGTAAACTACTAGGGGTGTGGAGGACTTCGATGCCGAGGAAGAAATTAAGGCGACCCAGATCCTTGATTGCAAATTCGCTACCAAGTCGATGGATAATAGAGGAAACTAACTTCATGGAGCTGCCTATAACAATGAGATCATCAACATAAACTAGGATATAGAGATGAGACTCACGGGTTGTGTGAATAAACCGTGAAGGGTCTGGTTTGGATGCCGCAAATCCTTGACTGAGGAGAAAGGAACTTAAGCATGCAAACCAAGCATGGGTCGCTTGTTTGAGTCCATAAAGGGACTTCCATAAGTGACACACGAGTAGGAAATCGAGAGTCGACAAAGCTGGGAGGTTACTTCATGTATACCTCTTCATCAAGATGGTCGTGAAGAAAGGCATTGCTGATGTCGGAATGAGGGCAAATGATTGAATTGAATACCTAGGGAATCTACGAACTGGTTGCTAAGCTCAAGATTGTGTGGATGGTGACTAGTTTAATGAATGGGCTAAACGTGTCGGTGTAGTCAAGTCCTTCTTGTTGACTGAAGCCCTTTGCGACAAGGCGAGCTTTATACCTTTCAAGTGTGCTATACACCATTCGTTTGATACAAAATTTCCACTTGTAGCCAATTACGTTCGCATTGGGGGGTGGTTGAAGAGTCCATGTGCCATTTTGAATTAAGGCATTGCTTTCGGAAGCCATAGCAGCCCGCCAATGTGGGTTATGAGACGCAACTGTGGCATATGTTGGAACAATTTCGGTGGACGAAGTGGTGGAATAACACTAGGGCAATAGGTGTTTGGTGGCCAGATTGAGTTCCTTTGGACGTCGGATGCCATCTTGTGACCTTGAGACCTTGTGACCATATGATGTGTATGTCCAGTAGGTGGAGAAAAGGATAACACTGGAGCAGGGACTGAAATTGAAGAAAGTTGCTAGGCAGCCTAGGTTTGAAGTGGGGATGACATCGTTGGTGTAGACGGAACTAGAGTAGCGGTTGGATTTGAAGTAGTGTTATGAACCAAAGCCACAAACAAAATAATAACGCAACGAAATAGAAAAAATAGAATACAAAGATTTACGTGGTTAGGCTCAACAAGCAAGGCTACGTCCATGGCGCGAAGTACAACAACAAAGTTTCACTATCAACAAAGGGAGATTACACAAAATTCTATTAATCTAGAGAATAGAACCAAACATGGATGTCCAAAACTGGGGGCTAAAATCTCCCAAAATTTGGGGCCAAAAAGGCCTTAGAGAAACTGAGTGGTCTATAATTTATTTATAGACCCAAAATACTTTGTCTCCTAATACAATAGGGTTTCTAATTGGTCTTTTACTTGAAGTAAAATTCTAAGACATCTGCCTTTCTAAATTCCTAAAGAGAATAAAGTTCAAATCAGTTTCCTACTCGGACTGGAATACAAGACACTCATAACAAATCTCCACCTTGGTTTGTATTCCATCAAGCCATCAAAACGAAAGCGAACGAACTAGCTGCCTTCTTCACAAATCTCGTGAGGGATTACAAATATCACAAGCATCAATAACAAATCTTCACTTTTACTTGTGTGTACACCAAGCCATCAAATCAAAAGTGAATTTTGTAGCTGCCTTCTCCAGAATAACAAATCTATTGAATCTCCTCAGTTTGATCATAGTATTTCATAAAGAACTTTTGTCAAACGATTTGTCATAGCAACATCACGTATCTGGATATGCCATAGACTGAAATTATTTTGATCACATAATTTTTCTACTTCGAATTTTGTTGTAGCCATCCTAAAACCGTAGCTCTGATACCAGTTTGTTATGAACCAAACCACAAGCAAATAATAACAACGAAATAGAAAAAATAGAACACAAAGATTTACGTGGTTCGACTCAACAAGCAAGTCTACGTCCATGAGTGAAGCACAACAACAAAGTTTCACTATCAACAAAGGGAGATTACACAAAATTCTCTAACCCAGAGAATAAAACCAAACATGGATGTCCAAAATTGGGGGCTAAAATCCCCCAAAATTTGGGGCCAAAAAGGCCTTAGAGAAACTGAGTGGTCTATAATATATTTATAGACCCAAAATACTTTGTCTTTTAATACAATAGGGTTTTTAATTGATCTTTTACTTGAAGTGGAATTCTAAAACATCTATCTTTATAATTCCCTAAAGAGAACAAAATTCAAATCAGTTTCTTACTAGAACTGGAATACAAGACACCCACAACAAGAAGATTGTTGGGTAACTTGGGTTTGGATTGGGGATGGCAACGTTGGTGGAGAAAATGGCTCAATAGGACGTTGAGGTGGTGGAGGCGGTAAATTAATGGTCGATGGTGTGGGCAATGCAAGTACCTGTGACTGTGGAGCGACAAAGGGAAAGAAACTCATCAAAGATGACATTATGCGATGTGTATAATTTGCGATGAATCAGATCAAAACAGTAATAGCCAAGATGTTGAGTGCTATAGCCAATAAACACACAACGGGTTGAACGCAACTCGAATTTATGATGACGATATGGTTGGAGAAAAGGATATCATGCACATCCAAATACTTTGAGAAACTTACAATCCGACGACTTATGGAATAGCTTGTGCAGTGGAGTGTCATTGACTATGACCTTGAAAGGTAAGCGATTAATTAAATAAGTCGCCATTTGGAAAGCAAAGTCCCAAAATGTAAACGAGAGGGAGACATGAGCCAGTAGAGCAAGCCCAGCTTCTATAATGTGACCATGCTTGCATTCTGTAGCATCGTTTCGTGGGTGGGTGTGGGGGCAAGAGATCCGATGTCCAATTCCACATTGTTTGAGGTATGAAGTCACTGTGCAAATATTTGATTTGTCGGGAAAACAAATTTTCAACCAGTGTACAAAATTGAATAAAACAAGACAACACATCATTTTTATTGGAGATGGGAAATAACCACATAAATTTGCTCATTGCATCCATAAAATGAACATAGTATTATTGATGTCCGTTAAAAGAAGGTATAAGGGCCGAACCCCAAACATCAGAATAAACAAAATCTAAAGGAAGCTTCATTGGTGTAGAGGGAGTTGGAAAAGGAAGATCATTTTTTTTTTGGATCAAAGGAAAAGGAAGATCATGACTCTTTCCTTTTTGACAGGCTTAATTGTGGTGTTGTTATTGGAGTGAAGAGGTTCGCCAAGCTTATTCAAAATGGTGCGAACTGTACGGAACGCTGGATGACCAAGTCTTTGATGCCACTGAGCAGTTGCATCATGAAATAGGGCGACTTTATTTGTAGCTTCAAAAAACTTGAGTTGATAAAGGCCATTAGTGTTTGGTCAGCGAAGTAGGACCTTCCCCGTTTTGATGTCCTTAACATAGAAATGAGAGGGGTGAAATTCAAACCAACAGTTATTATCGGTGGCAAATTTGTGAACAAAAAGAAGATTGGTTTGGACAGTAGTAACATGTAGAATATCATGTAATACAAAGGAAGAATCATGTTTTTGAAAAACGGAGGAGCCAATATGATGGATTGCCTAACCTTCGACATTACCAATTTTTACTATGGTAGAACCATTGTTGTCAGAGGAGATGTCCAAATTTGAAAAATCGGTGGTGAGATAATGAGTTGCACCGAAGTTGGGGGTACCATGTGTCAGAGGGAGTAGGATGTAAGGAAGCATTGTAGGCTAGAGTAGAGGCCGAATGAGCAGTTTATTGGAAGGCTTCATTGTAGTGGTTGTGGCATTGGAGAGCTGTGTGTCCAATGCGATTGCAAATCTAGCAGATTGGCCGAGAAGAAGAGGTGGAGTGATTGAAGGTGGAACCAAAAAATTGGTCATTGTTGAAGGAACGACCACGACCATGGCCTCCTCGATTAAAGGCACCGTATCTACGAGGTTGCTGTGGTGAACGAGGGTCCTGTTGGCTTGAAGAAGAGTGATGGTGGTGATTGGGTAGGGAGTGGTTGTTGTGATGAGCCAACAGTGTCGTGGGAGTAATGTCTGAAAGGATATCATCTTTAGAGATGCGAAATTCCTCAGATAAGAGATGACCAAGTAAGTCAGAGAGAGAGAGAGAGAGAGAGAATCTGGTAGAGTGGAAATAGTTATGCAAAAAGGGTCGTATTCAGATGGTAATCCTCCAACAATGTAGAGAATTAGATCATCATCTTGTACGGGTCGTTCAACATTGGCGAGTTGATGAGCTGCTCGACAAAAAAAATTATGGATGGAGTCAGTGCCTTTCTTGATTGATAACTCAATACGTAGTTAGAGGATGTGAGTTTGAGAATGAGCTGCATATGAAGCCTCAAGCGCTGTCCACACATTGTGGGACGTAGGGAGCCCAATAATTTTGGGCATGAACATCAGCAGAGAGTGAAGAAATAAGCCATCCCAAGGAGAGTTGGTCGTGTCGTTGCCAATCAAAGAATTCTGGATTAAGAGTCTTGGTTGAACTAGATGTGAGGTATTGAGCGACCAGGACACGAGATGGAACCTTCAACATACCTGAGAACTTGATGACCTCGAAGGTGCGGTAAAATTTGAGATACCCAGATTGGGTAATTTGTTTCATCAAGCTTTGTGGTGAGGACAACGGTATGGGCAACATAATATGGAAACTGAGGATGGGGGAAATGGGTAAAAGAGGTTTCTGTGTTGCTGGCTGAAGAGACACTCATGATGAAAGAATTTGATCAGAACTGTCGCTCTGATACCATATGAGAAACTCTGCTTTGTATATATTGTTAACACTTAACATGTGTTACAATTGTTGGTCTTATATAAAACAATAAAATGATTTGAATTTGATACAAAAGATAAGTAACGATAAGTGCAGAGTGGATGATTTAGATTTGCAATACAAGTTGAATTCAAAAAGAGAAAAGATAATAAGATTAGTTGTTAGCTAATCTTTATCTCTGATAGTTTAGGAGTCAGATGAAACAATTTTTTGTCAAATTCGATATTATTCATTCAAGGGTTAAATATTCGACCCGTAGGCCACATTGACACGAACTAATTGCATTGTGTCGTAGAGGGCCATTGGCCTTTGGGGGATACTACTACATGTATTGCTAGCAAAGGACAAAAAAAATATTAATCATTGGAGTAGTATGGAACTGATAACCATAGTTGAAGAGCTTTTACCCAAACCCGGGTGGTTTGGAAAAATTTTAACCAAACTCGGGTGGTTTTGAAACTAATCGTCATACTCAGGTAGTTTTAAAAACGTCAGTGTAACTGACGTCTTTATCATAAAAATGTCATTTGGACTGACGTCTTCTGTTGAAACCCAGGAGCTCCCTCCAAAAATGCAAGAGTCCTAAAAAAATTTGACCAATTTAAAAACGTCATTAGAAATGACTTTTTTACGTAGAAAACGTTAGATTGACTAACATCTTTGGTGTTTTAAAAGCGACATCCAACTTCTTCTTTTCCCATTCCCTTTTCTCTTACCTCCACCACCACAACCACCAATCCTCCACCATAAATCCTCCATAACCACCTTCAATCAAGGTCCTCCACTTGATTTCGGATTTGGTTTCACTGAGACACTATCTAGGGTTTATATTGAACACATAGGTCCTTTAAAGTTGGAACTATCAAGGGAGCCCCTAGGCCGATGCAGTTCCATGCTTGAGATCTCCTCATTCCATTGCACCCTAATCTCATGTAGAGTGGGGACATGCATTTGCTTAATCAGTTCGATTCTTGTATTACCTACTAGGGGAGGCCTATACAAAGCATGATTTTTTTTTTTTTTTTTTTTACCATGGTTAAAATACTAGTGAGTAGTTAAAGTATGTACTACGGTTAGAATGTAAGTGAATGGTTAAATTGTGTAATACGTTCAAAAGTAATTATAGTTAAAATGTTTTGTTGTGCTTTACTGTCAATAGATAGATTTACTGTTGATGATGCACAAATTGGTTTTATGCATCACTTGTCAAGTAATTAATGCAATAGATAAATGCAGTAATGTAAAAGAGGAGATCAACACACAAAAATAGAGTGGTTCGATCAGGGTGACTTACTCCACTTTGAAGGGCTTTGGTCGCCGAGGTGATTTATTGCTGTTTGAGTGTAGGGGTGAGAGCAATGAGAGCTCAGGTGTTCAAGATGCAAGACACAAGATGTCAGATGCCCCTCATGTGTAGGCGGAACTTACAATTTATAGGCCCCTCCTAACAGATTGAGGGTCATATCAGTAACAAAAAGGCTAGTTTGGTGGAGGTGGCACCATCCTCGCAACAGATAAGGCAGTTGTAGAGAGGGCGTGAAGATCTCCTCACGACTAGGTCTTAGGATGGCATGGTTGACTTCTTCACTCCAGGATGGCGTAGCTGATTGGGCTCTGGTGAGCCTGCCAAGATCTAGGTTTCTTCTGAGCCAGACCCACTGGGCCTTATTTGGGTCGGACCCATCAATTGTAGTTAAAGGTCAAAATATGAGTTGTAAGTAAGTCGTCGAATTTCTCTTTTTCCCTTAAACTATCAAATTTATCACGGTCCTCTCAACTATAATTGTTGATTTCACATTGTCTCCAATGCCAATATTTGCCATAATTTTGAGGAAAAATGTCTATGTATCGAGACAAAGTAGAGTAAAATCACAGAGTTCAGGAGTGAGATAAAACAGTTTTTCATCAAATTAGATATTAATCATTGGGGGTTAAATATTAGGCCCGTGGGCTACATTGAAATGAACGAACTGCATTGTGCCGTCGAGGACCGTTGGCCTTGGGGCAATAATACACGTATCGCTAGCTAAGGACAAAAAGGATATTAATCATTAGATCAGTATGGAATTGAAGGTTTAATATGAGAAACATAACAATTGAGGAACAATTTGAAACATGACCATAGTTATGGGGTCAAAGTTTATTTTTCTCATAAAATTGACCACGTCAGACTAAAAAAAAGAGAAAAAGACTGGATCTTAGATAACAAGAATGTTGTTGCTTTTTTTTTTTCTGGGTTAATATGTATAAGAGGATACATACAAATTTTGAACATATTTTATTCAATATCATATTACAGTCACAAGAGCCCAAGAAGACTAACAAACCTAAGTCCAAGCACCATTTCTAAAAGAGCCCAACTTTGGAAAGAGTAGATAGGAGCTTATCAATCAACTTGGAATTTTTGGCTAGGAGCCTCGATTGATCCATATCACAAATTATCCCCAAAAGAGTCGATGTGAGATTTTAGTTTATCTCTATTTTTTATTTTTTTTATTGAACATACAAAAAGGGGGACATGTAAAATCATACAGCAATTGCAAGAGTCTAAGAAGAGCAACAGACACAAGTCCAATAACCACTTCCAAAAAGGCCTAACCGTAGAAAGAGTGAATGAGAGTTTATCAATCAACTTGGAACTCTTGCTCTAATTGATGTGGGATTTTAGTTCATTTTTTTTATGGACAAACACAAGGGAATACATATAAATTTTGAATATACTTTACCCAACATTATACTGTAGTAACAAGAACCCAAGACCAACTAGCCCAAGTCCAAGCACCACTTCCAAAAGAGCCTAACTTTTCAAAGGGTGGATGAGAGCTTAATCAACTTAGAACTCTTACCGCAACCGATGATGTATGATTTCAATTCATTTCTTTTTAAATGAACATACACAAGGAGATACATATAAATTTTAAACATATTTTACTCAAAATCATACTACAATCGTAAGGGTCCAAAAAAAACCAACAAGCCCAAGCCAAAGAATGTTGTTGCTCTTGCTTGCATCCGAGAAAGCTTTATTAAAGCCATCAAATTCAATGTCTCCTATTATCAACATTTAGAGTTTGTAATAATGTTGTGAAGAATTCATTGTTGATATCTGCTATAGATTCTTAAAGGCATATAGCATGCAGAAGCTAACAGATATTCCTTGTTCTCTCTTCAAATACCTCTTATTTTTCAACTAGTTTCTTTTAATGCAAATTATATTTTGACTCTTTTGACTATGTTTCTGATTTCACTTTACCCTTCAACGATTTTGTGTTTCTTACATTAATCTCTCAATTACTTCGGTTAGTTACGCATTAAATATGAATAAAACGTTTGATATATTCTTAATGAGAGTGAAATACACCTTTTCAATTTTGGCAATTGTCGTAGTTTGAGGTGAAATGTGATAAAGAGGGAATAATGTGAGGAGCAATGCTATGTATCCCAAATCAAGGGAGACCATTGGATCAGTGGGTCCCATTTAAAAAAGTTGATGGGACCCACTCATCCAATGGTCTCCCTTCATTTGGGATGAAAATTTAGGTTAAAAATTTGGGATACATAGTATTTCCCTAATGTGAGATGGGACCATAACTGAGGGCATCAAAGTATAATTGCTCCTTCAATTGATTCATGGGTTATGTTTGGTTCGGGTATAGTACGATATGCGATCGAACATTAATTCTAATCCAATCTAAATGCTGATATACGTGGTATAAAGTTAAAAAGACCAAAATCACCCTACATCAATATATAATTCTCTAACCTATAGCAGCGGTATCGTCATTATTTTGAATATTAATATGAATCATGTCTCATTTAATGTCATCTATTATCTAGTATTAGTTTATATCAATTATAGGGTGTTGGATAACATTATAGAATCAAGCTGTTATTAAAAAATCCATTAAGACCGGACCTTATAACTTGGTACTAACGTTGTACCAAGTGATTTGGCCTGCATTGGTACGGGTGTGGTCGGTGGGTCATCCCCACCACCATAGAATGCTCTAACAAATCCGAACACATCTCTGGTGTAAATTAGTGATATTTTTATGTCCTAGTCGCTAGTAGTTTGAAAACCCACGTTTCATCCACTATCGGATGCTCCAAGAAATCTAAAAAACCCTTGTGGTGTGGTGTAAGTTCATTGATATTTTATCTCCTACTAGTAGTAGTTTGCTAACTTACGCTTCTCCCCTTTATCGTTTTCCATTCAATGGTTGCAATTAGTATCAATACCTAAATTTTTTTTTAGGGTTAATTACACTGGAGGTATCGAAAGTATAGGACTTGTCTAATTTTGATCTTTAATATTTCAATTATATCATTTTGATCTCTTGAGTATTGATTATGTTTCTATGTAGTCTCTTAAGTAGACAACATCCAAATAACTAACGGTTTTTGATCATAAACTTCTCACGTAATACTTAAATATGGACAAAAAATAATTTAAATAGCTCTTGACAAAAAATGTATAATATAAGTAATTTTTTTTACCAAAATTAGGATAGCTCATGATCAAAACTGTGTAATTTGGATAGCTCTTTGACCAAAATTTGGGTAGAAATTTATTCAAGAGTTATCCAAATTATATTTTTGCCCATATTTAGGTATTATGTGACAAGTTTATAATTAAAAATCGTTAACAATCTGGATGTTGTCTGTTTGAGGGACTACATAGAAATATATTCAATACTGTAGAGACCAAAATGATATAATTGAAATATTAGGGATTAAAATGAGACAAACCCTATACTTTGGGGACCTCCAATACAATTAATCGTCCTTTTTTTTAATTGAAATATGTATCAAAATAACTTTATGGCCTCAAACCAATTAATGTATGCCCTTTTCTTCTCTTTACATGTATTAAATAAGTTTGAATTAATAAAAAAATTTATACCAAAAAATTATAAAAGATGAAAAGTGTTATGACTTTTTTACTTTAGTTCAAAACCATGAGAAAATAAAGTGTGACTTAAATCAAGGTGGGTCAAAAGAAGTATAGTGAAGAGCAGATATAAACTTTAGTGTACCGTTTCGTAACTTTTCTTTCAGAAACTTTTTATAACCAAAACAACACCGGATTGTCATAGTACCAGTGCTTAATTTTCTTTACGAAATTAAAAGCTGGTGGAGGCATTCAAACTTTTCTTCTTTTTCCAGAGGGATGCACCTACATATTATCCTTTCCAAGTTATGACTTTTTTCTTTTTTTGATATTGAAATGTAGGGGTGGGGGCAAGGACGAGCGACCAGTTATCACCCCAATAGGTTCTCACCGGTGAGCTCATAAAGTCCCTGACCGCGCCTGGAACATCTATCGGGACCAGACCTAGCTAGACTAGCATAGCGGCCAACTACCAAGCCCCAATGAAGACTTTAAGACTCGAACTCCCAACCTCAAGGTGATGAGTAAGACCGGTACTCCACTAGACCACCCTACTTGGTGGTATGACTTTTTTCTTTAACACAGAAAGAAATATATCCATATTTCGAACATACTTCACTCAACTTCATACTCTCTATAAGTTATGTCTTCATTTATTCAGAACTCAGACACAAAAAAAGAAAAAAAAAAAAAAAAAAAGGTTGTGCCTTTATTCCTGTTTATGATGAAACATGTCATGTGTCTGTTTAGGTTTGCATCTCCTACCCACTTTCAAATGAAATGATGTGATCTTCGGGTCAAGGTAGCCAAAGCCTTAATCGAAATATCTTCCAGTACATTTTTTAATATTTTTTAAATGATGGATTGCTCACTATAATCGAAATATCTCAATAGCCAATTATTTACTGGTAAGGAATCTACTTATGTTTACCATATCCCTTCGGGGATATCTGATAAAATTAGAACGATATAGAGAAGATTAGTATGGTTCTTTCGCAAGGATGACACGCACAAATTGAGAAATGGTCTCTACTTATGTTTAGTATGTTTGATTTGCATTCATGGTGAACGATTTATCCTTTCAAAAAAGAAAAAAAAATTACATCGGAGAAGATCCAAATCTCCAGAGTCTGGACATCATGATTTAATAGAAAAGTTAAAAATCAAACTCAAGCAATAGCTTTGGGAAATTCTTGCATTATATATTCTTCTTTAATTTTTATTATATAAACAATAAAAACTAACCATGTACGCTTGGACTTGACTCAATTTGACCCCACTTGAATGAATGTGACTCAGTTCTTGTCACTTCCCACTGGCCTATTCAGATTCCTCGTTCTTCAAATGCACCCAATTGAGCTTCAACTGGTATATATGCTTATGACAACAAAATTACAGTTTAGTGCACGGGAGGACTTGCCATTGATGAGCTTCTTCTTCCTGTAATGTTGTACACATGCCAACTACAATTGTAATGCCCCAGACTTAGGTTCCATAATATTCTCCCATGGGATAGGATCCGTATAACTTTCACACGTGTTATCATAGTTTAAAGTTCACACTTATAAAGACCTACATAAACTCTAAGGAATGGGATTACAAGTTGTCACTGCTCTAGGCTATAACCACGCCATACCGGATTGCACAAGGGAGACAAAGACTAAATGATCTCTACACCACAAGGGTCAGTGAGGAGGTGGTTCAAAATGATTGTAACACCCTATGCCTACATCGTACTATATTAACCTCTTTGATTAGTCTTGAATGACTTTAGACGCATTGTAAAATAAATGTCCAATGCTCACCCTCATCAAACTTCACACTTATTTCACCAAGCAATGTGGGATGGATCTGGGTTAGCATGGCAAAAGATTTCATATAAGTTCAATTCGTCACAAGAAACAAAAGTCTTTTTTTTTTTTTTCCTTTTTTGGCGACGACAAAGGTGCCATCGTGAAACAATATAGTTTACGTATTGGACGCTATTGTAGGCAAGAATAAAAAAATTAGTTTTGTTTCCATCAAAGTGACCAAATTAGCATTGTGGTTTCCAAGAATTCCGATAAGAATAAGTAGTTGGATTTCAAAATTTATGTGTTTGAAGGTGTTTTGATACATGTTGACATAAATTAGCTAATATTTGGAAATATTTTGGAAACAAACTTGCGTATTTTTTTTTCTATTTTCATTTTGTCTTTGAAATATTTCTGGAATATTTTCAAAATAGTGTCCTTTTGAGCTGACTGAAACAATGCGTTGAAATAAAATATTGGACATTACAACATTTGGTTGAAAGTTAAGGTTGACCACAGTTAAAAAGTTATATTTGTTAAATTATTATCTCAACCTGAAAAATGTGATTAATACTGAACATTATCGTGTTGTGGAGGGTAAATGACCATAATTAGTGATTGTAGAAATGAAAGTTTGCATGTAAACATATGTTACCACTGCAAATGCGACACCAAGTATTAAGGTAAATCAAAGTTAACAAACTCTATTTCATTAAATTAGAGGCCAAAACCTCAAAGATGTGACAAATACTAATGATTATCATATTTCAAAGGTCATCGTAATAAGTTCTTGTAGAAATTCATTCTACATAAAAAGAATATATCACCCCTGCGAATGCAATATCCAAGTATGAAGTTAAAGTAAGTCAAAGTTAGGAATCTCTATTTTGTTAAACTAGTATTCCAACTTGAAAGAAGTAAAAAACACTAAGCATAATTGTGCTGCAAATGATCAAACATCATAATCACTACGTGATGAAATTCCACATGTAAATGCGGTATCCGAATACAAAGTTAGGGTAGGTCAAAGTTGAGAAGTTCTATTTGGTTAAACTAATGGCTAGAATCCTAAAGATGTGATAAATACTAAGGATCATCTTGTCGCAAAGTATGAAAAACAATAATCACTTCTTGAATAATGAAATTTTGCAAGAAAATTTTACATCAACCGTGCAAGTGCAATATCGAAGTACAAAGTTAAGGTAGGTTAAGATTCAAAAACTCTATTTCGTTAAATTATTGACAACCTGAAAGAGGTGACATATATTAAGAATTATCCTGTCGTGGAGGCTGGAATTCCATAATCATTGCATGAAGCATAAAATTCGACATGAAATTTATATATCACTTGTGTGAATGCAACATTCAGGTATGAAGTTAAGGTTGATCAAAATTAAGAAGATTTATTTGGTTAAAGTAGTGTCCCAACCTAAAAGAGGTGACAAATACTAAGGATAATGTTGAAAAAGATAGAATACCATAATCGCGTGAAACTTAAAATTCCACATATAAATTATAAATTAGATGTTAACAAGACATCTGGATATAACGTTAAGTTTGGTTAAGTTTAGGAGCATAAAGTTCTATATGAAAAGTATAAATTACCCATGCAAATTCAACATTTGAGTACGAAATTAAAGTTGATCAAAGTTAAAAAAAAAAGGTCAATTCAACTAAACTAGTGTCTCAACCCGAAAGAGGTGAAAAATACTACGCTTCACTATGTTACGGATAATGGAACACCATAATCAGTGTGTGGAGCATGAAATTCCGCAAGTAAAACATATAACACCTTTGCGAATGCAACATCCAAGTACGAAGTTGAGGTTGGTCAAAGTTATGAAGCTTTATCCAATTAAATTAGTGGTCAAAACCTTAAAGAAATGACAATTACTAAAGATTACGGAGTTGCAAAAAATGAAACACTATAATATGTGTATGGAGAGTGAAATTTCCCTAAAAAATCATTAACGACATTTTTGAATTCAACATTCAAGTAAATGAAAGTGATAAAGAAATGCATTTTGGAGGTAAAGGTTGGTATATAATAATGTTTTAGCATATAGTAATGGCACCATCCATATAAAAAAAATCCAGTTCCATTCGCTTGGCAATAATTGAGTAACTTAGTCCCACTTAGCTAAAGCTGAAGTAGCTGTCTAGGTCTAAACATAGAAAATTGACAAGTTATCTAGGCAAAGAATCAATCAATTGATAATCATGGCTGGCAGGCCAATTTATAAAAATTAGTGATAAATATGCACTATACGTGTACAAATATCATATAATATTAGCTACACAATAGTTTTGATTTATGTGCAGTATGATATATAAGAAACACATGCAGACAAGGTATGTTTCAGAATGATGGACCACATGAATGGAATTAACAAAATAATGAGGAAAGGAAGCAAAGGCAAAGACATTTTCCCAATGATTGGATGGAGGTATAGGAGTTTCTTGCTTGTCATCTTGTTTCAGTTTTGGTGTGGAATAAACTTATTTTGATACCCTTCTTGGTTCGGTTTATCTAAATTCTAAATCTTTCCTCTTATCAAATGCTGCAATTAAGAGATATTTCTCAAAAACTACTAGCTACAATTTGATAACGTGTTTTAAGTAAAAAAAGAAAAAGAAAAAATTTCGTCATCAGAGAAAGCAAAAACGCGTTTCTATTCAGTAAAAATGCTCTATATTAACCTTAACTTATAAATAATACACTTATCTATGTCCATATGTAAACTAATATACATATGATTAAGCTTGGAAGAAGGGTGCAAGTCAGGACAAAGAACAATGTAAAAGCAAACATGCAAAAACAAATGATGCTTAAAAAAAATACTTAAAAGCAAAAAAAAAAAAAAAAATAGTACTTAATTTACCTTCTTCTGTTTTCTTTTTGCTATAATCCTAGAGTAACTTATCTTCCTCCCAAGAATAAGATTTGTGCAAAAAATTATGTTTTTCTACTTATGATTTCATTAGAAATGCTTTTCCTTTCGCATTTTGGGAAAAATATACTCGAAATCTGTTTAAATTTGAGGACAGCATCCAAATAAAAACCTAGAACACTGTCTCACTAGATCTTTTGGCACTTTTTATTGTAAGATCCTAGGATTTTTAGTCGTACTAGAAAAACTATTATTCACTTGTGTAACTAGTGTTTGACGCCATTCTCCCAATAATTTTTCACAAGATGTTAGATTTGACTGAGAATTATTTAGGCATTCACAAAGAAGACGGTAATAAAGACGACACAAGTCTTTTGCATCTAATGTATTATGTATTGGGCTATTTGTAAGCTTGGAGTATAGATCAAGTCAAGATGATTCATATTCTGATATCGATAGAATTGACATTAACATGCATGAGCTAAGAACATAAGAAGCGACAACTTAATTGTCTTGTTGAATATTTCTTCGAATAAATAGGAATTAAATATTTAGTTGTGATAATAAAACCAGTTGGTGATGGTTCTGAAGTGATTATTTTATGAAATGCTGAGCTGTAGAATCCATTGGAGTTCTGAGTTCCGAAGCTAATTATTTATCAGGATCTTTTTAAGGGACAGTGCATAACAGCAAGAGAAATGGCAGTACTAAGAGTTCTAGAAAGAGTACTAGAATTACTATAACTTATAGCTGTATGTTCTAGAGAATAATTGTCAGTAAAGTTAAGGGAACACAACCGGCATGGATTGTTTCAGGAGCGAGGCATAAACCCGGACATTTTGAGTTGAGTTTTTTGGCAGCATAAAAGTCGATTTTAATTGACGCACATGATATGCAGGTCATAGTCGTAAGTGCAAAAGTTGCATTGTTAGAAACTTAGAAAGATTAATTGATGGAACATAGACTACATTATTATTAGTAGGAGAGAGACTCGTTGGAAAAACGGAAATAGTGCTAGAAAAGGCAAATCATGGCCTACAATATTAGTTAAGTTTCTTATTTGGTTCAATCAAAAATGAATTTATCATTTCTGTATCCGCAATTCAATATAGGTGAATATATACTACATATATGTCTCTTTTCCGCTCATTTTTTCGATGCAATTTAGAATACTTGAACGGTTGATTCTTTTTTTTTGTTTGTCTTAACTTAGATCTTTACAAATGAAAGTGTAGGGATGTGGAACTAGGGTGGGCACTTTCCCTCCTCCCCTCCCCCCCACACTCTTGGATCACCTTTGATAAGGATTTATAATATTACTTAATATACTTTTTTGCCCCTCCTAAATTTTTGTAAACTTCTATAATGGTTCTATTCTCTTTTTTTCTAGTAAATTAATGGTCCATTAACCCTCTAAAATAAATATTTTATTTTTAGATTGAGTAAATCAGTTGCAATTATCCTAATTTATTTATATATTGACAAAAAAATACTTCCCTTTATCTAACATAATGTTTCCTACTTTTTAAAAACAACTTTATAGTTGTCATCTACCATTATTTAGTAAATTAGTAGTCTATAACCCAATAAAATACGATTGAATACAAAAGATGGAATGTTATAACCCAAAAATATTTTAAGTTATTTTCGATATACAATTTCTCTAAAAGATCAATAATGATCTCAATTAGGTGTAACACCTAAATGATGAATGATTTTACTATAAACTTATGATTGTGTGCATTGATAGGAAATTATTAAAAATTGACTTACAATTGATTATTATATAAATTTTAGTGATGTTAAAGAACTTTGTATTTTACCAAATTATATGATTGGATTAAAATATACTAAAAATGGTTATTTTTTTTTAGATTTTGTTTCGGGTAGCTAAATAAAAATTGGTTTTATTATTTTATATAATAATTTTTCCTTGAATCTCAGTTTATTATCATTCTTGAACTTAATTTTTTTGTATCAACGACAGAATTATCTTCGGTTATATTTTGTCCCCCTCAAACATATTTCTGGCTCTGTCCCTGGATGCTTCATTAGTTATAACCAATCATTCTAGTGAAACCAAGGGATAACTTGTCAATTTCAAATAATATTGCTTTTATCATCATCTATTTGTTTCCATTAGCTGATGGGAACACATTTTCTGTTCTAATCTCCTTTTTCATGACTTGTTGCCAATGAATAATGGAGATTCCATTGCATTTAGTTTTTTAATTTCCAAGGATGAATGTTTTGTTCCTTGCCAAACTGCATCTTAATTATAAATATTACGATGAGAGTGACATGAAGACTTTGGTTTATATCTTTGGCCTCATGCTGATTCCTAGATATCTATCAGGTGCACTGAAATTCCATGCCACCAGAATGAAAAATGTTGACAGAAGAAGCAAAATTAAATTGGCCACATCTAATTTATTTGTTTGCTAATAGTTAATTTGAAGGGTAGAGGCCTGCATAAGCTGATTGGTAAAGCTTAATTATCTTGTGTGTATACTGGATGGAGAGAGAATTAGCAATAAAACTGTTAAACGATTCGAGTGGTTCAAATTCAGCTCGGTTTTGGCACATTAAGGCTTATTCAAATTGCAAAATGAATCAAATCTGATCAAAATTTATAAGTTCATTTTGTAAACAAGTCGATATCTGAACAATGTTACCTTGACTCGACCAAGCCCCGGCTTGCTTCTAACAAGTTCCATTGTGAAGTCTCCCCCCAAAGAGGATCCTCTTGTTACCTTTTTTTTTTTTTGTGATTTTATGAAGATTCAGAAGTGCAGTTCAGCCTGGTGCTCTGATGAAGCTGAATACTGAGCTTGACGGAGCAAAGATTGGCATAGTGCAAATTTTTTATTAGCTCTATAACGAAAATGTTTCTAAAACAAAACAGAAACAAAGAAAAAAAAATCAAAATTTTGATTCATAAACATTCCGTAATATTGGCCAAAATATTCCAAAACACGGGAATTTGGCTCTTCCATCACTGGCTTGTTTCACGGAAAATGAAATAAATTTCGATACCTGTCCAGTTACCCTCGTTTTTGTTGAATGTGCTTTAGTAACTACAAGGGGATCCTCATTGTTTGTAGTCTGCTACTTTTGGTATTAGAATTATGAGCAATGCTATTGAGATTTAATTTGTTAACTTAATTTATTATAACAATTGAATTGACTATAGACTCCATCAAACATTAAAACTTTCTATTAATCCAATGATTACAATTAAACTGCATTATTGAGTCAACAAATTAGGTTATATTTTTAGATCCTAATAGTATTAGTCTTGGAATTATACATTCTACTAAAAAGGGAAAATGTTATTTGAACCTAATTTTGGGACCTAATCTAGGGATCTAATGATGTACAACCATTAGATTAGTTGTGAGTTCCATCTAACATTGGAACTCACAACTAATTCAATAGTTACATTAAAGCCACATCATTAGGTCCCCACATTAAATCCTCAAATAAGGACCCTATAGCATTACTCATTAAAAAGTGTCCAAATAAATCTTTATGGTCTGTGTGCTATGGTTGATAAGGTAGCCATGCTGGTCTCTGTAGAATGACTCACTCAAAAAGATAATATTTCCTTTTGATATGCAATCTATAGATAATACCATAATATGACAATGACCCAATTGTTATACTAAGTGCTAGGCTATTTCTCATCCGACCTGAAATAAGATGGATTTGAGCCTGCAAAAGAGCCTCACAGTGCAAGAGGGCTCCATAAAACACATGGGCATAACTCTCTTCTCTCCAAAAGGAACACAATTGCTAAACACCATCAATCAAAGCAATGTTCATCTGATAGACATGCAAAACTCTAACCAGCCACAAAGTAGCCACACATCAACCAGTCGATCATCGGACTCCGGTGAGCCTTGTGCAGATGGGAAGTGGGCACCAAGGCTTCTCAGAGATTGTGCGAGGGCGATCTCCGAGAAGGACTCCAGCAAGATCCATCACCTTCTATGGATGTTAAACGAGCTTGCATCTCCTTATGGAGATTGTGATCAGAAATTAGCATTTTATTTCTTGCAAGCCCTCTTTTGTAAGGCAACAGAATCTGGCCAAAGATGCTACAAAACCCTTACCTCAGTTGCTGAAAAGAGCCACTCTTTTGATTCTGCTAGGAAGTTAATACTAAAGTTCCAAGAGGTAAGCCCATGGACAACTTTTGGTCATGTAGCATCAAATGGGGCAATATTGGAGGCCTTAGAAGGAGAGAGCAAACTTCACATTATTGATATAAGCAATACCCTTTGCACTCAATGGCCTACTTTGCTAGAAGCCTTGGCCACAAGAAACGACGAGACGCCACATTTGAAGCTTACTGTTGTGGTAACTGCTAGCCTCGTAAGGTCAGTCATGACCGAGATATCCCAAAGAATGGAAAAATTTGCAAGATTAATGGGAGTTCCCTTTGAATTTAAGGTAATAAGTGGGTTCAATCACTTGGGAGAGCTCACAAAAGAGGGACTAGGTGTTCAAGAAGATGAAGCTATCGCAGTTAATTGCATCGGAGCCTTAAGAAGAGTAGAAGTGGAGCAAAGGGCGACCGTGATTCAAATGTTCCAATCGCTTCATCCTCGAGTCGTGACAGTTGTTGAAGAAGAAGGTGACTTCTCAAGCTCTAGAAATGACTTTGTGAAGTGCTTTGAAGAGTGTCTTAGATTCTATACACTATATTTCGAGATGCTAGAAGAGAGCTTTGTCCCAACTAGTAATGAGAGGTTGATGTTGGAAAGAGAATGCTCAAGAAGCATAGTTAGGGTTTTGGCTTGTGAGGATGATATTGGTGGGGGAGATTGTGAGAGAATAGAGAGAGGAAGCCAATGGTCCGAGAGGCTCAAGGAGGCCTTTACGCCATTCGGGTTTAGCGAGGATGTTGTTGATGATGTTAAGGCACTGCTGAAGAGGTACAGAGCTGGATGGTCACTTGTGCTAGCTCAAGGAGATAACTCAGGAATCTACTTGGCATGGAAAGAGGAACCTGTAGTATGGGCTTCAGCATGGAAACCCTAAAACTGGTCAGTAAAGAAATCAGCCATGCGCTTTCAACTCAAGCTTAGCAAGACATTTATTTCATGTTTTTAGAAGCCATGAACAACTGAACATAGAGAGAGAGAGAGAGAGAGAGAGAGAGACTTGTTTTCCGCTTTTGTTCTTCTACTTCTTCTTCATACACAATTGTGTGTTTTTTAGGGACCAACTTTTCTTCTGCTTTATGCTTGGGAGTTTGTGTTGCTTCTTTTGCGTTTCTTAGATTGTGCTTGTTTCTAAGTGGTTGCATATGAGATTCCATTCCTATTTGGCTTGTTGGATTAGTTTCTTTCTCCTTCTCTTTCTCTTTCATCCATTACGGATTTCATCTGTGTTGTCCGATGCTCTTGTTCATTGCTGTAAGTGGTCATCCCACATGCATACACATTGCAAAACTTTTTAGTGATTTGGTTGATCAACCAATTAGTTCTTTTGTGGAATGGCTTCTGCCTAGTCTTCGGGGTTTTGCAAATGACACTGTGCATTTGTGATTGCCAAAGAAGAAAAAAAAAAGACTAATGAGCCAGACCATCTATGTGTGTGTGCGCCCCCCCCCCCCCCCCCCCCCCCCCCCCCATAATTTGTGATTTGTGGATGATACTATTGTTGGTGACAGTGGTCCTCGCAAGACTTTGTATGAATTATCAAAAAATAAAGACCTTGTTAAAAACACAAGCTCTTAGAAAAAAAACAATTACAAGAGTTGAGTGATCACACATGAGGAAAAAAAATCGAATGATGTAGGAAGCTGCAAAGAAGCTTGAAATGGACTAAAGCATAAGTTTGATGAGAATGATCTACCTCACACTTAATCGGTTTAAGATTTTTTTTCTGAAAAAAATAAGAAGCTGCAAGGAAATTTTTTCTCCAGTTTCTGCTTCTCTTAATCATCATTCATGAGGTTCATCAATTGAATCTTTTAACCCCTACAAGAAATTTTAAAAAGAAAATGGCGATCAAAAAGTCATGCCCAAAAGGACTTTTTTTTCATCACTAAAGCCTTTGGCGATGATACTTTTTTTTTTTTGGGGGGGGGGGGGAGGAGGAAGAGGAAAGGAGACTTAAACCCTTGACCTTAAGAAAACAAAACATTTACAAGATAAGGAGTACCATTAGACTAAAAACACATTGGTTCTTTGGCGATAATACTTGGTACCAAGTAAGATAGTAAAAAGGTGATTAATGTGTTTTACAATGCAATTAGTAGGTAACTTTTCAATTCATCTTCCAATATTCTTCCTAATAAAGAAAATTTCAATTCCCTCATAGGTGACAAAACATAGTTCAATTATCAATGTCCTTAGAATTATAGGATCCATGATGGTTTTGTATGTATTCCATTCTTAATAGATATTGATGCACACATGGGTGTATTCAATCTGAGAAAAGTATTACTCCAATTGTCAAATTTGTTGATCAAATCTACTATTGTCCGTGTATTGACAGTAGATCCATTCCATATCAGTTAGATTTTCAATCCAATAGTATCAAAATCATTGACGTTGGCATGACAAAATAAACAACGTATTATATGTCAAAATTAAGTTTAGGGGATTTTCCATGCATATAATTATGAGCAAGAATCGAAAATAGATTGGCAAAAAAGAAGATGGAGCCCACTAGAAGAACTTGGTGGCAAGCAGAAGTACACCAACTAAATCCCATGGTTGCCTTTGTGTCTAGTGACATGAATAGCATATTTCCCTTTAATTTGCGTACACACATGCATGGAGGAGCTCCAGCCTTCGGCCAACATCACATAGTGGGAATGAGCTTTTCTAGATTTAGATAAGACTAGTGCTAAACTAGTCCAGTTGCACTTTGCTGCTTTCTGTATCCTTTTCTTTCTGTTAGGTTGGCAACTTTTGTGTTTTATGTTTTCTGATCGGTAGGCTGGCAACTTCAGGGGCGGAGTCAGGATTGCATCTTAGTGGGGGCAAAATATGGGCAAAAAACTTAATCAACTGGTATAAAAAAATCGTTTTCAGATCTCCATTAATAAGGATTGAATTGAGTGTTATTTTTAAATGAGGAATTCTTAAGCTAAAATATAAGAGAAATAATAAGATCTAAAACTTAATTACTATGTGAAAATCAAGTGATTAATACCAATCTAGCATTAATAAAACATGAACAAACAAAAAAAATAATTTTTTCCATAGTATATTTTCACTCCATCAATATGAAAGTGTCACACAACACCATTGTTACGAATCTCAAGAATCGTCTATAATTTTGGATAATTGTATGATGAAATTTCTTTGTAATTTCTTCTAATCTATTCGAGAAGTTAATTTTTTCAAAAAGGTATAAATGATTTTGGGTTTACCATATTTTAATCTCCATTTATTTGTGTTACTACATTACGATCCACTAACTTAACCCAAAAATTAAAACCCAAAGGAAAATGCTACATAACTCAAATGAAATCCAAAAATTAAAACTCAAATGTATATCATCTTTTGGATGAATATGGGATGAGTGGGCCCCACTGAAAAAATTTATGGGACCCACTCATCCAAGGAATGATATGCATTTAAGTTGTAACTTTTTGGGTTTTTAAGCTCCCTCTTTGATAGGGATAACAACTCACGTAAAGTGGGAAGTTAGTTTTTTCTCCACTATCCCTTATCAAATGTATTATAAATATACATGAACACCTTGCCAAATACAAGACTTTTACGTTGAAAAAATACATAGAGAGTGGGCTACTACTCTCTGCGTGTGGGATCTCATTCTATCCCATTATTCTTGTATTGGAGACCTTGTGAGAAGTGGATTTTAGAATAGTGGGAACTCGGGTGTTTCTCGTGAGGCTTCACCTACCATGAGTCGGTGGATCTTGATCAATAAAAACATATAGAAGAGCCCATAAAACAGTATATGATATCTTAAATCAATATGTATTGATTTATATTTGTATGGCTAGTTTTGTATTTTACGCTTCCGAAAATTACCACACCACTATTACTCGAGCTCGAGTTATTTGTTAAATGATGTTTAAAATTGAGTTCAAATTCAATTCGGTTGATAAAAGAAAGAACTTGAATGAATTTTCCACTCAGTTGAACCCAAGTTGTTAATAAACAGCTTAGTTCATTTTCAATCCTAAGAAGGGCTAGCTCCGTGGACCTAACCATGGGCTTAATTGCTATTAAATCAAGAGACCTTTGGAATTCGGTACGCAAAATTGGATTTAATTGTCAAAAAGTACATAGAAAAAAATGTTTTGTAAAAAAGTCTACTTAAGACATAAAAAGACTTGAATACCTTTTTATTATAAATAAGTTTCTTAAAAAAGATTTTAGAAAAAACCACATTCCCCCCCCCCCCCCCCCCCCCCCAAACACACACACACACACACATCGTCTCCATTTTTTTAGGGATATGTTTCAAAGTTTTTGGAAACTTTTGAAATTTGACAACTAAAATTAAAGAGTTTTAATTATATTATTTAAAAAAATATTAAAATCAAAGAATTTTAATTTTAGATTTAATTTGGTCATGTAGATATGTGTGTAATATATATATATATATATATATTTATATATAATACTAAGAAGTCACGCTATGAAGTCTAGTTTCTATTACTCCTACACTGTATTGATACACTTTAAATTTTTGTAATTCTTAAACCCTAGTTTCTATTACTCCTATACTGTTTTGATACACTATATTGATATACTTAATTTCATAAATCATTTAAAGTGTATCAATGTAGTATATTAAAACAATGTAAGAGTAATAGAAACTAAGTTTCAAAGTATAATTTTGTAATATTATATATATACAGAGTAACGTGATCATTAAAACTTCACACCATAGTCTTAGGTAGGTACTTTTGTTGTGGGCCGCTAGATCTTGATTTAACGTCCATTAATTCAAGATGCTAAATATTAAATATAATAACTTACCCAATTTCGTTGTGAAGTAAAAGGAAACTATAAGACTATATTAATTATTGTTTTTATCATATAGGGAAAGTAAATTAGTCTTGTAATAAGATGGTATCTTGTACAAAGAATGAAAAGAAAATATTAATTAGTCTGTCAAGATTTTTACGTTGAGAAGATTCCATAATAAACGGAAGATTCAAATCTTCCATTAAAATAGGATTTTTTTAATGTACAAATAAAAACTGAAACTCAGAAGGTTCTAAAAAATAATCGACTGATTTAAGGGAGGACACAAATGTCAAAGGAAAATCTAAAATTTTGCAAATGGACACAATTAATAGATAAAATTAAGGACTTAGCTACTTAACATAAAGTGCCATAGACTTTTTCACAATTAATTCTAATTTTGTATATCCCTTCCAATTTCCCTTTACAGGGGACAATATTCCTTGATCAAAAGTAGGAGTATAACGTATACATGCGAACCTGTTGGGCTATAGTTGTTTAAGGTCAAGCTTTCAAGCCCAAATTCTCTGACCCACCAAGCATATCATATACCTAGGCCCATGGTTAGATCTTGTGCATATTCTAAACCAATTCTTATGTTTTGAGACGCAAAATACTAATTAAAAATTTGAATTCATGTTCATTTTGTACATGAAAATTCTATTAACTGAAGTCAAATTTAGATATCAAAAGTAATTAAGTTTATTACCTATTAAAGATAAAAAGAAAGAGGATTAAAACTTAGTTTGACTAACAAAATAGAACCCTTGGGAATGAATGTAAAAGTAGAATTTTACTAACCAAATCGTACAAAACAGATGAAATCCAAGTTGTTTCATGTTGAGCTTTTAAAGCCAATCCTACTTTATGTATAAGTGACGCCTAAGCCTATTATGACCTTCAACATCCCTTAGTTGTTTAGCAGACACCAGTTGATCCCTCCAACATTGATTTTTTTTGTCTACAGTGTGTTCAAATTTATAGCGACTATTCCCTTGAATTGAGCAACTGCCATCGTTGTTTGAGCTAAGTTAGAGTATGTTCATGAGAAATAAGGGTGGGTAGCCCTTAAGTAATGTAAGAAGGAATTGAATCTGAGATCTCTAAATTACCAAATACCAAAACCTCCAACATTGTTGACAATATCGCAATATGAGAAACTTGTCGTATGGGGGTAGGTTCAAAGTAGGGATACTAATTTGAATCATGTCGTGTAATTTCAGATTGTTTGATGGACCAAGCCCGAAAGGCCCGATCCATGTTGAAAGTCCAAACTCAATTAAGAGTTCAAACTTATAAAGACCCAGCAGGCCCAATATGATCCAAGTCTATTCAAGCTTAAGGAGCTACATCAGCAGGGAGCATGCAAGCTCATCCAAGAGCCTCACCCTCGCCACCTTGGAAGGAGTTAACCCCCACCTCATCCTTTGACCGAGTCCTATGGAGAGCACCATAACTGTCTTGCCCATTGAGAAGAAGTGTCAAACTATTTAATTATTATTAAGTCGCCACAATCCGTTATGACTATTAAATTACCCCAATCCATTATGACCGCCAGATTAGCTATTCAATAACTATTTATTATAAGGCGACTATAAATTGTAAGCCATGCCAACACCTAGGGGACAAGACACTGAATCGAGCACATCTCTCCTCTCCCTCTCATAGCTTGTAACTCTCTGCTCTCCCTACACACCTGAGTTAATAAAATACCCGGCAACCCTAGCCATTCAAAGTGGACGTAGGTCACATTGACCGAACCACTATAAACCTTGTCTTGCTTTTGTCTCTATCTCTCACTTATCAAGTACTGCATCTTTTTACTGTTCAATTGACAGGTGGTGTACAAACCCAATTTGTGCATCATCAGTTTAGCGCCGTCTGCGGGAAAGACAAAATTCTCACTTCTAAGCACTTTCTCTGTTGAATCTATTGCGATCACCACCAGATCGATGAATCAACCTGAAGACAATCCAACACGAGAGGAGGAGGTTGCTCCTTCCCTTGCCAATCCCGTCCCAAATGCACAATAGATGCTGGATACAATGCAGCAGCTTGTAGCCCAGAACCAGCAGATTTTGCAGTTGATGCTCGGACAACAAGGAAGAGCACAACCTGGACCCCAAGTCAGAGGAGTTCCACGCCCTGGTCATCAAGGAGCTCCCCACCTAGGCGCTCCGCATCTCGGTGCCCCCTTGGGCGCCCCACCTTTGGGGGTTCCCTTTGGCGCCCCGCACAGGGGGGCCCACCATGAGGGACCTCCCCCTCCTCCTCTAGCTCCTACTTCCCTCGGTGGAGACCCTCATTTCTAAGAGGATGAGGGTGAAAACCAAAGCATGGAGTATGAGAGTCATTTCCATGATAATTTCAGGGGGCCTCCCAATCACTGAGATGAAAAAATTAAAGAGGTGTAAAATCAACTAGGTGACGTCTTCAACGCCATGAAGGCTTAGGGACCCGAGACAGTGGACTACCTCGTAAGCAGGGGCGGAGCTAGGAATTCTGGTCAGGGTGGGCACTTTAATTAAGTACTCTAATTTTTTTTCTTCTAATCAATCACACTATATAATATATTTATATTTATTATATTATATTTGATACATGAAGTCCATTTAACATAAAAAATGCCCAAAAAAATATATATATTGTCAGGGGCGAAGCCATGAATGTCTATGAGGGGACAAAATATAGCTGGTATAAAAAAATATTTAGCCGAAATTGATACAAAAAAATTCAGTTCAAGAATAACAAAAAAATAAGAATCAAAACAAAATTATTGTGAAATAGTAAATTCAATTTTTATTTAGCCGAAACAAAATTCTAACAAAAAGACACACACAAAAAAAATTTAGTACATTTTTAACCTAATTATATATTTCAATAAAATATAAAATTTTTAAAAATCACTAAAATTTTGTATATGAATTAAATGTAAATTAATTTTTCACTAGTTTTCTATTAATGCGCACAATCAGAAGTCCGTAGTAAAATTATTCTTTATTTAGTTGCAATTAGGGATTTTATACTCTTTTCTCCCCTTAGTCAAGTGGACCAAAAATTTTGTTTTTTAATGGTGGGTGGGGCCAAAAGTTTTGTTTTTAATGTTGGGCCAAAAATTTTGTTTTTAATGTTGGGCTAAAAGTTTTGTTTTTTTAATAGGTTTGGGTGAATTGTGATATGTCAAATATTTGATTTTTTAATAAGTTTGGGTAGATAATAGTGGACTCAATTTTTTTTGTTTTAAATGGGCTTAATTTTTTAAATTTTTTGGATAAATAATGTGGGTCTAATATTTTTATCTTGGATTTTGGGTGGGCACAAATAATATATTATACAAATTTATAATATATATACTTAACTAAAAAAAAAAAAAATTTTTTGAGGGGGGGGCACGTGCCCACCCTGGCCCTAGCCTCCCTCCGCCCTTGCTCGTAAGGCGAATCGACACACCTTTCAAACCTGACGTGGTGAACTACCCACTTCCTCAAAAATTCAAGATGCCATTCATCGAAACATTTGACGGTAAGAAAGATCCGCTAGACCACCTTGAAACTTACAAGACCTTAATGCAGCTGCACAACGTTCCCGACGAAATTGTGTACAAAGCGTTCTCAACCACCTTGAAGGGATCCGCTCGACAATGGTTCGCCAAGCTCTCCCCAGCCTCCATTGGCTCATTTGCCGAGCTGAGCAGGTCCTTCGTATCACACTTTATAGGAGGACGCCGCTACCAAAAGCCTGTCACCCATCTGCTCAGCATAAAACAGGACTGAGATGAGAGCTTAAGGAGCTACCTCACTCGTTTTAACGAGGAAGTCCTTCAGGTTGAGGAGCTCGATGAAAAGGTCAGCATGACCGCCTTCTTGGGAGGCCTCCGGTCATCAAGCTTCATTTTCTCAGTGATGAAGCGCCCACCGAAGAGCATGCCAAAGTTACTAGCAAAGGACCGAAGTACATGAATGTTGAGGACATTACAAGAGCCAGACGAGGTGAGTCATCCAGAACTAGAGAGAAAAGAAAGGAAAGAGACATGAGCGACAAGAAGGAGAGTAGCAACAAGCGCAGCAGGATAGAGAGGATACCTGCCAAAGACCGACTCAGTCCTGCTCCCTAGAGAGATCGACAAGCCTTCACTCCCCTAAATACCGCTGTCGGACACATCCTATTCCAGATCCAAGATGACCCCGCCATAAAGTTGCAAGGGAGGATGAAGTCTCCCTCAAACCGCAAGAACCCGAACAAGTATTGTCGCTTCCATTGCGACCACGGCCACGACACCGATGATTGCTACGACCTCAAGAGACAAATTGAGGAGCTCATACAACGTGGTCACATTCGTCAGTATGTTGCCAGTAGGGGTCAGGCGCCGCCACCACCTCGTAATCAAGAAGACCAACAACCCATCGGGGAGATTCACACCATCTCCAGAAGGCTAGCAGGGGGAGGAGAATCCCTCTCCGCCAAGAAAGCCCACTCCAAAAAAGTGAGGCATATAGATGATTTGCGTCTATCCAAGGCGCCCAAGCACGGAGACAGCGATGTCATATCCTTCTCAGACAAGGACTTGGAAGGAATCCAGCACCCTCATTACGACCCTATGGTGCTCACAATGACCGTCGCCAACTTCCAGGTGCGAAGAATTCTTGCGGACAGCGGCAGCTCTGCGGATATCTTGTTCGCAGAGGCTTATGACAAGCTCAACTTGGGCAGAGAAAGATTGCAGCCTATCAGGTCACCCCTCATTGGATTCTCAGGGGAGAAGGTGTATCCCCTAGAGTCCATCACCTTGTCAGTCACTGCCGGAGCAGCACCCCGAAGCTCCACAGTCATGGCCAACTTCCTGGTGATAGACTGTCCTTCGGCCTACAACATAATCCTAGGGCAACCTGCTGTCAACACCCTAAGAGCTGTGCCCTCCACTTATCATCTCATTCTCCGCTTTCCAACCCCAAATGGAATCGGAGAGGTCCGAGGAGACCAAGTAGCTGCAAGAGAGTGCTACGTCTCCTTCATGAAGACCAGAAAGCCACCCCTGCAAGTGGAGGTCCTCGACCCATGGGATGATGCCACCCTAGAAAGGGGGGAACCAGTCGAGGAGCTCACTCTAGTGGTCTTAGATGAGGAGCACCCAGACAGAAGAGTGTACATTGGCTCTTCCCTTTCTGAACATCTGTTCCACCAGCTAATAGGCTTTCTGAGGCACAACATGGATGTCTTTGCATGGTCACATGTAGACCTTGAGAGCATCGACCCAAAGGTCGCCACACACAGCCTCAATGTCGACCCCCATCACAAGCCAGTCCGCTAGAAGCTAAGGGGGGCCTCTACCGAAAGGGCCCAAGCGATGGACAAGAATGTGGGAAAACTGATAAATAATGGGGCGGTCAGAGAGGTAGCATATCCAGAGTGGCTTTCAAAGGTGGTGATGGTGACTAAAGCCAATGGGAAGTGGCGCCTCTGCGTTGACTTTACTGAGGCATACTCAAAAGATAGCTACCCACTACCACGAATTGACCTCTTCATCGACGCCACCACAGGACATGAATTGCTCACCTTCCTGGATGCATATTCTGGGTATAACTAGACTAGGAGAAGACATCGTTCATCACTCCAAAGGGGACTACTGCTATAGGGTCATGCCCTTTGGGTTAAAGAACGCAGGAACAACTTATCAACGGCTGGTGAACAAGATGTTCCAGTCGCAAATCGGGAAAACAATGGAGGTGTATGTGGATGACATGCTGGTGAAAAGCCTCGCCGCAGCAGACCACATTGACCACCTCCAAGAAACTTTCAACGTTCTCAGGTCATACCACATGAAGTTGAATCCTAAAAAGATCGCCTTTAGCATAGGATCAGGAAAATTCTTAAGCTTTATGGTCAACCAGAGGGGAATTGAGGCAAACCCCGACAAGATCAAGGCCATCCTCGATATCAAGTTACCCTCCTCAACCAAGGAGCTCCAGCGCCTCAATGGGAGAATTGCAGTACTTAATAGATTCGTCTCCAAGTCTGCAGACAAATGCTTGCCTTTCTTCAAGATCCTACGAAAAGCTTTTGAGTAGGGACCTGAGGCAGAGGAAGCCTTCTAGAGGCTCAAAGCCTACTTGGCTACACCTTCTCTCCTTTCACACGCTACACCGGGTGAAAGTTTATACTTATACCTTTCTACTTTCCCATCAACTATAAGCTCAGTCCTCATCAGGAACAATGATGGAGTGCAAAAGCCAATCTATTATGTGAGCAGAGCATACCGAGGAGCGAAAATCAGATATTCAGAGCTAGAAAAACTAGCGCTCGCCCTCATCTCAACAACAAGACGCCTGCGACATTATTTTCAGAGTCACACCATTGTTGTGATTAGAGACCAACCTCTAAAGAGATTCTTGGAAAAACCAGATGTATCCAGGAGACTCCTTAAGTGGGCAGTGAAACTAGGCAAGTTCGATATCTAGTACCAACCAAGAACGGCCATCAAAGCACAAGCCTTGGCAGATTTTATTACTGAGCTTACACCCGTAGAGGAGATCAATGAGCATTCCACACTTCAGACGTTAAGCCCGGACACGCAAAGCAATCAAACGCTCGGCGAGGACACCCAGACACTCGACGAGTACACCCAAGCATCTAGACCAGACGCCCAGGCACCCCCTGGCGCCCCCTGGCGCCCCGGCTTCCGCAGTGCCCTCCGAACTCTCATCTCCGCCACTCTGGAAGGTCTATGTGGATGGCTCCTCAACCAGTGAAGGATGTGGAGCTGGCCTAATCCTGATCAGCCTTGATGGCACTCTCATCAAGTATGCTGTGAAGCTCCACTTCATCGCCTCCAACAATGAGGCAGAATATGAGGCCCTCCTCTCCGGCCTAAGGTTGGCAATTGAAATGGAAGCCCAACACCTCATTACTCACAGTGACTCTCAGCTGATAGTCAACCAAGTGAAGGACGAGTTCGAAGCAAAGGGAACGAGAATGCAGGAGTACTTTGTCATAGTAAAAGCCTTGGTCGCGAAGTTTTGAAACTTCCAAATCAGCCACATCCCAAGGGAGAAGAACATGGTTGCGGATGCACTAGCCAGGCTCGCCTCATCCTCAGAAGCCCCGTCAGGACCAGCATTCATTGGTCACCAGTTCGAACCAAGCAAGTTAGATGTGGAAGCCACAAACGTCAACTGTGCATCTGCCAAATTAAACTAGATCACCCCTAAGAGCTTACCTCCAGGAGGGTGTGTTGCCAGATGAACCCCTCGAGGCCAGGAAGCTCAGGATGAGAGCCTCCAAGTTTACTATCTTACAAGACACCCTATACAAAAAAGGCTACTCCTTACCATTACTGCGGTGCCTCTCACCCGAAAAAGCTGATTATACCCTGCGCGAGATCCATGAAGTGGTATGTGGAAATCACTCTAGAGGACGCTCCCTCACCCACAAGGCACTCAGACAAGGCTACTTATGGCCTAGCATCATGAGGGACACCCAGGAGTTCGCCAAGAAGTGTGACAAGTGTTAGCGCTTCGCCACTGTGCCTAGACAGCTGCCAGAAGAACTCACGGTCATCACAAGTCCCTTCTCCAAATGGGGCATTGACATCCTAGGCCCCCTACTTCTCAGTAGAGGACAGTGCAAGTTCGTGGTGGTAGCGGTCGACTACTTCACCAAGTGGGCAGACGCTGAACCCTTAGCAAAGACGCAAAGGTCAGAGATTTTATCTGGAAGAATCTGGTCTGCCACTTCATGATACCCCCACGCTATTGTCAGCGACAACGCCAAACAGTTCGACAACAAGCTCCTCAACTCATTCTGCTCCGACCTCCAGATAAGACAGCCTCATTCCAGCCCAGCACACCCGCAGGCAAATGGACAGGCAGAAGTCATGGTCAGGACAATGTTACGCAGCCTAAAGACAAGGCTTGAAAGGGCGAATGGTCTTTGGGTTGACGAACTCCCAGGCGTGTTATGGGCCTACCGAACAACACCGAGGACATCAACTGGATAAACTCCATTTTCCCTTGCCTTCGGAACTGAGGCAGTCATCCCTGTAAAAATCGGGGTACATTCATTAAGGGTCTAACACCAGGACCCCATCACCAACGAGGAAGGACTCCGCATCAACCTCGACTTGATAGAGGAGGCAAGGGAGATGGTTGTGGTCTGCAACGCGGAATACAAGCGCCGCATGGCGAAGTACTACAACTCGAGGGTGAAGCCTCATTCCTTCCAACCAGGAGACTTGGTCCTCAAGAAAGTGATCCTCGCCACAAAAGATTCGCGGGAAGGAAAGTTGGGACCAAACTGGGAAGGACCCTACCTCATAACAGAAGTAGTGAGGCCAGACGCCTACAAGATCCAGAATTCCGAGGGAAAAGTCTTACCCCATCCGTAGAATGTTGAGCACCTGAAGAGGTACTACCAGTGACATCTTAATAGAGTAGAAGTAGTAAAGTTAGAGAACTTTGTTTTATTTTTTGTACCTTTTTTGGGGATATTACCCAGTATTGCTTGACATAAGCAGTGAATGAATAAAATTTTCTACATTTTACTCTGAAAAAGATCTTTGCATTTTTGTATTCAATTTCAAAGGAGCATCAGTGGCAAAAACCCACTTTTAAAAAAGTGAGGCTACAGACTGCCTTTCTAAAAAAAAAAAGTCCCCAACACTCTAACTACTCTCATGGTCGTCCACCACCTCCTCCTCATCATCATCATCCTCATCATCACCATCATCATCTTCAGCATCATCCTCAGCATGATCAGAGCCTCCATCACCATCATCAGGCGCTTCAGTTGGCACGAAGCCTGAAATGTCAATATCAGGGAAAAAAGCATAAATCTTTCCCCAGAGCTCCTCATAACCGTCAATAAAGGCATTTGCAAGGCCATTCTCCAAGTCACTCTCAGCTATGGTAGCCCTCCCCTTAGACCAGGAAGCTCTCTCATGAGCTGTCTCCACCTCTGCTCTCAAGCGGGCAGTCTCTCATAGCATGACCCTCTCATGGGCCTCCACAAGCTCGACCTCTCTGAGCACGGCCCTCTCGCGGGTCTCTGTAAGCTCAGTCTTCCTAAGCGTGGCCCTCTCACGGGCCTCCACAAGCTCAGCCTCCCTGAGCGCGTCCCTCTCATGGGTCGTCAAAAGCTCAGTCTCAAGCTTAGTCGCCCTCTCATGGGTCGCCACAAGCTCAACCTGGGAAGTCCTACCAATAGCTTCAAGCTCAGCAATCCTCCCTTGAGCAGCTAGAAGCTCCTTCTGTACAACCTCATGACTAAGCTTTAGCTGGTTGTAAAAATGGGCCCTTGAAAGCAAGCATACGGATGCAGTTGAAGCCTGAAAAATACAGAAGGTAAAGGAATGAAAAAATGCATAGAGAATGACTGGAGAAAGGGGAATAACAGACCTTTACCTGAGCCAGTCCTTCCAGAAATGTGTTAATAATTCCCTGGGTGCCTAAAGTACTAATCCCCTAGACTTTGGGCAGAAACACGAATCTCCCAAGTCTCTCCCTAATGACTTGCGGGTTGCCCAGCATGGGACCAGTCTGAATCGGTGCCCCCGTAGAAGGTCCCATAGGAGGAGTGAACGAACGAGGGGCAGAAGGTGTGGTCGACAAGGGAGTCTCTGGAGTAGAGCTCACGACCGAAGGAGTCGCCGACTGAAGAGGCACCACTGGAGGGGACTCTTAATGGGAGCACGCCCGAGGCACCACTAAAGGGGTTGTTTGAGGAGAGCTCACCTCGGGCGGCACCATTGGAGAGATCACTTGGGAGGCATCGCCTATCCTCGCCACTTTAGGAGGATGAGGGCTCCTACCAGAGAGGCAGGACCCAATCACCTTTCTATCCGCTACAAAAGGCAATAAAGTATTATCTAGATGAAAAACACCAAGTAGAGGAGAAAAGTACAAGAGAATCAACATACCCTTTCTCTTCAAAGTGGAACCACCAGACTTCGGGGAGGGAGCAACAGCCCTAGCACGGACTCCAGGGAAACCTTTAGCCCCACCATCTTTGGGCAAAAGAACTCTCAAATCTTTGTCAAGATGAGCCCTCACGGCCTGTAATTTCCAATCCTAATCTTTCGAGAGCACAGGCGGGTCTGCAAGGGGATGATGGGCATACATAAAAAAAAAAAAGGAAAAGAGAAAGAATAAGTGTAGGGCGTACCAAGTCTTCTAGGAGCACCCCATCAAAGTGGAACCGCCAGACTTCAAGGAGGGAGCAGCAGCCCTAGCACGGACTCTAGGGAAACCTTTAGCCCCACCATCTTTGGGCAAAAGAACTCCCAAATCTTTGTTAGGATGAGCCCTCACGGCCTGCAATTTCCACTCCTGATCTTTCGAGAGCACAGGCTGGTATGCAAGGGGATGATGGGTATACATAAAAAAAAAAAAGAGGAAAAGAGAAAGAATAAGTGTAGGGCGTACCAAGTCTCTTGGGAGCACCCCATCGTGTTGGTACCAAAGTCCTATCAGCCTCTGAGACCCATTCACCACCGATAAACAAGAAGCGAGATTTCCAACTGTGATATTTGGAGCGTAATCCCACAAGCAACTTACCACCCCTCGTGGTAAAATAGTACCACCCTCTGTTAGGGGCAGGAGTTTCGCTCAAGTTATAGGCTGCATGAAATTCGACAAGAGAGGCATCTTCATGATGCACCTTCCTCCACAATACAAGAAAGCCCAACAAAACTCTCCAACCATTAGGTGCCAACCGCCCCGGTGTCAATGGAAAATAATCTAGAATATGACAAATAGAATAAGACATAGGGAACCGGAGCCTAGCCTCAAGCATCTCCTCGTAGATGGCAATGTCACCAGAGGAGTCATCACAAACAGGCTCACCCATCTCAGCCTGACGGCACAGCACAATTGGAGGAATGTGGTAAGCAGAAATAATTCTCAGAATATCATCATCGGTATTGAGCATACTAGAAAGGGTACTTACTTTGGATCCATCATCGTTAAGAGCCACCTTGCCTCGGTGCTTTTTGTTGCGGGGGCGTGAAACTTTGCCCGAGCCACTACGAGGGAGGTCTTGAGGGATTCGATTTTGAGAAGTTACACTTGAAAGAGTCGGGTTATCTGCCGCATTGCCAGAAGTGTGACAATCAAGAATACCCATGGCTAATCTAGTCTTGCCCAACAACGAAGGCACCTCGCAACCAGCGTCCGACACAATAGGCGCCTCACCGCCAGCACCTGAAACCTGGGGCGTCTCGCCCAGTGCTATAGGCGTTTTAGAGACCATAGACGCCTGACCCGCTTGGGCTGCTCGCCTATCTCCTCTCCAAGTGAGTTGGGCTACTCGCCCATCCCCACGCCCCCTAATGCGAGCAAGTTGCCTGCCTAGACTGCTTGGATCAGCGCCCAAGGCATCTCCATGCTCGCCCAGCGCCTGAGCTGCGCTCCCAGCTGTCCTGCGCGTAGAAGCGGCACCCAAGACCTCCTTCTCTCTCTCATCTCCTTCGCCTAACGGGCTGCCTAGCATAGCAGACGCCAGTGCCTCCTCTCTACCCGCCCCTCTGCTCCATCACGCGAACATTATGTTCACCCAGGCTGCCCAGTTCAGCGCCTAAAGGGGCGCCCAGATGGCTGTCCAGTTTAGCACCTAAAGTGGCGCTCAGATTGCTGCCCACTTTAGCTCCTAAAGTGGCGCCCAGACTGTACAGGGTACCCATCCTGTCTCCACCAGCTGCAGCGGCACCCAATGACGCCCCCTCCCTTGCGTGAACAGCAGAGGCGGCCGGCGGCCGGCGGCTGCTCCACCTCCCTCAGGCTGCGCGCCTCCTCTCCAAGAACCAAGCAAATTTCTTCGAGCTCTCCACCAAGATCCATAAACTCACCTTCAGTCGACATTGATCGAAGTGCTCAGTATTCAAACTCAAGAATATCTAACCTTGGGTCTCCAAGAAATTTCAAGAAGGAACACTATCTCAAAGTTGAAGGAAATGGTTAGAATGAAAATGAAGCTTCTATTTATAGCCTAGGGTTTTTAAAGAGGGAAAAGCCCCGAATTGAAAATCAAGGGCTCCCATAAAAATCCAAATAAAAAAAAAGAAAAGACTGGAGGTATCCTGAAAGGTGAGATATATCACGAAGGGGAAGAGTCATCTATTAGAAGGAGTCTCCACCACGAGCTCAAGATTTAAACAAATGCCCCTTTCTCCAAGTTTCCTTTGACACGGGGCATTGGGGGGAAAATGATGGACCAAGCCCGAAAGGCCCGATCCATGTTGAAAGCCCAAACTCAATTAAGAGCCCAAGCTTATAAAGACTTAGCAGACCCAATGTGATCCAAGCCTATTCAAGCTCAAGAAGCTACATCAGCAGGGAGCATACAAGGTTATTCAAGAGCCTCACCCTCGCCGCCTCTGAAGGAGTCGACCCCCACCTCATCCTTTGACCGAGTCCTATGGAGAGCACCATAACTGTCTCACCCGTTGAGAAGATGTGTCAAGCTATTTAATTACTATTAAGTTGCCACAATCCGTTATGACTATTAAATTGCCTCAATCCGTTATGACCGCCAGATTAGCTATTCAATAACTATCCATTATGAGGCGATTATAAATTGTAAGCCCGCCCAACACCTGAGGGGCAAGACACTGAATTGAGCACATCCCTCATCTCCCTCTCATAGCTTGTAACTCTTTGCTCTCCCTACACACCTGAGTTAATAAAATACCCGGCGACCTTAGCCATTCAAAGTGGACGTAGGTCACATTGACCGAACCACTATAAACCTTGTCTTGCTTTTGTCTCTATCTCTCACTTATCAAGTACCGCATCTTTTTACTGTTCAATTGACAGGTGGTATACAAACCCAATTTGTGCATCATCATTGTTATTTTCAATTTGTTTCATATTTGAGTAAATCACAATCCAAAAATAAAGAGATGAAAACACATTTTTTCTTAGAATAACATTTCGGTCAAATATAATTTGATTCCTTAAATTATGGACTCGATTTGATTTTATCCCTTAAATTATTAAATTTTTTACGTTGCTCTCTCAACTATTTAAATTATTTTATATTACACCATTTGCAAATGTCCACTATTTTTTTGGATGAAAATTGTCAACGTGTCAAGCCAATATGAAAAAAAATTATCTAATTCAAAGGGCAAAATGAATCAACTTTCTACTAAATATGTTACGAACATTAATAATTGGGGCGATCAAAAACTAAACACATAGTTAAAAGTGTTATATGGAAAACATGATAATTGAGAAAAAAAATATGAAAAAAAGTCATAATTGAGGGAGTCAAAGTGTAATTTTCCCTGAAATTCCTGAAATTCATCATATAAGAATCTTTCACAACACGACGAGCAGTTGGCTCAGACCAACGAGTTGTGGGCCAGAACTCAAATTTTTTTGCTAAATGATTGAGTTCGATTTTTCATAGTTACGGCAGTTCGTTACAGTTAAATCTACTCTTCAGCGTTCAGAGCACGTGATGAAACCTTAGCTTCGGCCCCAACGTAAGTGCGGTAAGGTCCCCTACAGATAGTTGTGTAGTGCTGAAGGACAATGCTCCCTAACGGATATGTGGAGTGGCCAATATGCATATCCATTTCTTGTACCGAAAAAAAAAAAAAAAAAAAAAGTGAAACATCAACTTTATCTAAATTCTAGTAAAAACTCAAGAACTATTTTATATAAAACATATTATATAAGACTAAATTATCAAATTAAAAAAACCAAAAAAAAATTACATAATTTTTCGTATGGCACCTATTAAAAGGGCTACTCGTATCATATAAATTCAAGAACTATTTTATATAAAACAGATCATATAAGACTAAATTATGAAGTTAAAAAACTAAAACAAATGACATAATATGACACCTATTAAAAGGGCTACTTATATCCAATATAATATAACTCAACTCAACAAAGTATTATCCCAACTTTTTTGTGCTCTGCTATATGAGTCATCTTTTGTCCTTATACAATATTTAGGGACATATTTTCTGTTAAACCATAAATTATTATATATTTATTTAGCTTTGCTTTTCTAGTAAGAAGAAGTCCTAGGTTGAAAGATTGGAATTGAGCTACCTAACTTACTGAATACAACAATAGACCTGAAATGTTGTCGTTCACCTACTAGTGGTAAGACAGTCTAACCTTATTTTATTATTACTCCTGTCGATACAGGAGATCCATAAGATTCACACACAAAAGGGACTTGGATCAAAGCTTCCTGGCTGCCTGCCTCCTTCTGTGGAAATGCTTTTCATGATCTCCAACTCTTGCAGTAGTGGAGTGCTTACTTAGTCCACTTAAAGTTAATTTTGATCTTACATCATTATCTTTACCCTCAAAAGCTATCATATCAATCTTTTTCACTGGTGTTGTAATATGTCGACTATCTATAAATATGTTGAGACCATTTAAGTCAAGTTTTCCTTAATTTATATCTCATATGTATCTACCTCTATTTTTTCACGGATATAATCGTTCTAATTCTGTCATTCTTAGTTTTCCACATATGCATCCTAATATTTTTATTACCGTCATATATCATATTAACTGATCATATTATTTTTAAATATATATTAATAAAACAAAGTATCCTACTTGAGCTGCTTAAGCTCCTCAGTTAGAAAAGCACAACAACGTCCCATATCATTTTGATCCGACGGTTTATATCTTTTAACCATGATAGCTCATTTAAATTTTAATTTGTAACCTTTTAACTACGGAAACTTTTTAAAATTTTAACTTTTAACTACAATAGCTTACTAAAATTTTAATTTTTTAACCACAGTAACTCAACCCATACATTAAAAAAAAAAAACATGCTTTGCACAGGGCACGATTAGTACCAAAACAAGTTCCCTTGTGGACTTTTTACCAAATAAGTCTTCAAAAGTGGACCGGCCCCCAAATTTCACAGTTAGAAAAGCACAACAACGGCTCAAATCATTTCGATCTGACGGTTTATATCTTTTAACCTTTTAACCACGGTAAATCATTTAAATTTTAACTTTTAACCTTTAAACTACGATGACTTATCACTTAAATTTTAACATTTTAACCACAATAATTCAACCCATACATTAAAAAAAAGGTGCTTTGCATGGAGCACGACTAGTACCAAAATAAGTTCCCTTATGGCCTTTTTACCAAATAAGTCTTCAAAAGTGGATCGGCCCCCAAATTTCTCAATTTTAAACTTTAATACATCGGGTCTATCTTGTGTTCGTATTAATGTTTAAAATTTTGAAATTTGGTGGCCGGTCCACTTTTGAAGACCTATCATGTTACTAATTGATAGATTGTAATTGATGTTACCAAACCGGTGTTACTAGATTAGCACAATCTTTTTGGTTTTGAAATATTCTTGTTACTTTTTTACAAGTTTGAGTTACTGTTAATTTTTACATTATTTAAATTCATCATTCTAATTTTGTTTCTTGTCAATAATGATTTTCAGTTTGTATGTTACTAGTTTTTTAATACGTGTGTTATTATTTTTTCTATTATGCATTATTAGCTGCCTCTTACTTAAAAATGTTGCATGTGTTATTGGTTTGACCACCAATGTTTTCAATGTTCCATGTTAATAATTTTTGGTAGGTATGTTACTGGTTTATTGATTATGCATTATCAGTTGTCCATGTTATTAATTTTTTGGTAACTATGTTACTATTTTCTTCTATTATGCATTATTAGTTGTCCATGTTACTTTAGAATGCTGCATGTGTTACTGATTTGATCACCAACGTTTGCAATGTTACATGTTACTAATTTTTTGGTATGTATGTTGTTATTTTTTCTATTATGCATTATCAGCTGTCCATGTTACTTAAAAACTCTACATCTATTACTGATTTGACCACCAATGTTTTTAATGTTCCATGTTACTAATTTTTGATAGGTATGTTACTGGTTTATCAATTATGCATTATCAGTTATCCATGTTACTGAATAATTCTCAATGTGTTACTGATTTGACCTCCAATGTTTTCAACGTTACATAATATTGTTTTCAAATTGCAAATTTTAGGTTTTTAAAAGGAGAATTAAGAAAAAAAAAAAAGCAATGAGAAGCTCTCAATGAAAACACATCAGTCAAAGAAGCCAAATATCAATAATGTTCTTGAGATTGATGCCCTTGGACAACAATTCACCAACCTGAAATAGAGGAGGTAGAAGAGGAATCTGTAGATTATGGTGAAGATCATGGCGAGGACCAAGTACATGGACATGGCAGTAATTGCAACAGTCCTGAGGTTCAACCATTTAATGCATTGCTTGACGTGGCTATTCAAGAATCAACAATTCGCCAGTAAAAACATCTATTGACACACAAGCAACTAACAAGAGAATCCTTGCACGTGGAGAGAAAATTAAAAAGAAACTTAAACCGAACCAAATAACAGTTATATAAAATATGTATATAATTGGCTTATATTAAACTGTATAAAGTCTAACTTATGCACTAATCTAAACAAAATGTATAGAAATCAAAAACAATACACTCATAGGGACGTAGATCTGCACGAACAATTAATAAAATAAAAAAAACAGAATAGGTAATCCGAGCCTTGTGAAACACAATTTTCTTAAGACAAATTTGTTCCCTCTCGGTGCTTAAGGTTGATGAGCAACTATTTCCCAAGATAGAATGAATTTTATGTTCTTGAAGAAGCATCGCTTCAGTCTTCAAGATTCCAGCGAACACAACTTATGTTTATACTTGGACCAAATGAAAAAAATAATACAACAATAGAGAGAGAGAGAGAGAGAGAGAGAGAATAAATTTGAAACTGAAATCCAGAATTGGGATGGATTGAAATGACAATAGGGCAGTCTATTTATAGACCCTTGGTAGTTGTTCAAATCGCTTGAAGAGACATGGGATTCCACTGTTCAGATTGAAGATACACACTATTTAATCTGCACAGGCAAGAGACACCTCCTAGAATGAACAGGCTCTCTGGAATGAACCATACCCCTTTTGGCGCCAAGTTCAAAATAACGGGAAGAAAATTAAAAATTTGTTTGGGAGTTCTATTCAGATCCGTGTTCGGATCTGATTGGTTTGACCCATGATCCACACTGCCCCAAATAAATTTTGTCCAAAAAAATTATACTTTTTTGACCCAAGCCCAAGCTCGACCCCAGCCCGGCCGGGTTGGGTCGTGGCGAGGCGAGGCAGGCGGGTGGCGTGCGCACGTGTGTGAAAACCAAGGTAATGTAGGCCCTCACTCCGCTCACAAAAGTGTAGTACCCCTTTGGGTCCAATCTATGAAGCCAACTAGGAATATATTAACTCACCAAAGTGTTGATCTTCTTCCAATGTGGGATAAGCCTTATTTTGCTACACCAATCTTAGTTTATTTCAACATTCAAATAGGTTACTTTGAGACATAAATTCTCATTCAAATCTTAATGGTTTTGTACAAATAAATATACCCCATTAATCTCCTTGCGAAAGAGAACGGGTTTAAACTTGGTCCCATCAATTTCGAGGTGTGGGTTCCATTTTTATTTAAGCCTCAAGTTGCTCAAATAATTTGTTTAAAACCATTTTTTTCAACAATCCCCCACATGAATGAAAATTTGATGTATGAAAATGCAAACAATGGTTCAAGTACAGGTGAAAGGTTATTGTATCTGGATAAGTAGCCAATAGCCTTGAACTTTTCATAATGACAAACTATCGGATTTACTTGGCTATCCAGTGGACATGATGTCTTTGAACTGTCAGCTGTTTGTGTAAATCAAGACAATAGAATTCACATAGTTTCCCTTCGGACACAGTTGGTTTTTGCGTTTGTGTTCATTTTGACTTTGAACACCACTTGGTTTTATGAGTAATTTTAGAGTAATCAGCCTACGATTCTCATAGAAGCGACACCTTCTTTATTCACATAGGTGATTTCTGATTAAGAGTATCCTGCTATATCCCACTTGGATATTTCCAAGTCACAAAATATCATTAAAAGCGTAACTTACCCTAGTTCTCGCGACAAATATGCACTATATAATCGTAGGAAAGGGAAGGAGTTTTGAAAATCTCCTCAGTGCATTCTGAGTTACACATAACTCGATTGTCCCTTTGAACTTAGATCTTGGGATCTCTAGTCAGCTAAGTTAGGTTTCCATTATGGTGACTCTTGGTTAAGTAATAGGCTTTAAGTCCATTCCCCTTGATGAACTTTTCACTTACTTTCTAGTCAAACCTTTTGTAAGCGGATCCTTAATATTATCCTTTGACTTCACATAGTTAATGGCTATAGTACCATTAGAGATCAACTGCCTAATGGTATTGTGTCTACAACGTATGCGTCTAGACTTACCGTTATACATACAATTTTGTGCCCTTCCAATCGTAGATTGGCTATCATAGTGAATGCATATTGTAGGCAGAGGCTTTGGCCAATTTAGAATATCCTCTAAGAAGTTGTGAAGCCATTCTGCTTCTTCTCTAGTTTTATCTAAGGCAATGAACTCAGAATTCATTGTAGATCTAGCAATATAAGTTTGTTTTGAGGATTTTCAAGACACGGCTGCACTACCCAAGATAAAGACATATCCACTCGTAGATTTAAAAACATTAGTATCAAATATTCAATTAGCATCAGTATATCCCTCGGGTACTGTTGGTTACTTCTTGTAGTGTAAACCACAGTTTTGAGTATGTCTTAAATGCCCCAAAACTCTAATAATTGTTTTCCAGTGGCCTTTTCCAGGATTACTTGCACATCGACTTAGCTTACTCACTGAGTATGCTATCTCCGGACGAGTACAATTCATTATATACATTAAACTACCAATTATACGTGTATATTCTAACTGTGATATCCTATTACCCTTATTCTTAAAAAGATGAATATTAACATTGACATGTGTTCTCATAAGTTTTATCTTATATTTCTTGAAATCAAACCTATTTGTCAACATCTGTTTGGTAGTTTTAATGACATCGTTATTATTGCCTATAATTAGCATGTCGTCTACATAAAGACATACAATAACGTATTCACTATTAGTGCTCTTGACATATACACATTTGTCACACTCATTTATTTTGAACCCATTTGACAACATTTGTGACACCCCAAAATCCGGGGGTCCGTTGATTACCCATCAACCTGCAGAACACCCGTAGATACCGAGTAACTCGATATCACACTATTATGCCCCATTTACCGGGGTCCATAACTTAACAAAATTTGGGCAGAGTCTCCTTCGTACAGGGAGCTCTACCCAAAACCCAACATGTGCAATTTAACTTCACATGACCCATCTGAGACCCAATATAAACAATGACCACACCGAGTCCATTTATAAGTAAACATTGGCCACATCGGGTCCAATTATCCATACTTATATCAAAACATGCAAGGTTCCTTTAACATTAGTCCATATATGTTCTATTACAATTAATTGCATAATTTACATGTCAAAGACCAAGTTTTCATAACTCTTTTACAAAAACTCAAAATAAGGCCACAAGTCGGCCCCCTTCATGCCTGATGCTCTCCAAGTGAGCCATCCACCGGTGCAAACCCCACACCTGAAATGTTTCCCGTATAGGGTGAGCCAACGCCCAGTAGAGTAGATCCTACAAAGGCTACTCCCCCCCCCCCCTAGATGCTCATGCTCATGCAACATTCATTTGCAACATATAAACAATCATTCCCTATAAGGATACGCATTCTAAGTTGGAATGCAACAATACCATGCCATGAAATGAGATGACACTCACTCATGCACTTCAACCAGAGTCCTCACCGACTCCCACTACACGATGCAATGCCAAAGTGTTTCATTCCATCATTTATGTTCACATCAAATGACATTTTCAAAACTAGAGTCTTTCTTGGGGTTGGATGTTCATGAACTTACACCAAGGGTCATCCATACCCGCACACTTTATGGACTCTTACACCAATGGAGTGCATCTCCCAAATCACCGGGCCTTGCACCCGAGAGGTCGTCATGCCTCTTTTTGCTGACCCCAACCCAATTTATCATGCAACCAAGCGGCTTAGCTAGGTCTTCGACCCAACTTTTCCCAAGCCATACCGTCAATCACCAAGTATGGTGTTGACATCAACCATGCACACACCCATGTGATGAGATGCTTCTGTGCATATGCAATGCCATGTCCCATTGCACACAACATAATGCTCAATATGCCAAGAACAACACATGAACAATTTCAACACATCCATGGTAAATTTATATCCTAAGCATATAAATACCATATTTATCTCAATGTTAATATATCAACACATGCATATATCAATAAGCACATTCAATTATAAATCATATCATAAACATATGATTCCACAAGTTAAACTTAAGCATGTTATTTCAATTCAATCAAAACAACAATTTCCAAATACTCAAGGCATTTGACCAAACACCTTCAAGACATAATTTATATAACACATAGCATGCCTTTAATTTCACTAAGTTACATAATAAATCACATGTAACTTCCATATACCAAAATCAAGCTATAAATTAGCTTAAGCATTTTCTATGCTCACTTTTCCATTTCCATAACATAAACCTACATATATATCAATACATAAGTTACATATGTCAATCACATGTAACTTCCATATACCAAAATCAAGCTAACAATTAGCTTAAGCCATTTCTATGCTCACTTTTCCATTTCCATAAACATAAACATACATATAAAAGTCTATCCATATGCATAAATATATCAAACCCTTAAACTATCAACATCTAAGGAAAGATTAATCCAAGGTAGGAAGAACCCTACCTCTTGAAGCTTGAAATGAAGACTAGGCTTCAAGAACACATCAAAAACACCCCCAAAAACTCAAGACTTTGATTTCTCCAAAACGTTGTCTTTTGATCTTCGGTGAAACTCTTCGTTCTTGGTACCCACGCGTAGCTCTAGTCACGTAGAGCAACTTTAATTCTTGGCTCGAGCGATTCCGAGTGACGGAACTCCGAGAAATCAAGAAGAAAGCTTGAAGAAAAATGAGTTTTTCTCTCTTTTTCTCTTATCTCTCTCTTGGCCGGCCAAACAAGAACACAAGTGGGCAAAAAATCTGATTTTCTAATATAGTTACCCTTATTTATAATTTTAAATACTAGGCCTACGTCGCGCCACGTGTCCTTCGCTTAATCGGATCCGATTTCGTCCCGAAACGACTAATTACATTACGGGTTAAGTTCAAATTAATTTTATTTGAACTTTTAATCAAAAATAATTAAATTTTGAGTTTATCGTTTTTAGGGACCTCGGTGAGGTCATCCGCCACCCAGTCTCCTCGAACGACGTGCAAAAATCCGACTTAACTCAGAATTCGACGAAATTTGATATGATAACTATATTCCGCGATACGAGTCCAACGACGAAGTCCGTTGTGTCATACGAGGTCTGTAGAACACGTATTTTAATTTTGCATTATAGTGACAAAATGACCATTTTGCCCTTTAAAAAAAAATTCAAAATTTCCCGGGTTTTACATTCTTCCCCCCTTAAAAGAATTTCGTCCTCGAAATTCACATACACATACACATATATTCACATGCATATGCAACAGTCATTTAATACGAAATGACTATAAGAATGTACCTCTATCCTCAAATAAGAAATGATATTTGGTACGGATAGTGTCCTTGCGCTCCCATGTTGCCTCCTCCACTCCTCGGTGTTGCCACAACACCTTCACTAACCTCACGGTCTTGCCTCGCAAAACCTGATCTCAGCTATCCATGATACGCACCGGTCCCTCCTCGAAGGTCTCATCCGCATCAACAACAAGCTCGCCCCAATCCACCACATGAGTCGGATCTGGGGTGTATTTCTGGAGCATAGAGACATGAAATACCACATGAACACCCGATAGGTTTGGCGGTAACGCCAACCGGTAAGCGACCGTACCAACCCTCTCAAGTATCTCAAAGGGCCCGATATACCTCGGTGACAGCTTTCCTCGCTTGCCGAACCTGACCACTCCTCTCGTAGGCATCACCTTCAAGAAGACATGATCTCCCACCTCAAACTCTAGGGGTCGCCGCCGTCTATCGGCGTAGCTCTTCTGCCGGCTCTGAGCCGTGAGAAGACGCTTCCGTATCAAGCCCACCTTCTCTGAGGTGTCTCTAACCAAGTCTGGACCCGTAGCAGGTCTCTCTCCAACCTCTGTCCAACAAACTGGAGATCGACATGGCCTCCCATATAGTGCCTCGTAAGGTGTCATTTGTGTGCTCGCCTGATAACTATTGTTATAGGCAAACTCCACCAAGGGTAAATGATCTTCCCAGCTACCCTTGAGATCTAGGACACATGCCCGTAGCATGTCCTCTAATGTCTGAATGGTCCTCTCAGACTAACCGTCCGTTTGGGGATGAAAAGCAGTGCTCATATCAGCTGTGTCCCCATGGCTCGTTGGAAACTCTCCCAAAAATGAGCCGTAAACCTGGGATCCCGATCCGATACTATAGATACGGGTACTCCATGCAACCGGACAATCTCCCGTATATATAACCTGCAGAATTCCTCCAGTGTGAAGGTCATCCGCACAGCCAAAAAGTGTGCCGACTTCGTAATACGGTCCACTATCACCCATACTGCGTCATGTCCCCGCGATGTCTGTGGCAAGTGAGTCACAAAATCCATCGTGACATGTTCCCACTTCCACTCAGCTACCTCCAATGGCTGGAGTAACCCTGCTGGTCTCTGGTGTTCAGCCTTCACTTGCTGACACGTGAGACATCTACTAACAAAATCGCCAACCTGTCGCTTCATCCCATTCCAATAATACTGGCGACGAAGATCATGATACATCTTCGTGCCCCCTGGATGAACCGCAAAACGGGAGCAATGAAACTCCCTAAGGATCTCCTCTCTCAGATCCGCCAACTGAGGAACCACAACCCTTTCTCAATACCGAAGACTACCATCCGAGTGAATGGCCCAGCCCTCGTCACATGTACCTGCCTGTACATGGTCCCGGATGGACAATAGCTCCGTGTCCTGACTCTGGGACTCAACAACCCTGCTCAATAGGGAAGGCGTAGCCACCAAACTCCCCAAAGTACCCTGAGTCTGACCCATATAACATAGCCCGAACTGTCCCACAATCTCGAGCATCTGCCACTCTCGGGAAGCCACACTAGCCAAGACTCCCCGTGACTTCCGGCTGAGTGCATCAGCTACCACATTTGCCTTATCGGGATGGTAATGCAAAGTGAAGTCATAGTCCTCCAGAAACTCCATCCACCTGCGTTGCCTCATGTTGAGGTCCCGCTGTGTAAAGATGTACTTCAGACTTTTGTGGTCTGAAAACACCTCGAACTGTTCACCGTATAAATAGTGGCGCTAAGCCTTCAAGGCAAAGACAATGGCTGCCAACTCCATGTCATGTGTGGGGTAACTCTGCTCGTGGTTCTTTAACTGCCGAGAACTATAAGCTACCACTCTCCCAGACTGCATCAAGACGCATCCAAGTCTGTCCTTAGAGGCATCACAATACACTGTGTACCTCTGTCCCCTTTCTGGGACTATCAGAATAGGAGTTGAAGTAAGCCTCCTCTTCAACTCCTGGAATGCCTTCTCACATGAATCATTCCACTCAAACTTAACCTCCTTCCGGGTCAACCTAGGCATAGGTGCAGCTAGTCGGGAGAAGTCCTCAATGAACCTCCTGTAATACCCCGCCAATCCCAAGAAACTACGTATCTCGAAGACTGACTTCGGCCTCTCCCAATTCATGACTGCCTTAACCTTCTCCTCTTCAACTCCTGGAATGTCTTCTCACATGAATCATTCCACTCAAACTTAACCTCCTTCCGGGTCAACCTCGGCATAGGTGCAGCTAGTCGAGAGAAGTCCTCAATGAATCTCCTGTAATACCCCGCCAATCCCAAGAAACTACGTATCTCGAAGACTGACTTCGGCCTCTCCCAATTCATGACTGCCTCAACCTTCTCCAGGTCTACGGATACACCCGAAGCCGACACCACATGTCCCAAAAATTTCACCTCAGTAAGCCAAAATTCACACTTGCTGAACTTGGCATACAACTAATGGTCTCTTAAGGTCTGGAGAACGACCCTCAAGTGACCCTCATGCTCCTCCTCAGACTTGGAGTAGATCAAGATGTCGTCAACAAAAACCACGACGAACTGATCAAGGTAGGGTTGGAACACCCTATGCATGAGATCCATGAATGCCGCTGGGGCGTTCGTCAATCCGAATGGCATCACTGTGAACTCGAAATGCCCATACCGCGTCCGAAACGCCGTCTTAGGGATATCTGCCTCCCTAACTCTCAACTGATGGTAACCGGTGCGGATATCTATCTTGGAGTAGACCCGCGCCCCTCTCAGCTGATCAAACAAGTCATCAATCCTCGACAAATGTACCTATTTTTGATAGTAACCCTATTCAACTGCCGGTAGTCTATGCATAGTCGAAGGGTTTTGTCTTTCTTCTTTGCAAATAACACCAGAGCGCCCCAAGGTGAGGTACTCGGTCTAATGAACCCCCTGTCCAACAATTCCTGCAATTGGACCTTAAGTTCTTGCAACTCAGCAGACGTCATCCTATGTGGAGTCATAGAAATGGGCGATGTACCAGGATGCAACTCTATAGTGAAGTCTACATCCCTATGTGGAGGTAATCCCGGTAGTTCATCCAGAAAAACATCCTCATAATCACTCACAATCCGAGGTAGACTCAACTCATGTCTCACCTCGTCCTCCAGGGTAAGGCTTGCTAACCAACCCATCAACTGTCCATGCCATCTAGAGTCGTACACAGCTTGAGGAAAAGCATCGTGCTTATCCCCTTGAAACATGAAATAAACCACATCCGGTGTGTAAGCAGTGACCCGCTTCCGGTCATAATCAATGACGACTCGGTGTGCCGCCAACCAATCCATTCCCAAGATTACATCGAACTCCGACATGTCCATGACCCGAAGGTCCACAGTGAGTAGAATCCCTGAGATCTCTAGCTCATAACCCCGACATATCTGATCAACTCTCACCCTAGCTCCTAGGGGAGAACTCACATGCAATGGTTCCTCTAAGGTCTCAACCTCTAAGACCAAATCTTTCACACAAGATGCAGAAATGAATGAATGCGATGCACCAGAGTCAAATAATACTCTTGCCCATAAACGAGAGAGTAGAAATGTACCCTGTATCACCGACTGATCTGCCGGCTCAGTCTGTGGCATAATGGCGTAGACACGCCCCTGGGTCCCTGAAGCCCTGGCCTCGCCCTCTACCCATGCCCTGGCCCATCTGGCCTGCTTGCGGAGTTCCCGCTCGGAAAGTAGTAGACGCTTGTGCAGCACCTTGAGACTGGTACTGGCTCCTTTGACCTATGGTGGGGTAAGGAGGAACAAATTGTGTCTGCGGCTGTCCCACAGAAAACTAGGATTAGGATGTCCCATAGCTCTGGGATCCCTGCCGTTGAGGACACTCCTTCCTCATGTGACCCCGCTGGTGACAAAAATAGCAAGTTTTCTGTCCCGCCTGGAAGGTGGTCCTGAAGTTTCCCCCGTCTTGGGAGAATCGACCTTGGCCTTGGCCTTGATAGCCGCGGCTCCCCCTTGAGATCCTTGCGGAACAGAAGTCATTTGCCTCTTTCCCGCACCAGAAGAAGAGTATTGACCCTCCTTCTTTTTGTCCTTAACACCCGCTTCCCGGATGTTGCACGCGTCCTCCACCTCTCTCTCGATAGCCATTGCAGTCTTGACCATCAAATCAAGGTCTTGCAGGAGAAGTCCCACAATCTTGCCTCGAATGGACAACTTCAGTCCATCCTCAAACTTCTGTACTTTGGCCATGTCTGAGGCCACATAATCATCAGCAAAACGGGCCAACTCCGTGAATTTGGCCACGTATTCTAGCATACTCATAGTCCCCTGCTTCAATTCTAGGAACTCCTTGGCCTTAGCGTGTCGAGCAGCCGCCGGGAAATACTTTCCCATAAAGAGCTCTCGGAATTCTTCCCAAGTCATGGCCTCCAAATTTCTGGAGTCCTTCACCAAATCCCACCATAGCTGGGACTCTCCCTCCAGCTGAAAAGTCGCCAGAGTTATCTTGGTGGCATCGGAAGTGATCTCCATAGCCCTCAAGATCTTCTCCACTTGCCGAATCCAACGGTCGGCTACCATTGGATCCGCCCCTCCCAGAAAAACCGGAGGATTATGGGCTTTGAACCTCTGGAGGTTACTCGAGCCTCCGTGTCCCATATTTGCACCAGTCTGTGCAATGGTAGCGGCTGTAGCACTAGCATGTGCAATAGTCGTCGCTGCCTCACCAATAGCCTCTGCAAATGCTTGGTGATCAAAGGCCGGAGGTGGTTGGTTGTTCCACCTGCCGCCTCGGCGTCCTCGCCCTCTATATGTCATCTACACAAGTCAAATAGCAAAATAGTTTTACAAGGCATCCCAAAATAGGAATCAATACTCAAACATCAAGAGTTTTCTCATTGTCTCACTAGGGGGGCATATGCCTCTCATTAGTAGACATTTATACCATGAACCCTTCCGTTCATCTGCTTTCCCACTCCCAAGGTTATGCTTTCTAACCTAGTGCGTTCATTTACATATACATTCTACAATGCATATTATCCACATAACACATAGCACCTAACATGTAGCATTTAAACACATAAGATGAAATGCACAATGCATGCAATGGTCTAGACTCATGTCTATCAAGCCCTAGGTAAATCGTATACCTATGCTCTGATACCAAGTTGTGACACCACAAAATCCGAGGGTCCGTTGATTACCCATCAACCCGCGGAACACCCATAGATACCGAGTAACTCGATATCACACTGTTATGCCCCATTTACCGGGGTCCATAACTTAACAAAATTTGGGCAGAGTCTCCTTCGTACAGGGAGCTCTACCCAAAACCCAACTTGTGCAATTTAACTTCACATGACCCATCTGAGGCCCAATATAAACAATGACCACACCAGGTCCATTTATAAGTAAACATTGGCCACACCGGGTCCAATTATCCATACTTATATCAAAACATGCAAGGTTACTTTAACATTAGTCCATATATGTTCTATTACAATTAATTGCATAATTTACATGCCAAAGACCAAGTTTTCATAACTCTTTTACAAAAACTCAAAATAAGGCCACAAGTTGGCCCCCTTCATGCCTGATGTTCTCCAAGTGAGCCATCCACCGGTGTAAACCCCACACCTGAAATGTTTCCCATATAGGGTGAGCCAACGCCCAGTAGAGTAGATCCTACAAAGGTTACTCTCCCCCCCCCCCTAGATGTTCATGCTCATGCAACATTCATTTGCAACATATAAACAATCATTCCCTATAAGGATATGCATTCTAAGTTGGAATGCAACAATACCATGCCATGAAATGAGATGACACTCACTCATGCACTTCAACCAGAGTCCTCACCGACTCCCACTACACGATGCAATGCCAAAGTGTTTCATTCCATCATTTATGTTCACATCAAATGATATTTTCAAAACTAGGGTCTTTCTTGGGGTTGGATGTTCATGAACTTACATTAAGGGTCATCCATACCCGCACACTTTATGGACTCTTACACCAATGGAGTGCATCTCCCAAATCACCGGGCCTTGCACCCGAGAGGTCGTCATGCCTCTTCTTGCTGACCCCAACCCAATTTATCATGCAACCAAGCGGCTTAGCTAGGTCTTCGACCCAACTTTTCCCAAGCCATACTGTCAATCACCAAGTGTGGTGTTGACATCAACCATGCACACACCCATGTGATGAGATGCTTCCGTGCATATGCAATGTCATGTCCCATTGCACACAACATAATGCTCAATATGCCAAGAACAACACATGAACAATTTCAATACATCCATGGTAAATTTATATCCTAAGCATATAAATACCATATTCATCTCAATGTTAATATATCAACACATGCATATATCAACAAACACATTTAATTATAAATCATATCATAAGCATATGATTCCACAAGTTAAACTTAAGCATATTATTTCAATTCAATCAAAACAACAATTTCCAAATACTCAAGACATTTGACCAAACACCTTCAAGGCATAATTTATATAACACATAACATGCATTTAATTTCACTAAGTTACATAATAAATCACATGTAACTTTCATATACCAAAATCAAGCTATAAATTAGCTTAAGCCTTTTCTATGCTCACTTTTCCATTTCCATAACATAAACCTACATATATATCAATACATAAGTTACATATGTCAATCACATGTAACTTCCATATACCAAAATCAAGCTAGCAATTAGCTTAAACCATTTCTATGCTCACTTTTCCATTTCCATAAACATAAACATACATATAAAAGTCTATCCATATGCATAAATATATCAAACCCTTAAACTATCAACATCTAAGGAAAGATTAATCCAAGGTAGGAAGAACCCTACCTCTTGAAGCTTGAAATGAAGACTAGGCTTCAAGAACACATCAAGAACACCCCCCAAAACTCAAGACTTTGATTTCTCCAAAACTTTGCATTTTGATCTTCGGTGAAACTCTTCGTTCTTGGTACCCACGCGTAGCCCTAGTCACGTAGAATAACTTTAATTCTCGGCTCGAGCGATTCCGAGTGACGGAACTCCGAGAAATCAAGAAGAAAGCTTGAAGAAAAATGAGTTTTTCTCTTCTTTCTCTCTTGGCCGGCCAAACAAGAACACAAGTGGGCTAAAAATCTGATTTTCTAAGATATTTACCCTTATTTATAATTTTAAATACTTGGCCCACGTCGCGCCACGTGTCCTTCGCTTAATCGGATCCGATTTCGTCCCGAAACGACTAATTACATTACGGGTTAAGTTCAAATTAATTTTATTTGAAATTTTAATAAAAAATAATTAAATTTTGAGTTTATCGCTTTTAGGGACCTCGGTGAGGTCATCTGCCACCCAGTCTCCTCGAACGACGTGCAAAAATCCGACTTAACTAGGAATTCGACGAAATTTGATATGGTGACTATATTCCGCGATACGAGTCCAACGACGAAGTCCGTTGTGTCATACGAGTTCTGTAGAACACGTATTTTAATTTTGCATTATAGTGACAAAATGACTATTTTGCCCTTTAAAAAAAAATTCAAAATTTTCCGGGTTTTACAACATTGCTTTGTCAAATTTTTTATGTCACTGTTTCGGTGCTTGTTTTAAACCATACAGAGATTTAACAAGCTTGCATACTTTTTTTTTTGTCAATTAGCAATGAACCTCTCAGGATGTTGCATGTATATTTCTTCATCTAATTCACCATTTAATAATATTGTATTTACATCCATTTGATGTATTTCAAGACCATTCAAAGCAGCTATAGCAATTAACATCCGTATGGAAGTAATTTTAGTAACTAGTGAATAACTGTCAAAATAATTCAATCATTCCTTTTGTTTATATCATTTGGCTACAAGTCTAGCTTTGTACTTGTCAATGGACCCATTGATTTTCATCTTCTTTTTAAAGATTCATTTACAACCTAAAGGTTTGTTATTTGGTGAAAGATCCACTAATTCCCATGTATGATTCCTCATAATGGATTCGATTTCAGAATCGAAAGCTTTCTTCCAATAAGGAGTTTCGGGAGAGGACATAGCTTCTTTGAAACTTTGAGGATCATTTTCTAATAGATAAGTTAGAAAATCAGGACCAAATGACTTTGAAGTCTTTGTCCTCTTGCTACGTCTAGGTTTATCTTCAATGAACTTCTCGTTTTGACCATTACTAGTTATAGCCTCAATTGATCTCTTTAATGAACTTGATTCATGTAATATATTAAATGAAAAATTATTTTCAAAGAATGACGCATTTCTTGACTCTATAATTATATTAATATGCACATTAGGAATCTCAGATTTATGAACAAGAAATCGATATGCAATACTGTTATGGGCATAACCGATGAATACACAATTAATAGTTTTTGGTCCTATCTTAACGTTTTTAGGTTTAGGAACTGCCACTTTTGCTAGACACCCCCACACTTTTAAAAATTTATAGGAAGATTTTTGACCTTTCCATAATTCATATGGTGTCTTATTAGTTTTCTTATGAGGCACCTTGTTAAGAATATAATTACCAGATAATAAGTCTTCCCCCCACAAGTTTTGGGGTGCTCCCGAACTTGACAACATAGCATTCATAATTTCTTTTAATGTTTGATTTTTACGTTCAGCTACGCCATTTGATTGAGGTAAATATGGGGTAGTCGTTTGGTGAATGATTTCATGTGTTGCACAAAACTCCTCGAAAGGAGATTCATATTCACCACCCCTATCACTTCTTAATGCCTTTATCTTTCTGTTAAGTTGATTCTCAACTTAATTCTTATAATGTTTGAACATATTAATAGCATCATCTTTACTTCTAATTAAGTAAACATAACAATATCTTGTGCAATCATCAATAAAAGTAATAAAATATTTTTTACCACATCTTGTTTGCACAAACTTTAAGTCACAAATATCACTGTAAATTAATTCAAGAGGTTCGGTACTTCTTTCAATTGACTTGAAAGATGTTCTTGCAATTTTGATTCCACACAAGTCTCATATTTATGATTTGGATCAATAAACATCTTAGGCAAATCATTCAAATTAATTAATCTTCTAATTGCATCATAATTAACATGTCTTAGTCTAGCATGCCACATATTAGAAGACTCAAGCAAGTAAGAAGAATTCATCTCATTCTTATTAATAGAAGATATGCGTGCAACATTCATTACATTGAGCTTAAAAATCCCATCACTCATGTATATCTTCCCTACAAACATGTCATTGTTAGTGAGTACAAATTTTTTAGATACAAATACTAACTTAGAGCCATTCTTGCTAAGCAAAGAATCGGACACTAGATTCTTGCGAATATCTAGGACATGAAGCACTTTGTTTAAGGTGAGTTCCTTGTTGGATGTCATCTTGAGTATCACCTTGCCACTTCCTTCAACCTTGGAGGTATAAGAATTCCCCATATATAGTTATTCATCATTCTCTAGCTTTTTATAAGTAGAGAACATCCATTTGTTGGAACAAATATGTCGAGTAGCGCCGGTGTCCACCTACCACTCTTTGGGGATATCCACCAAGTTACATTCTGAAACAATTGCAGAGAGATTCATGTTGTTGACTTCCATAGAAAGCTTGTCCGTTTCAGTCATGTTTGCTAGAGCATTAGGCTTCTTGAAATTATTTGGCCTACGACAATCTTTTGAGATATGCCCTGGTTTGCCACAGTTGTAGCACTTGCACTTGAATTTCTTTGATCCTTGACTTGGGCCATCACCATTATACTTTCTCTTTTAGTTAGCCTTTGTTCCTCCTTCCATGATATTGGTTTTGGATTACATTGAGTTAAAGACACCATTTTTCTTTTCAAACTTCTGATTGTCTTCTTTTATCCTCAAATGAGTAATTAATTCTTCAAGTGTGATCTCCTTACACTTGTACTTGAGATAGTTCTTAAACTCCTTCCATTGGGGTGGTAATTTTTTCACAATTGCAGTCATTTGGAATGATTTACTAAGAGACATACCCTTGGCGTGGATGTCATGAAGGATTACTTGAAATTCTTGAACTTGGGATATAACAGTCGTAGAATCCACCATTTTGAAATCTAAGAACTTGCCACCGATGAATTTCTTCGTGTCAGCATCTTCAGTCTTGTACTTTTTGTCCAAAGAGTCTTAAAGTTCTTTTGCGGTTTTGACAGCACTATAGACATTATATAGTACATTGTCTAACCTATTGAGGATATATCTAACAAGCATCCACCGCAGCCACCTTTTCTACATTAGTTTCATTCTCATCAAGAGAAGGAACATCTTTATTTAGGAATTTTGCAAGGTTCAAGGTTCTGAGATAGAATAACATCTTTTGTTGCCAACATTTGAGGTCCAAGCCATTGAATTTCTCGGGCTTCTCTCCATGAGACAAACTCACGGTTGTATGAATAGAACTTGTTGATGCCATTTCTATTATACAAACAGAAGCTAAATCATATCAGCAGTCTAATAGAATAACAATTCTGGTTGTGATAAATATAATAATTATAACAGTAACATAATACAAAATTCTATTTTAGACTGACAATAGTACTTAATCTAATTATAAAACTAAATAAGTCTCAAGATTGTTATATAAAATATGTATATAATTAGATTATATTAAACTGTATAAAGTCTAACTTATGCACTAATCTAAACAGAATGTATAGAAATAAAAAACAGTGCACTCACAATGATGCATATCTGCACAAACAATTAATAAAAAAAACTAGAACAGATAATCTGAGCCTTGTGAAACACAATTTTCTTAAGACATATTTGCTCCTTCTTGGTGCTCAAGGTTGATGAACAATTGTCTTCGAAGATAGAACGGATTTTATATTCTTGAAGAAGCAGCACTTCAGTTTTCAAAATTTCAGCGAACATTATACTTGAACCGACCCAAAAGAATAATGCAACAATATGCATAAAGAGAGAGAAGAAACACACTCTTTAATCTGAACAGGCAAGAGGCACTTCCTGGAATAAGCAGGCTATCTGGAATGAACTATATCCCTTTTGGCACCAATTTCAAAATAACGGGATGAAATTTAAAAATTTGGTTGGATTTAAATTTCGGTTGGAATTTTATTTTTGATCCGCGTTTGGATCCGATTAGTTTGACCCATGACCTGTACCGCTCTAAATAAATTTTATCCAAAAAGATTATACTTTTTTTGCCCAAGCTTGAGCCCAAGCTTGGTCGCGGCGAGGCAAGGCGAGGCGGGCGGGTGATAACCAAGGTAATATAGGCGCTTGCTCCGCTCACAAAAGTATGGTACCTCTTGGGACCCAACTCATGAAGTCAACTAGGAGTATATTAACTCACTAAAATATTGGTTTTCTTACAATGTGGGACAAGCCTTATTTTGCTACACCAATCTTAGTTTATTTCATAACTTCAAATAGGTCACTTTGAGACATAATTTCTCATTTAAATCTTAATGATTTTGGACAAATAAATATATCACATTAATCTCCTTGCAGAGGAAAACGTGTTTAAACTTGGTCCCACCAATTTTGAGGTGTGGATCTCATTTTTATTTAAGCCTCAAGTTGCTCAAATAATTTGTTTAAAACTATTTTTTCCAACAATAACTCTGGGGGCATAGATAGTTTCTAAATTCCTAAACCATAGGAATGCATGGATTGTTGAAGACTTCAATACAAGAGCAAAGTTGAAAGGAAAATATTAAAAAGGGGGATTTGTAATATTGCTATTGCCTTGAGTTAACATTAATTCCTAAAAAAGGGGGATTTGGACAAAATGAATGTAGTTAACAGAAATGAATTGCGAAATGAATTTGGACACTTGTACTTATATGTGGACATGGATTTGATATGTTGTTGCAAGGTTGAGTATTGTTTGTATTGATTTATTTGAAAAATAGAGAAAACATTGTCTTGGTTTATTTTAAAAAATAGTAATATGAACAGTAATATGAATAAAAAAAGGAGTGCAATACCATTTTGGTGGATTCTTATTTGTTAATGGACCTGAGTATGATATAAATTTGTAGGAATGAGTTTTTGGTACTGGTATGATTGAAAAATTGACCACCCACTGTCTAAATTTAGTTTAAAAACAGTAACATGAACAAAAAATGAGTGCAATAACAATATTGTGAATTCTTATTCTCAAATGATTTAAGTATGATATAAATTTGGAGGTTTGAGATTGTTAGAACTGATATGATTGACAAATTTACCACACACCGTCAAAGTTCATGTCTTAAAATAGTAACATGAACAGTAACCTTATGAATAAGAGTGTAATATTAGTATGACATTTTATTCCACTAGATGCACAAGATTTTTTCAATTTTGGTATGATATTAGATAAATAAAATTTTTTTAAAAAAAACCTGATTGATTATAATAACATAGAAAGAGTAACATGACAAAAAAAAAAGTTATACACTCCCAAAAGCTTTTACACACATCATGTTTACCCCCAGTTTCATTTACCAAATCATAGTCACACATCTTAAAATGACAAAAAAATAACACATCCATTTAAATAAAGCTAAAAACAACGACAATGTCTAAATCTTATTGATTGCGATAAGTAGATGTTTACAAAAGCTCACTTCAAGTCTTATTATTATGACTATCTAAATGACCACAATGAATTTTCTTAACAAGTTCACATCTAGATCTAATTCTACATTTCTTCGGTTAGCTTGATTGTTTTTCGACAATGACTGCAACATATCGACATCCTCCACCGAAAAATCGAGATGACCAAAAGTTGGGATATGGTGTATAGGCTCAGAATAAGACATCTAATAAGAGTTAATAAAATTAAAGTAATCGACAAACTCATTCATATTTATTCCACTCTTTTAAATAGCTGTCAATACATGTGTACAAGTAAATCGTTGAGGGCCTATCAAGAGTGGTCCAGTGGGGTACCGACCAAACTTTTCACCCTGAGGTTAGAGATTTGAGTCTTGGAGTTCACATTGGGGCTCAATGGTTGATCGTTATGCTAGCCTAGTTAGGTTCGTTCTCAAGAGGAATAATGGGCGTAGTCAGAAACCTCATGATCCCACCAGTGAGGGTCTATTGGGGGTGGTCTCTGGGGGCTTTCATTTGCCATCATCCCTTTTTTAACCATAAAAAAAAAGTAGACCAATGATCTGCCACTGGTAGCATGAACACATGCAATTCTCAAGGTCGAATGTTACCAAAGAATGTGAATTAACTTCATATACATGACTCAAACCAGGATTGACACTCAGAAAAAAAAAAAAAAGCATCTTGAAGTTTGGATTCCATAACCGAACATATGATGTCATTCCATTGTACCAATTTATGCATCCAGTAGCCTATATTGTTCATACCCTTTCCCTTATGGTGTTAATCATGCTTGTGATAGGTATGTGACACGACTTCATTATCCAAGCATTAAACGACTTAGTTACATTAGAAGACATCTCACCATAACGTTTAGGAGCAATACTTGCATATAATCAATGGAGTGTTTTCTATTGCTTTCTGCCAACAAAACGAATAGATATGAAAAAAAAAATCAAACGAAACAATTCTGGTTCTAAAACAATAAAAACAGTAATATGAAAATAGTAACATTTACTAATTACACGAAACGAACTTTTACAATATTATGCCTAAAACACACACGTATGTAGACCAAAAAAAAAAAAGAATAAAGAATCAGAACAAAAAAATCAATATACAGCCGAAAAAAAACAAATCCGAAACATGTTTAATATCGAAACATAATACTAAACAATGAAACAGAAAAGGTACAAAAAAATTAATATGACAAAACAACGTTAAGTAAAGGTTTCACTTACAATGAGTATACCTTGACGTATCAACAAGGACAAAATCAAACTACAAAAATCATAGAACTGCGACAATCAAACTCAGTAGGTTAATCACTTCGTGATCGCTACATTAAAGTTTGAACGAATAAGAACACATATCATTAGCATAAGACTGAAGATAAATAACAAAAGACCAAAAAAAAATTCAATCTAGATACAACGATAAAAATAAATATTAAATTACAAGGAGTATAGGTTGGACTCAAAAACTTCGGCAATCAAACTCAACAATTCCGGCAATCGAACTCAACAAATCCTGGTTCAAAAAAAATAAAAAATCAACAAATTCGGCACAAAAAATCCCTCACTTCGTGATCCCGACTTTGACCTATGAATAAAGAAAAACACATATCATTTACAGAAGAAGAAGAAGATGTATAATATTTACTCTTGAATTTGAATTTCAAAATTTATGGAAAAAATCTTACCGACAGATCTATATGTTTTTTGATAAAAATAAAATAAAATTGAACTTAACTACTTACTAAAAAAATAAGAATAATACTTAATATCAAATATATTTGAGGCATTAACTTAAATCATTATAAGTTCTCTTAAAAAGACTTGCCCCCAATTTTCACCGCAATGTCCCCTATGTGACTCTATGTCTGTGGACCGCAATGTCCACGGACAGCCCAGGCCTTCGCAAATGAAACTAGTAGACAGGCCAGCCCATATTAGATGAGGACTTATGGGTACCATAAAGGATTTTACAGGGGTACAAATGGTAATAAACAAAAAATAAAATTGTAGGGTTTATGAGCCTCTTAAGCGCACACACATACATTGGCCCTTTATATACTTTCAGCTCCTCACAGCTAGGGTTTGGAACCTGCGCAACTTTACCAGCAAGCAGCTCTCAAATCCTAAGACAAAATGGTACTCTCTCTCTCTCTCTCGATCTGAAATGTCTATATCTAAATCCTTTGAAAGTTCTTGTTAATAAATTATATGTGTGTTTGTTTGTGTGTGACTGAACGGTTGTGAATTTTTGTGGTAATTTAATGTTGTGATCGGCAGATTTTGTTTTCTGGGTCTCTCTTTATTTGCTGGGAAATGTTTGGTAAGAAGTTGTTTTTTTTTTCCTGAATAAAAAGTAATTTGGTTTTCAGAATGATCTGCCGCTGAATGTGAAATGTGGTAATTTGATAAGTTGTCACCACGCAAAGTTCACATCAAGAAAAAATTGAATCCCTTGTTGGATTTTTTTCGTAAGCAGAAAATTGTCTAAGGACATCGAGGAATGAGATCTTAGAAAAAGCTTTTTGCTTGTTAGAACAGAGCAGATTAAACCTGGGGAAAATTTTATTATGTACGAGTTTGTCAACTTTTGGGGCATTATGTTTTTATTAGTTTGGCATTTTCAACAAAATCTGTTTGATCTTATTGTAATGTTTGATGCTAAACACGGGGAGCACGAGGTAGTAGTTTTTGAACTAGTTTTTTTGGGATATTAGTGTGCTTAGTTACTTAAATGAATTCCCCAAAATAAGATTTTGCTAAGAGACTAAGGAGTTGCAGTTTGTAACCTCCATGAGCATTGGTCCCTTGATCAAGGTCAAGGAATAGATCTTATCTTGGAGGAGGTCCCATGCAACTACTAAAAGAAGTTGAATAAGTGAAACTCTGGAATTACGATCTTCCAAGGTCAGATTTATAAGTCCTTTCAAAAATCTTATTGAAGCAGTGCTTTTTCGATTTTGCCTGATAAGCTTGAATCCTGCTATTTAGTTGTTTAGCTTGAAACATTTTCAATAGTTAAAACCCTCAATTACTGTTTACTCATTCACTGTTTTTAGATTTACTTGTGATTAATCCTCAGTCATTGAGTGTGGAAAATATGTCCCCTCTGCTATAACCTGTTGACTCATGTATTCCGTGGTGAAGTTCAGTTTTCTGGTTAGCATGATGAGAAAAGCCAAACAATTGTGGTTGATCTGTTACAAATAATGTCTGTATTAGGGCCCCATGGCATCTTACTTATCAGATGTTGGAATGAATAGTTGTGAATGTCACTAATTTGGAGTTATTCCATATATTTGGATGAGCAGTTTTCAAGGTATATGTTTCTGATTTTATGTAGATATTTCTGTGACTCTGTATTTTGACATTGGAATTAGAAATATTTAGAAGTTATTTCACAAGGCATAGGTGGTGATTTGGTTGGGGGTTTTAATATTGTAGCAACATGTTAAGTTGCTTTAGGTTGGAAGTCTGATGGTGCTATCTGTTTCTGTTTTGTTTTCTTTTACAGCCTAAGCAAATTCACGAGATCAAGGATTTCCTTCTCACTGCCAGAAGGAAGGATGCTCGTTCTGTGAAGATCAAGAGGAGCAAAGATGTGGTCAAGTTCAAGGTTCGCTGCTCCAAGTACCTCTACACTCTCTGTGTGTTTGACTCAGAGAAGGCCGACAAGTTGAAGCAATCCCTTCCTCCAGGTTGGCAATAGTTCTCTTTGAACAGCACCTCTATTAATTAGTCTATAATAATGCACATGACCTTCCAACTCGATATTTTCCCTCCTTGGGTTTTATACATCACTCAAGGCACATCTAGATGTTGAGATGTTGACACACTTTTAACTTGACTCAAGCATGCATTTACTGCATGTTGTACCCGGGTTAGTAGTTTTGAACCAACTCATTGTCAAGTGCTATTATATTAGAGGCCTTCAATATTGTAGTGTTTCTCAAATTTCAAACACGACGTTGGTCAAGTAGAAGATAATAGGTTAGCTTGGATGCAAACTTGAAATGCTAAGAATAAGAAGTCTTTTACCTTTTGTGTAAATGCTTCATGCTTTTACTGCATGTTGGTACCAAGGGAAAATTCTCTCTCCTCTTTGTGGGAAGGAGATTGAATTGATCAAAGATAATAGGTAGATTGGATGCAAACTTGAAATGCTAAGAATAAGAAGTCTTTTACCTTTTGAGCTTGTTTGGGTGAATTTTGGGGAGGGGTTTGGATTGGTTTCTCTAAACCCTTCCAAACCCAAACTCCTCTTTACAAAGATGTGATTCAACATTCAATCTGGCTCATACCCATGTTTGGTATGCAACACATACACATGTAGGATCTACGGATATATCATAATTATTAACAATTATTTGTCTTATAAATGATTATTTTACCCTTGATCAATCTAATTCATACTTATATTAAGGGGTACAATTGTCTTTTGGATCCTTAACCCCTTACCCATCTTCCCAAACTCACCCCCTCCTTAGGTTTAATGAAACTCATGAGCAGGAGTTTAATCTTCGGGCCAGCTACGGACTGGGTTTGGAAACCTGGGATTGAATTTTCCATACAAACATGAGATTTAAGTGTCATTTAGACTATTTTTCCCGGACCCTTTTTGCCAAGCCCCCCATACCCCTTTACCAAACAGCCCCTTTGTGTGTAAATGCTTCATGCTTTCACTGCATGTTGGTACCATCATACCATGGGAAAATTCTGTCTCCTCTTTGTGGGAAGGAGATTGAATTGATCAAAGTTGATAGCTAACTGATTTATTCTGCATGATTGTCAGTATTGATTCATTTCATGTTTGCAGGTTTGAGCGTGCAAGACCTTTGAGCTGGGAATGAGCAGGAGCAAGAGCTCTAGTTGCTGAGAACAATTTTTTTTTTTAAAAATTTGTGCTTTTTGGCATTAGTTAAAAAGACCCTGGTTGTGATGGATTTTGATTTAACTCTCCAAATATGTATTGGCATACCATATTCCGGTATTTTTTAGTAGATTGAGCTTTCTTGCTTCATGGTTGGATACTTGAGCCTAGCCTTTGCTGGTAGATTAGCTCGTGTGTTGGGGGGGGGGGGGGGGGGGGGGGGAGGTGCACGTGCGGTGGTGTTAGATCTCTATTCTTGAAAGAGGATGAATTAACCAGTGGGGATGAGTGGATAGCCAAGTACCCATCTTTGTTACGAAGTGAGCATGCTGGGCCGCTACAAGCACTAAACCATTCCCAACTTTCTGCTACAGTTGAAAAAAGTAGCTGAGACTTTTCATGGCTTACAAGTTCTGCATCAAACAGCAAGGACCTTGTAGCCATTTGAGAACACCAAGAACATCCTCTAGGCATCAACTTCGAGCTCCAGATTCTCAGTTCCAAGGTCCAAACCAAACAGAATTGCAGTGTGTGAAACCTAGGCTTCTGTGTAGCTGCAACCAATTGTTTTTAATGTAGTAGGGAATCATTGTAACCATGTGATCACGGGACTCACGGCGGCAACAAAATCTTGGGTACATGCAAGTACCCGCAATCACTGACATTAGTTATACATGTATTTTATGCTGTCAGTATAGGGAAACCACTAGCGATAAAATATCAAAAATTATAATTTTTTAAGGTTTAAGTTATTGATTTATTATGGAAGGTTGCGATCGATATTAAAGTTATAACTTTTAAGATTAAGTTGTAACTTAAGGAAGCCCATAACTAATCTTAGGTATCTGTGATCGATCATGGTCTCTTCTTGAACAGTTGTAACTTCTTCTTTCAAATGTTTAACTTCACTATAAAAATTGTAACTTTCAGTATATTTTCGGTACTGTAGATTTTCCCATCAGTATAACTCGAACTGCAGGCATGTCCGAATATACATCATCCATGTTTAGTCACGGCCAACCCGTGCGGGTTACATCACCAAATAATTTCCCTCTACACCAAATATATAAAGTGCATAGTGCTGTAAATATTCTATGGTATATATTGTAATAAAGTGGATCATCCCTAAGCTTTTAATTAGTATCCCAAGTAAATTTGAATTAGTGGGTGTTAGTGAATTAGTTTATAACTCTTACCCATTTATATTTCAATTTTATTATTGTATTTGATGATCTTTATGTTTAAAGGCCTATAAAAAGAGGTTTGACCACAATGAGGAATATAAATTGAGAAACTCTATTTTCTAAGCATTTCTTTATTCTCTTGTTTTTTTGTAATTATATTCTCTATATTTCTTTGGTTTTACAATTATGTTATTGACACGAAACTCTATCTCTCTTGTTCTTTCTTACACCAAAAGGTGATACCATTCAAAATTGTTAGAGTTGAAAGAAATGAATTATGCAGTTGGTGGAATGAATCTTATTACCAATCGTTCAATTCTAAAATGAATGATGAAGATGCATATATAGCTGGCAGTGGTGCACAACCCACACAATCCTTCGAGAGAAAATATTTTTCTCCAACTTAATGTTGGCCAAAGCTAATATAAATATAATATCTGGTTTTGCAAACTTAATTGAAGGCTTTGAAAGAGCTATTACCATGCTATCAAATATAATAAAAATTCATATAAATGACGTTTTATATTCAGTCACATTTAGAATAAATCACCTAAGTTTCAAAAGTATACATTGCAATGGATTTCATATTGAAACTATGAATGATAATAATAAAAAATACCTCTATATTACTTTAATTATTTTCGGCCTAAAGTTTTTTATTAAAGAACTTCTTGCTTGCTTATCTGGGTTGTACTATATAACTATAAGAACAATTTAATCAAACAATATGATTAGTCAGAAGCTCTCTAATTCAAAGACTTTTGTACTTTGGCATGACCGACTTGGTCACCCCGGGTCAATAATGATGCGTCGAATCGTCTACAACTCACATGGACATCCTCTAAAAAACTAGAAATTTTTTTTTGCGGGGTGATTACCCATGTACTGCTTGTTCACAAGGAAAATTAATTGTTAGATCATATCCCTCAAAAGTCAATATTGAATCCCTAACCTTTTTTACAAAGAATTCAAGGGGATATTTGTGGACATATTCACCCATCATGTGGAACATTTTAATAATTTATAATTTTAGTTGATGCTTCAACACGGTGGTCACATGTTTCTTTACTATCTACTCGCAATGTTGTTTTTTCTCATTTTGTTGCCAAAATAATCCGGTTATGAGTACAATTCTCAGATTATCCAATCAGGACAATTCGTCTTAATAATGCTTGTGAATTTACATCTCAACCATTTGATGACTAGTGCATGTTTATTGGGATTGATGTGGAGCACCCAGTTGCATACATCTATACTCAAAATGGTTTAGATGAGTCTTTCATTAAACGACTCCAATTGATTGCTCGATCATTACTTATGATGACAAAATTACTAATTTATACTCAGGGACATGCTATATTACATGCAGTAACCTTAGTTTGCATCCGACTAACTGTGTACCACCAATACTCTCCAATACAATTCGTACTTGGTCAACCCCCAAATATTTCTCACTTACAAACCTTTGATTGTGTAATATATGTCCCAATTGCACTCCCACAGCGCAGTAAGTGGGTCCACAACTTCGACTAGGAATTTATGTTGGGTATGATTCACCTTTAACATTGGGTATCTTGAAACTTTGACGAGAGATTTTTTACTGCAATATTTGCAAATTGTCATTTTGATGAAATAGTATTCCTGTCGTTAGGGGAGGAAATTTGTTGCCTGGAGAACGACGTGAGTTTTCTTGGATTGCAAAATCTATATCTCACCTTGATCCACGCATTCCCAATGTGAAACTAAAGTGCAAATGATTATTGATCTCTGGAGAATTACTGATCAGTTGTCTAATGCATTTACTAATGCAGCAAGAGTAACTAAACCTGTTAGTTGTGAATACTCCGATGAAGATTGATGTTCTAATTGAAAATTTTATAGCAACAAATGAATTATTAACTACACGCTTGAAGCGTGGACGACCCTTAGGTTCAAAAGATTCTGCTCCCCGAAAAAGAAGATTAAAGGGGCAATCACATACAACTTTGGAAGAAGTGATTAATTAAGAAATAAAGATGAAACCATGTTATCTCAAATAATATCCTCTAACGAAGAAAAAAATCCCTAAAGTGACAAACTCCTAAAGAGATGCAAATATCAAATTTCTATTAACTATACATTACAAAAGAGATATTGGATCACACAAATGATAATCAGTGTAATATTTTATTTTGCAGTAGCTACTGAAATCTTGGGTGATGATAATCTCGAACCGAGCACAATAGATGAATGCTAACGTCGACATGATTGGCTAAAGTGGCAAGAACCAATCCAAGCAGAATTGGATTCTCTTGCAAAGCGTGAAGTGTTTAGACGTGTAGTCCTTACACCTAAAGATGTAAAATTTATTAGTTATAAATGAGTTTTTTGATAAAAATGAATGAGAAAAATGCGATCTGGGGATATAAAGCTGGCCTAGTAGCGCAATGGTATTGATTATGAAAAAAAAAACTCGCCGATAATGGATGCAATTACATTTTGGTACCTTATTAGTCAGCAGTCTTAGAAAGATTCGACATGTGTCTTATGAACGTAGTTACTGCATATTTGTATGAAAAATTAGATATCGATATTTATATGAAAGTCTTTGAAGGATTACAACCGTCTGAAGCAAACACATCAAAACCACGACATATGTACTCGATTAAGCTGACACGATCCTTGTATGAATTGAAACAATCTAAAAGAATATGGTGTAATCGTCTCAATGAGTACTCGGTAAATGAAGGGTATGTTAACAATCTCATATGCCCATATGTATTTATTAAGAAATTAGAATCTAGGTTTGCCATCATTACATCATATATTGATGATATGAATCTGATTGGAACTCTTAAAGAGTTAATGAAAGCTGTTCAATATTTTAAAAAAGAATTTAAGATGAAAGATCTCGAAAAAAAACAAAGTATTTTCTCGCCCTGCAAATCGAGCATATATTAAACATAATTCTTATCCATCAAACAACTTATACCGAAAATACCCTAAAGCGATTTAACATGGATAAAATGATTTTACCTGTTGAGTATTCCAATGATCGTCTAATCCCTAGATGTCAATAAAGGTTCATTTTGTCTTAAAGAGGATAATGAAATATTTTTTGGTCTTGAAATAACATATCTAAGTGCAATAGATGCTTTGTTATACTTAACACAATGTATTAGACCTGATATAACATGCAATCAACTTGTTGGCAATATTGATTTCTATGCCAATTTGACGACATTGTAATGACATAAAACATGTACTACGTTATCTCTGTGGAATTATAAATTTGGGTTTGTTATACTCAAAAAAATTAGTCAATGGTCCACATTTAGTCGGATATACAGATTCTGAATATCTATTGAATCCCCACAAGACTCGTTCATAAATTGGGTATGTGTTGACACAATGATCTCATAGTGATCTATCAAGCAAACTTTGATTGCCACATCTTCTAATCTTTCTGATATACTTGTACTCCATAAAGAAAGTCGTGAATGTGTGTGATTAAGGTCTGTACTTCATCACATCTGAGATACTTGCAAACTACATTTGATTACAGACTACCCAACAATGTTATATTAAGATAACACTGCTTGTATTGCATAAATTAAAGGAGGAATTATCAAAGGAGATAGGACCAAACTTATTTTGCCAAAATTTATATATACTCATGAACTTTAATAAAGTCATAAAATTGAAGTAAAACAAATACGATCTAGTGATAATCTTACAAATCTATTTAATAAAGTTTTAACATCATCAACATTCAAACAATTGGTATATGGCATCGGAATGCGTAACGCCCAAAAATGCACTCGGGAAGACATTACTATCTATAAACCATCCAATCATGAGAGCAACTAAAAATAACCATTAGAATAACCAATCATTCATCCATCTGATACAGAATAAATACTATAGTCAATTAAAACATTAGAACCTCTCAAACTTATAATTCAAAACCAAATAGTATCTAGCAACAAAATAAGTAAAACTAATTGAAACATTATTTCATAGAAATCTCCCAAATAAAATAATCTAAACTAAAATGAAGCATCTCTAAGTCTCTACTTCAGGATCTTCATACTGACCCTCTCCAGTCTCGAGGTCGACCTGCTTATCTAATTTGACATCCTCCTCTCTACTAAAATCTATAAATGTGTTGTAGGGGATGAGCAAAAGCCCGTAGAAAATCCCTCTCAAATCCACACCAGTTTTTAAAACAATAAAAATAAGGCAAGTCTCTGTTGTAAAATAACATATATATATTTCAAGAGTAAAACCATGACAGTTATAATGATCTCAAGTGTACGAAAATACAATAAATCAATGAAAGGAATAAACGTGTCAGAATTAAAACAATCAAATAATAATCCAGTAGCATTATCCCATATTCTCATGTATGTTGGTTGCTTCTCAGGAATCTACACAACTATTCTACTTCGTTCACACACCACAACCACACAATCTCAATCATTCTCCCCAGAACCAAAACACAAAACCACTTTAGGAAGAGCGTATACCGTCTCCCACGACATTAACGAATCCTTCCCAAGAAATGTATATCATCTCTCAGCCTCAAACTTATGTGAATAATAGTGGTTGCTCTCACAAAAAATAATCCACTACAAATGTTAGGCAACCATCTCACCAATATTGGGATAGACTAACTTCTAAAACTCTACGGTAGCTCTTGAAGGTAATTCAAGTCCGTCACACCCAAATCATACAAGAGATGAAACCACAATTTTCTCAACAATCACAATCTTAACCAATCACAATTTTCATAAGAACTCAAGTATTACAATTTCACAATTCTCAATATACTACAATAATAAAAGAATTAAAATATGCAAGAGATCATATCAAGAAAACCTTCACAATTTCAATATCAAAATTCTAGGACTTTTCCAAAAATCATAATTTATTGGAAGAAGAACAATTAGTTGATTGAAAACCTAATTTAATCAATAATAAGAATTTTAGAATTCAAGAATCAATAGGTATTTCTCAATAGAACATGTGTTTAGGAAAAAAATAGGGTTTTTGAAATTCAAGAACAATGTGTCTTGAATGTAAGAAATGTATCTGGTTGAAAATCACATGTTACTCGAAAAGAAATCAAGAACGAACAATAGGTTAATCAAAAGAAACCAAGAACGCAAGATTATTTAGCATATAATAATCTAGAAAATTTAAAACATACATAATTATACCCTAAGTCTCGATGAAAGAACTTGAGAAGAATCTCCTACATTGATTCCATAGTTTGTAATGCAAACCCTAGCATGTTCTATCCATCTTCTAGGCAAAAAGTCCCTTCAAGTGGTGCTCTCTCTCCTTTCTTCTCACCCTCTAGGGTTTTCTATGATGAAAAATTGATGAAACTAACCCTAAATGTCATTCCCTAGGTATTTATAATGTAAAAATTAGATAGAACACCCAAAACAGGTCAAGGACGTGCGACCCTCTGCTCAGTGCGTCCAGACGCGTGTGTTTCTCTGTCCAAATGCTTGTCTTTTTGCCCAACTTTCTACCAAATGCATTCGGAGGCGTGTCTATTTCCTTCCGGACGCGTGTGATAGTATACCTCTATATTCCTGCTCGATTTTGACTTATTTAGAAGTTGATTCAGGAAATTTTTGTGAAATATATTTTTATAGCCCTTAAGTCTAGGTTCTATTGTCCAAAAATCAGCTTAATCGGAGTTATGAGTAAAGAGGTATGGCCAAAATAATGAGGTAGTGTCAAATTCCTTTCTACCTGAATTCTTCCTAAAATGCATTTTGACTCCGGGATACTTCATAATTTCTAATACACCCCATACTACCTCTCTCAAAGTTTCTCGACCTTCCGGATTAAATAGTGGCGTTATTTTGACCTAAAAACATTTAAAAACTTATCTAACCACCTTTCTAATGCTTAAACACCTCCGAAACTCAAACTTCATGATCAATTTATCTCCCAATTATTTATTTCTACTCTTACAACCTATATTGTTCATTCTTACTTCATTACATATATAAGCAATACAAAATGATTATGTCATTATATTAAGATGAACATGTGGGGGTTTACAATTCACCCCCCTTAAAGAAAGTTTCGTCCTCGAAATTTCACCAATTGGATTACCTTATTGTGAAGCACCTTCCCCTTGTTATCGAGAATCTTCACCATTTGTTCTTCATAGGTTACCCTGTCTTGAATTTCAATTCCTTCCAAATCCACGACATGTGTTGTATCGAATTTGCACTTTCTTAACATTAATATATGGAACACGTCGTGTACCCCTGACAATTGGGCTGGTAACCTAAGTTGATATGCCACTTTACCCACAACTTTGATCACTTCAAATGGTCCAGTGTACCTTGGGGCTAACTTCCCCTTCTTGCCAAATATGAACTCTCCCTTCTTAGGTGACACCTTAAGAAACATAGTCTCAATCTTGGAATTCCAATGGTCTTCTTCTTCTATCCGCATAGCTTTTCTGTCTACTTTGAGCAGTGCGTAGTCTTTCCCTAATTAGTTGAATTTTCTCAGTAGTCTCCTAAACAATTTCTAGTCCAAACAAGCTACTTTCTCCCACTTCTAACCAACAAGTCGGGGACCTACATGGTCTTCCATACAATGCCTCGTAAGGAGCCATTCCGATACTTGCCTGATAGCTGTTGTTATAGACAATTCCACCAATGTGAGATGTTCACTCCAACTACCCTTGAGGTCAAGAACACATGCCCTCAATATATCTTCCACAATTTGGATCACCCTCTCCGATTGTCCTTCCGTCTGAGGATGAAAGGTTGTACTGAAATGCAACTCTATTCCCAATGCCTTCTGTAAGCTCTGCCAAAATTTAGCCACAAAGTGATTATCTCGATCAGACATAATCGATAATGGTACCCCATGTAACCTTGCTATTCCTCAGATGTATAAATGGCTCAAGGTTACCAAATTATCCGTGGTCTTAACAAGTATAAAGTGGGCAGTCTTTGTCAATCTATCAACCACCACGCATTATGTCCCTTAATGTTTCTGGGTAACCCTGATATGAAATCCATAGTAACGTGGTCCCACTTCCACTCAGGAATTGGTAAGGATTATAATGATCCTCCCAGTCTTTGATGCTCAATCATTACCTGTTGACACATTGTACACTTTGCAATGTAATTAGTCACGTCTTGTTTCATTCCTTTCCACCAATATTGACACTTCATATCTCCATACATTTTAGTACTACCCGGAGGTATGGAGAATTTTGAACGATGGCTCTCCTCCAACACTTCTTCCTTTACTTGGTCATTTGGTACACATAGTCTTCCACAAATTTATAACTCATCATTATATACAGACCAGTCCTCAACAATCTCATTCTTCTCCAATCTACCCCAAATAGTTTTCAAATATGTATCTAATCATTGTAACTCTACAATCCTTTGTCGGAGAATTGGTTGAGCTACAAGATTAAATAAGCATGGTCAATCATTCTGTTTATCCACCAGTAGGTCAAATTCCTCCAAAGTCTCAATCATCTTCCCCCTACTAAAAACAAGAACATTGATTTCACCCGGAGACTTTATGCAAAGTGCATCTGCTACCATATTAGCCTTCCTCAGATGGTAGTTGAGTGTGAAATCATAATCTTCTAGGTATTCAATCCACCTTCTTTGCCGAAGATTCAAGTCTTTTTGTGTGAATATATACTTGAGACTCTTGTGATCAGAAAACACTTGAAACTTTTCTCCATACAGGTAACACCTCCACAACCTAAGAGCAAAAACCACAGTAACAAGCTCCAAATAGTGAGTGAGATAGTTCTGCTCGTGAATCTTTAGCTGTCTCAAGCCATAAACAACTACCTTACCTCTCTGCATTAGCACATATCCCAAGCCTCATAAAGAAGTATCTGTGTAAACATCATATCCTTCACCACTGTTCGAATAATAAGAACAGGTGTCGTTGTCAACCTTTCCTTCAATGTAAGGAAGGCTAGGTCACACTCTTGAGTCCACACGAATTTTCCCCCCTTCTTCGTAAGGCGGGTCATTGGCATAGCCAGCTTTGAGAACCCTTCCACGAACCTCCTATAATGGCTTGCTAAGCCCAAGAAACTACGTATTTCAGTCACATTCCTCGGTGGTTTCCACTTCATCATTACTTCAATCTTTGCGGGGTCAATAACTACACCTTGTTTCGACACAATTTGGCCAATGAATTTCACTTCCTTCATCCAGAACTCACGTTTACTCATCTTAGCGTACAACTTATATTGCTCTCAATGTCTTTAGCACCACCCGAATATGGTGTTCATGTTCCCCTTGTGTCCGCAAATATATCAATATGTCATCAATAAACACAATAACAAACTGATCTAGATACAATCGAAATACTCTATGCATCAAATCCATATATGTTACGGGAGCATTAGTCAGGTATATTCAAAATGACCAAATCTTGTACGAAAAGTTGTCTTAGGAATATCCTCTTCTTTGATCCTCAGTTGATGGTGCCCTGTGTGAAGATCAATCTTGAAATAATACTTAGAACCCCTCAACTGATCGAATAAATTATCAATCCGAGGTAATGGATATTTATACTTCATTGTAACTCGGTTCAACCTCCGGTAGTCTGTGCATAACCGAAGTGTTTCATCATACTTCTTCACAAAGAAGATCGGGGCTCCCGAAGGTGAAGTGCTTAAGTGAACAAACTCAATTGCTAGTAACTAGTCTAATTGCTTCCTTAGCTTTTTTAACTCCAAAGGTGTCATCCAATAAGGTGCAATAGAAATGGGTTCTATTCCAAGATAGAAGTCGATGGTGAACTCAATATCTCTTCAAGGTGGTAAGCCAGACAGCTCATCTGGAAATACATCTGAAAAGTCTGGCACCATGGATATTAACTCTCACGAGGAGTTAACTTGTTTCTCTCCCATTAAGCTCTCTAGAAAGCTTAGAATACTTCCTGCCTTAGCCTGTAAGAACCGTCTACCCGTCATGGGAAAAGGGTGGAAAGCATTCCTCTCATTTATGAAGCTGAATACTACTCCCGGTCACTGGAACACTACCCCTTTTCCGGAAGCAGTCCATCACCGAATGGTATCTAGACAACACATCCATTCCAAAGATCACATCATACCCCTGCATGTCCAACACTACCAAATCTACCCTTAGCTCCTGTTTCCCTACCCAAAGTATGCAACCCCGACACACCCTAAGGGTTTCTAGTTGTTCACCAGTAGATAAGGCCAACTCCCTGTCTAAGTTTTCACATTTTAATCCTAGTGTTTTAACATATGCCAAACGTATAAACGAGTGAGTAGCACCAGGATCAAATAATATGCATGCCCAAGAATTAAACAATAAAATGATACCTTCAACCATAGCATTGGCGAGATCATCCTCTGTCTGAGTCATTGCAAAGACTCGGCCTTTAGTGGTACCAACTGATACAATTGCACCAAGGTTCTTCTGCGGTGGCTGTCTTTGAGGAGGGGGCTTGTTCACATTTTTTTGTCCTACTGCCTGGTTGGTCTTTGGTGGAAATGTTGGACAGTTATTTCTGAAGTGCCCGAAACCTCCACATGCGAAGCATTGACGCAGGTCAGTGACTACTCTATTCTGAGTAACCCCAACTCCTCGAACTGGTTGATTCCTTTGCCCCAAAGCTTGATCAAGTCGGCAATACAGAGCTGCTCTCTATGTGACTCTATTGTTGCTACATGCTCTTAAGGGACCTCCTTTAGCAAAAGTTTGTCTTCGTTTAGCCTCCTCTGTGTCTCTATCCACCAAGTTCGCCTATTCCACTAGATCCTTGTATTCTTGGATCTTGAGTGCAACCAACTTCTCACAAATGGAAGGCATTAAACCTTTTTTCAAACCGTTTAGCCCTCTTTGCATTCGTAGCCACAAACTCAATCGCATAACAAGATAGCTCATCAAATTTTACTTCATATTCAATCACCGTCATACTGCCCTGATTTAAAGCCAATAAGTCTACACTCATCCTATCCTTCACAGACTCAAGGAAGTATTTATCTTGGAAGATCTGATAAAAAATCTCCCAAGTCATGGTATCCACTACATGCATCATTTTCATTGAATCCCACCAGTGATTCCCTTCTCCTTCGAACAAATAGGTCACTAGTGTTGGAACAGATAATCCTATCGGCTAACCCCCCGGAGATCAGCAACAATCCCTATGCTATCACACGTTTTTCTCACCCTCCTAATCCACTTATCCGCCTCCATTGGATTAGAGCTTCCTTGGAAAGTAGGTGGACGATGTCGCAAGAATTCTTGCAACACCATCATCTTGCAATTTTCATTGACATTTCCTTGTCCCACCGCCAGTGGTTGTGCCACCCCATTCTGGCTTTGTACCATAGTGGTCAACTCCAGTAGGCATTGGTAAATACTATTCATAGAATTCGGAGGAGGTGGTGGTGGGTACGCGAAACCTCCACGTCCTCGTCCTTATCCACATCTACAGTTCATTCTGCATAACAAGTTACAGTTTAGATTCCTTACGGATAATCCTAACTCTCTAGTGGTAATTCATAACCTATAACTCTCATGTAAAACCTAAAGCCTACGCTTTGATACCAAATCTGTAACACCCCAAAATCCACCCTAGAAGATACTACTATCTACAAACCATCCAATCATGACAGCAACTAAAAATAAAAATTAGAACAACTAATCATTCATCCATCTGATACAGAATAAATACTATTGTCAATTAAAACATTAGAACCTCTCCAACTTACAATTCAAAACTAAATAGTATCTAGCAGCGGAATAATTAAAACTAGCTGAAACATTATTTCATAGAAATCTCCCAAATAAAATAATCTAAACTAAAATGAAGCATCTCTAAGTCTCCACTTCAAGATCCTCATACTGACCCTCTCCAGTCTTGAGGTTTACCTGCTCATCTAATTCGACATCCTCCTCTCTACCAAAATCTGTAAATGTATTGCAGGGAGTGAGCAAAAGTCCGCAATAAAAAAAAGGCAAGTATCTGTTGTAAAATAGCATGTATACATTTCGAGAGTAAAACCATGACAGTTGTAATGATCTCAAGTGTACAAAAATACAATAAATCAATGAAAGGAATAAATATGTTAGAATTAAAACAATCAAATAATACCCAGTAACATCATCTCATATTCTCATGTCTGTTGGTTGCTTCTATGGAATCTACACAACGATTCTACCTCGTTCATACACCACAACCACACAATCTCAATCATTCCCCACAGGGCCAAATCACAAACCACTTTAGGAAGGGTGTATACCATCTCCCACGACATTGACGAATTCTTCCCAAGAAAGATATATCATCCCTCAGCCTCGAACTTACGTGAACAATAGTGATTGCTCTCACAAACAACAATCCACTACAAGTATTAGGCAACCATCTCACTCCCACTAGAATAGACTAACCTCTAACACTCTACGGCAGCTTTCGAAGGCAATTCAAGTTTGTCACACCCAAACCATACAAGAGATGAAACTACAATTTCACAATTCTCAATAGACTACAGTAATAAAAGAATTAAAATAAGCAAGAGATCATATCAAGAAAACCTTTACAATTTTAATATCAAAATTCTAGATTTTTGCCAAAAATCATAATTTCTTGGAGGAAGAATAAGTAGTTGATTGAAAACCTAATTTAATCAATAATAAAAATTTTAGAATTCAATAATCAATAGGTCTTTCTCAATAGAACATGTGTTTAGGAAAAAATTAGGGTTTTAAAAATTCAAGAACAATGTCTCTTGAATGCAAGACATGTATTTCGTTGAAAACCACATGTTACTCGAAAATAAATAGAGAACGAACAGTAGGTTAATGAAAAGAAACCAAGAACGCAAGATTATTTAGCATATAATAATTTAGAAAATTTAAAACATATATAATTATACCCTAAGTCTCAATGAAAGAACTTCAGAAGAATCTCTTACCTTGATTCCATAGTTTGTGATGCAAACCCTAGCATGTTCTATCCGTCTTCTAGGCAAAAAATTCCTCAAGTAGTGCTCTCTCTCCTTTCTTCTCACCCTCTAGGGTTTTCTACGATGAAAAATTGATGAAACTAAGCCTAAAGGTCGTTCCCTAGGTATTATAATGTAAAAATCGGACAGAACATTCAAAACAGGTCAGGGACGTGTGATCCTCTGCTCGGTGCATCCGGACACGTGTCTCTCATTATTCGAACGCATGTCTTTCACTCTCCAAACGCATTTCTTTTTGCCCAACTTTCTGCCAAATGTGTCCGAACGCGTGTGACAGTATACCCCTATCTTCTTGCTCGATTTTAACCTATTTAGAAGTCGATTTTGGAAATTATTGTAAAATACACTTTTATAGACCTTGAAGTCTAGTTTCTACTCTCTAAAAATCAGTTAAATTGGAGTTATGAGTAAAGAGGTGTGGCCAAAATAATGAGGTAGTATCAAATTCTTTCCTACCCGAATTCTTCCTAAAATGCATTTTAACTCCGGGATACTTCCTAACTTCTAATACACTCCATATTAACTCTCCCAAAGTTTCTCGACCTTCTGAATTCAATGGTGGCTTTATTTTGACCTAAAAATATTTTAAAAGTTACCTAACCACCTTTCTCATGCTTAGACGCCTTCGAAACTCAAACTTCATGATCAATTTATCTCCTAATTATTTATTTCTACGCTTACAACCTATGTAGTTCATTCTTACGTCATTACATATATAAGCAATACAAAATAATTATGTCACTATATTAAGATGAACATGTGGGGGTTTACAGTATGCCTGTTGTACTCTTTTTAGGAGGAGTATCCACATCAAGATACTTGATAGTATGCCTGCTGTACTCTTTTGCCTTCATCTAGGTTTTGTCCCAGAGTTTTTCTAATAAGGTTTTAATGAGACAGCATTAGTGCATCTAACGTTATTCTAAGATTAATCTAACTATGTACACTTTTTCCTTCGCTTGGTTTTTTTCCACATGGTATTTCTAACAAAGTTTTAACAAGACATATTATCTTGTTCATACAAGGGAGAGTGGTGTAACTATTACAATTACATTGTATATATTGTAATAAAATGAATAACTCCTAACCTTCCAATTAGTACCCCAAGTAAATATGAATTAATGGATGCTAGTGCATTAGTCTATAACTCTTACACATTCATATACCAAATTTATTATTGCATTTAATGACCTTTATGTTTGAAGGCCCATAAAAATAGATCTTGGCCACAATGAGGAATATAAGTTGAAAAGCTCTATTCTCTAAACATTTCTATATTATCTTGTCTCTTTACAATTATATTCTCTATATTTCTTTAGTTTTACAGCACATAGCGTTTGTTCTATTTTTTACTCTTGTAACTTCTAACTTTTCCAATTTATCAGTTTAGCTAGTTCTAAAGAGATTTTAAAAATCCCGCTTATCAATCAACTAGCAATAACCCTCTACAATACCAAAACTTTAGCATTGATCGTGTAACATTTATATTTTAGATAACAATTGTTATATTTTAAATAACAATTAATAGACAGCACATTTCTCTCTTATGAAGCAACTGTGATCAAAGCTATACCTTTGAGACATCATATGGCTGAGGATACCCTGATCTAGCACTACAATCGGCATGGAAGTTTTTCGGTGCGCAACACCTACTGTTGTAATGGATCAAAATATGTTAAACTCAAGGGGTGGCACCCAACAAGCATCTTCTAGTGCAGGTTCTATGAGTTGGGAGTTTCTATGGAAGGAACGTATCCCAAATAAAATTAAAGTCTTCATATGGAGGTTTTGTTTGGATGCCTTGGGAAGCATCGTAATGAGATGGTTCACTCCGGTTCCTTAAAGAATCTAACAACTATCGTTAGAAAGTTTCCAGCAGGCCAATGCTTACTGAAAGCCAGTGACATCAATTCGGGCGTTGTGGACACCACCTTCAGCTGAATTATTGAAGGCTAATTTCAATGGGGTGGTGATTTTAGAAGGTCAGTAAATGGGAGTTGGAGTCGTTATCAGGGACATCAATGGTGTTTTTGTAGTAGGGATATCCAAGAAGGTTGAGTCCAATGAGATGGCGATGGGAGTGGATGTTGTTGCTATGAAGGAGGCTATGCGGTTTGTGTGTGATCAAGGGCAGTCTCAAGTCTGTTTGGAAGGGGATGCTATCCAGTTATTATGATCAGTAAAGGAATTGGATGCCCAAGCAAATATGGGTTCCGCGAATGGAAATTTAGACAGGGTAAATACTGAACTTCAGAAATTTAGTTATTATGAAATTACCTTGGTACGGAGAAATGGTAATAGAGTGGCTTTTCATTTAGCTAAGCATGCTAGTTTTATTAAGAATGTTATTGTTTGGCAGGAGAGGGCTCCGGATTTTGTAATGCCCCTTCTTTTTTGTGATATTCCTTAATCAATAAAATACGTTGCCTTCTATTCAAAAAATAATAATTTATCTTTCTTTTTCTTTTCATTAATTACGCAATTTAAAATTAAAGTGAATTGAAAAAAATAAGAGAGAGGTATGAGAGAGAGAGAGAGAGAGAGAGAGAGAGAGAGAAAGGAGATGTGGGTGTGGGTGTGGATTATTTGGCAAGTGTGTTGGTCACGTTGTCTGACATTGGGGACTGTGTATAGAAGATGATATTTTTGAGTGAGGATAAAAAATTAACAAGAATTTTGTACCATTTGATCAAATTAGATGAAAATTAAATCAACCTTAATCGTTATTGTGCTTTTTTATAAGTTGATAATTTAACTTTCTACCAGTAATATTAGATAGATATAGCTTTTTGATTTGAACCAACCAAAATACTGGCCAATACAATTTGAACAAGGAAAAGTGTACAGTATTGAGAAGAAAAAAAAAATTGGTACTCTACCACCATTACAAATTTTGTGACTTTTTTTTTATTATAGTTTTTAGGGTCATTCATAACTTTTGTGTTAACTTGTGATCGATTCTTATTATGAGGATTGAATGGGGATCGATCCTATCATTTTAAGGATTGATCGCAAGCCCAAAAAAGTTATAACTCGGACTTTAAAAGTAATATCATGACCCGAAAAGTTATAAATTTTTTGTTACAAATAAAGCCAAAAAAAAGTTACAAAATTTAGAGACATGGTACCTAATTTTCCTAGTCTTCTTCGTGAAACAAACAATTGAATTCTAATGAAAAGCTACAACACTCATTTCCATAAGAAGCTTCAAATTATAAGTTCATCAAGAATTCAGTATGTTAATTGACTCGTGCAAGTTTTTCATAGATCTTCATTACCACCTTACCTCTTATTTTTTTTGTGTTTGGTAGGCTGCCTTTGTATTGTATTTCCTGACTCATATTAGTGGTAATAAGTGCAAGTTGGTATATGGTCTTTAGACAAGTCTTATTTTCATTTGTTCGATGTAGAATTTCTAGCTTCACACATTCACGCACATACTGACACAGAGAGAACTTATTCTTCTTAAGAGAGAGAGAGAGAGAGAACTTGTACTTCTTCTTTAGTTGGTGTTCAACTTGATAAAAAATATGTCATGTTTATTTTTAAAAAGTGTGTACATACCATCTTAATCAATACTATGCTTGTAAATTTAGATATGGAAAACTTAAAAAAGAAATTTTTTTTAATACCCTTTTTTTCTTTTTAAAATATTTTTTGGTACAAAGCAAATGCTCCATTTTTAGTTTTAGTTGAAAAGCTACAAAATATCAGAACATTGCCTCTTATTATTTATTTATTTTTATTTTTTTGTATTCTGGAAAATGTTTTTGTCTTTTTTGAAACTCTTTTCTAGCATAAAACCAATTATTACTTTCTCGTTTCATTAAAAAAAAATTGTCCAAATGATGGTCAAGTCATTCACAAAGTAGATGGAATATTATCGAGTCATTGTGCTAAACCTTGAAGTTCATTTCTTTAGGGAAGCCAAAGTGAGTGTTTTCCTTACTATGACAAAATTTGGTCTTAGTGTCTACCTTTTTTTGAACTACCCTATACGGAATATTAGAATCAAACTCAATTATATGATTAGGTAATGTGTTACGTGACTGTTTTTATTATTTTTTATTTATTTCCTTTCAAATAATACTCCTGCTTAAGTTGTTATCCTTGCTATAAGTAATCCTAGTTTTTAGTGATAGTTGTTAGTAGTTGAGTTTGACCTGATTTTAAGGGAAGTAGAGGGTATAACTTCTTTCCCTAATTTTATGGTTGTGAACGTTGAGGCTGCTGCCTATATAAGTTTGGCTAGTCATGAATAATATCATCAGTTATCATTTATTCTCAGACACTTGTGTTAATTGGAGGTCAGGGTTCCTCAGTCAACCCAAACTATTGTATTGCTTCTTTTTTATCCTTGTTTACAATAGGTCCCAAGAAACAAAGGTAGTGTACTCCCCAGTACGTACCATTGTGGTATCAGAGCAAGGGCATGGATCAAAGAGTGGAGAGTTTGGAGAACGAGGTAGGCTCTCTTACTGCTGGTCAACAACAAATTATGGCGCAGCTTGCTGAAATCGTCAACAAGTTGAATTCACAAACCATCATACCACCAGCGAATATGGAGCGCGAGGACGGAGAGAATTCAGTGGCTCCACTTCAGACCCATGGTGGACGACCTGGCAACCCTCTAGGGACCCGCCAGACGGAAACACCACATTTATATGCTTCAAAATTCATCAAACTCGAATTTCCTCGCTTCAATGGTGAAGGAGATACAACGAGTTGGATATGTCGGGTGGAACAATTCTTTCAATTCCATCAAACCCCGGAAGAAGATCGTGTGCCACTTGCATCTTTCCACTTGGAGGGAGATGCTCAGTTATGGTATCAATTGTTGAAACAAGAGGAGGATGTGATGACCTAGAAAGAGTTTACTGATGGCTTGCATGCTCGGTATGGCCCAACTCAATTCCAGGATTTCTTTGGAGAGTTAACGAAGCTGCAAAAAGTTGGTTCAGTACGTGACTATCAGACCCAATTTGAGAAGTTATTATCTAAGGTAGGACAACTCCCTCAAAACCATCAAGTCAGTTGTTTCATTAGAGGATTAAAGGACTCAATCAAAGCTGATGTACTATCTGGCCGTCCTACAAACTTGTCATCCGCCATTGGACTTGCCTGGTTGTACGAAGCTCGCAATATGTCACAACGGTGAACTACTCCCACAGCCGATTTGAAGAAGGGGACAAACAAGGAGACCACTAACACCAGCTCTACACTTCCAGTTCGGCGAATGTCACCGACTGAATTGCAAGAACGACGTGCGAAGGGCTTGTGTTACAACTGCAACGAGAAGTTTGTTCCTGGGCATCGATGCAAGAAGTTGTTCTTGATTGAAGCATGCTATGAAGAAGAAGATGGCGACGTTATTATGGACATGGAAGAATATGTTCAAAAGAACTAAAAAGAGGTGTCTGAGATTTCCTTGCATGCGATTTCGGGTACACGCACACCAGAAACAATGTGGGTAAAAAGAGGCGTTGGACACATATCAACCATCATTTTGGTGGATTCAGGAAGCACTCATAATTTCACTAGTGAAACTCTTGCTAGGAAGGTGGCCTTACAACCTGAGAAAATAGGGAAGTTTGAGGTTGTGGTTGCTTCTGGTGAAAAGTTATCCAGTCCAGGTAAGTGTACAAATGTTAAATTAATCTTGCAAGGAATACCTATTCTTGTGGATTTTTATTTGCTTCCATTAGAAGGATATGATATTGTGTTGGGCACCCAATGGTTGAGTACACTTGGTCCAATTTTGTGGGACTTTGCAAAGTTGTAGATGAGATTCAAGATAGAAGATAAAGAAGTTTCTCTCCAAGGCATGTATGTTCCAAAGGACCAGATAATTGGGGATCTACAATTCAGCCGAGAATTCAAAAAATCAAAAAAAGTGGTGTTGCTCCAATTGTTCACACTTGGGACTCCATTTCCAAAAGTTGAGGTTACGTGTCAACCTCCAACATTGCAGCAGATTTTGGAAGAATTTCAAGATGTGTTTGAAGAGCCCAAAGGTCTACCATCTCCTCGAGCACATGATCACAAGATTCCCTTAATTGAGGGAAGCGGACTAGTGTGTGTCAAGCCTTATCGCTACCCTCATTATCAAAAGGCAGAGATAGAGAAGTTAGTGGCTGGAATGTTATCTACTGCTGTGATCACGACCAATAATAGCCCTTATTCATCACCAGTCATCTTAGTTAAAAAGCATGATGGATCATGGCGTATGTGTGTCGACTATCGTGCTCTTAACAAGATCACAATCAAGGACCGGTTCCCGATTCCAATCATTGATGAGTTATTGGATGAGTTGAATGGAGCAAGAATATTCTCAAAGTTTGATCTATGTAGCGGGTATCATCAAATTCGAGTCGCACCAGAGGACACCTCAAAGACTGTTTTTCGGACTCACCAAGGTCACTATAAGTTCTTGGTAATTTCGTTTGGCCTTACTAATGCTCCGTCTACCTTCCAATCCCTAATGAATGAGGTATTTAAAGATTATTTGCGAAAATTCATCTTAGTCTTTTTTGATGATATTCTTGTATATAGCAAATCTTGGGATGAACATTTTCAGCATTTAAACATTGCATTAGCTTTACTTAGATCTCACGGGTTATTTGTTAAGAGGGAAAAATGTCAGTTTGGGCAAAATGAGGTGCAATACCTAGGCCATGCAATCTCTGATGCAGGTGTCGCTGTAGATCCGGACAAAATTGTTGTGATGATGAGTTGGCCTAAGCCCAGCACGCTTAAGGCATTGAGGGGATTCCTTGGATTGACTGGCTATTACCGAAAATTTATCCATGATTTCAGTAAACTAGCTGCACCCCTTACCAAAATGTTGAAGAAAGACTCCTTCGCATGGACACCGACAACTAAATTAGCATTTTAGAATTTGAAAGAAGCCATGACTAAAGCTCCAGTGTTAGCTCTACCTAACTTCTCAAAAAAATTCATTGTTGAATGTAATGCTAGTGGATCGGGTGTGGGGGCTGTCTTAATGCAAGAGAGACCAATAACTTTTTACAGTCGCGCACTATAGGGAAGAAACTTGTTGCTGTCAACTTACGAGAATGAGGTTTTAGCATTAGTGTTGGCTGTCCAGAAGTGGAGAGCCTATTTGCTGGGACAACAGTTCATCGTGAGAACTGATCAAAGAAGCTGAAAGTATTTGTGCGAGCAGAGAATTACCACTACAGCTCAACAGAGGTTGTTATATAAATTGATGGGCTTTGATTTTGTTATCGAATATAAAAAGGGAAAGGAGAATATTGTGGCCGATGCTCTTTCAAGAAGAGAAGATACATAAAAGGTTACGGAAAGAAACAATGGAGAAGTTGCAGCTATTACTCAACTTATTCCTAATTGGGTGGAGGCTATAAAGGAGGAAGTCAAGTCCAATTCAAATTTACAAATGTTGCTTCAACATATCATGGACGGTGAAGCAGTGGGACCTTGGGAATTCAAAGATGGGGTCATATTTTTTAAGGAAAGAATTTATCTTGCTGAAAATTCTTCCTTAATTAATGAGATTTTGAGTCAGTTCCACAACAGTACCCATGAGGAGTACCACAAAACAGTGCAGCGGATTAGAGCAAATTTTTATTGGACCGGAATGAGGAGAAAAATTCGGGAGTTAATTTCAGCTTGTGACACATGCCAGCGACACAAGGCCGAACAACTTGCTCCTGTAGGTTTACTCCAACCACTTCCTATTCCAACGCAGGTATGGGAGGATATTTTTATGGATTTCGTTGATGGATTGCCTATGTCTAATGGAAAAACTACTATTCTGGTAGTTGTAGATAGGTTGTCCAAATATGCTCATTTTCTTTCCTTGTCACATCCATACACAGCTACTGGAGTTTCACGAATTTTCTTTGATAATATCTTCAAATTGCATGGAATGCCAAGAACCATTGTTTGTGATCGAGATCCGGCATTCACAAGTTTATTCTGGACAAAATTATTCAAGTTGAATGGCACTAATTTTAACTATAGTTCGGTGTATCTTCCCGAAACTAATGGTCAAAGTGAAGTTGTAAATCGTAGAATGGAGATGTACTTGCGATGTTTCTTGAGTTCACAGCCGAAGGAGTGGAGTAAGTGGCTAGCATGGGTTGAGTATTGCTATAATACCAGTTGGCATTCAGCTATTAAAACGACCCCTTTTGAAGTTGTGTATGGTCGGCCACCACCAACTTTATTGTCCTACATTCCTGGCATGGCGAAGGTTGACACTGTGGAGAAATAGTTAATGGATCGCGATCAGATAATTAAAGATTTTTGGGCAACACTAAAGGAATCACAGTCACGCATGAAGAAAGTGTATGCCCATCATCATAGAGAAAGGGAATTTGAAGAGGGAGATTGGGTTTATCTTAAGCTTCATCCATATCGGCAAGCATCCATAGCAATGAGGAAAAATCTCAAGCTTTCTCCTAAGTATTATGGGTCATTCTAGATTGCTAAGAAGATAGGGGTTGTGGCATATAAATTGGACCTGTCCAAGGATTCGCGTATCCATCCCATCGTTCATGTCTCACTGTTGAAGAAAAAGATTGGTGAAAACCTTCATGTACAAAGCATGATCCCAATTGTACGCAGTGAAGATGAAATTCTTATTCCTAAGTCGCAAGCAATTCTGGATCATCGGGTGCGTAAGAAGAAGGACGAGGTTCTCATTCATTGTCAAGGATTATCACTTGTTGAGGCTACTTGGGAAGATCTGGTAACCATGAAGCAGCAGTTTCCTGAATATTGCCTTGAGGACAAGGCTTCTTTTTAAGAGGAAGGGAATTGTTACGTGACTGTTTTTATCGTTTTTTATTTATTTCCTTTCAAATAATACTCCTGCTTAAGTTGTTATCCTTGCTATAAGTAATCCTAGTTTTTAGTGATAGTTGTTAGTAGTTGAGTTTGACCTGGTTTTAAGGGAAGTAGTGGGTATAACTTCTTTGCCTAATTTTATGGTTGTGAACGTTGAGGTTGCTGCCTATATAAGTTTGGCTAGTCATGAATAATATCATCAGTTATCATTTATTCTCAAACACTTGTGTTAATTGGAGGTCAGGGTTCCTCAGTCAACCCAAACTATTGTATTGCTTCTTTTTTATCCTTGTTTACAATAGGTCCCAAGAAACAAAGGCAGGGTACTCCCCAGTACGTACCATAATGAGTCACCAAGAAGATGTCGACAAGATTATGTTGTTCTGTATAATCATTATAGTTGACATTTTATTCCCGAATATACACTCAAGTGAAGGTGGTCGAGCTGTAGTAATAAACTTGGTTTTGTCTAGGGTCGATCCACAGGAAACTATGTTGGTTAGTTCGGATTTAAAGATCAATAGAGAAAAGATAACCCTTTAAAATGATGAATGATTTGGTTGAAGATTTCTAAACAAAATATAAGATTCAATAAAATAAAAACTACTCTTTAATTAAAGATCTAGAAATGTTTATATTTATTGAATATTGAACTTGTGAAACTTTTTATAACTCAGTTAATCCCTCGGTCTGTGCAAGATTAACCGAACAATACCTCTGTTAAAAACCAATAATGTTTCGAAGATTGAATGTGGAAATATGAAGGCCGGACTTTAATACTTGTAAGGAATCATAAGTATTGCTTATACTAAGGCCTAACTTGTTGATATATAATCAAAGAATTTATACAAAAGTATCAAGCTTTTGTAAAGTCATTCAATCAACCACACAACATCCAAATAAATACTTACAAGACCTTCAACCTGAATTGAAGAGTATAAATAAACTACTCACTCTTCGTTGCTATGGCAAAGCAAGAAGAATGAGAGAAAAGGTAGAGAGAAACTCTCCAAAATGAAAGAACTACAACTAAGAAATAAAATAAATGAAAGTAAATACAATAGAGAAGAAAGCTGGAAATTGTGTTCAGTTCCATGGCCAAGGGGGTATTTATAGGAAAGAAGAGAATTCAAATCTGGAGTTGAAAGTCCCCCCCAAAAATCACATTCTGCCAAAGGCATCCGGACGTTAGTGATGGTGTTTGGACGGTGCCAAGATTTTCCAGCGCCCCCAAAATGACTGTTTGATTGCTCTGCCTGATCCTTGTCTGATTTCCTTTGACTTGGGTGGCGTCCGGATGGTTCTAATGGTGCCCGGACGGTGCTACTCTTTCTAGAAGTTGTTCCTTTTCCACCTCCTAGCTGTTTCATCCATTTGTCCCCTCATTCACCAAAATGACTGTTTTAATATGAAATTTATGTTATTTCCCTAATCCAACATTTAATTGAAAAATAACATTATTTTCATCCAATTAAACACAAGTCCATTGTAATTAAGCCATCAAATGTATGAGTAAATGTAACATTTGATGGTTAATCAGTTGATCAAGCTACTTTGTAGCCAAGCATGACACGAAAGCATGACATGAATCAAATTTGAATGAGATTTCGATTCTGAACAATTGATAAGCATGACACGTTTGTGTGCATTGTTTCGATCACTTAGGAAACGAAATTGTTTTGAAATAAAATATTAATCCTTAATTATGCAAAAAGGCATTTCATGTGGAAATAGAGGTTCTATCTTTCCATTTCTTCTTTTCTTCGAACCTTGTTTACTCTAAATATAGAGAATGCAACAGTTTGGAGGAGGGGAGATTGCCCTTCTCCTTACGATGAATGTGTTATTCTAACTTTCGATCAGAATTGAAAGTTGAGATTTCCTGGTGTTCATTTGACAGTTAGATGGAAAAAAATGTCGCTGCTTGTTTGGTTGAAAAGTGAAAGAAATATCAAAACAACCACATTTTAGCTCCAAACAGTTCAAAAAGCCTAGTGTTCTTTTCTTCATGGTCACCAAGTATAACAGCTCCAATTTGCATGTTTTTAAGATTGCATATACTTAAACATCTCCAAACTCCAAAAAAATTTGTGGATTGGGCTATTCTTTATCTAAGTGGGTGTCATAGGGTGTCTAATGCTTTTCCTACACTCAATTGTGTTAGATCATATTTGTAATTGGCTCATTTTGTGGAGTCAATTATAAAATCTCAACCTATTCTATAGTCATGATTCTATCAAGTTCAATATCTGAAAGCGACATTGAAGGGAGAGATCAATCGTCAAAGCAACATTATTCAACCTCCGTATGTACATTCATGCTTAGGACAAAAGTAATGACCTAAACACGTAAGATGAACCCTTAGCTAATTTTAGGTAGTTTTCAGTGGCTAATAGATCTGACACTTGGCCGAACCAAATTTGTCTTACAATTGTCTCAATTTCATTCAAAATAGTAATACCTAAATATATAAGACTTGCGCTTGCTTGGTCTAAAATCTAGCTTGCACGTGAGTTAACAAGTTCAAATATGTAGATATATATATATATTACACCATCTCTAACTACTTAAAGTTTTAGAGTAGTTAGTAGGTTAACATATGACCAATATATTAAAATTAGGATCAATATCCGTTTTTTATTTTTTTTCTAGTTATTCTTCAATTTTAAGTTCTCTCAGAGGAAGAATTTTCTAATAAACTTTTTTTTATCATAATAGAATATTGGGAGAGAGAGAGAACTTAGAATAAAAAGGGCCATGGCCCCTTGCCCATAACTTAGCGCCGTTTCTGCCAGCCATTTTTGTAGTAGACTGACACTTGACACTTACAAAGCAGAGCCATGAACTGAAAAACACAAAAATAATATAAAGGGCCTATTGATATGGTGCCGATTAGCCTGGAAAGCCTCCATCCTCAATTTGACTGAACCTTGACAGCATGGAAACATAGGATAACACTTCATTTGAATCCCCTTCATCCTTTTCTTCCTATGTTAACACTTGGAACTAAGGCATTCAGAGATCACAATATAAAAATTAGCTTACAACCTCATTTAAGAACCTCAACATATTCAAGCATCACATTCTTTGCAAATACATATATAAATTCATTAATATAACTACATCTAAGGGACTCAATTTATCGTTTCCAGATTTCCAATAGAAGCCATTCAGAGTATGTACACAAAACAACATTTTGGTTAATCAATTTTTTTCACATTTCTCGCTTTCCAATCGATCTATTCACATACACAATGCCCTTGAGAGAGAGGGGGAAGTCAAGAGATTCATACACATACATGGCCTAAATACATTGAAATCTAAGAAAAACAACAAAAATGACCTCGAAATCGTCTCTTTGTCCTTATTCTTACCGTCCTTTACAACTTCCTCTCTGATTAACTGCAATGTGCTCATAATCCCTTTAACATCCCTGTGATTGGACACAAATGATCCAAGCCACAGAGTTGGAACAATCACAAAAATCCTAAATATCATGTAACAAAGGGTAAAAAAGGTTTGGAGAAACTCACCTGAAAAGATCAGAATCAAACAAAATGAACCAAGACACATCTTTATGTTTCAAAAAACAAGTGTTTTTGGGAGAAAAGAGCAGGTATTAGAGTTATGAGTAGAATTATGAAGTAATAAGTAGGCTATTGCATTTTGCAAGAGAGTTCCAAGTACAAAACCACGTGAATGTAATCACAATTAAATTTATCGTCCATCTATATTAGTAAAATCCCCTAGAATTGATGATATACAAAACTACCAATACTATTTGCAAGTACTACACTACGTCATATGAAGCAGTTAATTTTAAATACACAGGATTCTGTTGTAGTGGGCAAGATAGTCAAAAAAATAGAATAGTCTTGCATGATGACATTAGCTCTAATCTACCTCAGATTACATCCTAATAATGAAACTTAATTACGAGCCATGAATTTTTATTGATGAAAACAATAACTGTAAATTGCACAAATGTAACAGTTAGCTAATTCTATGCTTTTTTATGTAGCTAACAACTTATCAACAATGTTATTTTTAGCATTGTGTCAATCATTCCAACCAAGATCCTATTCTTTCAAAATCCCTTGCATTTCCAAGCCACACAATAAAGTTCATCAATCTCTGAAGTCCACAAAAGATGGGCAAATCCAAGTCCAACTCGTTAAGTCAATCAAAAAAAAAAAATACATCGGCATGACGACCAGTAGCTTCTCAACATTATGTAGCAATAAGCGTATTTTAAAAATATTCTATCAATAACAAGGATTAATCGAAATCAGGAAAAAAAATAAACTGCTATTAATAATCAACAATGGAGCTAAGTTTACCATTATATGGAATAACGTGAGTAACATAATAATGAACAGTTATGATGTCTTCTTGGAAGTTCAAAAAGGGCCAAAAGGATTACCTAAAATATAGAGAAAAACTTTTGATTAACTGTTTTTATCCTGATTTATTTTATAAATTTAATCACATCATACCCTCTTTTTTTTTTTTATCACAAAACCTTTGCAATAAGCAATGAAAAATAGGATGTCATCAAGTAAACATTACTCTCTGGGAAGTTGTCAGGCTCGTCCCTAATCCAATAATTATTTATTTGATGTATAGAGATTTTAACTAATGATTTAGGTTTTATACCTCACAACTACCATAACTTATTTAACTTTTGCACCAAATTGAATATGTCTATTAGACTCTATGAATTCGAACCATTTAGGGAATCAATCACAATTTTAACTATTTACTTAAGTTTTAGACCCCACAGATAACATAACTTTTTTAACTTTAAAACCTAAGTAAATATACCGGTTAGACTTTTTCTAATTAAAACTAAACTGTTTCAAGAATCACACCTCAATCAAAAACATAAAATTTTTGTTTACTATGTATCCATGAAAGCAGTATTCTAGTTTCGCAAAGCAAACACATACTGGGCGTGTGGCGTGAGCCTGAGAGAGAGAATGAGATAAAGAGCAGATTCTTCATTCTTCAAATTCCAATTGCCAATGGACATATTCATTGCAGCTTCAAACATTAATATCCCTCCCCCCTTCTCAACTCCTTTACAGCATTCACTTTGAATTCAGAAATTAAGTTGGACTAACATCGCTTCATATCCATATTCATTCCTGCTACTTCTTCATTTTCTTTCTTATGTTAATCAGGATGGATTAATATTTCTATGTTAATATCTTTTGACAACAGATTTCTTATGCTAAAGTTCTCTTCAACAGCAAAATCTAGACATATCTGAGTAGTCTTCGTATCGCGAAATTAACATCTTATTTCATGCTATGCCATAGTGCTTAGCATCACTTCATGCCTAAAGTAATTCCTTAATTCCTCCTCCCCTGTTTTTTTTTTGGTTGCTTTGTATGTGGCCATAATAATAGCAATTGTGTACTCGATGCCATGTTTGAGATGTGTACTCTGGAGTCTGGACCATTAGAGGAGCTATGGTGAGTGACTGAGCATTTGTTAGGTACCATCTTAGGTGTCTATCAGCCATTAAAGTTCTTATATACATGTATCTGCCAGAAATTTATTGACATTACTGGGTTTCCAATCTGTTTATGTGAGTTTTTTGTGGGTGTTTTACATGAACTTAGCAAAGCCATTTGTTTATAATAAGAATTTTTCCGCTAATCTCATTTTTTGTGTGATTATCATGACAAAGTAATACTCCTGGAAGAATACATGCACGAAAAATGTAGTAGAACTATTAAAAGTTGAAAATGCTAGCTTGTGTGTGTGTGTAGATGTGGGATCAGAAGAACCCATTCCTTTGAATTGATCTTACCAATAGCTGACCAAACAAAAGTGACATGTCTAATGTTAATCAAAAAGAGGCTCATACTTTGGAATGCTCACCTCTTGTTGTTAATCAAAAAGAGTATAAGCTTTCAAACCTGCAACAATAGAAGCCGTTGAAGTAGGTCATAGTTGATAGACGTTTAAGCTATAAACAAACAAATGGAATCAGAATGATACAGATGATAAATGTACAATTTTATTTTTACTTCCTCTTTCTTTTTCTGCCCATAACATATATAAGGCTTGCAAGGTCTTTGTACCTGCTATGCATCTTCCCCCCAAATTCATGGAGCCTAACAACAAGAGAATTTGCATAAAATGAAATGACTGTGGCTATCATCAAACTAATCACATCTCCTATCCAACAGAGAGGAACCATAACAATACCAGCTGGTTAGAACAAAGCCCACTTGAACTATTGAATCTACCATTTTCAAAACAGGTAAAAGAAACTCAAATTAAAACAATTAAGTATCACTCTATTGTAAATCCCAAGGGACTATAGGAATTACCAATCTTTTAAAATGAATTGATATGAGATATGCCGGTGATATGAATGCATTTGCCTTGTTCTGACCACACCTTCCTTCCAATAAATCCTCTTCGCAGTGTCATTCAAAAAGTCATAATGGCGGACATACCATCTACTCCACCGATGTAGAATCTGTAAAACTTCCCAAGAAAATAGTTGGATGAATCATTGGCTGGTCTTTTATGAATAAAGCCTAATGTGTGACATGCGTGAAAAAAAATTTGATAGACAATTTTCACCCCCTACTCGATCTTAGATTCAATTTTCATTAAAGTGAAGCGCAACATACGAAGTAATGGAAAGAATATAAACATTATCAAACCACTTCACCTTCAATACATTGTTACATTAATCATTATTTAAAGTGAGATGTCACTCAAACAAGAAGGCATAAAAATCAAAACGAATACAAACCTATCCAAAATAAGCCATGTTAGAATTGTTTCAAGCTGGCAAAGAACCACATATAATCAAAATAACACGTTGAGAAGCCCATTTAGATAGTGACATTCCTTCAATGATAGGAAGAAACATGAGAGCTTCAAATTACTGGATTATTGCCCTTCATCTTCCTAGACCTTCATTCACCAACCAGAGGGTACTTTTCATGGAATGATTATAACATTTCATAAAGGAAGAAGGAAAATGAAAACTTTGAAATGAAGTAAGCACTTGGATCTATCTTCTTTGGTAATATTAAATATTCTCATTTTTTCCCAAAGTAATGAACTCCTATTAGAAGGAAAACCAAACTAATTTAGACAGCAGGCACCACATAAACGCACTAAACAGAGGTTTAAAGAGACTTTAATCAAACATGGCTACTACGAAACATGAGGTAGAAGGAAAGCCAAAGATTGAAATAATTAACCGAACGCATGAGCTGGGTTAAAATAAAGAGGAAGGTAAAGCAGAGAGTTACCAGTTGATGCTTCCAGGTTTGAAAAATAGTACCTCAGCAAACTAAGGAGTCCAACCTGCATCTTCCCTTGACATCTACAGAGGATCGTGAGATAAATTAAAGGTCCAAGTGAAAAAGAAATGCATGATCGATTATACTACAGTGTAAGACTATGAGATGCAATGTTGATCCAGAATATGTTGAAATGCAAGAAATATGTGTCCATAAGAAGAAAATCATAAAATGATCAAAGAATCAGCTTTCAAATGCAATTAAACTTATGCTAATGATGATCTGATATCTGGTATAATACTGTTGTCAAATAGATTCTTTAGGACAAATGAAGATGAAGTTTGCCGGGAAAAAACAAATGAATTAAACATGGGATAGACGAATATAATGATTAAAGGGAGACAGAGGGAGATGGAGAAGGTGAAGAGAGGCAGATGGCTTTTTGTTCTTCACCAGTAGTGAATACGTAGGAGAGTGAGAGGGGGAAGATGAAGATAGAGAGAGCAAATAAATAATCAATCAATAACGGCAGATTTTTGGGAGTGCAATGATTTAGGTTTACTCTGGTTTTAATGTCGAGGATATGAACGACATAGTTGTGATTTTGAAGGGTAGAAGTTAAAAAAATATGTTTGATATTTTAAGGTAGTATAGATTAGTTATGTACATATATTTAGTATTTCATGTATTCATTTCAACTTTAATTATTGATTTTAACTCTGATGATGTTCATACTATTATGATTAATAATAAAACAGTACACTATCACCTTTTTGTTTCCCCACATAATGGACTTGACTTGACAACTTTTGGTCTTCTAATTCTAACCACATAAATTTATTTGAGTTTTTACCAAAAGTTTTTTGTGACTACAAAAAAGCTTGAAAATTTTCTCCAAAGTTGATGTCTGGATTTTATGGACATAGAAAAACCAAGAATTTATGTTAACTACAAAAATCTTTTAAAACTTTTTCTCTCTTCCCTACTGGATTTCAAGAATTGCTATAATAATTTTCTTGCTTGATGTATTTGTTTGACGTGAGAGTTTCCTCTCTACATCGTAGAACTCAATTCCTAGGTAATCACATTTGCCCCTATTTATATTTTTGGGGACTTGAGATTTTCCCAAAAATAAAAAGAGCTTGTGGGTTTGTCTTTGTATGTTGATGGTCTTGATCATAAATTTATGTGCACAAACACAATGTTGTAAGAACTTATACTTGTTTAGTTTTTTAGCCATTTGATTGAATGTTAGTTGGATAATTACTTTCAACTCAACTCTTCATTATTTTTTTTCACTCTGTCTTGATAAAAATATTTCAAGAAATATGCAAAATCATTGAACAACAAGTGCCTAGAGAAGTAAGATTGTGACACCCCAAAATCCGGGGGTCCGTTGATCACCCATCAACCCGCGGAATACTCATGGATACAGTGTAACTCAATATCACACGTCATGCCCCATTCATCGGGATCCATGATTTAGCAAAAGTCGGGCAGAGCCTCCTTTGTATGGGGAGCTCTACCCAAACACACCTTGTGCACCAAGCAAACACATAACCTATCCAAGGTCTCTTATAAAATCTATGGCCACACCGGGTCCATTTATAAGAAAACATTGACCACACCGGATCCATTTATCCATACTCTAATATCACAAGTTTATGCATTAAGCATATATAACACAAGTTCAGAACTTTAAATCTTCTACATACATTACATGCCAAAATGTAATTTTAACATAAGTTTACAAAATAGTCTTGGTTAGAGGCCACATGTCGGCCCCCTTTCACCCTTAAGGCCCCGCTTCTGGTCCACGACTACCTGTTGACTACCGGTAGTCAAAGGCAGATTTTGTCCATTTCAATAATTTTCATTTCCAACTCATTTCAAACCTTTCCAAGGTCACCCAAACATATATATTCATGTTTTCTACATTATAAAAAGTCCATGGAAGTCCATTTAATACAATTCCATATATTTACACATTAAAATGGAATTTATACGAAAACTTTACAAGTTAAACCATAAAAGCCACAAGTCGGCTTTTCTTCATTCTTGGGGTCCCGTATGAGGGTCTCCCACCGGCGTATAGTCCGCACCTGAAATGTTTCCCGTATAGGGTGAGCCAACGCCCAGTAGAGAAAATCCTACAAAGGCTACTCTCCCCCTAGATGCTCATACTCATGTAATAATCACATAAAACATATAATCTAGCATTTCATGCTAATATGCATTCTATGTTGGAATGCAACAATGCCATGCCATGGAATGAGGTGACACTCACTCATGCATTTCAACCCGAGTCCTCACCGACTCACACAACACAATGTAATGCCAAAGTGTAATGATCCGCCTTCGACGGAGAAAAACATCCAATGGTCGTTTTGAATAGGAAATCATTCGTTTTATAAAATAATCCGATCATCTTTGGATTCAACCCATTGAATGGGTGTTTTTATAACAAAAATCCCTTGTGTTTTCTTTGGGCAACGGATTTTGGTATCACAACCGCCGGCTCCGTGGGCCATGTCACTTTTCTGGAATTTCACCTCCGGAAAGTGACTGAACCAAGTGGTTTAGGGTTTCTCACCCAAGGAAGTCGTCATGCCCCTTCTTGCTTTACCCAACACAAGTTTTCCTTATGCAATGCAACCGTGCAACTCAAAGAGGATAGTCGATCCACTTTTTCCCGAGTCCACATATCAACCACCAATATTTGGTGTTTGATCCACGACACATGCACACACCCACACTCATGTCCATGACCCATGAATGCGATGCCAATTCACACACACACACACACACCCATGTCTTATAACCATGAATGTGATGTACCCATGAGAATGCAATGTAATGTACCAATTGCACCCTAACCACATGTTCGATATGTATGAGTGTCATATGAACAATGTCAGGATAAATCGACATATCCAATTTACTTCATATCATAAGCATATAAATATCATAATTTAACACCTTGCCAACACATAACAAGCATGCATATATCAACATTTCATCCAATAACCATTTTCAAGCATGTTATCACATAAGCATGCAATTAACATACTAAACCCATCAATACATATTTCATTTTCACCAAGGCATATAACCAACACCTTCAAAGCACGCAAAACATGTAATCACATAATGTACTCAATTTCATCATCAAGCTCAAGAAATCATATCTAGTGATTTCTACACCATTATACCAAGATAGAATTTATTCTATCCATTCCTTAATATCCACATATCATAATCTCCCAATAGAATTATAAAGCAACCACCTCTAAATGTCAATTCCATTTAGACATTCACTTTACCAATTTTCCCATATCCATTTTTTTACACTTCAAGTTCCTTTATGAAATTTACCCAATGAGTAATTTCTATACCCATTTTGTACAAGCTTTGCTTAGCACATTTGGTACCCATTTCCCCACACATGATCTACGCTAGTGGTTTAATGCCCAATTCTCATCCTATGGATCAAGAATCACATTAGGTATTTCTCTACATACCCAATCCAAGGTAAAGTTTACTCTACCCATTTTCAATACCCATTTCACCCAACAATAACAATAGGCAAGTGATGCATATATATATACACCTACCCATTCCATATCACCCTTTTTGATAAGCAACTAAGGTGAGGAATAATCCCAAATAGGAAGAATCCTATACGTCATCGTGTAACACAAGAAATTACTCTAAGTAATTTCTACACCACCATTTCAAGATAGAATATATTGTATCCACTTTCAACATCCATTTAATCATGTCACCAACAATAGGTAAAAGCCCCATTTAATCAAGTCACCAACCATGGGTAAGAGTCTTATACAAAGTCTCCTACATCAACCCCTTCCACATAAACATTATAGCATGAAATAAGCCCAAAACAGCCCATAAGTTTAACTCAAAACAGTCCGCAATTTCAGCCTCAAGGCAACCACAATTTCAGTCCCCAAACAACCATAAAAACAGTCCACTAATTAGCCACAAAACAGTCCACTAATTAGCCACAAAACATTCCACTAATTAACCACAAAACAGTCCATTAATTATCCACAAAACAGTCCCCAAATTAAGCTATATAGCAGCCCCGAAATAGGCTATAAACCAGTCCACTATTTCATTCACTTCCACAAAGGAATACAAGTAACTTCCATGTATCAATTGTAAGCTAAAATTTAGCTTAAGTTATTCTTATAATCAATTCTTCATTTCCTTAAAAACATACAATTTTAATTGTGAGTCACACCACCCAAATATGTTATTCCACTTTCACCCAAATAACAACTTTAATCCTTTAAGGCATTTCATCAAACGCCATATAAGCATAATGTCATGTAATCACAAGGTATAGCCCTCACACATCAATTATCATCATTCTAGACAGTTAATCAAATACCTTCAAGGCACCATATAACATATAGCATGCCTCCACCATCTCAAGTTCCAAGTGATCACACAAGAACTTCCATTTCTACAACCCTAGACATACATGTATATCACAATAATCACATACATTCACACAAGCATTTTGTCAAATACCTTGTAGGCACAAGTTATAAATCACCCAACATGCCTCAAATTTTCCCAAGTTACAACCTAATCACATGTAACTTATAGACACCAAATTCAAGCTATAATTCATTAAGAGGCATCATTAATCACACTTCCTTATTTCAACCCTTTGAACCATGCATATATACACATATGTTTATATACATATACACATATACATACATCAAGGACTAGAATATGCCAAGGGAGGAGAACCCCTACCTCTTGTAGCGTGAGGAATCCCCGTAGGAAACTCCAAGAAGCCAACCCAAGCCCATTTCAAGCTTCTCCAAAATTTCGGTTTCCATACCTTCGGTGAAAACCGTCGTTCTTGGTGTCCACGCGTAGCCCTAGTCACGTAGATCAACTCTCCCTTCTAGCGCGACGGAATCCGAGCGACGAAAGTCGAAGAATCGGCGGAAGAAAGTCTTGAGAAACCCTTGTTTTCTCTCTTTCTCTCTCTCTCTTTTCTAACGTGTGAGACCAGCTGAGAGTTGGGTGAAAAAATCTGATTTTCCAGCCATTTAACCCCTATTTATAATTTTAGAATACTTGGCCCACAATTGGCCACACGTCTCTTTTAGTTCCGGGTCCGTTTTAATCCCGAAACGACTAAATTTCGACCCGATTCAAGTTCAAAATATTTTATATGAAATTTATTTAAATTATTTTCAAATTCTCCATATTTTAACAAAATTTTCGTTTTTGGGGTCACCCGAGACTCGACCGCCTCGTAAAACGCAAAAAATCCGACTGTCTCGGAATTCGATGAAATTTTATAGGGTAACTAGATTTCGCGAGACGAATCCAACGGTGAAATCCGTTTCGTCATCCGAGATCTAGAAAAATTCAGTTTTTCAACTAGTACCGAAGTGGCAATTCACCTATTGCCCTTGTTCGTCAAAGTTTAAATTTTCCGGGGTTTCACATTCTTCCCCCCTTAAAAGAATTTCGTCCCCGAAATTCACACCCTCTTGTACATTCGACCATATGCATAAGTTACAACAATACTGTCTAAACTGTCCCACATGTATCTGTCTCTCTCCCGGACTAGGTTCTAGACGCAACCAAGTCCGTCCGTAAAGGCACCACATATCCCGTGTACCTCTGTCCCATTTCCGGGTCAACTAGAATAGGGGGTAAAGTAACCTTCTTTGTAATTTGACAATAGTACCGAAGCATCCCAAGGCGAAGCATTCGGTAGTGAAGTCCTTATTCAACCTAGAGTTCTCACAACTCTACCAGTGTCCTTCTATGAGGAGCCATAGAGTAAACAACATACCGGGGTGTAACTCAACACTGAAGTTTACATCCCTGCGTGGAGGCAAACATTCGTAAGCTCATAAACATCTGAGGTGGACGAAATTCATGTCTCACTTCGTTCTCTAAGGTAAAGCTTGCTAGCTAACCCATTAACTACCCGTTCCAACGGAATTCATATTTTACTTGAGGTAAACGTCATGCGTTTTCCCTAAAACTTAAAACATACACACTCCAAGGTGTAAACAGTGACCCGCTGATGATCATAATCACCGACGACTCAGTGTGCCGTCAATCCGTCCATCCCAAGGATGACATCAAATTCTAACATGTCCGTGGAGTAGAATCCCCAAGAATCCTAGTTCACATTCCCGACATACCCATTTAGTACTCACCCTAGCTCCTAGGGGAGAACTCACCCACAATGGCTCTTCCAAGGTTTCAACCTCTAAGCCCAATTCCTTTATGCAATTTAAATTGTCATAAAATAATAACTAGTATCCCAATGTAGGAACTCAGTTCAAAACATTGTGAATTTTCTCACCGTCTCACTAGTAGACCATGTGTCACACACTAGTAGACATTTAACCCATGAACTATCCCGTTCATCCCTTTTTCGAACCTCCAAGATTATGTTTTCTAACCCTAGTGTTCCTCTTTTTCCATATACATTTTACCATGCATATACTTCACATAACAATCATCACATAATACGTAGCATATAGTCATGTGACATTTAAACACATAATCATAGAGTAATTAAGGCACATAACATGTAGCAAAGAAGCACATAACATGTAATGCACAATGCATGCAATGGTCTAGACCCAATGCCCAACAAGCCTAGGTAATTCGTATACCTATGCTCTGATACCAAGCTGTGACACCCCAAAATCCGGGGGTCCGTTGATCACCCATCAACCCGCGGAATACTCATGGATACAGTGTAACTCAATATCACACGTCATGCCCCATTCATCGGGATCCATGATTTAGCAAAAGTCGGGCAGAGCCTCCTTTGTATGGGGAGCTCTACCCAAACACACCCTGTGCACCAAGCAAACACATAACCTATCCAAGGTCTCTTATAAAATCTATGGCCACACCGGGTCCATTTATAAGAAAACATTGACCACACCGGATCCATTTATCCATACTCTAATATCACAAGTTTATGCATTAAGCATATATAACACAAGTTCAGAACTTTAAATCTTCTACATACATTACATGCCAAAATGTAGTTTTAACATAAGTTTACAAAATAGTCTTTGTTAGAGGCCACATGTCGGCCCCCTTTCACCCTTAAGGCCCCGCTTCTGGTCCACGACTACCTGTTGACTACCGGTAGTCAAAGGCAGATTTTGTCCATTTCAATAATTTTCATTTCCAACTCATTTCAAACCTTTCCAAGGTCACCCAAACATATATATTCATGTTTTCTACATTATAAAAAGTCCATGGAAGTCCATTTAATACAATTCCATATATTTACACATTAAAATGGAATTTATACGAAAACTTTACAAGTTAAACCATAAAAGCCACAAGTCGGCTTTTCTTCATTCTTGGGGTCCCGTATGAGGGTCTCCCACCGGCGTATAGTCCGCACCTGAAATGTTTCCCGTATAGGGTGAGCCAACGCCCAGTAGAGAAAATCCTACAAAGGCTACTCTCCCCCTAGATGCTCATGCTCATGTAATAATCACATAAAACATATAATCTAGCATTTCATGCTAATATGCATTCTATGTTGGAATGCAACAATGCCATGCCATGGAATGAGGTGACACTCACTCATGCATTTCAACCCGAGTCCTCACCGACTCACACAACACAATGTAATGCCAAAGTGTAATGATCCGCCTTCGACGGAGAAAAACATCCAATGGTCGTTTTGAATAGGAAATCATTCGTTTTATAAAATAATCCGATCATCTTTGGATTCAACCCATTGAATGGGTGTTTTTATAACAAAAATCCCTTGTGTTTTCTTTGGGCAACGGATTTTGGTATCACAACCGCCGGCTCCGTGGGCCATGTCACTTTTCTGGAATTTCACCTCCGGAAAGTGACTGAACCAAGTGGTTTAGGGTTTCTCACCCAAGGAAGTCGTCATGCCCCTTCTTGCTTTACCCAACACAAGTTTTCCTTATGCAATGCAACCGTGCAACTCAAAGAGGATAGTCGATCCACTTTTTCCCGAGTCCACATATCAACCACCAATATTTGGTGTTTGATCCACGACACATGCACACACCCACACTCATGTCCATGACCCATGAATGCGATGCCAATTCACACACACACACACACACCCATGTCTTATAACCATGAATGTGATGTACCCATGAGAATGCAATGTAATGTACCAATTGCACCCTAACCACATGTTCGATATGTATGAGTGTCATATGAACAATGTCAGGATAAATCGACATATCCAATTTACTTCATATCATAAGCATATAAATATCATAATTTAACACCTTGCCAACACATAACAAGCATGCATATATCAACATTTCATCCAATAACCATTTTCAAGCATGTTATCACATAAGCATGCAATTAACATACTAAACCCATCAATACATATTTCATTTTCACCAAGGCATATAACCAACACCTTCAAAGCACGCAAAACATGTAATCACATAATGTACTCAATTTCATCATCAAGCTCAAGAAATCATATCTAGTGATTTCTACACCATTATACCAAGATAGAATTTATTCTATCCATTCCTTAATATCCACATATCATAATCTCCCAATAGAATTATAAAGCAACCACCTCTAAATGTCAATTCCATTTAGACATTCACTTTACCAATTTTCCCATATCCATTTTTTTACACTTCAAGTTCCTTTATGAAATTTACCCAATGAGTAATTTCTATACCCATTTTGTACAAGCTTTGCTTAGCACATTTGGTACCCATTTCCCCACACATGATCTACGCTAGTGGTTTAATGCCCAATTCTCATCCTATGGATCAAGAATCACATTAGGTATTTCTCTACATACCCAATCCAAGGTAAAGTTTACTCTACCCATTTTCAATACCCATTTCACCCAACAATAACAATAGGCAAGTGATGCATATATATATACACCTACCCATTCCATATCACCCTTTTTGATAAGCAACTAAGGTGAGGAATAATCCCAAATAGGAAGAATCCTATACGTCATCGTGTAACACAAGAAATTACTCTAAGTAATTTCTACACCACCATTTCAAGATAGAATATATTGTATCCACTTTCAACATCCATTTAATCATGTCACCAACAATAGGTAAAAGCCCCATTTAATCAAGTCATCAACCATGGGTAAGAGTCCTATACAAAGTCTCCTACATCAACCCCTTCCACATAAACATTATAGCATGAAATAAGCCCAAAACAGCCCATAAGTTTAACTCAAAACAGTCCGCAATTTCAGCCTCAAGGCAACCACAATTTCAGTCCCCAAACAACCATAAAAACAGTCCACTAATTAGCCACAAAACAGTCCACTAATTAGCCACAAAACATTCCACTAATTAACCACAAAACAGTCCATTAATTATCCACAAAACAGTCCCCAAATTAAGCTATATAGCAGCCCCGAAATAGGCTATAAACCAGTCCACTATTTCATTCACTTCCACAAAGGAATACAAGTAACTTCCATGTATCAATTGTAAGCTAAAATTTAGCTTAAGTTATTCTTATAATCAATTCTTCATTTCCTTAAAAACATACAATTTTAATTGTGAGTCACACCACCCAAATATGTTATTCCACTTTCACCCAAATAACAACTTTAATCCTTTAAGGCATTTCATCAAACGTCATATAAGCATAATGTCATGTAATCACAAGGTATAGCCCTCACACATCAATTATCATCATTCTAGGCAGTTAATCAAATACCTTCAAGGCACCATATAACATATAGCATGCCTCCACCATCTCAAGTTCCAAGTGATCACACAAGAACTTCCATTTCTACAACCCTAGACATACATGTATATCACAATAATCACATACATTCACACAAGCATTTTGTCAAATACCTTGTAGGCACAAGTTATAAATCACCCAACATGCCTCAAATTTTCCCAAGTTACAACCTAATCACATGTAACTTATAGACACCAAATTCAAGCTATAATTCATTAAGAGGCATCATTAATCACACTTCCTTATTTCAACCCTTTGAACCATGCATATATACACATATGTTTATATACATATACACATATACATACATCAAGGACTAGAATATGCCAAGGGAGGAGAACCCCTACCTCTTGTAGCGTGAGGAATCCCCGTAGGAAACTCCAAGAAGCCAACCCAAGCCCATTTCAAGCTTCTCCAAAATTTCGGTTTCCATACCTTCGGTGAAAACCGTCGTTCTTGGTGTCCACGCGTAGCCCTAGTCACGTAGATCAACTCTCCCTTCTAGCGCGACGGAATCCGAGCGACGAAAGTCGAAGAATCGGCGGAAGAAAGTCTTGAGAAACCCTTGTTTTCTCTCTTTCTCTCTCTCTCTTTTCTAACGTGTGAGACCAGCTGAGAGTTGGGTGAAAAAATCTGATTTTCCAGCCATTTAACCCCTATTTATAATTTTAGAATACTTGGCCCACAATTGGCCACACGTCTCTTTTAGTTCCGGGTCCGTTTTAATCCCGAAACGACTAAATTTCGACCCGATTCAAGTTCAAAATATTTTATATGAAATTTATTTAAATTATTTTCAAATTCTCCATATTTTAACAAAATTTTCGTTTTTGGGGTCACCCGAGACTCGACCGCCTCGTAAAACGCAAAAAATCCGACTGTCTCGGAATTCGATGAAATTTTATAGGGTAACTAGATTTCGCGAGACGAATCCAACGGTGAAATCCGTTTCGTCATCCGAGATCTAGAAAAATTCAGTTTTTCAACTAGTACCGAAGTGGCAATTCACCTATTGCCCTTGTTCGTCAAAGTTTAAATTTTCCGGGGTTTCACATTCTTCCCCCCTTAAAAGAATTTCGTCCCCGAAATTCACACCCTCTTGTACATTCGACCATATGCATAAGTTACAACAATACTGTCTAAACTGTCCCACATGTATCTGTCTCTCTCCCGGACTAGGTTCTAGACGCAACCAAGTCCGTCCGTAAAGGCACCACATATCCCGTGTACCTCTGTCCCATTTCCGGGACAACTAGAATAGTGGGTAAAGTAACCTTCTTTGTAATTTGACAATAGTACCGAAGCATCCCAAGGCGAAGCATTCGGTAGTGAAGTCCTTATTCAACCTAGAGTTCTCACAACTCTACCAGTGTCCTTCTATGAGGAGCCATAGAGTAAACAACATACCGGGGTGTAACTCAACACTGAAGTTTACATCCCTGCGTGGAGGCAAACATTCGTAAGCTCATAAACATCTGAGGTGGACGAAATTCATGTCTCACTTCGTTCTCTAAGGTAAAGCTTGCTAGCTAACCCATTAACTACCCGTTCCAACGGAATTCATATTTTACTTGAGGTAAACGTCATGCGTTTTCCCTAAAACTTAAAACATACACACTCCAAGGTGTAAACAGTGACCCGCTGATGATCATAATCACCGACGACTCAGTGTGCCGTCAATCCGTCCATCCCAAGGATGACATCAAATTCTAACATGTCCGTGGAGTAGAATCCCCAAGAATCCTAGTTCACATTCCCGACATACCCATTTAGTACTCACCCTAGCTCCTAGGGGAGAACTCACCCACAATGGCTCTTCCAAGGTTTCAACCTCTAAGCCCAATTCCTTTATGCAATTTAAATTGTCATAAAATAATAACTAGTATCCCAATGTAGGAACTCAGTTCAAAACATTGTGAATTTTCTCACCGTCTCACTAGTAGACCATGTGTCACACACTAGTAGACATTTAACCCATGAACTATCCCGTTCATCCCTTTTTCGAACCTCCAAGATTATGTTTTCTAACCCTAGTGTTCCTCTTTTTCCATATACATTTTACCATGCATATACTTCACATAACAATCATCACATAATACGTAGCATATAGTCATGTGACATTTAAACACATAATCATAGAGTAATTAAGGCACATAACATGTAGCAAAGAAGCACATAACATGTAATGCACAATGCATGCAATGGTCTAGACCCAATGCCCAACAAGCCTAGGTAATTCGTATACCTATGCTCTGATACCAAGCTGTGACACCCCAAAATCCGGGGGTCCGTTGATCACCCATCAACCCGCGGAATACTCATGGATACAGTGTAACTCAATATCACACGTCATGCCCCATTCATCGGGATCCATGATTTAGCAAAAGTCGGGCAGAGCCTCCTTTGTATGGGGAGCTCTACCCAAACACACCCTGTGCACCAAGCAAACACATAACCTATCCAAGGTCTCTTATAAAATCTATGGCCACACCGGGTCCATTTATAAGAAAACATTGACCACACCGGATCCATTTATCCATACTCTAATATCACAAGTTTATGCATTAAGCATATATAACACAAGTTCAGAACTTTAAATCTTCTACATACATTACATGCCAAAATGTAGTTTTAACATAAGTTTACAAAATAGTCTTTGTTAGAGGCCACATGTCGGCCCCCTTTCACCCTTAAGGCCCCGCTTCTGGTCCACGACTACCTGTTGACTACCGGTAGTCAAAGGCAGATTTTGTCCATTTCAATAATTTTCATTTCCAACTCATTTCAAACCTTTCCAAGGTCACCCAAACATATATATTCATGTTTTCTACATTATAAAAAGTCCATGGAAGTCCATTTAATACAATTCCATATATTTACACATTAAAATGGAATTTATACGAAAACTTTACAAGTTAAACCATAAAAGCCACAAGTCGGCTTTTCTTCATTCTTGGGGTCCCGTATGAGGGTCTCCCACCGGCGTATAGTCCGCACCTGAAATGTTTCCCGTATAGGGTGAGCCAACGCCCAGTAGAGAAAATCCTACAAAGGCTACTCTCCCCCTAGATGCTCATGCTCATGTAATAATCACATAAAACATATAATCTAGCATTTCATGCTAATATGCATTCTATGTTGGAATGCAACAATGCCATGCCATGGAATGAGGTGACACTCACTCATGCATTTCAACCCGAGTCCTCACCGACTCACACAACACAATGTAATGCCAAAGTGTAATGATCCGCCTTCGACGGAGAAAAACATCCAATGGTCGTTTTGAATAGGAAATCATTCGTTTTATAAAATAATCCGATCATCTTTGGATTCAACCCATTGAATGGGTGTTTTTATAACAAAAATCCCTTGTGTTTTCTTTGGGCAACGGATTTTGGTATCACAACCGCCGGCTCCGTGGGCCATGTCACTTTTCTGGAATTTCACCTCCGGAAAGTGACTGAACCAAGTGGTTTAGGGTTTCTCACCCAAGGAAGTCGTCATGCCCCTTCTTGCTTTACCCAACACAAGTTTTCCTTATGCAATGCAACCGTGCAACTCAAAGAGGATAGTCGATCCACTTTTTCCCGAGTCCACATATCAACCACCAATATTTGGTGTTTGATCCACGACACATGCACACACCCACACTCATGTCCATGACCCATGAATGCGATGCCAATTCACACACACACACACCCATGTCTTATAACCATGAATGTGATGTACCCATGAGAATGCAATGTAATGTACCAATTGCACCCTAACCACATGTTCGATATGTATGAGTGTCATATGAACAATGTCAGGATAAATCGACATATCCAATTTACTTCATATCATAAGCATATAAATATCATAATTTAACACCTTGCCAACACATAACAAGCATGCATATATCAACATTTCATCCAATAACCATTTTCAAGCATGTTATCACATAAGCATGCAATTAACATACTAAACCCATCAATACATATTTCATTTTCACCAAGGCATATAACCAACACCTTCAAAGCACGCAAAACATGTAATCACATAATGTACTCAATTTCATCATCAAGCTCAAGAAATCATATCTAGTGATTTCTACACCATTATACCAAGATAGAATTTATTCTATCCATTCCTTAATATCCACATATCATAATCTCCCAATAGAATTATAAAGCAACCACCTCTAAATGTCAATTCCATTTAGACATTCACTTTACCAATTTTCCCATATCCATTTTTTTACACTTCAAGTTCCTTTATGAAATTTACCCAATGAGTAATTTCTATACCCATTTTGTACAAGCTTTGCTTAGCACATTTGGTACCCATTTCCCCACACATGATCTACGCTAGTGGTTTAATGCCCAATTCTCATCCTATGGATCAAGAATCACATTAGGTATTTCTCTACATACCCAATCCAAGGTAAAGTTTACTCTACCCATTTTCAATACCCATTTCACCCAACAATAACAATAGGCAAGTGATGCATATATATATACACCTACCCATTCCATATCACCCTTTTTGATAAGCAACTAAGGTGAGGAATAATCCCAAATAGGAAGAATCCTATACGTCATCGTGTAACACAAGAAATTACTCTAAGTAATTTCTACACCACCATTTCAAGATAGAATATATTGTATCCACTTTCAACATCCATTTAATCATGTCACCAACAATAGGTAAAAGCCCCATTTAATCAAGTCACCAACCATGGGTAAGAGTCCTATACAAAGTCTCCTACATCAACCCCTTCCACATAAACATTATAGCATGAAATAAGCCCAAAACAGCCCATAAGTTTAACTCAAAACAGTCCGCAATTTCAGCCTCAAGGCAACCACAATTTCAGTCCCCAAACAACCATAAAAACAGTCCACTAATTAGCCACAAAACAGTCCACTAATTAGCCACAAAACATTCCACTAATTAACCACAAAACAGTCCATTAATTATCCACAAAACAGTCCCCAAATTAAGCTATATAGCAGCCCCGAAATAGGCTATAAACCAGTCCACTATTTCATTCACTTCCACAAAGGAATACAAGTAACTTCCATGTATCAATTGTAAGCTAAAATTTAGCTTAAGTTATTCTTATAATCAATTCTTCATTTCCTTAAAAACATACAATTTTAATTGTGAGTCACACCACCCAAATATGTTATTCCACTTTCACCCAAATAACAACTTTAATCCTTTAAGGCATTTCATCAAACGCCATATAAGCATAATGTCATGTAATCACAAGGTATAGCCCTCACACATCAATTATCATCATTCTAGGCAGTTAATCAAATACCTTCAAGGCACCATATAACATATAGCATGCCTCCACCATCTCAAGTTCCAAGTGATCACACAAGAACTTCCATTTCTACAACCCTAGACATACATGTATATCACAATAATCACATACATTCACACAAGCATTTTGTCAAATACCTTGTAGGCACAAGTTATAAATCACCCAACATGCCTCAAATTTTCCCAAGTTACAACCTAATCACATGTAACTTATAGACACCAAATTCAAGCTAGAATTCATTAAGAGGCATCATTAATCACACTTCCTTATTTCAACCCTTTGAACCATGCATATATACACATATGTTTATATACATATACACATATACATACATCAAGGACTAGAATATGCCAAGGGAGGAGAACCCCTACCTCTTGTAGCGTGAGGAATCCCCGTAGGAAACTCCAAGAAGCCAACCCAAGCCCATTTCAAGCTTCTCCAAAATTTCGGTTTCCATACCTTCGGTGAAAACCGTCGTTCTTGGTGTCCACGCGTAGCCCTAGTCACGTAGATCAACTCTCCCTTCTAGCGCGACGGAATCCGAGCGACGAAAGTCGAAGAATCGGCGGAAGAAAGTCTTGAGAAACCCTTGTTTTCTCTCTTTCTCTCTCTCTCTTTTCTAACGTGTGAGACCAGCTGAGAGTTGGGTGAAAAAATCTGATTTTCCAGCCATTTAACCCCTATTTATAATTTTAGAATACTTGGCCCACAATTGGCCACACGTCTCTTTTAGTTCCGGGTCCGTTTTAATCCCGAAACGACTAAATTTCGACCCGATTCAAGTTCAAAATATTTTATATGAAATTTATTTAAATTATTTTCAAATTCTCCATATTTTAACAAAATTTTCGTTTTTGGGGTCACCCGAGACTCGACCGCCTCGTAAAACGCAAAAAATCCGACTGTCTCGGAATTCGATGAAATTTTATAGGGTAACTAGATTTCGCGAGACGAATCCAACGGTGAAATCCGTTTCGTCATCCGAGATCTAGAAAAATTCAGTTTTTCAACTAGTACCGAAGTGGCAATTCACCTATTGCCCTTGTTCGTCAAAGTTTAAATTTTCCGGGGTTTCACATTCTTCCCCCCTTAAAAGAATTTCGTCCCCGAAATTCACACCCTCTTGTACATTCGACCATATGCATAAGTTACAACAATACTGTCTAAACTGTCCCACATGTATCTGTCTCTCTCCCGGACTAGGTTCTAGACGCAACCAAGTCCGTCCGTAAAGGCACCACATATCCCGTGTACCTCTGTCCCATTTCCGGGACAACTAGAATAGTGGGTAAAGTAACCTTCTTTGTAATTTGACAATAGTACCGAAGCATCCCAAGGCGAAGCATTCGGTAGTGAAGTCCTTATTCAACCTAGAGTTCTCACAACTCTACCAGTGTCCTTCTATGAGGAGCCATAGAGTAAACAACATACCGGGGTGTAACTCAACACTGAAGTTTACATCCCTGCGTGGAGGCAAACATTCGTAAGCTCATAAACATCTGAGGTGGACGAAATTCATGTCTCACTTCGTTCTCTAAGGTAAAGCTTGCTAGCTAACCCATTAACTACCCGTTCCAACGGAATTCATATTTTACTTGAGGTAAACGTCATGCGTTTTCCCTAAAACTTAAAACATACACACTCCAAGGTGTAAACAGTGACCCGCTGATGATCATAATCACCGACGACTCAGTGTGCCGTCAATCCGTCCATCCCAAGGATGACATCAAATTCTAACATGTCCGTGGAGTAGAATCCCCAAGAATCCTAGTTCACATTCCCGACATACCCATTTAGTACTCACCCTAGCTCCTAGGGGAGAACTCACCCACAATGGCTCTTCCAAGGTTTCAACCTCTAAGCCCAATTCCTTTATGCAATTTAAATTGTCATAAAATAATAACTAGTATCCCAATGTAGGAACTCAGTTCAAAACATTGTGAATTTTCTCACCGTCTCACTAGTAGACCATGTGTCACACACTAGTAGACATTTAACCCATGAACTATCCCGTTCATCCCTTTTTCGAACCTCCAAGATTATGTTTTCTAACCCTAGTGTTCCTCTTTTTCCATATACATTTTACCATGCATATACTTCACATAACAATCATCACATAATACGTAGCATATAGTCATGTGACATTTAAACACATAATCATAGAGTAATTAAGGCACATAACATGTAGCAAAGAAGCACATAACATGTAATGCACAATGCATGCAATGGTCTAGACCCAATGCCCAACAAGCCTAGGTAATTCGTATACCTATGCTCTGATACCAAGCTGTGACACCCCAAAATCCGAGGGTCCGTTGATCACCCATCAACCCGCGGAATACTCATGGATACAGTGTAACTCAATATCACACGTCATGCCCCATTCATCGGGATCCATGATTTAGCAAAAGTCGGGCAGAGCCTCCTTTGTATGGGGAGCTCTACCCAAACACACCCTGTGCACCAAGCAAACACATAACCTATCCAAGGTCTCTTATAAAATCTATGGCCACACCGGGTCCATTTATAAGAAAACATTGACCACACCGGATCCATTTATCCATACTCTAATATCACAAGTTTATGCATTAAGCATATATAACACAAGTTCAGAACTTTAAATCTTCTACATACATTACATGCCAAAATGTAGTTTTAACATAAGTTTACAAAATAGTCTTTGTTAGAGGCCACATGTCGGCCCCCTTTCACCCTTAAGGCCCCGCTTCTGGTCCACGACTACCTGTTGACTACCGGTAGTCAAAGGCAGATTTTGTCCATTTCAATAATTTTCATTTCCAACTCATTTCAAACATTTCCAAGGTCACCCAAACATATATATTCATGTTTTCTACATTATAAAAAGTCCATGGAAGTCCATTTAATACAATTCCATATATTTACACATTAAAATGGAATTTATACGAAAACTTTACAAGTTAAACCATAAAAGCCACAAGTCGGCTTTTCTTCATTCTTGGGGTCCCGTATGAGGGTCTCCCACCGGCGTATAGTCCGCACCTGAAATGTTTCCCGTATAGGGTGAGCCAACGCCCAGTAGAGAAAATCCTACAAAGGCTACTCTCCCCCTAGATGCTCATGCTCATGTAATAATCACATAAAACATATAATCTAGCATTTCATGCTAATATGCATTCTATGTTGGAATGCAACAATGCCATGCCATGGAATGAGGTGACACTCACTCATGCATTTCAACCCGAGTCCTCACCGACTCACACAACACAATGTAATGCCAAAGTGTAATGATCCGCCTTCGACGGAGAAAAACATCCAATGGTCGTTTTGAATAGGAAATCATTCGTTTTATAAAATAATCCGATCATCTTTGGATTCAACCCATTGAATGGGTGTTTTTATAACAAAAATCCCTTGTGTTTTCTTTGGGCAACGGATTTTGGTATCACAACCGCCGGCTCCGTGGGCCATGTCACTTTTCTGGAATTTCACCTCCGGAAAGTGACTGAACCAAGTGGTTTAGGGTTTCTCACCCAAGGAAGTCGTCATGCCCCTTCTTGCTTTACCCAACACAAGTTTTCCTTATGCAATGCAACCGTGCAACTCAAAGAGGATAGTCGATCCACTTTTTCCCGAGTCCACATATCAACCACCAATATTTGGTGTTTGATCCACGACACATGCACACACCCACACTCATGTCCATGACCCATGAATGCGATGCCAATTCACACACACACACACCCATGTCTTATAACCATGAATGTGATGTACCCATGAGAATGCAATGTAATGTACCAATTGCACCCTAACCACATGTTCGATATGTATGAGTGTCATATGAACAATGTCAGGATAAATCGACATATCCAATTTACTTCATATCATAAGCATATAAATATCATAATTTAACACCTTGCCAACACATAACAAGCATGCATATATCAACATTTCATCCAATAACCATTTTCAAGCATGTTATCACATAAGCATGCAATTAACATACTAAACCCATCAATACATATTTCATTTTCACCAAGGCATATAACCAACACCTTCAAAGCACGCAAAACATGTAATCACATAATGTACTCAATTTCATCATCAAGCTCAAGAAATCATATCTAGTGATTTCTACACCATTATACCAAGATAGAATTTATTCTATCCATTCCTTAATATCCACATATCATAATCTCCCAATAGAATTATAAAGCAACCACCTCTAAATGTCAATTCCATTTAGACATTCACTTTACCAATTTTCCCATATCCATTTTTTTACACTTCAAGTTCCTTTATGAAATTTACCCAATGAGTAATTTCTATACCCATTTTGTACAAGCTTTGCTTAGCACATTTGGTACCCATTTCCCCACACATGATCTACGCTAGTGGTTTAATGCCCAATTCTCATCCTATGGATCAAGAATCACATTAGGTATTTCTCTACATACCCAATCCAAGGTAAAGTTTACTCTACCCATTTTCAATACCCATTTCACCCAACAATAACAATAGGCAAGTGATGCATATATATATACACCTACCCATTCCATATCACCCTTTTTGATAAGCAACTAAGGTGAGGAATAATCCCAAATAGGAAGAATCCTATACGTCATCGTGTAACACAAGAAATTACTCTAAGTAATTTCTACACCACCATTTCAAGATAGAATATATTGTATCCACTTTCAACATCCATTTAATCATGTCACCAACAATAGGTAAAAGCCCCATTTAATCAAGTCACCAACCATGGGTAAGAGTCCTATACAAAATCTCCTACATCAACCCCTTCCACATAAACATTATAGCATGAAATAAGCCCAAAACAGCCCATAAGTTTAACTCAAAACAGTCCGCAATTTCAGCCTCAAGGCAACCACAATTTCAGTCCCCAAACAACCATAAAAACAGTCCACTAATTAGCCACAAAACATTCCACTAATTAACCACAAAACAGTCCATTAATTATCCACAAAACAGTCCCCAAATTAAGCTATATAGCAGCCCCGAAATAGGCTATAAACCAGTCCACTATTTCATTCACTTCCACAAAGGAATACAAGTAACTTCCATGTATCAATTGTAAGCTAAAATTTAGCTTAAGTTATTCTTATAATCAATTCTTCATTTCCTTAAAAACATACAATTTTAATTGTGAGTCACACCACCCAAATATGTTATTCCACTTTCACCCAAATAACAACTTTAATCCTTTAAGGCATTTCATCAAACGCCATATAAGCATAATGTCATGTAATCACAAGGTATAGCCCTCACACATCAATTATCATCATTCTAGGCAGTTAATCAAATACCTTCAAGGCACCATATAACATATAGCATGCCTCCACCATCTCAAGTTCCAAGTGATCACACAAGAACTTCCATTTCTACAACCCTAGACATACATGTATATCACAATAATCACATACATTCACACAAGCATTTTGTCAAATACCTTGTAGGCACAAGTTATAAATCACCCAACATGCCTCAAATTTTCCCAAGTTACAACCTAATCACATGTAACTTATAGACACCAAATTCAAGCTAGAATTCATTAAGAGGCATCATTAATCACACTTCCTTATTTCAACCCTTTGAACCATTCATATATACACATATGTTTATATACATATACACATATACATACATCAAGGACTAGAATATGCCAAGGGAGGAGAACCCCTACCTCTTGTAGCGTGAGGAATCCCCGTAGGAAACTCCAAGAAGCCAACCCAAGCCCATTTCAAGCTTCTCCAAAATTTCGGTTTCCATACCTTCGGTGAAAACCGTCGTTCTTGGTGTCCACGCGTAGCCCTAGTCACGTAGATCAACTCTCCCTTCTAGCGCGACGGAATCCGAGCGACGAAAGTCGAAGAATCGGCGGAAGAAAGTCTTGAGAAACCCTTGTTTTCTCTCTTTCTCTCTCTCTCTTTTCTAACGTGTGAGACCAGCTGAGAGTTGGGTGAAAAAATCTGATTTTCCAGCCATTTAACCCCTATTTATAATTTTAGAATACTTGGCCCACAATTGGCCACACGTCTCTTTTAGTTCCGGGTCCGTTTTAATCCCGAAACGACTAAATTTCGACCCGATTCAAGTTCAAAATATTTTATATGAAATTTATTTAAATTATTTTCAAATTCTCCATATTTTAACAAAATTTTCGTTTTTGGGGTCACCCGAGACTCGACCGCCTCGTAAAACGCAAAAAATCCGACTGTCTCGGAATTCGATGAAATTTTATAGGGTAACTAGATTTCGCGAGACGAATCCAACGGTGAAATCCGTTTCGTCATCCGAGATCTAGAAAATTTCAGTTTTTCAACTAGTACCGAAGTGGCAATTCACCTATTGCCCTTGTTCGTCAAAGTTTAAATTTTCCGGGGTTTCACATTCTTCCCCCCTTAAAAGAATTTCGTCCCCGAAATTCACACCCTCTTGTACATTCGACCATATGCATAAGTTACAACAATACTGTCTAAACTGTCCCACATGTATCTGTCTCTCTCCCGGACTAGGTTCTAGACGCAACCAAGTCCGTCCGTAAAGGCACCACATATCCCGTGTACCTCTGTCCCATTTCCGGGACAACTAGAATAGTGGGTAAAGTAACCTTCTTTGTAATTTGACAATAGTACCGAAGCATCCCAAGGCGAAGCATTCGGTAGTGAAGTCCTTATTCAACCTAGAGTTCTCACAACTCTACCAGTGTCCTTCTATGAGGAGCCATAGAGTAAACAACATACCGGGGTGTAAATCAACACTGAAGTTTACATCCCTGCGTGGAGGCAAACATTCGTAAGCTCATAAACATCTGAGGTGGACGAAATTCATGTCTCACTTCGTTCTCTAAGGTAAAGCTTGCTAGCTAACCCATTAACTACCCGTTCCAACGGAATTCATATTTTACTTGAGGTAAACGTCATGCGTTTTCCCTAAAACTTAAAACATACACACTCCAAGGTGTAAACAGTGACCCGCTGATGATCATAATCACCGACGACTCAGTGTGCCGTCAATCCGTCCATCCCAAGGATGACATCAAATTCTAACATGTCCGTGGAGTAGAATCCCCAAGAATCCTAGTTCACATTCCCGACATACCCATTTAGTACTCACCCTAGCTCCTAGGGGAGAACTCACCCACAATGGCTCTTCCAAGGTTTCAACCTCTAAGCCCAATTCCTTTATGCAATTTAAATTGTCATAAAATAATAACTAGTATCCCAATGTAGGAACTCAGTTCAAAACATTGTGAATTTTCTCACCGTCTCACTAGTAGACCATGTGTCACACACTAGTAGACATTTAACCCATGAACTATCCCGTTCATCCCTTTTTCGAACCTCCAAGATTATGTTTTCTAACCCTAGTGTTCCTCTTTTTCCATATACATTTTACCATGCATATACTTCACATAACAATCATCACATAATACGTAGCATATAGTCATGTGACATTTAAACACATAATCATAGAGTAATTAAGGCACATAACATGTAGCAAAGAAGCACATAACATGTAATGCACAATGCATGCAATGGTCTAGACCCAATGCCCAACAAGCCTAGGTAATTCGTATACCTATGCTCTGATACCAAGCTGTGACACCCCAAAATCCGGGGGTCCGTTGATCACCCATCAACCCGCGGAATACTCATGGATACAGTGTAACTCAATATCACACGTCATGCCCCATTCATCGAGATCCATGATTTAGCAAAAGTCGGGCAGAGCCTCCTTTGTATGGGGAGCTCTACCCAAACGCACCCTGTGCACCAAGCAAACACATAACCTATCCAAGGTCTCTTATAAAATCTATGGCCACACCGGGTCCATTTATAAGAAAACATTGACCACACCGGATCCATTTATCCATACTCTAATATCACAAGTTTATGCATTAAGCATATATAACACAAGTTCAGAACTTTAAATCTTCTACATACATTACATGCCAAAATGTAGTTTTAACATAAGTTTACAAAATAGTCTTTGTTAGAGGCCACATGTCGGCCCCCTTTCACCCGTAAGGCCCCGCTTCTGGTCCACGACTACCTGTTGACTACCGGTAGTCAAAGGCAGATTTTGTCCATTTCAATAATTTTCATTTCCAACTCATTTCAAACCTTTCCAAGGTCACCCAAACATATATATTCATGTTTTCTACATTATAAAAAGTCCATGGAAGTCCATTTAATACAATTCCATATATTTACACATTAAAATGGAATTTATACGAAAACTTTACAAGTTAAACCATAAAAGCCACAAGTCGGCTTTTCTTCATTCTTGGGGTCCCGTATGAGGGTCTCCCACCGGCGTATAGTCCGCACCTGAAATGTTTCCCATATAGGGTGAGCCAACGCCCAGTAGAGAAAATCCTACCAAGGCTACTCTCCCCCTAGATGCTCATGCTCATGTAATAATCACATAAAACATATAATCTAGCATTTCATGCTAATATGCATTCTATGTTGGAATGCAACAATGCCATGCCATGGAATGAGGTGACACTCACTCATGCATTTCAACCCGAGTCCTCACCGACTCACACAACACAATGTAATGCCAAAGTGTAATGATCCGCCTTCGACGGAGAAAAACATCCAATGGTCGTTTTGAATAGGAAATCATTCGTTTTATAAAATAATCCGATCATCTTTGGATTCAACCCATTGAATGAGTGTTTTTATAACAAAAATCCCTTGTGTTTTCTTTGGGCAACGGATTTTGGTATCACAACCGCCGGCTCCGTGGGCCATGTCACTTTTCTGGAATTTCACCTCCGGAAAGTGACTGAACCAAGTGGTTTAGGGTTTCTCACCCAAGGAAGTCGTCATGCCCCTTCTTGCTTTACCCAACACAAGTTTTCCTTATGCAATGCAACCGTGCAACTCAAAGAGGATAGTCGATCCACTTTTTTCCGAGTCCACATATCAACCACCAATATTTGGTGTTTGATCCACGACACATGCACACACCCACACTCATGTCCATGACCCATGAATGCGATGCCAATTCACACACACACACACCCATGTCTTATAACCATGAATGTGATGTACCCATGAGAATGCAATGTAATGTACCAATTGCACCCTAACCACATGTTCGATATGTATGAGTGTCATATGAACAATGTCAGGATAAATCGACATATCCAATTTACTTCATATCATAAGCATATAAATATCATAATTTAACACCTTGCCAACACATAACAAGCATGCATATATCAACATTTCATCCAATAACCATTTTCAAGCATGTTATCACATAAGCATGCAATTAACATACTAAACCCATCAATACATATTTCATTTTCACCAAGGCATATAACCAACACCTTCAAAGCACGCAAAACATGTAATCACATAATGTACTCAATTTCATCATCAAGCTCAAGAAATCATATCTAGTGATTTCTACACCATTATACCAAGATAGAATTTATTCTATCCATTCCTTAATATCCACATATCATAATCTCCCAATAGAATTATAAAGCAACCACCTCTAAATGTCAATTCCATTTAGACATTCACTTTACCAATTTTCCCATATCCATTTTTTTACACTTCAAGTTCCTTTATGAAATTTACCCAATGAGTAATTTCTATACCCATTTTGTACAAGCTTTGCTTAGCACATTTGGTACCCATTTCCCCACACATGATCTACGCTAGTGGTTTAATGCCCAATTCTCATCCTATGGATCAAGAATCACATTAGGTATTTCTCTACATACCCAATCCAAGGTAAAGTTTACTCTACCCATTTTCAATACCCATTTTACCCAACAATAACAATAGGCAAGTGATGCATATATATATACACCTACCCATTCCATATCACCCTTTTTGATAAGCAACTAAGGTGAGGAATAATCCCAAATAGGAAGAATCCTATACGTCATCGTGTAACACAAGAAATTACTCTAAGTAATTTCTACACCACCATTTCAAGATAGAATATATTGTATCCACTTTCAACATCCATTTAATCATGTCACCAACAATAGGTAAAAGCCCCATTTAATCAAGTCACCAACCATGGGTAAGAGTCCTATACAAAGTCTCCTACATCAACCCCTTCCACATAAACATTATAGCATGAAATAAGCCCAAAACAGCCCATAAGTTTAACTCAAAACAGTCCGCAATTTCAGCCTCAAGGCAACCACAATTTCAGTCCCCAAACAACCATAAAAACAGTCCACTAATTAGCCACAAAACAGTCCACTAATTAGCCACAAAACATTCCACTAATTAACCACAAAACAGTCCATTAATTATCCACAAAACAGTCCCCAAATTAAGCTATATAGCAGCCCCGAAATAGGCTATAAACCAGTCCACTATTTCATTCACTTCCACAAAGGAATACAAGTAACTTCCATGTATCAATTGTAAGCTAAAATTTAGCTTAAGTTATTCTTATAATCAATTCTTCATTTCCTTAAAAACATACAATTTTAATTGTGAGTCACACCACCCAAATATGTTATTCCACTTTCACCCAAATAACAACTTTAATCCTTTAAGGCATTTCATCAAACGCCATATAAGCATAATGTCATGTAATCACAAGGTATAGCCCTCACACATCAATTATCATCATTCTAGGCAGTTAATCAAATACCTTCAAGGCACCATATAACATATAGCATGCCTCCACCATCTCAAGTTCCAAGTGATCACACAAGAACTTCCATTTCTACAACCCTAGACATACATGTATATCACAATAATCACATACATTCACACAAGCATTTTGTCAAATACCTTGTAGGCACAAGTTATAAATCACCCAACATGCCTCAAATTTTCCCAAGTTACAACCTAATCACATGTAACTTATAGACACCAAATTCAAGCTAGAATTCATTAAGAGGCATCATTAATCACACTTCCTTATTTCAACCCTTTGAACCATGCATATATACACATATGTTTATATACATATACACATATACATACATCAAGGACTAGAATATGCCAAGGGAGGAGAACCCCTACCTCTTGTAGCGTGAGGAATCCCCGTAGGAAACTCCAAGAAGCCAACCCAAGCCCATTTCAAGCTTCTCCAAAATTTCGGTTTCCATACCTTCGGTGAAAACCGTCGTTCTTGGTGTCCACGCGTAGCCCTAGTCACGTAGATCAACTCTCCCTTCTAGCGCGACGGAATCCGAGCGACGAAAGTCGAAGAATCGGCGGAAGAAAGTCTTGAGAAACCCTTGTTTTCTCTCTTTCTCTCTCTCTCTTTTCTAACGTGTGAGACCAGCTGAGAGTTGGGTGAAAAAAATCTGATTTTCCAGCCATTTAACCCCTATTTATAATTTTAGAATACTTGGCCCACAATTGGCCACACGTCTCTTTTAGTTCCGGGTCCGTTTTAATCCCGAAACGACTAAATTTCGACCCGATTCAAGTTCAAAATATTTTATATGAAATTTATTTAAATTATTTTCAAATTCTCCATATTTTAACAAAATTTTCGTTTTTGGGGTCACCCGAGACTCGACCGCCTCGTAAAACGCAAAAAATCCGACTGTCTCGGAATTCGATGAAATTTTATAGGGTAACTAGATTTCGCGAGACGAATCCAACGGTGAAATCTGTTTCGTCATCCGAGATCTAGAAAAATTCAGTTTTTCAACTAGTACCGAAGTGGCAATTCACCTATTGCCCTTGTTCGTCAAAGTTTAAATTTTCCGGGGTTTCACAAAGATTTTGTGATCCTCTTTTCAGGTGAGCATGCCTTATATATGATATAACCTCGTGTTAGATAGTCTATCTCTTCATTGGTTGTGTACTTACAATGCCAAATATGATTAGATTTTACAAAAGAATGATCAATATATAGAAAATATTTTATTGAGTTTAATCCTATTGTTTTTGCTTAATGCATGCCAAATTAAGGTGTTAGAATTATAATAATCACAATAATTTATCTGGTACTTTCATTGGATTTTTGTGTCAGAGGTTTGCGTCTAAAGCAGTATTTTGCGTAACACACAGGATTCGACCTGACCTATGAGCTTTTTATATTGAACAATGAAAAATATGAAAAGACATTAATTTATGTACATTTAAAAAATATTATTTGTTTTGAGCTAAGCAAATAGAGATTGAAACTTTTTAGCCTTTGATTCCCAACCCCACCCCCTCCCCCAAAAAAAATAATAATTTAAAAGCACAATCTTATTAAGCTTACTTCAGCTATTTGTAATGTCGATATCACTTTTTTTTTTTTGGTGCTTAACAAAATATTCGTAATGAGATTATCCACGTGCAAAGCATGTGGACATTATCTATCTATACTACTAATAAAAGTACCTTAGATGAAAAACTTTTGAATTTCTCTTTTACCCTTAAACAAAATTATAAGGACAATTATACCTCACATTAATAATTTCATTTAAAACTTTTGAGTTTCTATTTTGTCCTTAAATAAATATATGAGCACTTATGGCTTAAATCATAAAAATTTGACATTGTGTGTACCCTTGAAGAACCCTATAAATTCAATGATTACCAATATATAATTAATAAAAGTCACTACTTAAAAATAAAAATTTATTTTCTAATTTTATCTCAGCACAATTTAATAAAGTCTATATTATAATTTTCGTAACTGTGATTTAACAACAATATAAAATCAAAATTATCCTTAATCTAAAGATTACTCTAATTGATTTCTCTTTTTTTTTTTTTTATGGATTCATAATATAAAACTAATTTTTTTTATTGGTCTAATATGTATTGTAACATATCTAAGTTGTAGACCTTGTAGATTCTAGAAATAGTGCAAACAAGTCCTAAGAGTTTTTGAGAGTAAATATCAAATTATAACAATGACTTATGAAATTTATACGGAATCTAGCCCTTTAAAAATCTGACTTTTGAACTTTCCATCAGTTACTAATATCTTATATATTTAGATAAATCTAACAATGAATTTAGAATTAAGTTTCTTTAACTAGAGATAAGTTAGTCTTGAGGATTTTCCTAAAATTCTAATCCCTCAAGATAAATGTTGCAAAAGAAATAAGTTTTTGTAGTTGAAACATGTACGTCTTCTATCTATTGATTTGTATGGAACTTAAAGCTGTAGCTCGCTCTTGATCTATATTTGAAGGTGCGTTATGATGATTTACTTGATTATCCTGTTATCTTGTGTTCTATTATAAAAATACAATATCTTTTGTAGTGATTTTATCAATTTTTTTTCTCGCAAAACTTGTATCACCGTGATTCATGCAACCAATGATTATGGACTCTTAGCAAGTATAGTAGATTTACCACACAAAAACGTATAGTCTCAATCAGTCTTCCAGTATTCATGGGATGATCAATCAATCTTGAAGTAATCAATTTAGCATGCAGTCTAACTTCTTAGAACATTATTGTGGTTGGAACACATAGCAACATATAATATATCCAAACAACAAGTATCAAAGGGCATATATTTTGATTCGTAGGTGTATATTTAATTATTTCAACATACTGATAAGAAATAACATCACTGCTATAAATTAAACTTGTCCATGTGCAACGCACATATGCACCAATGTGTCAAGTGATAACTTCACATTAAAAAATATTGTTGATAAATAAAATTGTATATTCGTCTAATAGGAGTATGCATCGGTAAATCAATATTATAAGTTTAGCACAATGCATTTATATAAAAGAACAAAATATTTATAGAGAGTTAAAAAAAAATTCGAAAGAGGACATATTAGAATCCTAAAAAAAGGCGACATAAAAAACTAAGTCTTACATTTGGGAAGAATTGTCTGCTTGACCTCTTAGCTGATTTAGTCTTAAGAGATCGAATGATTACTAATTAGACTAGACCAAATTGGTTTGATTATTAATTATCTTTAAACTTTGAAAGAGGAGATTGTTATGGTAGGTATGTGTGGGTATGTGACCAATGTATTTTATCATATTTATAATTAAACTATAAAATAAGACCCATAAATTACAAAAATCACATTTTAAGGCAATTTTTGATAGTATTCTAGTTTTAAATAAATTAACCTATATACCGATATGATAAATATAAAATCAAAACTATTATAAAAAATAATTCACATGCAACGCACGCGTACAATATCTAGTATATTTAAATGTGTATAGGATTGTTGGTATTTTTTTTATTGTCTGTCTATTTTAGAATGTGATATTGCACATGCATGATGCATCAACTAGAAACTGAAGCCACTCAACCCAAAAGGATAGCCCAATGGGCATAGGGATGAATTGCAAACCTAGATATCTTAAGTTTGAAATTTGGAAATTTCTTTGGAGATAGGCCATGAATTCTCTAGTCCCGACGTAGATGGCTTGCCTTTGACTGAACCGGAGTGGATATCCCTAGCCGCAATACCAAAAAAAATAAAAATGAATCCAGATGGGACTTTTCGAAAAGCAAACACCTACTCAAGAACACCTCCCATCACGTCTTCTGACGTCTTTCTATCAGAACAAATTAATAGATCTGGATGGAATGACTGAATTGAAACTTGGTTAAAACTTTAAGGATGTAATTTTATCATTAGAATTTTAGGAAGTAAATAAAAGTTACGTGTATACTTTAAGAGTGTAAATTATAAATTACTCTTAGCAAGAGTCCTATAAACTTTTGGAATTGAACGAGTTCTTTAAAAGGAATCAATTTTCCTTGTACCATGAGTTTTACTTTTTTAATCAATATATTGAATTTTTAAAATTATTAAATTATTGTTTTCAGAATAACATTAGTTTGATAAAAACAAGTTTAAACTTGTATTATTTTGATAAATTTATCAATATATTGAAGTTTTAAAATTATTCATTAAATTATTGTTTTCAGAATAACATTAATTTGAAAAAAACAAGTTTAAACTTGTATTATTTTGATAAAAATATACAAAACTAACATGTACAGATAAAATATTCCTGATGATGTTTAGAAACAGAATATGAGCTAGGTGCTTGAACCAAAGAGTCCAAGGCTGGGTGATGTCCTTCTGGTGAGTGCGTGAAGGTAAGTGATCAATTCAAGAGGGCGCCTGGTGGCCCTAGTAAGTGTTATAGTAAAAACAGAGAAAGGGACCGAGCTAGGGAATGAATGAGAACATAGGGATTGTAGTGGTTCACCAGCTATAAGGCTTAGCTAATCCACTCTCTTGGAGTCTCTTGCTCTTGGAGAGTTTGTATATTACTTGGAGAAGAAGAGATTATTACAATATTTTTTCCATGCCCCCTCACGAATAGGGGCCTTGAAGTGATAGTGTTGTCACCATTGAGTGGTCCCCTACTTTGTTAGGATTTTGTTGAGAGAATATTTGGGCCATTTGATTCTATATTCCCTAGGCCATTAGAGGTTACATTCTCTAAGAGTGATGTGGCCTTCTAGAACATGCTATGGTGGCAAGATGAGGTCATCTTATAATCTGGACAAATGACAATCTCGTACGCCTCCAACGGAGTCTGTCATCTGCTAAGTATGCTTTAGTGTGAGCTCTCCAACTGAGGCTAGCTCATACGTAAGGAGGTCGGCTCAGTCAGATGTCCCGATCTCGAGACGTTAATCCTCTCCGGGGTTTCTATAGGGTGACCTACACGGTTCTCCTTGAGGTCATCCTAGGCCAACCTGAGCTTCTTACCTTGAATAGTCTCTATCTTATGAATTCAAGATAATCTAATTACTTTGACCAAATTTTTGTTATCTAGTGGTGCCATTTCCTGGTTATCATCAGTTACCCCCCAGTCTCGAGCTTGAACTGCCTGCTCTAGTCATGGCTTAGGACTGTGCTTCGAGTATGATTGAGGCATTGCCCCAATATAAAAATAGCTATGGATGTTTGAATTCACTGATAGGACGTGATAGGTTAGTTGCATAAGGACTAAGGGGTTGCACGAGCATGGGGAGCAGACAACACCTAGTATTTCGAAACGAACCAATTATATTATGCCATGTCGAGTGGTGTGCAGGCGCATTAAATGCTCTCATAGAGAGAAAACTACCAAAACTTCCTCTATTTAAACTTTCCCCCAAATCAAACCTTTCACTTTACCAATTCCTTCGTTTCTTTGAGCCTCCTCTCTCTAAATTCCTCATTTCGAGTTCCTGAATTTTTGAAGTTCTTTGAATATCTCTGCGAACTATGGGAAGGATTGAATCGGTGGTTTGAGTTGGTCTAGTAGATCCATTTGGTGATTTCCCACCATTCTTGTTTAGATTCTTTGTCCTTGCTCGTTGTCCATGTTTTCTAGGTACGTATTTTCCTTCTCTTCCTCTTCAACTTTATAATAACTCTGGATCGCTTTGGTCCCCTGTGGTGGTCCAAAGGACTCCACTTCTTAGTTCTTCGTTTCTGCTTTTAGGGGTTTAGGGAGATCATTGGCGGCAGTGCCTTACTTTCTAGACCCTTGGAGTACGGCTGGGGTTTTCATACTAGGTCGTTGGTGCCTGGATCCTCGTTCGATTGAGGATTCCTCTAGAGTTAGGTTATTTTGAATCCTTACTCTCACCCATGTCTGTGGTTTCTTCTAAGGCTATTGGGTCCTCCATTGCTCGCATACTCAGTAATGTGAGTTACGATCCCGAGGTTGAATCTCCAGCTTGCAGAGATGAGGATCCCACTATTGAGTCGTCTTGTCAGAGGGAAGTGGTAGACTTGAAAGAGATTAAGGAGCATTTGCCCTATCTTTTCATGGAGAAAGTTCACCTCGTAAGGAGGTAATCCCTCTTCTCCTCAAGGATATGCTTGAAGAAGAGCCCCTTGGTCAAGGAAAGAGGAAGCGTGCTTCCAAGAAGAGGGTCTCCAAAACTTATTGTATTTCCCATTTCGATAAGGTGGGTCCTTCGGGGAGACTTAAGGAATTACAAGGTCCTGCTTCAAAATTTATCATAAGTCGCGTTTCTAAGCATCGACTTCAAGCCCTAGTTAATCGTTATCAATTTCCCCCTGAATTCAAATCTTATCCTCCCTCCAATGTCGATTGTTACAATGTCTACCGATCTGAGAAGACCTGCTTTTTTGTTTCTTCCTTCGAGTTAAGTTTAAGGTTTCTCATGCATCCCTTTCTAAAGAGTGTTCTTCGATTTTACAATATCTACCCCTCAAGGCTGTCTCCCAATTTATGGGTGACATTGGTTGGTCTGTTGGTTTTTTGGAAAGAGAATGACCTGGGGGACTCCTTTAATGTCTGAGATTCTTCATTTCTTCAACGTCAAATGTTCCCCAACGGATGACTTTTTCTATATCTCCAAATGTTTCAATACTCATTCATTAATCATAGGTGCCCCAATCTCTCATAAGACCTGGAAAAGAGATATTCTTCTATGTTTTAGATGATGTTTGGGAGGTAAACCTGAGTGATGCCTCCGATATTCTTTGTGTCCCCAAAATTTGGGGGGAACCCTGGAACTTAAGTGAGTGTCAATTTTTTTCAATGCGAAAGTTTTGTTTCTCCAAAATATTTTGTTTCCTTCTCCACTGATGTTGATGCTTCATTTTGTTTGGCAGAATTTCATCCTGAGATGACTCATTTTGAAGAGCTTAGAGCTGGCAAGATCAATAAATGCGAAACAAAACATATCAAGGACCTTATTTCTCCTGAGAAATTAGTGAGATATGAACTTGGTCCTGAGGAGTTTGAAAGACTCTCACCTCCTCCTACTGTCGAAGGCTAAAATCGCATTCCTGAGGTTCAAGGTAATCCCATAGGTACTAATTCAATTCCTGAGCTAGTCTTGCTCAAACCTATTGGTTTCTGGGTTTTCCTAGTTCTCTGAATCTAATGCGGTCCTACACAGATCTCGACCCTATGGCTCCTAATCTAGACGATGTTTTGGAGGCAAGGAAGAGGCGACTTCAGAAGAAAATATACATGACCAAGCCTCATGATCCTGAATCCCCCCCCCCACTCAACACTAGGTTCAAAAGGTTCTTAGAATTGAGGAAATAGAATCTTCAGGTAAGCAAGTGCCTGAGCTTTCTATAGGAACTCATAATCAAGAATCCACTCTGGTTGTTACTGAAGGCCTACAGGCTGCCGACCTTCCTCTGGGAACTCCCCAAGGGCTTGAAGCTCTTCCGCCTCTTCCTCCACCACCTTTTGAGGTTAGCATTCCTTCTTCCCAAAGGTTGAGCTCATATTTTCCTGACGTGGAAGAAGAAAGTTCCCTTCTAGGGAACCCTACGCTGGCTGCTACCAGGATGTTAAACATCTTTCCCAAATTTAACATTGCAAAGTCGGCCGAGCTTAGTGCCAACGATGAGGCAGCTAATGCCCTGCATGGCCTCACAGTAGTAATATTCTTCCATTTTAAGTCTTATATGACTTGTTCTAACTGGGCATTATAAATTCACCTCTTCGAGTAATGTGTCACCTTTACAGGCTTGTGTTTATATCCGAGCTCTCCTAGGCTAAGCTCTGAAATCAGAGAAGGTTGTTGAAGAATGAAGAGCTAGGCTAACCAATGCTAAGAGGAAGTTGGAGGACCGGGCTTCCTAGATCGACTCGTTAAAGTCGTCGAAGACATCTCTAGGAGATCAGCTAAGGCAAAGAGAGGTGGAGCTGCGAAAATTTGTTGGCGCGGTCGATTCTTCCAAGGTGGAAAAGGATAAAGTTGAGAAGGAGAAGGAAGAAGCTGATCGAATAGTGGCTAAGCTCAAACTAGAGGTCAAAGCATTGAAGTCTGTTCTGAAGGCCAACGAGAATACCATAAAAGACCTGCGAACTAAATGTGCCAACAATTATGTCAACGGCTATGAAGATCTAATGGAGTAGGCTGCTAAGAAGCATCCTGAACTAGACTTCGAATGCTTTATTCCCCCTTTGTCTTTGACATCGTCTGTGAGAAGCCGACCTTAGGGACCGAGCTACCTGCTGTGCCCGAAGGAGCAAAACAGGAATCAGGGGGGCAAGCTTAGGGGTTTTTGCTTGTATCTTATGAACTGTTGCTTTTTCTCTTTCAATTTGAATTTCTTTTTTTTTTTTTTTTGAAGTGATTTTTTTGTAAAAACGCCTTGTAATGAACAACTCTTGCATTATTTGCTTGTATAATAAATTCCTTACATATATTTGCCCCCTTTTATTTACTAGAAGGTGAATACCTTGTAGTAATGATAATCCATCTAATTCTAATCGTCAAGTTCGAGATCTGGGTGTCCCCCTGGACTTAGAGGTTTAGAACTTATTTAGGTATAAGCTAAAGAGGTTGATCTGAGGTGGTACGGTCTTGAGAGCTCCTTTAATTACGGGCTAAGGAGCATGTCTTGTAATTCTAATTGCTAAGTTCGAGATCTGGGTGGCCCCCTAGACTTAGCAGTTTAGATCCAATGATTTTATGACGGTTAGTGAAGAGACGCAAGTGTTGATGGTTGTACCTATTAATCGCCACCAAACCATCATGCCTCTGGCGAAAAGCGGTTGGGTACATTCACTTAATTCGCCATGATTGTCTTTGCATTAACTTCCCTCATTAATTTAAACATCTTGAAAGCAAACAAACCGTTGTCTTCTTTGCCTATAAAGGCGTATGTTGGTCTGAACTATTGGTTTAAACTCTACAACTTTTCAAGCCATCTTGCCATCAAGATTTTCTCTTCCTTTGCAAGTCTTCTTCTTTTTCCCTTTCTATGGAAATGCCTCTTTCATCAGTGCACATGCATCATGCCTTGTTTTTAATAGAGGACCCCAACTGGGTCATCTTTTTAGCTCCCAGCACTATCTTAAAGGCTGATGTGGAGGCCATCAGGAGGCATTACTAGTTTCCTGCTATTATCTCCGTTCATGCCCCCACTTCAGATGAACCTTGCAACCCTTTTATGGGGAGGAAAGTTTGTTTCTTTGAGTCTGCGTTTGAAGTCGGACTTCGCTTCCCCATTCATGTGTCTATGAGGCGAATTTTTGCCTTTTTTGACCTTTGCCCTTCCTAACTCGCACTAGAGGGATGGGGTCTTCTGTTAAGCTTCTTCATCCCCTGACGTCTTCATGAACATGACCACTGTGCTTCTCTTTCTAAGTTCCTTCACTTCTTCCACCTAATTCGTGACTACCATCCTTGATTTTATCACTTTGCTTGGAGGGTTCAGATCCCTAAAGTTATTTTTGACGCTCCAGCTTCTCCTGAGGGGTGGCAACGATGATTCTTCTTTATTTCTGGGACCGACTGGGAGTTTGTTGTGGTGCTTTTCGTGTCCCTCATTCCTGGGGACATCCTTCGAACATGGTAAAAATTCCTTCTTTTTTCTTTTATTTATGTCATGTAATTTCTCATGGTCACACTTGCTTTTCTTTTGGATCATTGTAGAGGAGGTTCCAAGGATGAATTTTGTTGAGGTCACAAGGGTCTACAACCTCTGTCAGTTCAAGGCGATGCCCTTACTAAGAGGAAGTTTTTTGCCTCTGCTATGCTAGAATTACAGTAGAATTGGTCGCCAAGAAGGGGCAGCTCTTTCGCTCTAAGGTTGAGAGGGACAAGCTTGCGAGGGAGAATGCATAGTTGAAGGAACTGAAGAAGAAGGAATCTAGGCCTTGAATTAGTTGCTTTGTAACTTTTGCATGTGTAATCCTTTCTTCGAATGAAATATATGACTCCTTTTGCTCTCTTTTTCTTCTTGTAATACGCTATTTTGTATGTTTTTTCATGGTTCTTATCACTAAGTCCTAAGTTAGGGCAGCCCCCTGGACTTAGTGATCTAGAATTAGTTTTATCACAAGCTCATGTGGTCTAGAAACTGGAGGGCTTATCATAAGTGTGAGCTAAAAAGCTTACCTTTGTTCGAGCCGAAAAGCCTTTTTTTTTAATACGACTTGAAGAACTCATCACGAGCTTAGATGCTCTATAAGGTGAAAAGCTTATCGTAAGTATGAGCTAAAGAGCTCACCTTCGTCCGAACTAATTTTATTTTTTTATATGAGTTGAAGAACTCATCGCAAGATTAAATGCTCTATAAGCTGAAGAGCTTATCCTAAGTTTGAGCTAAAGAGCTCACCTTCGTTTGAGCTGAAAAGATCTTTTTTTATATGCAGCTCACCTTCGTCCGACCTAAAAATCTCTTTTTTAATTTGAGTTAAAGAACTCATCACGAGGTTTGATGCTCTATAAGCTGAAGAGCTTATCTTAAGTATGAGTTAAAGAGCTCATCTTCGTCCGAGTTGAAAAGCTCTTTTTGATATGAGTTGAAGAACTCATCGCGAGCTTAAATGCTCTATAAGCTGGAGAGCTTATTATAAGTATGAGCTGAAAGGCTCACCTTCGTCTAAGCTGAAAATCTCTTTTTTGATATGAGTTGAAGAACTCATCTTGATTTTAGATGCTCTATAAGCTGAAGAGCTTATCATAAGTATGAGCTGAATAGTTCACCTTCGTATGAGCTAAAAAGCTCTTTTTTTTCTATGAATTGAAGAACTCATCGTGAGCTTAGATGCTCTATAAGATGAAGAGCTTATCATGAATATGAGATAAAGAGCTCATCTATGAGCTGTTGAGCTCATCTTCTAATAGATGGGCGAAGAGGACATTGCATGTTTCCAATACTTGGGAGGTTTTGTAGAAAAATTCGAATACTCGGGGATTTTTGTAAATTGGAAGGATTTCATTAAAGCGGGATATCTACAACTACCTTCAAGATAAAGGGGGATCTTTAAGGATACCATAATAATCATTGGTAAAAAAATTTCAGATGATCTACATTTCAGGAAAGTGGCAAATCTTTCCCCTCCTCATCTTGTAGCTCGTAATTTCCTGGTCTAACCACCTTCTTGACTATGTATGGTCTTTCCCATTTGGGTCCTAGTTTTTCATGTCTGGGATCTTTTCTTGCAAGTAAGAGCTTGTTTAGGAAAAGGTCTCCAACCTTAAAACTCCATCCTCAAACCCTTTGATTATAGTATTGGGTTGTCTTCCTTTGATAAGATACAATCCTATGCGATGCTCTTCTCTTTTCTCGTCCAGGAGATCGAGATTTACAAGGAAAACTTGATCATTCTCCTTGAGATTAAATAACTCGGCTCTGGGAGAGGTAAGCCCGTTATACTAGTGCAAACACTTATGTTCCAAATGCCAGATTAAAAGAGGTCTTATGTGTGGCAGTTCAGGTCATCGTCCTATATGCCCATAATACACTTTAGAGATAATCTACCCATTGTCCTTTTGAAGCTTCCAATTTATTTTTCAGATCCTTGATGATCGTTCGAATAGTGACCTTTGTCTGGCCATTGGATTGAGGATGAGTTGGAGCTGAGAAATAATTTTTTATCCTGAGCCCTGAACAAAATCCTGTGAATGTGGGGTTATCGAACTATTTACTGTTGTTTGATACAACGGCTCTGGGGATTCTAAATCTGCACACTATAAACCTCCAAACATATTTCCTGATCTTTTGTTCTATAGTGGTTGCAAGTGGTTCGACCTCTGCCTATTTGGTGAAATAATCTATCGCTAAGACGGTGAATTTACACTGCCCCACTCCAATTGTCAGAGGTTCAACAATATCAATCCCCCATTGTTGGAAAGGCCACGGCTTACTACTGGCGTAAACAACTCAGGAAGACAATGGGAGATGTTGGCATGTATCTGATAGGTCATGCACTTTCTTACCATGTCCTTGGCATCCTTCGCCATAGTGGGCTAGAAGTAGCCCTGCCTCAGTGCCTTATATATCGAAGAGCAGGCCCCTATATAGTTTCCACAAATGCCTTCGTGAATTTCCCTCAGTATGTAGTCGACTTCTACTACTGCAACACACTTTATAGGAGGTACTGAGAATCCCTATTTGTAAAGCTCCCCCTACATTAATGTGAATTTGGAGGCCCTAACCCTAAGCCTAGCTACTTCTTTGGGGTCCTGGGGAAGAGTTATGTTTTTAAGGTAGTCCATGAATGGATTTATCCAGCTCATTCCTGGCTCGACGGGGAAGACCTCTTCCTTATTCAAGTCTTGCAGAATACTAGGCCTACTGAGGTGTTCTACGGGGACGACCCTGTTGAGGCTTCCCTGGTCTGCCGAAGCTAATTTACCCAGGGTATCCGCTCTAGCACTTTCAACTCGTGGTATCTGAATGACCTCATCAGACATACTTCTTAGGAGAACCTATACCACTTGTAAGTACGAGGCCATCTTTTCTTCTCGTGCTGGGTATTTCAATTCAACTTGCCTCGCCACAAGCTGAGAGTCACTATGAATTATAAGATGATGTGTTTCCATGGAAATTGCCTGTCTGAGTCCTACTATCAAAGCTTCATATTTGGCCTCATTATTTAAGGCTTTGAAATCAAACCTAAGGGTATATTCTAATTTGATGCCCTCAGGTGAGTTCAATAATGAGCCTAGCCCACTTTCTTGCACATTAGAGGTTCCGTCTACAAAAAATTTCCATATTGGGATGTCAGGTATGAGGCCTCACTCTCTTGGCACAGTATCGGATTATGTGGTCGTCTAGAGTGAACTCGGCTATGAAATGTGCCAAGATCTATCCCGTGATGGCCGCTCTAGGTTTGAATTTGATGTCGAATTCTCCCAGCTCGATAGCCCACTTCACTAGCTGTCCTGACGACTCGAGCTTGTGCAAGACTTGCCTCATTAGCTAGTCAGTCGGTACTTCGATGGAATGAGCTTGGAAATAAGGCCTTGGCCTCCTTGACATTGTGACTAGTGTCAGGACCAATTTCTCCATTTTAGGATATCTCTCCACTGCTCCTCGCAACGCTTTACTACAGAAATACACGGGTTGTTACCTCTTCTCTTCTTCTCTTACAAGAGCTACGCTAATTGAGAAATTTGACACAACTAAATATAAAGTGAGGATCTCTCCTTCTTTTGGGCAGACCATTATAAGAGGTGTGATTAGATAAACTTTCAAGCTCTGGAAGGTTTCCTTGCACTGGCCATTCCATTGAAAATCCGTTTTGAGGATTTTGAAAAAAGGTTGGCATTTATCACTAGATCAGGATACGAAGCGATTGAGGGTTGATATCCTCCCTATCAAGCATTACACCTTCTTGATGCTGGCAGGTGACTTCATGTCCATTACTGCCTTTATTTTTTCTAGATTGACCTCGATTCCTCTCCTACTAACAATGAATCCCAAAAACTTTCCTGTTTTAACTCCGAAAGCACATTTAGCAGGGTTAAGCTTCATTTCATACCTCCTGAGAACCTGGAATGACTCCTCAAGGTGTTGGATGTAGAGTTTACCCTTGAGGGATTTGACCAACATGTCGTCGATATACACCTCCATCATTGCACGAAGATTCTCAATGAATATTTTATTTACCAAACGCTGGTACGTAGCTCTAGCATTTTTAAGGCCAAACGACATAACCTGATAGTAATATATTCCCTGCTCAGTTACGAATGAAGTCTTCTCCTGGTCATCAGGATCCAGTTTAATCTGGATGTACCCATAAAAAATTTCCATGAATCTTAGGAGCTTGTGTCCTGCTATAGAGTCAATCAATTCGGGGCAAAGAAAAACTATCCTTAGGACAAGCCCGTTTGAGGTCGATAAAATCGATGCATAACCGCCACTTTCCATTAGTCTTCTTTACGAGTACCACATTAACAAGCTAGATTGGGTAATCAACTTCCCTTATGTCTCGGGCTTGAAGAAGTTTAGATACTTCTTTGTTGATCGTCTTTTGCTTTTTTGGGCAAAACTCCTCCTCTTCTTCTTGATTAGTTTAAAATTTGGATCTAGACTGAGCCTATGGGTAATCAATTTTGGGACAATACCTAGCATATCTCCTTATTTCCAGGCGAACACGTCGGATCTCCTTTTTAAGAATGAAATCAGTTGCTATTTTATGTCATCTGATAACTTAGATTCAACAAAGACTAAGTGTTCTGGGTCCTCATCGATCTGCACGGACTCTAGCTCTTTGGTGGGCATTGGTCTTGTCTCCATCTCATTCCTTATGTCTAGGTCGTCTATCTAAATAGAGTTAACCTCCTTTTGTCTCATAGACAAGGAGTAACTCCCTGGCCATCTGCTAGTCTCCTCTCATGACCCCTACGCCATTATTAGTAGGGAATTTCATTATATGGTGGTATTTGAAGGGGATGACCCTGATTGAATTCAAAGATGGTATACCTAGAATAACATTGTATGCAAAAGGTGCATCTAGGATAAGAAATCTCACTATCGTAGTGTTTGACATAGAGGGTCCCCATGGTAAGTACGAGCTGAATCGACCACAGAGGAAAGACCTTTTCTCCAGAGAATCCTAACAAATGCGTCTTAACTGGCTCAAGCTACTCTTTTCCAATTTTGAGCTTCTCAAAGGCTCCCAAGAAGATAATGTCAGCCGAATTTCCATTGTCTACAAGGACCCAATGCCCAGCTTTATTCACGATGATGGCTTTTACAACCAACGGGTCGTCATGGGAGAGTTGACACCCCTCTAGATCAGAATCCAAAAACGTGATCTCGACCCCTCGAGGTGGGGTTTTACGAATGGCTTATACTTCCAAGAAATCTTCAGTCCTTATTTTCCTCACATGGGTCTTTCTGGCTGAACTTGAGTCGCCTCCACTCGTAAAGCTACCAGAGATTACTCTAATTTCTCTTAGGGCTTGTTGGTGCTGCAGCTATCCTTTCTGGGGTTGTTCCTGTTGGGGTCGATCTTCTCCCTCTTGGGCCACAAGGCACCTGAGATGCACTATTTGGATCAAAATTTTTTTTTTCTTTTTGAGTTGGTAACAGTCATCTGTGTCGTACCCATGATTGCGATGTAAGTTGGAGTACTTGGTGGGGTCCCTTTACACGGGTCTGCCTTCATCTTAGCAGGCCACTTTATGTATCTCTCATTCACACCTAGTGTAACACCTAAGCTACCAAAGTGCCACTTTATGTATCTCTCATTCTGTACCTAGTGTAACACCTAAGCTACCAAAGCGGTGTCAACCGCTTGGGTGAGTATCAAGGCTGTAAATACGGCTACGTGGGTGATCCCAGACGATCCTTCACATTTTCTCTCCTTTTTGAAGATCGATCTCTTTCTCTTCTAGGAGATTGGTCTCGTTCCCAACTACATCATGTACTTCACCTACGACTTGACTCCTTCCTTTTCTTCTCTACACGTTGTTTAGAGGTAGAGGTTAAACCCCCTTTTGAAAAGAGGGCCTCTTCCCCCATTGATGTATTTCTTTGTTTTGACTAGGACCTCAGATATAGAGACCTTGGGATTTTTTGCAATCGAGAAGACAAGATCCTTAGACTGAAGGCCCATACTAGCCTTAAAAGGTGTTAAGGCGACCTTCTCGCCGAAACCGTTGACCTTGAGAGATTCTTGATTGAACCTCTTCATGTAACTTCTCTGTGATTCTCCTGGATCCCCCTTAATGTTCACAAGATGGTAAGTCAACTTTATGTAAGTCCTTGCTCTAATAAAGTGGGAAACTAATTGAATTGACAAATCTCTAAAAGATAAGATCGATGTCGGGGGCCAACCTGTTAAACCAGGTTAGAGATGATCCCTTTAGAGTAATAGCAAATGCACGACAACAAATAGGGTTCTGATATTCGTGGAGTTCCATCTAATTCTTGTATGAATTCAGATGATCCACAGGGTCTTTCGTCCTATCAAACATCTCAGTTTGGGGGCGCCTTGAACTTTGGAGGTAGAGGGAAGTGCAGAACCTCAGTAGTAAATGGTGATTCAATCTGTTGGATCAAGTCTTCCATAGTGAGTGGGACTTGGTCTTAACAACTTCTTTCACATTTCCCAGCTCATCCTGGAATTCCCTAAACCACTGCTCCCAGAACTGGTCTGCGGATCTCTATTCTGGAAGAGGTCAATTTCTCCTTTGTCCTTTGGGCGTTCTGCTCTGCACTTCATCTTCATTTTCCCCATGATATTGTTGTCTAAGGTTTTCCCCAAACTGAATTCGATTATTCTCCATTTTTTCAATCCTATAGTCTTGAGGACCAAGAGGATTTAGAGGACCGATGGGATGTCAAGGATTGTGTGGATTTCGAGGAGGTATGAGATTTTGAGGATTAAGGGGATCTCAAATCTATGGAGGATGAAGGGGAGGATTTTGTTATTCTGGTTGTAGGTTTTAAGCTTGGAGATTCTAGGTTTGAATGAGAGTGACCAACTCCTCATTCTTTCTAAGAAGACGGAGAAGGGCTTGTTGATAGGTTTTCGGTTCCTCTCTGCGTGGCAAATTTTTCGCCTGAGGGTTTAATAGGGGAGGAGGAGGAACCCCATGTAGGTTGGTATCATGGGTGTTCACCGGTGGAGGAGGTGGGATCCTTTGAATTTTTTCTGGGACTTGACTCATACTCCTGGTTACTACCATCAATCAATCAAAGACAAGAATGAACACAGAGCAGGACGATGGCCAGTCTTTCCCACAAACAGTGCCAACTGATGATGTTTAGATTCAGAATATAAGTCGGGTGCTTGAACCGAAGTGTCCAAGGTTGGGTGATGTCCATCTGGTGAGTGCATGAAGGTAAGTGATTAATTCAAGAGGGAGCCTAGTGGCTCTAGTAAGTGTTACAGTAAAAACAAAGAAAGGGACTGAGCTAGGGAATGAATGAGAACCTAGGGAGTACAGTGGCTCACCAGCTATGAGGCTTGGCTAATCCACTCTAATGAAGTATCTTGCTCTCAGAGAGTTTGTATATTTCTTGGAGAAGAAGAGAAGATTATAGTATTTTTTCCATGCCCCCTCACGAATAGGGGCCTTGGTATTTATAATTGATGGTTTTGTCATCATCGAGTGGTCTCCTAATTTGTTAGGATTTTGTTGAGGGGATATTTGGGTCATTTGAGTTTGCATTTCCTAAGCTGTTAGACTACATTCTCCAGGAGTGACGTGACCTTCTAGAACATGTTATGGTGGCAAGATGACCAATCTTCCAGCCTAGACAAATGACGATCTCGTACACCTTTGGTGGAGTTTGTCATCTACTGAGTATGCTTTAGTGTGAGTTCTCCTATTGAGGTTAGCTCATTCGTAGGGAGGTTGTCAACTCTATTGATCTCGAAACGTTAATCCTTTCCAGAGTTTCTATAGAGTGACCGGTTCTCCTTGACGTCGTTCTAGGCCAACCTAAACTTCTTACCTTGGATAATCTCTGTTTTATGATTTCAACATAATCTAATTACTGCCGTTGTCTAGTGGTGTCATTTCCTGTCTAGTGGTGTCATTTCCTGGGTATCATCAATTCCTTAGAAAACTAAGTGAATGACTTACATGGTCTGAAGACTTCTTGACCAACTGTGAAAGACTTGATTGGTGTGAAAGACTTGAATGGTGTGAAAGACTTCTTGACTTAAGTGTAAAAGCCAAGTCCTCATTGAATTGCTGTTTTTTAAAACACTTATTTTTTTAATTAAGAGAGACCTAACTTTATGTAAAAACATGCTCGAAGATACCTTTTTATCGTGAATATGATAAACAAATTCCAAATTATAATATTTAAAAAATACATTTAAAAAGGGACTAATATGAAAACAAAGAGTTTTTTTGTGTATTTGCATTCAAATTTCAAGGCTCGAGAAGAGTTGTTACAAGGAGAAGAAAAAAAAAGAAAAAGAAAGATAATAAATATAGTAAGAAATTAAAAAAAACGACACATAAAATTGGGGTTGGTAATCAAGTCGTATCTTGTCGGGTTCGTGTTGTGTCGTGTGATTGCGGGTTCGTGTCGAACATGAATCAACCATAACCCAACCCATTTAATTAATTGTGTCGTGTCTAGTTGACCTGTTTATTTTCGTATCGTGTTCGTGCTCATATTCGTGTTGACCTACATAAACTTTAAATAAAAAATTTAACGGTAAGATTTTATATTTACTTAATTGAACTCATGCTCATTCTTTTTTCTACAAACTAAAAATTAACTTAATAAATATAATAATAATAATAATAAGTAAAAATATCTTTTTTATATAATAATTATGTCAGTTCCTAACAAATAATTACAAATAATTAATATTTTATTTCTATAGTACTAATTAAATATATTGACCGTGTTAATTTCGCGTTGTTCATGTTATCATACAAAACCAAAAAAAATAAAGAAAGTGTCAATTTTTAAATAAACAGGTTGATCGTGTCAATTTCGGGTTTGACAGGTTAAATCCGAACATTACTCGTTTATATTTCGTGTTCGCTTGTCGGATCATTTTCGAGTTCGTGTAAAATTATAATCGAATTCATGTCATAAAATTCGTGTCGTGTTCAAATCGTGTCGTCGGGTTGAGTTGAAAATTGTCACCCCTACATAAAATGATTGTATATTTATATCTAAATCCAATTGGAATGTTCCAACGAATTCGGATTAAGAAAATAAAATCACAAGTCGTGTCCGAACATCCGACGACTCACATTCGAACCAAAAACCGGTGCGTTGACTTGACTCCACTACCATCTCGACAACTCTCTCTCTCCCTTAGTCTCTGATCACTCTATATCTCTCTCTCATCAGATTGGCGGATTCATTTCCGAAGCTGATGGGAATGGGAGTGCTTAAGCTTCTGCTTTCAGTCCTAGCTTTACATTCAACCTTTCTCTTAGATTATGTGCACTCCGAAATTTTCTTCGAAGAACGATTCGAAGGTGAAACTTCTCTAATATTTACAATAGTCCCAATTTCTTGTAAAATTTGATTTCTTTACGTTTGTTTTTACTGATACTTAGCTGAATACTGTTCTTTCCATTTATGTTTTTACCATACACCCTATGTGTTTGTGTGTGTTTATATAACAGCTATGGTGGAGATATTTGTTGCTGTTTTATTGGGTTCCCACTGATTTTTCTTTTTATTACATTTTTTAATTGTGGTTGTGGGAAAAATTCAGATGGGTGGATAAGCAGATGGGTGTTATCGGATTGGAAGAGAAGCGAAGGGAAAGCGGGTACTTTCAAGCACACTGCGGGAAAATGGTCTGCTGATCCTGATGATAAAGGTAACCTTTTGTAGTCTCCTTTTGTTGATTTGTTCTTAATGAAAAACAAATTCAAAAAACAAAGAGTTATTAGAGAATCAGTGGATGACTGTGATATTTGTAGTTTGGTTCAATTTGATTGATAATGTATAAAGTTTTCTGGACTGATTGTGTAGTTTGATTGGTCAAACTTGATCATATGGGTAATTGTTTATGATACTAGATTCACATATTACCTGTCAAGATTATCATATATGATCGATCTTATATGATAGTTGTAAGAATTAAGATTTCATATCTGTGTATGGTCTACTAGTATATTTGTTGAGTGTGGAATATGCATACAATACTTAATAATTATTGTTTGTAAACCCTTATAATATATCACAGTCAAATTGTGTGCATTAAGATTAACCACGACATTTTAGCTTTATAACTAGAACCTCCATTTCTTAGAAGCAAAAGAAAAAAAAAAAAACAAATAGACTACATCAGATGACCAAATAAAGAATTAAAATATAAAATAGAGGATGATCTTCTACAGGCTAGTTGTTTCTAGGGCGAATGGTCTTACATATTATGCCTTTAGAAGATAAGAAGGCTTCGCAACACACAATTGTCTATTTATCGTCGTTTAGGATCCGGAAGAGACCGTAAACTTTATCTAATCTCTCCTAGCCTCTAATCTAGGTCTGATTCAGTTCCTTGAGGGTTGCCAGTTCCACGTTGGATTTTCTTTAAGCAGGGGTGACACATAAACATCGAATCAAATTTAATAATTTGAATATCTCTCTGGTGCTAGACATGCCAAATTTCAAGTTCAAGCTTTATGATGACATCCCATTAGTTCAATTTGACAATTTGAGTAACTCCATGCCGACATTCGTATTCAACGTTGCACACACTTCAAAAGGTTTTCAAAAACTTTATTTTCTATTGTTTGATAAATATCTTATCAGAGAGTGGGAGGGATGAGAAGTCAAGTGAAATGAAAAAAATATAGGATGCACACAGGTAATAAAGGGTATCTCTGGACTTATGAAGAATTAGTGACAAATGCATATAGCGTCTGTGACATTTGGTTTGTATTTTTGAGGGTGCAAGGCGCTTAAAAGGTCGAAAGAATTTGGAAAGTCGGAATTCTTACATACCTCCAGTTTATGTAGTTATCTGCCTATTATTGCTTTGCGATTACAGCAGCTTTCACTGATACCCAGAATTTGTGCAGGAATTCAGACATATAATGATGCCAAGCATTACGCAATTTCGGCAAAGATACCTGAGTTCAGCAACAAGAACAGAACTCTTGTTGTCCAATATTCCATAAAGATTGAGCAGGACATTGAATGTGGTGGTGCTTACATGAAACTTCATTCTGGTTATGTCAATCAGAAGAAGTTTGGTGGTGATACTCCTTACAGGTTTGTCATTTTTTGTCTAGAATGTTTTACACAAATCATGGATTGTTATGCTCATATGTCATTGACTACATATCTTGCAATGCCTTATATTAAGGCCATAGACTTCACGTTAAACATTAGAACTCTGTTCCTCTTATGTTTTATGCATGGGTATAATGTTTAATATCTATGAAGGGAAAATGATTACATGCTTAAATTTCATTTTACTTAATATTAGGGCAGTAGGATAGTTTTGTGGACCTAGTAGCATGCCTTGTCCATAGTGTCTTCCTTTTTGCAGCTGATAGTATTAAATCTCAACTTATAAATAATATCACTTCTTGTGTTATATGGAGGGAAAATTGAAGGATCAGAGATGGGATAATCTTGAGGAACATGGGAGCAGATATATCCTGGTAGCCTTGACAAGGTTACCATATGGGCTGCTAATCACAAACTTGAACAAACTGTAATGTTTTGTATATAATTATGTTATAATCTAAATTTCCATATGATAACTTTTCAGCCTATCATAAACAGTGGGGAACTGCTCCCACCAAGAGGACTTCTGTCAGCAGGAAAATCTGATTAACATTCTAGAAGGTATGCTGCAATACAGCATCCGAACAACCCATCACTAGATGTGGGGGGGGAGCTAGTCAACTCAGCCTGTTCAAACTGAAAGAGAGAGGAAACTAGTGAGATGAGAGAGAGTAAGCAGCTGCCCAATGGCCTTACTTCTCTGGTAAATATGTATTAGAAGGAAAAGAGATGTACGTACCAAAACTCACGTAATTTGTTTTATAGTTGACTTTTGAGTCAATAAGTCCAAGTAGATACTTTTTGGGTTCTAAAGGACAACTCCATTCGTAAATACCAATCTGTCTTAAAAACAAGCGGGAGTCTTCAATATATCGATCATTTGTAATTGTCTTACTCTCACTGAAATTTCAGCAGATTACCAAATTTAATCTCCAAAAAAAATAGGAAACTATCAAAAGTCATTCGGAAATATTCAGGAAGAATCCGAACCAAAAATCTGTAGAACAACGATTTCAAAATTACGATGATTGAATCTTAATTTGACTGTCCATGTTTTACTGTCAATTTCACTATCCGAACCACCACAAAGAAAGTAATTCAATTAAGAATTTTAATTAGAATCAAGAATAAATTATGCTTAATTAAGAGAGATTATTAGATTTTAAAACTTAATTAATGGGATTAATTTACATAAAGAATCAATTATGTTTAAACAAAAAAATTGATTAGATTAAGTCTCCATTTTACTGTCCATATTTCGCTGTCTATATTTTTTTTTCTGTGACAGTGAAAAACACCAATTTCACTGCGTTGGACATTGAAATAACGTGATTTCATTGAAGGAAACCATTGTTTCGTCATTCTGTTGAACACTTAAAGCTCTTAACAAATTCAAGCACTCCTTTGAATCTCAACCAACCTACAACACCAAATGCCAAAAAACCACATTGGATCCAAACGGAATTGATTCGGACCACCAAATAGAAACCAGCAAGAATCGATCCAAACCACTGAATAGAAACTGAAAACGCTTCTTCGAAAATTACTCAAAATGCATGAAAAAATTGAATCAAATCAGTGGTCTCTTTGACAGCCAACTATATTCTTGAAAATGAAGTATGAATGATGGGTGATTCTTAGAGGCAATGATGCTATTTTTCCGTGGGGAAGAGCTTGGGTTTCAAGATCTACTCGGCAACAATAATGCCATGAGGAGGGAAGGTGCTCACATAGTTTTTTGATTCTCTCTCTACTTTTTATGTTTAGTTTCTCTCTATGTGTACAATTGTATATAGGTACAGATTATCTCTATATATGTTTCAATCGGAAGGGAGAGCCACAACACCGGGGCTTTGACTGGATACCCCTAGTTTGGTTAGGTAGGGTTTCTTCTTTTTCTTGAGCAATATCAAGGGGAAGATCCTGATGGTTATGGCTATAAAGACGATGTGTAGAGAAAGTTAATGAATGAGGTGGTGGAAGTACTGTAGAATAGGGTATTTATGTCATATGTCGCAAATAACAACCTCAGACCAAATGCCTGATGTTTAAGGAAATGTGTCCTTGAAGTCTTAAAGAACTTGTGTCTGTACCTATTGCCTTAAAAGATTGAGAGATTATACTATTTCAATTTTTACAATTTTTTTACCAAATGATCATTGAATGATTAGTGGGAGTCAGTAAGACCCACCAATCTAATCATCCGCATTGGCCTGGTGCAAAAAATTTGGTGCAAGTTTTGGTAAGTGCGGCATTGTTGTATTTGAAGTGTGGTGAGGTGCTTCTCCTATTCTTTTCACCGAAAAAAACAGCCCACTTTCAATAATTTTTGATTGTTGAATGCCACGATACCATAGTTATCAAAATCGTACGATTCGCGATTCGATTCGATACAGGTACAAAACGATTCGTATCTTATATGGGAATCGTTTTAGAGTTGAATCGCGCATGAATCGTACGATTCATACGATTCGATTCGTATCTCGCGAATCGCACGATTCAATCACTTTTTTTTAAAACCCAAATTTTTTGACAAAACGACGTCGTTTTGTTCGCTAAATAGTAAAACAACGTCGTTTTGTTTACAGAGGAACCCATGCCCTAAAAAAACTCAACCTCTTTGCTCGTTATCTCTCTCTGACGTCGTCTAGAGCTCGTCTTGCGTTGTCTAAAGCTAAAGATCACGGCTAACACTCTCGATTCATCGGTTGATTTTTGCTCTCAATTTTTTCATGAGTAGTTTGTTATATTCTAATTTTTTGTTTCAATATGTTGGCTAGTATGTTTTCTCCCAATCAATTTTTTTATTTGTTCTTTTTCCATTCATGTTTGTAACATAATCTATACTGGGTGTCACTATTTTGATTCTTGAATAACCATGGTTCTTTAATGAATTTTTTTTTCAAGTTGTTAAATTTGAAAATAGTTAAGCAAAAGATGAAAAAGAAACAAAACGCTAGCGTCTTTTCATTTAGACGATGTAATTATGTCAATTGATTATTTTTAGAATGCAATAATGTTCAATATTTTGTCTATTTTAAATATGTAGTATTATTTTTTATTTTTGTTCAAATTTTGTGTCGAATCTTATGATTCACGATTCGATACGATTCACGATTCTCAAATTTAGGATTCCGATTCACGATACGAATCGCGATTTAACAACTATGCATGATACTATTTAGGTGCCCTAAAAGGCTAAAACCTAAACTCTAAAATCCTAAACCCTAAGTTCTTTGAATTAATTTTAGTTGGAAGATTCTATAGACTATTTCCCTAGTTTAGTACAAATTAAGTAAATCGAAAGTCAACAATCAGTTAATGTAGTGTACATAGATATATTTATGATATATGTGACAGTTAGTTATTAAGTTGATGACTTTGGTCCAATGGTACTCCTTACCTTCTGAAGGTTTTACCTTCTTGAGGTCAAGGGTTCAAGTCCCCCCTCTTCTACCCCCTCCAAAAAAAAAAGAAAAAAAAAAGTAACAAATAAAGAGCAAAAGAACTCCAGTAAAAAATCCATGAATTTGGTTTCCTCACTTGGAGATATTGACTTTGTCAGAGAATTGTAGGATTGTTCTACATTAGCATTTGTACTTTATGTTCTCCCAAATTTGTTGTATACTCTGTTGTAAACTTGCTCCGAAATGTTGCACTTGGATCTTATTATAAAACGAAGTTTAGACAAACAACACATATTGAGTATCGAGGACCATATGTTCTAAATCGATCAATGAAGTTCAATTTTCAAAACCAGCATCAGAAAAAAAATGGAATGGTATTATTTGACATAGCAGAAAAAGAAAGTTGTTGTGTAATTTAGGCGGAAAAAAAAAATTTTGACTCTTACGTTAAGAACTCAATGTGACCTTCCCCCCTCAAATCAGACAAAGAGAGAAAGGTATCATGTTGAGTTCTTATGCTTTCATATCTACTACTTAATTCTTCCTATTACTACAGGGATGAACCCAATTTAGAATATGAACCATAAATGAGAACACCTATTAAACTAATTACATGAATACCCGTTACCGTACCTATTATCCAAAGAGGAATCCTTCCAATCATATCAGCTATTTACCCCAATTCTCTCCACATTTCATCTAGTGGTCATGCTAGAGCATGAATAGTGACGATAATTATGAGATGAGATCCTACCGAAGCAGCTAAGAGAATGCCTAGAATTTTTATTCTATTTCATTTTTTTAAATTGAAGAGATAATTGAAAAATAAAACAAGAAGTACAAAAATGAGTAGTAATCCTCAGTAGAGGCTAGTATGATTCAATTCATTATTTTGTTCGTTCGGGTTTGATTGTGTCATAGTTTTATAATTCGGATTAGGTGTGTCTTTGGATGAACTGTATTGTTGATATTGATCCCAAAAAAGTAATAGTAGGTACAATTGGGCCGTGAAAAACCAACCATCACACTTTAAAAATTGGATAGGTTTGATCTACGGTCATTGGGCCTTCCTAAAACAATCTACTAAATTCATCAAGTTGTTTTAAAAAATCAAAATGGCTGGTTATTAATGGAGAGCCCGACACTAATTTGAACCAACTCAGATGCGGTTCCTCGATAATTATTGACATGAGGACGAAATGACATGCCGTGCTGCTTGCCCAAATGACTAGCTCACTCGGTGATGCTTGATCAAATGACTAGCCTCACAGTCTAAAGTCAAAACATATTTCAATGAAGGAACCAAGGACTCCGAAGAGAGTCAAAATTTGATCATTAATATGACTGAACTTTCATATGAGAGGACACCCTTAAGTCAATGACCTCAAGGATGGAGTAAATGTGGCAAAACAGGAACTGTTACATTAGTGGTTAAGCGTAGGGAATTTAGTACCAGTTCGCTGTTATGCTCGCTGAAGAGCAACGACTTACTCGAACATGGAGTTAGTGCAGTCTCCATAATTGAGCTACCGTATTAAAATTGGGGGGACTAGACAATTGGTTTCAATCAGGCTTGTGCTGGAATTTGACATTGTGCTTTGGAATAGGAAAATAGGGGAGGTTGAATGCTCTATTATGATGGATGCAGTCACCTAAGACAGTGTTCCTTTAATGGTATTAGCCAAGAAGGGGATGTTGTAGTGCATGACTGCCAAGATTAGAAGAGTAAATATAGCAATACACTGCATAGAGATTACTGGTTGGGAAACTGCTGCTAAGATGCGTCAGCTACATGCAACCATTTATGAATTGCCACTCAAATCAAGTTGCTGCATGGACCTATGCGTGCTTCTTGCTATTTCTATCAAGTTATTTTTGTGTATTTTTTGGTGATCTTATATTTCATTTCTTGAGTCTCTAGTTGCTTCTGCTCACACAGTCTTGTGTGTTTTGGCCATTTTGTTTGTTAGATTTCTTGCTCCATTTGTGTCTTTTACCTTTTATAATGGTGAATAACACCTCTCATTGAACACTGTCCTTCATGCAGTTTGATGTTTGGACCGGATATATGTGGCACACAGACAAAAAAGCTCCATGTTATACTTTCCTACCAAGGGCAGAATTATCCCATCAAGAAGGATCTACAATGTGAAACAGACAAGTTAACACATTTCTACACATTTATTTTGAGGCCTGATGCAACATATAGTGTGCTTGTTGATAACCGGGAAAGAGAGGTTGGGAGCATGTATACTGACTGGGATATCCTCCCTCCGCGGAAAATTAAAGATTTAAAAGCAAAAAAGGTATCACAATGTCACCTCAGAAGTTGAAATTTCGAAGCATTCTAGGAAGACTATTTAAAGACTTACATTATAGTCTATTTATCAGTCTGATGGCTATCTGCACATATAGTTCCAATAAATAGGCAAAGTAATAATACGTAAACTCTATTCTTTGTAGTAAATGTCTATAAATTCTTTTTTTTTTATCACAAATGTCTATAAATTCAACCTGTCTTTTCTCTGAAAGAATGTGTGGACCTCGTTTCTTCTGCAGCCAAAAGATTGGGAAGAAAGAGAATATATAGATGATCCCAAAGCTGTCAAACCAGAGGTCTTGTACTCTCCAGTCTCTACTTCATGATTGAACTGGTGCTGTAAATTTGGAAAAAAGCTTCACGATATTATGACCTGTTTTGATGCTGCAGGGATATGATTCAATTCGAGCTGAGATACCTGATCCAAAGGCTAAAAAGGTTTCTAGATTGCTATTCCTTCTTTGTAAAAAAATAAGATACCAATGTTTTTTCTTTGCCTTGTTAATTCTTTGGTCTTGTGGCATGTTCTTACTGTCTTACTGTTTTACTTCATGGAAGCAACACAAATGCATCACGTTGACTTGTATGATACATTCCATTCTTTTCTTTTTCTACATAGCGCTGTGAGCAGAATACTCTCCATTATCGCATGTTGAGCGGGGAAATCTTATCTGCACATGTGCACTATTGACAACACCTGTGCAGTTTTTCTTCTTTTATTTACATTCCACGACCTTTTGTTGGTTTTTTTTTTTTTTTTTTGCCTAGCCCTCTGACTGGGACGAAGAAGAGGATGGCATATGGAGACCAGCAAAGATCCCAAATCCAGCATATAAAGGACCATGGAAGCCCAAGGTGTATTCAAGCTACTAATATAAAGTTGACATCTCTTTTGATCATATTTTCAATCCAGATTCTAACTTCTAGATATGTGGATACAGAAAATCAAGAACCCCAACTATAAAGGGAAGTGGAAGATTCCATGGATTGATAACCCAGGTACTTATTAGCAAAATAGATGGTTAACCAGGTACAACCTGGTCTATGAAAGTCTAAGTGGTAGGAGGTTACCATTTTCAGCCCAACTCATCAAATTAACCAAAGCCACTCTGCAGTTGTCCCTACCCCGACTAGATTGCTTTCTGGTTCAGCAGCTGTAACTATTTAATGTATGAATGTCCTGATTTTTTGAAAAACAAAAGAAAAGGCTTTGACAACACTTGCCAGCCAAACCTAGGGCATTTGGCCATTTTCTATTGTAGAGCTCTGAGTTTAGGAAGGACTGTGGTGGCATAAATGATAAAACTTGATTAAGAAAAAAATAGCTTTTTGTCTAGTCACTGTTGTTTAATTTATATGTATTACATAAATTATTGTGTTTTTTTGGTTTTTACTTGTTAAAATAGTATTATTTTTAAGTAAAACAACTATAATATTATTTTTCTTTTTTAATGGTTCAACATTTGACTTCCCAGACCAGTTTATCGGATGGTTCCAGTGTTTCACCTCTGAACCTGTGCCTATTCTGGTTAGTCTCTGGGTATGGGTTAAAATATTCGACCTGTTTTTTCTTCTGCAGAATTTGAAGATGACCCTGACCTCTATGTATTGAAGCCCATAAAATATGTTGGCATTGAAGTTTGGCAGGTAATATTTTTCTATCCACATTCTATTGTATGAAGCTCCTTTTGAGAAGCCTCAATACTGCATCAAACATAGTTGTTTGCCCCAATCAGGCCAACAATGTTGCAGTGTCTGATTTCAAGTTTGCTTATACAATCAGAATCTGAGATTTCAGTAATTGAAAAAAGATTGTACCGCTTGATTGTTGGTCCAGCTACTTAAGTTACTCGTATTCTGTGCTTCGTCTCCCTAAATTGGTCAATTTGAGCACTTCCATATAGATTTTAATTTGCTGTTGATCTAGAAAATTTTTTTTTTTCTTCTTTTTTCTGATGGAGTTCTTATCGACTTGGCTCCTTTCTAACTTAAATTGATTATGACATGTTCGTGAACCTTAGGTACTTTAATATGCATCTAGAATGAAAAAGCTTAATAAGTCATTGTATTACAGGTAAAAGCTGGTTCAGTGTTCGACAACATTTTGATTTGTGATGACCCACAATATGCAAAAGAAGTCGTGCAAGAAATATGGGCGAAGAATAGAGAGGTGAGCCAGCACTCATTCAAGTTATTTGTGAGTTAGACTGGTAAGTGCACAACCCCTACATCTTTTAACATTTGTAAAATTCAGGCTGAAAACGAGGCTTTTGAGGAGGCAGAGAAATTGAGAAGAGCTCGAGAAGAGGAGGTGATTGTCAACTGGCTCAATTGCTAATGAAATTTTGTAGTTTGACATGATAGTTACTCTCTGGTGTTCTTGCTGAAAATTTTCCAAGTAATTTGATTAATGGCTATAGGATTCTAAAAGAGCAAAAGATGAAGGTGACAAGAGGAAGAGAGATAGGGACCATCATAGGCGCCACCGAAGGGTATTGCTCCAATAACTTCCTTTTTATTCCCTTAGTGATCTGGATTTTCTATGTTATTTCTGCTGGTTTTTATCCGACTAATTGAACTGATTTGTGCTGTCATCGAAACTTACTTCTGTTCTCTTGTGATATATTTGATGAAATTCAGCATGAGCTTGTCTGGTTGATTGGATTGATAATGTCAGGTTTCTTGGCTTCATATTTCTGCTGATTCAAAATGATCTTGGGGGTATTGGCTCTGGCATTAATTTATTTGGCTCGAAGGGGAAAGAAGGTTTTAGTTCTAAGGCAATTACATATCTGATAATTGGCACCTTTATCAAGATTAGTGCACACAATACTATTTTTTTCCCTTCTTTCTCTCTGTCTCTCTCTTTTTCCCTTTCTTCTTCCTCTCTCTTTTCTTCCTTTCTTTTCCCCAGAGCACACACTGCTAAAATGGCTGAATTTCTTCTATTTCCTACTTTGAGCATTCAAAACTTAGGATCTTCTGTTAAGGGCTATCTCACGTGTTTATAAGTCAAAGAAGCTGAGAATCTTCCAATCATTTAATATTTTATTGTGAGTCTGCCTCCTTTTGGATCCTCAATTCCCAGGAGGACCCCTAATATATTGAATTAATTAGGTTGCATCGTTTTGTTTGTTTTGAATGAAGAATCAATTGCATCTTTGAAGATAAAGTTGAATCATTACAAGTCATAACAGAGATGCTGAATTTTTATGTCCATTTTGGGCTTAAACATAAGAAATTATTCAAGTACCCTTGACCTTCAGTCTGTAGTGATACACTGATTTTGTCACCATATGTGATCCATAGAGTATGCTTCCCTTGATGAGATCAAGTTAAAATTTTCAACGAAAATTGTTCCTTATGGAATGCAAGGCAAATGGGAGAATAATAATAATAATAATAATACATAGGCTTCCTTTGCTCTTTTTAAGCTATTTGTTATTGGGAGTGCTAGAGGAGACTGGAGCTATTGTTATTGTTTCTGGTGATCCTCTTCATTTGTTGCACTCTTGTATTCGATGAGACAGATGGTCTTTGGGGAAGTCCAAACGCATACACTGTAATGTTCTCCATGAATGCTTAGTTTTCAACCTATGTTTATGAAAATATGGTGATGACAATGATTTATTGTTTAAAAAGTACTACAATTAGTCTGACTCGAATCATTTGTCTTGCAGTACGATCCTCATGAGTACTTGGATGATTACCATGTAAGCATTTCTCCTCTTGATCTCTGTGTGTGTGTGTGTGTGTGTGTGTGCGTGATAAATGTAACAGGCCAACAACAGTGGTAATTTTTTATCAAAAAAAAACAGTGGTAATTAAGAAGCTCAGACGATGCTCTAAGAAAATAAAGAACCTGCAGCTTTGTTTGTCATCATCTTGTCTTTAATTTATGAACTAACTTCAGTAGAACGATCTTCGTAGAAATGGGTTAAAATAGAGACTTAATGCTGGCATTTGACTAACTTTGTTCTGGAATAATTTCTATACAATGTTGACGTTTACCTATCTGGAAATAAAATTAAGGGAAAAAATAAGCAACTAGAATATCTGTCACACCCATTATCTCTGAATTAGTTGGACCGCAAAGGTGCAAACTTTACTCAAAGCTTGCAGCTGAGAACCTTACCCTTTGGTTACTGTTTTGACGCATGTTTGGAGTATGGTGCTGTTTTATTTTTCAAAACCCATATGAATAAACCGTTTTCACCTCAAGATGTCTAGTTACCCAAAAAAAGATGGAAAAAACAAATCACGTCGTCCTAACTGAATGAAAGGCGTTATTAGGTGTAGCCTAGAAACTACCAAATAAGAGCCAAGGTTCTTGCTCCCATTTCCCATTTTCCAGGGATATTGTGAAACTAGCAATGTTACCAAAAGCAACCTTTGGTGTCCACATTTCCTATAGGTTTTTACTTTCTTAAGCATTTTTTTATGGTTAAAAAAAACTTGTTTGCCTTTGGTTAACACATCTGGGCTAATCTTTTGTTCTCTGTCCTCGCAGGATGAACTATGAGAGGGGTTTGAAATCCACCTAAGAGAAAGACATGGCCTCCAATTCCCTGTTGCCATAATAAGTGCATTGCTTCATGGTTGGATGTCTGTCTGCTCCCTGTTGTTGTATAATAACTGTTGTAACATTAAACATTAAATGCCATTCTCAATGGGCTGATTGATCCATTGGGTTGTAGATGGTCCCTATTATGTGTGTTCACCAAAATTTTCATCTAGAAGTAATGTAATGGTTAGTAGTTCAAGTCATCTAATTGTACTACGAGTTCTATGAGGATGACATTAAGCAATGCTCTAATATGTCTTGAATAATGATATGTTTGATCTGGATATGATTCTGGAATATATATACATACATGGAACTTCATTTTCAACACCATTATTTGGTGTCTGTGTGTGTCTATGTAAGTGTAGATATTGTGAGTGAACTCGACATTAAATCATGGGAGCATGGAGTTTTTTCAAGCATTGGCCACTAAGCAATATGTCCTTTATTTTATTTTGAAATATAGTTTTAATTCATAAATTTTGCATAATTTTTTGATAAAATACTCTAATATTAAAATACAAATCTTTTGAAAAATAGAGATAATGATAGAAAATATCAAAGAGATATTGGATATAGAGGGTAAGATACAGAAAAAATAATATAGGTAAGGACAAGAAATGAATATAAAAATAATACTTTTATGGCAAAGAATAAGAGTTCTATGACTATAATATTGAGTTGGCCATTAAGTTATGACCAACCAAAGTATAGGAACGAATCTATTAAATTGACACCTATTTGAATTTTGGAAGAAAAAAAAAGACAACTCATTACTATTAGCATGTATGAAAGAATATGAGAACCTTCAGCATATCTTTTTGGAGTTTTTAACAATACCCCTTCCCCTCAAATTCTTATTTTCCAAAACTAATCACTATTAAACTTATTTTCCAAACTCAATCTTTTTTTCAAAATATCATTTGAAATGACACATTTATGGTCGAAAATGTCATTTGAAGTGATGTTTTTAAGAGAGAACGACCTACTCAAACTTGGACAAAATCTAACAAATTAACTTATAAAGTGTCATTACAAGTGACGTTTTTAAAAATGTCATTGCCAATGACGTTTTTAAACGTCATTACCAATGACACTTTATACGAATAAGATTTGCTTCAACTTTTCTAAATCGCAGAAGCCCTAGGTCAAAAAATTTCAAAATCTCTCAACTCTTAGATCACCCTCTCCTTTCCTCAGACCAACCACCATTTTAGTAGACGACAAAGACAACTCCAACTAGATTCCTAACTCCGGCGACCTTCCTTATTTCGACGATAGTGCCATGTAGGTCGAAAAGTTATTGTTTCAAGACTCTCCCTCCTCAGACTACTCAAATTCGTCTCTAACAACTCAGAGCACTCCGAAGAACAAGAGCATTCTAGTATTGCTCTCTTTCTCTCTCTCACACACACACACTATGTCTCTATCTTCGTCTTCACCTTCTTCATTTGTTTGAAATTGAGGATAACGGGTTTTGATTGAGCTTCTCAAGTTCAACTGTGGAGCTACTAAAAATTATTATTTGTTCGGCAAACATCTCTAATTTCTCAAGGTGGTTTTACTTCTCCTTTGTGGGTTTTTGGATGTTGAATTGAACAAAGTATATGCATTTTCCCTCTATGTTTATGTGGAAAAAAGAACAAAAAAAAATGTCATGAAGGTCTTAAATCAATATTGGGGGTTGAAGTAGTCCTTCTTTTTGTCAATGGTTTTAATACAACTTGGGCTCTTTTTCTTCTGCTTGCTTGTGAATTAAAGCTATTTAGTGGTTGATTGAATGTGATCCATATATGATGTAATACATGATATTTGCTATGATCCATACATCTAATATTTTATATGATTTTAAATGGGAGTGTTCTAATTGAAAAATAAAAACCTATTCTGTTAATATAATAGTATGACCATTGGTTTTGTTCATTTTACCATCCTGTGTGGCTAGATTAGTCTGAGTTGACAATAGAACATATGCGAAAGTTTCTCACTTCAAGAACAATGTCGTAGAATAGTATTTGCCCAATTAAGACTGGACAAATATTTTCATATAAGGACTTACTTTAGAATAATACAAAAGAGAATATGTAGGACCCACCATTAAAGTTTGTTCTTTGTAATAGTCTATTAGTCCATATTTTTGTTCATCTAATTCTTCAGCTAATTTTTTACATGCCAAAATTTGCATCACTGTATAATGTTTGATTAATATCATACTAGTGGGCCTGCACACCACACCATATGCTTCAGGTTGAATAATAATATGGTCCATCAGATGAAACTCCCAAGATAAATACATCAACAATTTGTTTGTGTTTGTTTATGTGGTCTTACCTAATGGTGGCTCTGTATGTGTATGACCAAGCTTATGGTGCTATTTATAATAGCTCAATATTTTTTCACTTCCAACTAGTGACCTCAGAAAAGTTTGCACCTAACCCAATCAATTTGGAATAATTGAGATTGACCCTATTGCTGAATATATGAAAGCATGTTATGGTTGTCATCTTTAGCCTAATGATATGTCATGATATCAGATATTCTAAAGTTGGAACCTTTAGAAAAATACTCTACATTGGGCCATATTTTAAAAAGTAGAGTAGTCTGAGGAGGGTTTATAAAATGCATTTGAACTCTTGATTGGCTTACTTTGATTGGTAGTGCATTGAATGGTGATGCAACAAGTCATCACTCACTGTCCATTCAAAGTCAGGGTGGTTATTTTAGCTAAAAAGACATCTAATGTTAATTTGATATCGTTATTGTAAAATTATTTTAAATGGCTGAAAAACATGCATCTGTGTTGATTTACTAGGGAGATAATATTATTGATAGGCCTAAGGGTGTATGCTATGATATTGTTGTTAAACGTGTCATAAAGTTAGCTCATGACACAAGTCAATCTGCATTGGTGGATATGTTACATGATGTGACAGGGATAGATAGCAATAAATACAAGTTGAAGCTCATTTGTAGATTCCCTTCTACATTGGGAAACAACATGAAAAAATATATGAAATTAAAAATTATTGACAATGATTGTGTGGAGGCGATGTTGGATGTTGTATTTGATAATGAAGTTGTCAACATTGTTGATTTGTTCATGAAGCAAGAGGTTAGGTACGATGACATTGGTGGAAGTCAACAAGGTTGATCTGATGGTGGTCCATACTCTTCACTTCTCACACAAGAACCATATATCCCAACTATTCTACATTCTCCAATGATGGATGAATATTGCACTCTGGTGGTGATGCAGTGTATGAAAGAGTACAATCAATATAGACATGCACAGACAGAAACAGCGCCCATAACTTTTGTCGAATGCTTATCTCAAATACAACACAGTGCTACCATGGGTAATGATAAGATGGATATGATTACAGTTAACTTGAGGTTAGCGACAGTAGACCCCGTCCAAGAACTAGTATTGCAACAGAATCCTAATCCTGAATATAAAGGAATGTGTGTTAATAACCGCAATGAGTATTACGAAGAAGAAAAAGTGCAAGAAGAACTATTGAGGGATAACTCTGATCATAACGATGGTGTTGGTAATTTGGTTGAGGCAGGTGAGGTTCGTATGCACAAGCCCGAGTCACCATTCTTCACAACCTTGAATCAGGCACCTTGAATGAAGTCGATAGATTTTGCAAGTTACATGAATTGAAAACATAGGATCCAACAAGAGTTGAATTGTCAAATGATCTCATTTTTAGGAATAAAAAAGAGTTAGAGATAACAGTGAAATTGTATTCATTGAAGATACATCAATAATATGTTGTGGATACAAACTAAAAGCGATTGGTTTTAAGGTGCAAGATGCATGAAGAATGTGGATGCAAGTGAAGGCTACGTGCATCATTCAAGACCAAGCATGGAATGTTTGGGATCACAAGGTATGAAGAGTCACACACTTGTTTCTTCCCAAGGTTGAACCATGACCACTGTCAGCTTGATGCGAGATCTATATCTCAGTGGATTGAGGGTTTTGTTCGGGTTACACTGGAAATAACAATTCCCATTATCATAGAAATTTTGAAAAAAGAATATATATATTTAGTAACGTACAAGAAGGCATGACATGTGAAGAATAAGGTCATGGCAAAGGTTTTTGATGACTAGTATTGTTCTTACAACATCTTGCCAAAATCTATAGGTGTTCATGTGAAGTACAACTCAGGGATGATTGTAAGGTGGTAGTAATATGATCATGCTCCCACCTCCATAATATTTGGCAAAGTGTTTTGGGCTTTCAAAGCTTCGATTGATGGATTTGTTCATTGTCGCTCTGTAATTAGTATTGATGTCACATTTGTAAATGGCAAGTATAATCATAAGTTATTTATTGCTACTGGTATTGACGCTCATAAACAAATATTTTCTCTTGCATTTGTGTTCGTAAATGAGGAGAGTCGTGAAAGTTGGAGTTAGTTTCTATATCATCTATGGTATTCAGTTGTGTCAAATAGAAAAGATCTATGTTTAATATCATATTGACATAAAAGTATAATCTTAGCAGGGACACATACCTAAAAGAGCAAGTGTGGAAGACTGGGTCAACACATCAAATTTGCAAGCTTAATTTGATAATGGAAGAAATGAAAATTTCTAGTCCCAATGCATGGGCGTGGTTAAATAAAATTTCAACACAACAGTGGACACTTGTCCATGATGGTGGCCGTCGTTACGGAATTACCACAACTAATGTTTTCGAGGTGTTCAGTGGTGCACTAAAAGGTGCAATGATGCTTCCCATTGATGAGTGGACTTTATACCTACGAATTGAGTATTCTTGGCTTAATAAAATTGCAAGTTTTCAAGTATTTTATGTTTCTTTTTATTTGTTTTGTGTGTTTTAATGTTATTTTGTAGGAACCATCATTTGGAAGTAAACAAAGTCATTTGGAAGGAAACAAGGTCATTTGGGAGCCTAAGTGTTGGATTTTTGAAGACTAAGCAACAAGGGCAGCTCTAGGCTTAAAAGGGGATCAGCGCCGCAGCTCTACATGCAGCGCTAGGAAGGCAGAAAGTCAGCGCCCCTGCGTTGATTTTAGGGGTTGCAGCCCTTGTTTAATGTGGACGCGAATTCTGACTTGTTTTTTAGCCGAAATTGGACTCTAATACCACATATATGCTAGGGTTTGAGTTGGAATGGGGGAATACTGATTTTGGGGGCTGCTATCATAGAAGAAGGACCAAGGATTGATAGAAAATTGAAAGTAAGAATCGAAGGAAGCGACGCGAAGAAAATTAGACTTGAAGGCTAGAGAGAGATTGAAGATTGCAACTAAGTTTTCATTCTTTTCTCTTACTTTTATTTCTTGATTTTCTGAGATGTTGATTAATTTGAGACAGACGTTTTTCAATTACATTATGAACTAAATTTTTATTAAGATTGCAACCGAACCTGATGTTTAGTTAAATTGATCTACTTTTGTTCTAGTTCTTATTGATCATATATAAGTTGTTTATCATATTTTGTGCTTAATATATAATTGTGTGGCCAACAATTAAGTTGATAACCTAGATGAAATTGGGAGATGAATTCTAGGTTTAGATCGGAATATGATGACATGAGTCTGGTTGATTCTTCTTATGATTGAATAACTGGGTTTGTGTATAGGATAGGAATATGCATATATGTTGTGTGTAACTTTTATGAGAGTTTGAACTTAATGAATCTATTCCAACTTATTTTGCATAGGAATATAGTAATTTAATTAGGAGAGATATGTTTATCTTGCTATCAGAAAAGGTTTGATAAATAATTTTGAAGTCTTAGTTAACAACTTAATTTGATCAATTAACTGGAAAGAGAGTGGAAAGATTTATACGAAGCATTAGGGAAAGTTGTAATCTTAAATTTTTTTATCCGGTAAAATCACTCATTGTTCAGTAATTTTAGATTTTGTCTTAAATTAGTAATTTCATAGTTCAATTCCAATTGTTTAAATAAAATCGAATTGATATAAAGTTAGTACTTGGAAGTTATTAGCAATAATTCTCCATGAAAACGATATTCTACTTATCACTTTATTACTTGTTGATCGTGTATACTTGCACGTAAATTGTCAATATCAAATTCAGACAACACTCATCACTGCATGTGTGAAATTCATATTGTATCAGCTCATCAAATACTTTTGTTAACGACATTCTACACTGCATAGAGAAGGGTATAAAGTTTTCACCTGATGCAATCGAATTTATGTGACCCAACAAGAGCAAAGTATGAATGTGTGATGTTACACCATTTCACATGCAATGGGAACAAGCCGAGGTGGTGACAATGAAGGATTAACACATGTTATGTGTATTAATGACCATACATGCATTTGTGGGAAATTCGCAATTTATAAAATATCTTGTTCTCATGTAATGGCCGTGTGTTCACATTTCCATGTTAGTTCTTGATATTTAATAGATCCAATGTTCAACATCCATGCACTTTAGTCAACTTAGGCACCTGAACTTCAACCTCTGCACCACCAAAATTATTTGGATGATATCCATGGCCCTACATTATGCCCTGATAAGTCATTGTGTCAAGGACATCCAAAGACATCACGAATACGAAATGAAATGGATTTCTCGAGAGAAAATCACAAAATTAACCACTACGGGATTTGTTTGTAGGGAGGACATAATCGCCGAACTTGTCCAACAAAGAACCAATCAGCTTCTACAGTATGTCATCCACTTTAAATGTTTTCATCTAATAGGATGTGGTTATGTTGTATGTATGATTATGTTGAACTTAGGATAGATGATTTATGTTTGTACTTTTTTGGTTATGTTAACAGATGGATATTTTCTATTGTATTTATTTGGTTATGTTATCAAGTTGCATGAATTGAAAGCATGTGATTTTTTGTTTGACAGCATGTTTATCAAATTTTGTTCATTTATGAATAATTTTTATGATTATATTGTTATTATCACCTATTTGACATATATTATTCCTAATTGATGGTTATTTTGTTTGCTAATGTAGGTAGTTAAAATGGCTCGTGATCCACGGTCATTAGTACATCTCGGTTCGGAGGATGCATCAATATTGTCCTTACAACGTGACCATCGCACGGTGGTGATTTCGGATGGAGTTGATTTCCCCTCTATTACATTATAGATGCTCTGAGGCCCCACTCCGTCGAGTGGCCATCACTAATCCTCGGGTTATCCAGCATCTACGCCCAACGGGATTTTATGGTGCTTATCGACTTAGGTACATCCAGTCAAATTAGCACCTTATCATCGCACTTGTGAAGCGGTGGCAAGTTGTGACACACATATTCCATCTGTCTGTTAGTGAGGCAACGATTATACTTCAAGACATAGTAGTATTACTTGGACTGCCTATAGACGGGAGTCCTGTATGTGGAGTGGATAATGTTCATGATGTACAACAGTGAAGTACAATGTGTACTGATTTGCTCAGATTCACACCAAGGGAGGGAGTCATACATAACTCCACACTTAGTCTTAGTGAATTGTCCGATCATTTGGGGCAAACGATTCCCCCATATGTGACTGATCAGTTTGTCGCCTATTATGCATGTTGTTGTTGATATGAGGGTTTTTGTTTGGGGATAAGTCTTCCAGAAAGATTAAGCTGATGTTCTTATCTCTACTTGCGGATCTTGATATGGCAGAGAGGTTTAGTTGGGAGAGTGCAGCCTTGGCATTGTTGTATCGTGAGATGTGCCTTGCTATTAAGCATGATGCGAAGGACATTAGTGGTCCAATTATTTTGATATAGGTAATGTCTTTTACAGTATATTATTAACTACTTTGGTGTATATGTAAGTGTTTCAAATTTACTACCATTTTATGATTAATGTAGTTGTGGCATAGGAACGATTATCGCACATTATTCCAGAGTAATTGGTCCCATGACAGCGGGTAGCCCATGGTCCACCTCAATTTCATGGCCTTAAGGAAGCTCCGCCTGTACATTGGGTTGATGACGCACTTGGAGATGATGTAGCTACAACAGTTGTAGACGTTCATGGACATGATGTCCCGCAAAATGAGGATGCACTACATGATGGTTTGCTTGAGTGTAGGTGGGTGACTTTGTACGATCGTTAAATAAGCATTGTACGATCGTTAAATAAGCATCATATGAATTTGCGTAATGTGAGAAATGATTGTCTTACTATTTTTGCATCCATATAAATGGGATGTCACATTTTCGGAGTAGCATACTCCGACCCATGTATTTCAGCATTATAGGGATAAACTAGACCAGATGAGAGAACGATCAAGTATATCAGCTTACTTCATTGTCCATAGTTTCAAACTTTGTTGATTAAATGGATGTTTGTTATGTAAGACCTTATGTTGATTGAATGAATGTTGGTTATGTAAAACCATTTGTGGATGGTTGGTGTGATGATTGCATTTTGTTATGATGGTTGTGTGTTGTGATTATGGATATTGGATGTGTTTTGTACATGTTGAAAATTTGGCATTGTCATATTTTTAGAGGGAACTTTGCCCAAATTTTTTAAAAAACTTCTAAATTGTTTGTTGTGCGTAGATTGCATGTTATTATATCATATAAGCAAGGGCGGAGCCAGGAAAATCTATGAGAATGGCAAAATATAAGTGAAAAATAATTCACTAGTTGATACAAAACCTTAAGTTCAAGAATGAAAAAAATTAAGACTCAAGACAAAATTATTGTGAAATAGTAAATTCAATTTTTATTTAGTCAAAATAAAATCGAAACAAAAAAATTCAAAATAATTGTTTTAGTATATTTTCACCCAATTATTATTTCAATAAAATATAACGTTCTATAAAATCTTGTATATTAATAAAATGTAAATTAAATTTTCACTAATTTTCTATCAATGCGCACAATCACAAATCCGTAGTAAAATCATTCTTCATTTAGTTGCAAAACTTAGTTGAGATCATTGTCGATCTTATAGAGAAATTCTCAATTCGAAATAGTTTGAAATATTTTTTGGTTACATTTTATATACAATCGTATTATATTGGGTTGTAGACTACTATTACTAAAAATATGGTAAATAAAAACTGAAAATTGTTCTTAAAAATTATCAAACATTGTGTTAGATAAAGAGAAATATTATCTTTTGATCAATATACAAATATATCAGGATAGTTACATCTGATTTACTCAATTCAAAAATAAAATATTTATTTTGTAGGGTTAGTGGACCACTAATTTATTGAAAAAAAAAATTAACATTATTGAAATTTTCAAAATTTTGGGGGGGCAAATATAGTGTATTAAATAAATTTTATGAGTCATCATCGAAGGTGGTCCAAAAGTAAGGGGACAAGTGCCCACCTTGCCCCCATGTGGCTCCGCCCCTGCATATAAGTTGAATAGTTGTATACATGTTTTAAATTTGGGAAGTTCCTATTTTTAGGGGAAACTCTTCCCAATTTCTTTAAAATAATATTTTCCTTTTTCAAAAATTGTGCTACGACTCTTATGTTCCAAATGATATGAGAGTCATACACTATTGCTATCTTGAGTCGCCTTCCTGCTTACTGCCTCGTTGGATAGGACATTTGACATGCCCGGTCTCCAATTATTTGTTTCGATGTAGTTGAGTGGCATTTTTCCTGATCGTGTTAGATGACAGTTTGGTCCCGTGAAGGCAATCCCAAAGGCTTATGATACTAGTAGGGTGTCACATGGTATGAATCGTCAAGGCATGTCAAGGAGGGATTGGAGTATTGTTCATCACACGTACATTGATATATGGACTCATCGGCGGGATCGTCTTATTACAAGAGATGTTGCGATTAGACCGATGGATCCCACTGACGAGTATGTGATATGATATAGGCGCATAATACGTCGCCTAGTCGGTCTGCCTATTAGTAGGCCACTGGTTGGTTTTTCAGCCTGTTGGCAGCATCATTGTATTGCTGTAAAGATATAAAAAGTAACAATCGATACATACGTTAATTTTATTAATATGCTATGACTTTTTTTTGTAGTAGAACACACTCACAAGAATATATCACACTTCATGATCTACTTATGAGACCAGCCTAGATTTGGTGATTTGCATGTAGACTATTGGACATATAAGAGATATGAGCTCTGGGTGTTTTTAACAGCACTTCTGGAGCATCAACGACTTGTGAATTTTCCATCGACAACACATGATGTTTCATCTAGATCTTCACAGCCACCACCACAAGTTGATTTTGCTTCTACATATTCGCCACCACCATCTACAGATTCACCTGAACCGCTAGTTACACATGTACCCCTACCAACAACTATACCGCTAGCTGCACTGGCACCTGCAACATCACTTGCATAGTTGGATTCACCTACACCGACAGTTGCACATGCACCACCTACTACCCCTATATTCGCCACTTGCAGCTGCATCGCCGAATTTACCTGCATCGCCATCTGTAGCTATAGTTGATGCATCTATATCCTTACAGCCTATGCTAGATGTTGATTTTTTCCACCAGTTGTCTCTGCTGGTGTGACACCTACAGTTGTAATGACACCATTGACTACACTTGCAAAAGTTACCATTTGTACACCACTACTGTCTCATGCAGCAATGAGATCATAGCATATTTCACACACGACACCTTCTGATGATGCAACACTACTAGATCCTATGTTACATGAGGATGTGTTAACATAGGAGGCAACACTTACAGTCAGAGGTCATGGGATAACTAAAACAAGAGTTCGAGGCAGACAACAAGAACGGGGATGAGGCATGGGTGGGGACATCATCCACATCATGACAATGATGTCGATGTATCACATGTTACACATGAGTGACCACACAAGACTGAGCATGAGTATCGACGATAGCCCAAGCGACGTAGACAACCACCTCCATGTGGCACTTAGTTTTGTTGTCGTATTTTGGTAGTTGTACTATATAGACTTCCAATTTTTAAATAATTTCATATAATCATTTTATGAATTTCAATTGTATTGTTAATCATGTTGTCACATAGAAAATCAATATTGTACGCAACACATTTAAACCAACTTCAATATAATTTATTTTAAAAAATAATAATTAGCACTAACCTTCCAACAATACATTTAACAGAACATAATGTAAACAGCATAATGACAATATTGACCAGATGTTATAACACAATAGTAACATAACACTTAATCATGTTTCATGGGTTTATAACTTCGTCAGACATCTTGACATCAGAAAGAAATGTTCTATTATACATGCTTCCTTTATCAACCTTTCTTCAACATGATCTTATGCGATGCGACGGAGTTTGTATCGATTTAAACGGATTTTTATGCGATTGTTCTCAACTCGAAAATGAAACAAAGTTTGCTCTAATTGTTGAGGAGTGTCAACTGGAATATCAATGGTTATTTTTCGAGGCCTTTGCATATTGAAAGTACGTAAATCTGCATTTAGATTTCCCTTTTCGTCAAACGATATTGTAATTCGGCCCTCATTGTGCTTATGACCCTGCTTGAATAACGTAAACGAGGATTCAATGGATAGAAGAACTCATCCTCTAATGCCCAACGATGACCAAGACTTTGAAATAGCGTTCTCATACTATAATTCATGGTTCGAGATTAATTATGTGCAATGAGTCATTTACACACGTTGGATAAATAGTCCCAAAGAAATTATTTGTGTTGTTGTACTTGCATGACTTTTTAGCAAGACACGTGATGAAGTGACAAAATCTTGAAATTGCTGATGAACCATGTGTTTTCATGACTATACACAGTTGGCAACATTATGTGAGTATAGATTGGTGAGTTTTTTAGCAAAACATGTGCTGAAACAGTTGGCAACACTGTGTGAGTATAGATTGGTGAGCTTTTTAGCAAACCATATGTTGAACTAACAAAAGCCTAATTTTTCATGAACACTAATGCAGAGAGGACATAGGCGTCACACTCATGCAATGACTACACACACACACTTGATAAGGCTAGAGACTCTGATGTAATGATGAATTGACTACGTACTGGTGAAAGGACCTTACATGAGTGTGACATCTGGCTACACATTGATGACCTAACATGACTACACACCACTGAGTTACCTCAACATTGTGTGAATATTGACTGGTGATTTTTTTCAGCAAATAATGTGCTGAAGTGACCCACTCGTGAAGTCTACACACTACTGATATGGTTGTACAACAATCTCATTATAGATTATTGGCATAACTGACCTTGTCAATCAGTCTTTTGCCCAACACTGAATTGTGTTTCAGTAACTCCTCTTTTTCAGCAACACAATGTTTGAATTGAATCAACTTTTCTACAATCCATGTGCTGAAGTGACAAAACCCTGATAGTGTACGATAAGAGTTTTGAAAACACTATATAAATATCTTATGCATGGTTGATATGACATACATTGTATATCATATTGACATAAAGAGGCTCTATAGTCTATAACAATCGTAGACGTAAACGGGTTTGGTAGTTAAAAGTACAAAACAATGATTACAAGAGTGATAGTTTTTTCAATGCAAAAGAGTATTATGCACGAGAACAATGAGAGTGGACGTTTCATGCTAATGAATCAGACACATTAATCACACAACTAAGAGAACTTGAGAACTTGGCATACCGGTAATAGAATGATGGTGCGTAGGTGTCGATATTATATGTTCTAACTAGCAACAAACATGGTGGGAACTGCATATGGAAACATTGTCTTATCTAATGAACAATACTTATCAAATGATTATATGTCGGCTAAAAATTAACAATTTTACTCAATGTCCTAATGTTAGTTTCAATCTCTTATCTTGATAAGTGGTAATCATTGTTAAGAAATCTCAGAGCTTTATTGGTGTGATCAGTGTATTGTTATGTCACAACTTTAATAGTTTCAAGTCATGTCACAACTTGACAGATGTCATGTCAAATTTTTATATAATTTTATTTTTAATTTTAAAATGCACAATTAGACCTATATAAACCAGAATTCATAAATGTGTAAATCATACAAAAAATAATGTCTAGATGCACATCAAATAGGCAATTCAGTCAATCCACTGAAGGTTCTTTATCATGCAATGAATAATATAGTTCATCTTTAGCCAACAAATGTCAATACTCAACTGACCGACCAACATCATGGAACATAGTTCATTTTATTGGATCGTCTATAGATTCCGATGGTTTAACGTGGTATGGATAAAAGCATGAGTTCCGCAACGAGCCCATCGACACTTAAAACCCATTAGGGCACGTTGGACGTGTAATTGTTGGGCCTGCAACCTACAATCTGTCTTCAGGTGCTCATATCGAACCCACATTAAGATAACAAGAGTTATATGACAAAGTTGTGAGCTTGAAGTATATTGTCGTTGGTATGGACTAGCAGTACCAAATGCACGTTCGACTTATATACACCATCCATGGAACTCAAACAACCATGACAAGATCATAGTTAGGCTTGAACGTGAAAATGATCAAATGCAACATCGGTTTGATTGTTTGCATGTAATCAAGTATGCAAAAATTGTGCATTTCGATCCTGAATATGCCAAGATTGAAATTTTAGAGGATCCGTTACTTGTTTTCGATTCTGAACTTTCTGATTTTTCAGATTTAAGTAACGATGCGTCAAACACTTATTCCATCAAGTTTATGTTTATGTGGTCAACCTCTGTGTTATTATGAATATTAATCACATTATTGACATAATTTATTTTATATAGTGTCATGTAATAAAAAAAAATTTAATGCACAAGTATCATTTTTTCATATGTGCATGGTTTGTACAATTTTGGGAAATAAATCACATTGTTCAATGAACTTATGGCATTGTTTTGGAAAATACAAATTATTTTAACATAAAACAAAAATTGAAGACACGATGAATTTTATCACAAAATTCATTTATGTTGACAGATTGTATTTTTATGCATTTTACGGGATGTCATGCAATGATTTTACTTTTTTTAATTCATAAGTTGCATTTTTTGGTATGTTCATGGTTTGTTAAATTTTGGGCAAAAAATGGCATTGTTCGATGAACAACATTTAAAGACGTCATTTCAAATGATGTTTTTATTAGAGATATGATAGGATCAGAAGAAATCCATCAATATCTAACTAGAAATACGATAGGATCCAAATAGATCATCGACATCTAGGTCTGTTTGGATAAATATAGATGATGATAGAAATATGTAATTTATATTTATCTTGTGTATTCTCATCCCATAAATAGGGTTGAGTCTCATGTAATCAATTACCGAGAAATAATTCATTGATGTAGCCCATTGGACATTTAAGTCCGTGGACGTATGCACATTTTATATTGTGCCAAACCACGTATATCTTTGTGTCTTATTTCCCTTCCCTTTCTTATCTCTAATCTCAGTTATATTATGACATTTCTACATGGTATCAGAGCGAGTTGGTCGGACCTTTGAATTTGCTTCTACTTTGTCCACAATTAAGGGTTCTTGCTATTCATCGATCTTTCGTTATTACGTTTTTATTTTTAAATTTTTGGCTCAATTCCACGGTACTAACTACTCTTTGATGGTTCGGTTTCATTCACGCCTTTATGCAAATACAATCAAGTGTAGGCTACGATCAAGTGAACAATTATGGCTCAAGAAGCAAGCATGTTTATGGTTCTCAAACCATTGGCAGTGCTTTTTTTACACCACCAAATGCTATATAAATCCTCCCATAACGTGCATGAAATCCCGACTACAGTTAAAGACTCAGAGGAGCTACAGAAAGACAAATAGCGTTGAATCCAATAATTTTAAAGAAAAAAAGAACAAGAAAAAAAAAAAGAAGAGAGCAAATAGTTGGAAAAAAAAAAAGAAAAAAAAAAGATTAAAAAAAAGGGAAGAGGAGGAGAAAAAAAATTATCCCACATTATCTTCATGGGGGAGTTTGTGTGACACCCCAAAATCCGGGGGTCCGTTGATTACCCATCAACCAGCGGAATACCTGTAGATACCTAGTATCTCGATATCACACTGTTATGCCCCATTTACCGGGGTCCATAACTTAACGAAATTTGGGCAGAGTCTCCTTTGTATGGGGAGCTCTACCCAATACCCAGCCTGTGCAATACACAATTACCAGACCCATCCGAGGTCAAATATAAAGCAATGGCCGCACCGGGTCCATGTATAAGTAAACATTGGTCACACTGGGTCCAATTAACCATACTTAAATCAAAACATGAAAGGCTAATCTAACAATAGCCTTTATAAGTTCTATTACAATTATTTTACGCATTACATGCCCCAAAATATAGTTTCTAACATGTAATTACACAAAACATTAAGTAAAGCCACATGCGGCTTTCTTCAAGCATGAGGGTCCAAAATGGAGCCATCCGCCGGTGTATCTCTCCCACCTGAAATGTGTTCCCGTATAGGGTGAGCCAACGCCCAGTAGAGTATTTCCTACAGAGGCTACTCCTCAACCTATATGCATATGAAATGTTCACATGCAACATCCATAAATCCGTAACCATTCCATCAAATAATATACAATTAAATGATGTAATGCTATAATGTCATGCCATGAATGAGGTGAGACCCACCCATGTGCACTCAACCCGAGTCCACTCTGACTCCCTTTACATGTCAATGCCATGTATGTTAAACCGGGCAACCTAAGCCCCATGAAATGAGATGAGACTCATGTACTCAACCCGAGCCCTCCTTGGCTCTTCAACACAATGCTAATGCCAACGTATTTGATGTATCATGAAATGAGATGTGACTCATTTATGCACTCACCTCGAGCCCTTCCCGGCTCGACCACACAATGTAATGTCAATGTGTATAACATGCCATGAGTGAGATGAGACTCAAACATATAACACAACCCGAGCCCTCCCGACTCCCACACACACAATGAGATGTCAGTGTGTTGTAAAATCCGTCGTTGATGTTATCCACTCAACGACCATTGATAAATCAAAACCCTTGTGTCTTTGTTGGGCAACGGATTTTGGTATCTCAACCGCCGGTTCCGTAAACACCAGCACTTTTCTGGAATTTCACCGCCGGACAAGTGCCTGAACCATGTAACCGGATCTTGCACCCGAGGGGGGATCTATCCCTTCTTGCTATACCCAGACACAAGTTTTTTTCCTTTATGCATGTAACCGGGCAACTCAAATGAATATTCAATCCATCTTTCCCGAGCCCACCATCAAACACCAAGTATGGTATTGATTAATGCAACCATACCACCACACTGGTGAATGACTCCCATGAATGTGACACAACCTTATGCCCAATATGCTATGACCGCCAATGAGCAACTCTTTTCATGTCCACATGCATTTAATACCACATAGATTGTGGTACAATACCCATGCACAAACACACCCACACCCATGCTAACATCCCATGAATGTGATGCTCATGTCCACATACATTTAATACCACATAGATTGTGGTATAAACACCCATGCACAACATCCCTATGACACAATGTCCATGTATGTGATGTTCCCATACATATGCAATGTAATGACTCATTGCTTCTCTCATGCAAGGTTCATATGTAATGAATGCCATATGAACTGTCTCTACCACATTCCAACATATGGTATTAACAACAACCATGCACACACACACACCACTCATGATGTGAATTCCCCGTGCATATGCAATGCGATGTATCATTGCAATAACATTATGTCACATATGTAATGCATGCCATATGGACTAAATTAACATAATCAATTCCATTCCATGGCAATTTACATTATAAACGTATAAATTCCATGCTTCATCACAACATTTGATATATCAAAATATATATCTGACATTCACAATTTCAACATAAATCATATCGTACACATATGATTTTCATTTACCACATAAGGCATAACATGTTATTTATCATATAACAATTTCAATCCATTAGGCATTTTGTTGAACACCTTCAAGGCAAACAACATGGTAACACATATCATGCCCAATTTCCACATAATTCAAGAAATTCCAATAGGCAATTTCTACATACCCATTTAGGATAAAATTATTTTACCTAAATTCCACCAATAGGCAAGTGTAATTTTTCTAACAACCTACCCATTTTCTTCATTATTCCATAACTATATCCATATAAATATGTACACACATATATATATATATATATACCAAGCCATAATCATAGGCATTTTAGGTAAGAAATCAACCCAAGTAGGAGAATCCCTACCTCTTGTAGCGTGAGAATCCCGTAGGAAGCTCCCAATACCCGAAAACCCAACTCGAAGTTGATTTTTCCAAATCCCGATTTTTCACCTTCGGTGAAAATCTTCATTTTTGGTACCCACGCGTAGCCCTCGTCGACGTGATCACTTCTCCCTTCTAGCTCGACGGAATCCGAGCAAAGAAATACAACTCGAATCTTGATTTTCGTACACCTCCACCCGTTCACCTTCGGTGAAACTTGTTGTTTTTGGTACCCACGCGTAGCCTTCGTCGCGTAGATGAACTTTGCCTTTTGAATCGACGAATTCCGACAGACGGAACTCCCGGAATCGGAGCGAGAAGGCTAAAGAATTTTTTTTTTTTTTGGCTTTGGTCTTGGGCGGCTGAAAAGGCTGAAGTTCAGCTGAAAAATTGTTCAAAAAGCTGATTTTTTTAGGATATTTATAGCCAAAAATGTGCGGTCCACATCGCACCACATATTTTCGACTTTCGGGTCCGTTTTTCGTCCCGAAACGATTTATTAAGTCCAAATTAATTTTATTGGAACTTTAATCCAATTATAAGGAAATTTTATAAAATCCATTATTGGGGACCTTTAAAATTACATTCGCCACACAGTCGCCTCGAACGACGTGTAAAAATCTGACTATCTCGGAATTCGACGAAATTTCTAGTGATTACTAGATTTCGCGTTGCGAATCCAATGGTGCACTCCGTTTCCTCATCCGAGGTCTAGAACATGATTATTTCAAATACGCATAAGGGTGGAGAATTACCATTTTGCCCTTTTTCAGAAAAGGTTCAAATTTTCCCGGGTTTTACAGTTTGAGGAGAAGTTTTATTACCAAAGCTACACCATCCAATTGACAAACAACCACCCCATGTTTCAATTCAAGTTGGACAGTTCAACTAATTTCAGTGTACCAACTTGAAGGGGAGTATTAGAGATATGATAGGATCAGAAAGAATCAATTAATATCTAGGTAGAGATACGATAGCAACCAAAAGATCCATCGCTATCTAGATCTGTTTGGATAAATATAGATGATGATAGGAACATTGTCTATAGGTCTGTGGACGTAGACACATTATACATTGTGACGAACCACATATATCTTTGTGACTTGTTTCCCTTTCCTTTCATGTACTAGTTCTTAATAATTGATTACATGAGGTTCAACCCTATTTATAGGGTGAGAATTACACAAGATAAATATAAATCATATATTTCTATCTTCATCTATATTTATCCAAATACACCTAGATATCAATGGACCTTTATGGATCCAATTGTATCTCTTCCTAGATATTGATGGATTCATTTTGATCCTATCATATCTCTAATAGTTTTATGAATAAATATATCCAACCTTAAAAAAATTTCTCAAATTTAAAAATGTCATTTGAAATGCAAATGGAGTTTTTAAAAAGATTATGGGCTTGAAAAATAAGTTTAAATATAATTGATTTTTGAAAATAAGAATCTGAGGGGAATGGATATGGTAAAAAGCTCAATTTTTTTACGTAACCTCAAGTACAAGATGATCATTATGTCTCTTCATAAATGCTATGCTTCCTAAAATTTTTCTCGAATTCAACTTCCCGAATGATATGGAAAGTGTCATGTCATTTGTGTAGGCCCCACCATTAAAGCCTTCTTTTTTTTTCAATAGAAATTGAACCACTAAAGCCTTCCAACCAATTTATTTTACCCAAATCAGAGAACCCAAAATCGCGAGTTTTGAAAAGGTGAAAGGGTAGGCTTCGACCAAACCACATGGTGGGCGGTGGGCATCGTCAACGTCAAGGAATAAGCAGCTCTTCAATGACCTCTATTATTTCGGCCCATTTAATTTATTTCCCCAACTATCCTTTAGCCAAACAAGAGAACAATCATAGATGACTTGCAACTAACTCTTCAACGACAAACATCACTCCGACGAGGTATTTTACACACCCACAATAATGTTAAGCTTCCACCTATTTATTTTTCAGATCTGAGAATAACACTCCTCTAGATCTGAAAAATAAAGGGCCGTGTGGATTCGACTTTGACCAAAAATAAACAGCCGTTCTTCAACCACTGAAGACAAGTCACCATTTACAGCTATTTTCAAACCTCTCTCACATTTCTATGCCTCCTTTCGTATATATAGAACCTTCACTCAATCATGCAGCTTCAAACAAAACTCACAAAGCTAGCCCACAAAGGTCACCCATTTTGTACACTCGACATTATAGAATAAAAAAATTTTGGCAAAATATTTTTAAGCGTTGTAAAGCCACCATATGTGACAAATTTGTGAAACTTTGAAATATGAAATTTCTATGGTTATTTTGTTAATTTTTACCCAACACATTTTTATTATGTTAGTATGTTTTAAGCTTATATTCCATAGTAGCATGGTGACGGAGAATTTGTTGTTAATTTTTGGTGATGGAGAACTGGTTGTTAATTTTGGAATTAGTTGTTAATTTTAGACTTGGTTGTTAATTTTTGGTGATAGAGAATTGGAAATTTTGGAATTGGTTGGTAGTTTTTGGTGATGAAGAATTGGTTGTTAATTTTGAGATCTCTATTGTGGCACAAGAACGAATGACTTCACACTTGTCTACCGCTATATCTGTGTGGTCAGCTCGCTTATGTGTATTTATGTAGTGAAGATACTACGATCAATAAATAATAATGGAAGACACTACTACTCTTGTCCAAACTAGAGGTAATTGGGTGATAAACATGGCACTGATACTTTTCATTTACGTCATTTTTTTTTATAATTTCATACTCACTAGTTTTAATGTTATAAAATACAGGCTTGTAAAAATTTCATTGGTTGGTGTGATGAATATGTTTGAGCGATAAATAATTAAAATAGAATGCATTAGTACACACAACCTTTGACTTCTCCAATGAATGATGTTGAAAGCTCATCAATGGCGAATATTCGAGTTGAAATACATGACATCCAACAAGCATTACAACACTTCAAAACAATTTTCTGCGTCTATGGGGTGCTACTTGTTGTTTTACTATTTCGAATTTAATGTGAATATTATTTCGTTGGGATATGCTTGTTATGCAATGTGATGGGAAGCACTGATTTTCGTATATTAACTGATCACATAATTGTGGTGTATTTTAGTGCCTCTTTCTAATAGATGTTTGCACATTTTTTGAAGTGTCCATTTGCAAGTAACATTGTGCAATTTCTTCAAACCGGTGTTGTTTGCACCAATAATAATTGACCACAAATAAATAATCAACCTGGAACAGTAATAACCCAAATACAATAAAACACCATCATGAAACTCATATATTCTAACTACAATAAAACATTGTCTAATCCAATAACTTGGTTCAAAAATAATACAACCACCTAGAGCATAAATTACCCAACTACAATAAAACAACGTCATGGAACTCATATTCCAACTACAATAAAACATTATCTAATCCAACAAATTGATTCAAAATATTACACAACGTCATGAAACACTGTCTGGGTACACAAGTTGCCCAACACACTAGTTCACAAATTTGGTACAAAAATAACTCTTAGCTTATATCATTCTTATGAAATGATCCATTGTCAAACTGCATGTCATTATTTCTTCCAAAAAACTTGTAAATCTCATGGGACACATAATTGACACATTCATACTCATCCAATTTGAGTCAAGATTAGCCTGAAAAAATATAGCAATAATATCAATTAAGCTTTAAAAATAATAAATATTTTTTGACTAACAATAAATCCAACACTAAGCATATTTGGGTGAAATGTAGAATTAAAATTGTATCCTTGTAAAATATTTGGATGCCCAAATGGAATTCTCCCATTGACGTTTGGATTGGCAACTATGTTTTGCCACATGAGCGATACATTAAAATCATTGCTTCTTCCTCCATTAACCTAGTACATACATGACATAATAGCATTATATTGAAGTGAAATACATAATGGAATAAATGATAGGAAATATATATCTACATTCATGTAGAAACTATCTTGCAATCCAAGTGATCCTTGTAATTGTTGCGATCCAAGGACTCCTTGTACAACACAAGCATCAATATTCTATAAAATATATACAATTGCAAAAGTTAGGTATAAATGTAGTAAGCAATCAGATTATAAAAGCATCTTTTTGATATGATTTTACCTTTGTCTCACTTTCCTCTTGCGATAAAGACTTTATTTTCTTTTTTTTTCACTACTTTTTCTATCCTAAATTGTTTCCTTTGAAATGGTGGTCGCCCTTTGCTACGAACAACTATCGGTGTAAGTATTTTTTTTGGCTCTCTTTTGAAGTCTCAATATCATTCTCACATGATGTTGAATTATTATTAATATTGCTAATGCAAACTTGTGAATTTCTTCGACATGAATCATCTTCCCTTTTTAGCTCATCTTTCAATTCAGAGATCCACAACATCACTTTTGTGCACCTTTGTTATGTATTTGTTGCTATATTTAGCAACCTCATAGAAGACGTTACACATTCTATCAAATCAGAGGGATTCAAGTGTAGTAGCCAAATTGGCATAGTTGATATGAATTTTTGTATGCATTCTTTTGACTGTTTTATTCCATATATTTAATATGCACTTGTCTGGAATCCTTTAAATCTTCTTACGAATAAGAATTGTAATCGCATATCTACACAAAATTCCATGAAATTCAAATAATCGACAATTGCACTTCACTTCATTTGCATCTTTGTCTAACAAAACCTTGAATGTAGCACAGCGATGACCTTCTCTAATCAGCATATCTTCACTTACTTCGTATTCTTCAATGCACATAGTTTCATTACATTCAAACAAGTCACAAGAAATTGTTCCTATTATTTCTTGTTGGAACTCTTTAAATTTTGCCCATGTATAAGCAGTTAAACACTGCTTCTCCATCTCATAACAAGTAATACATGGGAGCTATGAGTTGAAAGAATTACATTCTTCTTGATTCTCCTTTTCTGCCTTATCTCGCAATGCATTATTATATTGTTCAATAAATTGTTTCAAGGTTGTCTTGGAATTTACATACCCATCAAATAATGCATGCATGTTTTTCCTTCGTTGTGTAGTGGACATACCAGTGAAAGATATCAACATTCTCTCTCCTTATACAACCCAGACAACCATTCATTACTTTCAAGATTGTATTGTTCATTTCAATGAATTTGCACCAACTGTCTTCGAATTCTTCTCTTAATAATGAATCATAAACAACATTTTGCATAGAGAACTTCATTGACTCATATTGATTGTACCCTCTCAACTTTTTTTTTCATGATATGCCATAAGCACCACTGATGACGTGCATTAGAAGATACAATATGTATGACGTTTTGCATGACTCTATCTTGATTTATTTTTATTGCAGTAGGAGAACATCCATCCATACATTTAAGTCAAGACTAAAATAGCCACGTAAACGTCTCTGTGTCTTCACTTGATACAAGTCCACACCCTAATAATGTAGATTGTCCATGATGGTTCACACCTACAAATTGTGTGAATGGCATGTCTTACTTGTTTTTCAAGTATGTTGTGTCAAACATAATTACATCATCAATCTCTTTGAATGCTGCTCTACTTCTTGCATTTGCCCAAAACACATTCCTAAGACGACCCTCTTCATCTAAATCCATCATGTGAAATTTTTTTGAATTATCAATTTACATTCTCAAGAAATAATTGTGTATGGCAGTAACATCTCCTTCCCCAAGCCGTAAACGTCTGACTTTATCAATACAGTTTCTACAATCTTTTTGTAGAAATGGAAGCTCATCATATCCACCTGCCTCAACCACAAATGAATTAAAATTCTTGTTCATTCTAATACCAACCTTATCATTTAGTTCAAGCATTCTTTCCACAAATGGTTTTCGTATCCTATTACATCTGTAAAATCGGGATTTTCTTGGACTCAACCCATGGTTATGATCAAGTACCATAGATTTCACTCCCCATTTTCCATCAACTTTAAGCGCAACACTAAGCTTGGTTTTGCAACCCGTTCTTGATATTGGTTGTGTGGTAAGTGAATTGCTTGACTTGATTTGTGATTTTCCATTACGAGCACAAGCAACCGTTGCATGTCTCATATCTCTATCATCCCCCCTTGAACATATTCTTTTAATCACGACAAAACTAAGTTATTTCCCATACTTTGTATAAAATTCCATGAGAGCATCAATAGAGTCAAATAACATTTCGATCATTGGCTCTGCTATTCTGTTTTCCACATTTTCTATTTTTTCCGTTTCACTCTCATTAATGTGTTAAGTTAACTCCACCCTTGCAGAATCACTTGATACTTCTTCATCCATGCCTGTACAATATAATATTTAATTCTTGAACATAATATATTTATCACCACATAAATATCATATTTAGATAGCTACTAAGAAGTCTAGACATATTTTTTAAGGTTATTGCTACAAAAAAATCAATTAAAAATACCTGAATTCTGAAAACAAAATAATATGTTTTTTCAGTTTGATGCAAAATAATCTATTAGATGCAAGATTTCTAGTTTTTGTTATTGCTAAAAAATAATCAGTTAAGAAATACAAGATTTCATTTCACAAATATGCTGGTAAATATTCTAATAACTTTAGACTCACAAAGCAAAACTCACATTGGTTCCATAGAATTCTAGTACATTAAGCAAATCAATCCACGTACACCAAGCCAACATAAATTACATACAACTCATATTGGGTTCCGCAGAGAAAAATCTAGCAAAGGGACTAACTGGAATTAAATCTCAGAGTACCTCGCCAGAATAATAATGGTCATCGAAGAGCTGCTTTTTTGTCGACATTTACCATGCCCATCGCCCACCGTTTGGGTTGGCCGAAGCCCTACCCTTTTCACATTTTCAGCCACTCACGATTTTGGGTTCTCTAGTAAATGGGTTGGAAGGCTTTAAATAGTTCAATTTTTGTTGAAAAAAAAGAAGGCTTTAATGGTGGGGTCTTGCACAAATGACATGGCAAGTGGGAAGCGGGTGGAGCTCCTCTACTGGTAGAGGTCTAACAGCAAAAGTTGCGGTTAAGAGCAACGACGCCATTTTGGCACCAATCTGCTCCAGCAAGAAGACACAAACGAACGACGTCGTTCAACTAGTTTTGCTTGCAACCCGAACGACGTCGTTTGCTCTTCTTCTCTTAGGTTAAAAGATAGTCTATTTCCCCAAAAACCAAACCCTTGAAAATCACAGTTCGTTGCCTTCTCTAAGCGAAATCCTAGTAGTCGTCTTCCTCATTGAAAGAAAATCGAAAATCCCAACAGCCAAACGAAAATTGTAATTCGTTGCTCCTCTTAGGTTAGACCTCTAACAGCAAACCAGTTCTTGAGCAACTATAGGACCACGAAGCTGCGATATTGCACCATGAAAGTGATTATATGAAGTGCAGATTGGGGGTTTTCTGCTGCGATTTCTGCTGTTTGGGAAGCTTCGCTGCTGTTTTGGGTTTTGATGAAGTGCAGATTGGGGGTTTTGTATGAAGTGCAGATTGGGTTTTGTATGAACTGTCTTGTAATTCTTTGTTTCAATCTATAATTCTTTATATAACCTAAACATTTGTCATGAGTGATTATATTGGTAAATTCAAATGCCAAAGAGTGTCTGCTACTTCCCAGATGGACGAGGACTCCAGCTAGATTTCAACATTGCCTGGTATCTGCTTTGGCTGCTGAATGACTGAATTTTTTGAATGGGCGACGAGCAACTATAGAAATTTCAGAATTGAAAGATAATCCAGAAAAGCAATATTACAATTGTCCAGTTGGTGAATGCGGCTTATTTGCATGGTTGAAGCTAACGAAGTACGATGAGTTGAAGTGAATGAAGCTAATGAAGTACAACGAGTTAAAGCTAATGAAGCTATCATGATTTATTTTACTAGTGTTGGTGTTGATTGTAATGCTAAAATGATGTAACTTGTTTGAAACAAGTTCGTGAATGAACTTGATGATGATGTATGGAAATAATTGGTTTTGCTTTATGGAACTAGTTTGTAATAAGTTACAAAAGAATGAATGTGTATTGGTTGGTTGAAATTGATGTATTGATGTATTGGTTGAAGATGGTTCATGGCATGAGTGAATGTGTATTGGCTGGTTGAACATGGTGCTTTGGTGTATTGGTTGAAGATGGTTCAAGACATGAATGAATGTGTATTGGTTGGTTGAACATGGTGCTTTGGTGTATTGGTTGAAGATGGTTCAGGACATGAATGAATGTGTATTGGTTGTTTGAATATTGTGCATGGTACATAACAAAAATTGTATTTGTCCAAGATAACAACTACGCATTAAACACCATGAATCCTACATAACAAAAATCGTACTTGCCCAAGATAACAACTACACATTGGACACTATGAATCCTACATAACAAAAATTGCACTTGTCCAATATAACAACTACACATTGAACGCCCAACTTCTTTGTTTAATTGTCCACCTCGATTCTCCTCATTAGAATAATCAACGACGTTGTCCAAGAAGCATGATTCAACATCTACCCGAGCATTTTGTGAACCAATTGATGCTTGAGAAAACATGCTTGAGAAGACATGTTTGAGAATGGATTTGAGTGACTATAAGTTGATGCCCATGAGTAAGTAAATCCATTCATATGTGAATTTTGCTCATACGATTGAGATACCTTCAAAACAAGCATTCAAAGACGTAAGATACAATTAAGAAAAAATAAAAATCCAAAATATCATAACCATAATGTTGGGGTTGTAATACCTTAGACCTATAGGAAGTTCCAGTTTTTCTCTTCGTTGGCTTCTCATGTCAAGGCTTCAATCGACCCCAACCCTTGTAACCACCATCTTTCCTCTTCAAGCCAGCTACTCGTAGAATGTTAGGGTTAACATTTTCTACTCCTTTAGAGAGAGAGAGATTTTCTACTCCTTCATCATCATCATTGTTCTCCTCACCACCAAGTGATGCATACATCAAATCCACTTGTTTGAACAACTCATCAATACCACAGTTCACCAATTGGTGTGCAGGCTTAAGGTTAGAACAACGAGCTGCTAAATGTATCATTCTAGGACATAGCTGTTTGTAACGTGATGCTGCCATCGACTTGGGATCCTCATCATTTAGTGTGGCACTGGAATAAAGACTTGACCACTTTCTTGCATCTCACCTCCATCTCTGTATTATATATTGGTCAAGAATTTGTTTAATGTTCATCGTGTCTAGCACTTTAAGTTCATGACCACATAATATCCCAATCATTTCAAAATTTCGACAGCTACAAAAAACGGTTTGCTCATTGACATTGATCAACACCATGTATTTTCTCTCTTCATCATACAATTCCACCACAAATTGATGACATCCATCGAACACATTACAAGGATTCGCAATAGCACACTGGAATACATAATATTCATCTTGAAATAAATCAAAAACAGGAGGAGTGTAACATTGTGCTGCTTGCACCAACATAGGAGCTCTTTTCAACTTCATTCTAGGCAACTTTTGTCTAGCTTGATATTCTTTCTCTGTCTCCTCATATCTCTTATCATTTAAAACCCTATCAAAATGAGTAAAAAAGTGAACAATATCATGGTCTGGCTTTAAGTACTTTCATAATGCTGAGTTCAAATTCTCACTTAGCTGAGTGCTCCTCATACCGACTGTGAAAGTCTGTTTCATATAAACATGTGCCCATTTCTCTCTTAGTGCCCAAGTTGAATTCATCTAATTGTTATTGTGCAAATCATACTCATCAAGCAACAATTTTCAAGCATCAACTAACTTATGCTCTTCCTCATATCCATACATGCACTCTTTAAATTGGGCTGGAAATTTTGAACCATCCTTATGATATGTCTCTGACATCACTATAGATATAGCTTTAGTCATTACTTGATCTTGGTCATTGAAAATGGTAACAGATTTCTTCCTAGATATTGTTTGTAGGAATGTCTCAAACAACCACTGAAATGATGCTACAGTTTCATCGTAGAATAATGTAACACCAAATATCACCGTCTCCCTGAATTGGTTGAATCCAATCAAAATGCCTAAGGGTCGGTACTCCTTGTTTGTTCGAAATGTTGTGTCAAATGTGACAACATCCCCAAAGTGGCCATAATCAATAATCATCCCTGGATCAACCCAAAAAATATTTGTTATGCGCTCTTCAACATTCAATTGGACTCCATAATAAAATGATGGATTCTTAGCTGCTTCTGCTTGAAAATATTACAACAAACTACCCGTTTCACCGTATTTCAAGTCTCGCTGCCTCCTTTCTCGAATGTAATTTTTTTGGTCTTTATGAGTGAACCCTAAGTTTTCTCTCCCACCTGCTTGGGTACTCAAAAGCTCGTAGGACGCCTTAAGTGATATTCCACAACCCTTAGCAATATCAACATTGATGCCTTGAGCTACAATAACCTTTCGTTGGGATGGCATCATATGCATACATTCGGTCAAGTGCAAAATGTGATTATGTTGGTCTTCCCATTTAACAACAACAAATTTTTCAATATCTCTCTTGAGGGATATACACATGTGAGCGGGGCAATTTGTTCGAGTCTCTGCCCGAGCCTTTGTTGTTTTCCAATCCCTTTGATCTTTACTCATTTGTCCATGTTTACAACATACGTATTTTCTGTAAATTAATACACCATCCTTCGAGCTCTTGTTGTGATAATCTTTTCTCACACTGAATCCCACGGTTTTACCATAATTGTTATAGAACCTATAAGCATCTTCTTCCGAGTTAAATTGCATTCCCATACATGGAGTATTGTCTGCTTTATCAATCTCAACACATTCCATCTCCACTATAGATTAGGTCCCCTACAATAACCAAACAATTACACAAATTAAACATAAGATTAAAAATTGCCCATATAAATTTCCAATTGCAAATGGAACAAGTAAATACTTATTTTTTATGTTCCCTATGAACAAGAAAATCTTATGTATCAAAGCCTATATAACTCAGTTTCACCAAAGCCTAAAATATCAATACACATATATCAAACAATCAAAGATTCTACAGGAAATTTAAAAAAAAAAAAAGTTTTGAATTTTATGAACTGGAATTTCATAAAAAAATTTTGAAAAAATATCAACATTACCAGTGTGAAATCGTAAGAGACGAGGTCGAAGTGCCAAGAAATTTTTAAAAAAAAATTCTAAATTTTATGAACTGGAATTTCATAAAAAAATTCTGAAAAAATATCAACATTACCAGTGTGATTTCGTAAGAGACGAGGTTGAAGTGTCAGGAAATTTAAAAAAAAAAGTTCTGAATTTTATGAACTGAAATTTCATAAAAAAATTCTGAAAAATATCAACATTACTAGTGTAGAATCGTAAGAGACTAGGTCGAAGTGCCAATCAACCGCAATAGAGAAACAAAAAAAGAGAAGAGCAATGGAAACTTTAGAACATTAGTTGGTGATTACAGCTCTCTGCAGAGAGTTTTTTTGTATGTGTTTTAGGCGGGGCTAATTTCACTTTGGAGCGAAGGAACAACTCTGTTTTTGCGTTTTGTTCTGCACAAGTGGGAGACGACGTCGTAGCGGGCTAAAATGGGCTGGATATTGACGACGTCGTTTGTGTCTTCTTGCTGGAGCAGATTGGTGCCAAAACGGCGTCGTTGCTCTTAACTGCAACTTTTGATGTTAGACCTCTAACAACAGAGGAGCTCCACCCAGCGGGAAGCTGGATTTGGGAAAACTTTCGGGAAACAAGTATTCTGATGTCTCTTATTCGAAATTAAAAGTGAGAAAATACCATTAAAATATAAAAACAAATCTGCAATTTAAATTCTAGATTGTACTAATAAAAGTAAAAGATGATTTTCTAATAGGACAACTAACGACATCTCTAATGTTGACCCAAACTCAAATTCAAATTTGAGTAAAAAATTGAGTAAAAAGTTTTATTTGGCATAAACTTTCCCAATGTACAAATTTAAATTTAATGTAGGGCAAACTCAAATTTAAAGGAAGATGAAATATTGTCATTGGATCTTTTAAAAGAGTAAAATCTAACCATTGAAGATTTGAGTAAATATTTGAATGTGTCTTGATTTGAGTATAAAGTTGAGTCTCCCATAATTTGGTATAGATTTGAGTCAAAGACTAGAGCTTGTGTTTTAGTCTATTTTTACTCAAATTTAAATTTAAATTAAAATTTGAATAAGGAACGGAGATGGCCTAAGTTCTATTTTTTCAACAAAATTTCAAATAAGTCATAATTCTATTATCCTTCCTCTTTTGCCCATTAAGTTTTCGGTACAAAAATACCATTTTACAAAAAAATTTACTAAAATAAACAAACAACTAAATAAAAGAAAAAAAAAATCCCCACATAAATCTTTTTTTTTTTTCCGCTAGCACTATTTGGTGTCCAAAAAACATATTAGAAAACTAGAAGAATTATTTCAACTGTAGCCTATTTTCTTACTAGTATGATTAAACAATAAAAGTTAGATATATAATTTTTTATACAAGTCTAACAAATATAAGAATTCTATTCAAGTTTTAAAAATATGGTATAAATTATAGAGCTAGTTTTTTTTATTTCCAAATAAATTGAGATTCATCAAGTATTTATGAACAAAAATTTAGTTCTTCAATAAAGAAATTGTGAAGAGAAGTGTAATTGATGGAGCTTTAAACTAATTTGAAATAAATTATGAAAAATAGGACTTGATTGTCCTTGAAATATGACAAGACTTATTGATTTTTTTTATTGCTAAAAGTAGGACTTATTTTATATTTTTCTTAAAAGTAATTCCATCGTGGAGGAGTTTCTATGTTTCAATTTATAAAACAGCTCATGTCATTTCTAAAATATTAGGGGTTTATATGTCATTTAACAAACCTTTAGGGGCTTTTCCTGCCATTTACACGGAAAAATGAGAAGTCGAACTGCCCATCGAATACGCAAGAGAAGTTGAGAACATTACACGTGGCTGTCTATAATTGGTCGGGACATGTCTGTGCTTGCGCTCATTGGTCAGCTTTTGTCATTACACGTTTTAAACTCCTCCCCTATTCCTCAGCAAATTTTCTGGAGAAAATAATAAATTTCTTCTCCCCCCACCCCCCCCCCCCAAACGCCAACCTCACCTCCCTCCAACTTCAACTCTCAAATCTCTCAGTAGAGGGTCACAGGAAATCCCTATATTCGTTTCTCTTCTTCTCTCACAATGTCGATGAACATACTCCGATCAGGAGTATTTTTATTAATGCTTTTTTTCTCAATCCAGTTAATTACTCCGTCCCAATCAGCTGTTTGTAGCATAGATCTAGGTTCAGAATCGTTGAAAGTTGCCGTGGTGAATCTAAAACCTGGACAGACTCCAATCTCGATCGCGATTAACGAGATGTCGAAGAGGAAAACACCGGCTCTAGTCGCATTCCACGACAACAACCGTTTGATCGGCGAAGAATCCGCCGGACTCATCGCTCGGTACCCAAACAAAGTTTATTCCCATCTCCGGGATTTGCTCGGAAAACCTTTCAATCATACGAAGACATTTCTCGATTCCTTGTACTTACCATTCGATATTGTCGAGGATTCACGGGGCGTTGCGGCGTTTCAAGTAGATGGTGATTCTCGTGTTGCTTATTCGGTGGAAGAACTTGTGGGAATGTTATTAGGTTATGCCATGAAATTGGCTGAGTTTCATGCGAAGGTTCCGGTGAGAGATATGGTGATAACTGTGCCGCCTTACTTTGGGGAAGCAGAGAGAAAAGGGTTGATTCAGGCTGCGGAATTGGCCGGGATTAATGTGCTTTCGCTGGTGAATGAGCATGCTGGTGCGGCGTTACAGTATGGAATTGATAAGGGTTTTTCCAATGGGTCTAGGCATGTGATTTTTTACGATATGGGTGCGAGTAGTACTTATGCTGCTCTTGTGTATTTCTCCGCGTATAATGCTAAAGAGTATGGCAAGACTGTGTCTGTCAATCAATTCCAGGTAATTTTCCAAAATGGTGGAATTTTTTCTGCGTTGTTTCCCTTTCAATGTTTTTTCTGTCCTTTCAATGTGATTATGCAAACATGTGGTGTGCATTGCATTGGATGTCTTTGGTTTTGAAAGTTTTATGAGATTGGCTGATTTTTGTTAAATATGGTTGTGTTGATGGGACCATTCAGTTGTACATAATTGCTAGCATGTATGAGAGTGTGTGTGTGTGTCGTGCGGAAAGGAGTATTGTACTTTGTTTATATCTAGGATTTAGAGCAAGGCTGCTTCTTACTATTCTTTTTCAGATATCATTGTCATGTATTTCAGGTGATCGTCTGGTTTTTTTCCTTCTTGTTGTTAGTGTTGTTTTTCGTGATGTATATTTGAAAATCTGTTGGACCCCTTTTGTATCATCCTCTTGTTAATATCATCCTCATTCATGGTTATATCTTGGGTGGTTCGTCATGCTTTTTTCTATTGATTGAAAGTAGTATTTATGCTTGGTATTGTTGGTGTGCTATTTTGATACCATGTGATGCTGTTGTAGGTCAAGGATGTCAGATGGGATGCAGAACTTGGAGGTCAAAATTTGGAACTAAGGTTGGTGGAGTACTTTGCGGATGAGTTCAACAAACAGGTTGGAAATGGGGTTGACATAAGGAAGTCTCCCAAGGCAATGGCTAAATTGAAGAAACAGGTTAAACGTACAAAAGAAATTCTTAGTGCAAACACGGCTGCTCCAATTTCAGTTGAATCTCTTTACGATGATCGTGACTTTAGGTAGGTGGAATTCTAGTTTGACGGTAGTTCGGTGGAATTTAAAGTGAATTCTTCATTCTTTACTGCCTCTGATGGGATTTTTTATGCTGTAATGTTGGACAGCTATATTTTCTGAAATTATTTGCTTATTGTTTCTACCTATTTTAAGAAAAGGGGTATTCTCAAAGACTTCAGATAGATATGGAATGATACATCTAAAGAAAAAGACATGTAGTTGGGGGGTCAGATAAGGGCATCGAACATCTAGTTGGTGTTGTCATATTACAAAAATTTCCATTGGAAAGTCAAAATGTTACTTGCATTTTAGTAGATAATTGATGGCCAGATCATCAGAGCATTATTTATACCTTTAATTATAGCGAAGCCCCAAAGCAACTAAAGGGGAAAGAAGTCTTTAATTATTGCTAAAATAGCTGGCTCTTAGTTTATCGAGCTGTCTTTTTGTTGTAGTATTAGTCAATCAAGGATATCTTAAGAAATTTGCTAAGTCTAGAACTATATTTGTAATTAGTTTTTTATAATGGATGGCTTATTAGTTTATTAAGCGTTTCTTTTGTTTTTGTACAAGTACAGATAGACTAGACCAGAATGGTTGCTCTGTAGGAATTCATTCTCGGAGAGAAGAATACACCACCTAAAGTAGAGGCAGTGAGCCTTAACTTGGTTGTTGGGTCGAGTACGGCTTTTGATTGGTCAAGCTTTGATTCCCAACGAAAAAAGGAAATGATGAAAAATATAATATTTCGGTGCATCATGGAATGGAAGCCATGTGAAAACTCTGAAAGTCTTACTCTAAATCTGTTGTTTGTACCAAAATATATCAGCTTTCAACTTGGGGGCTTGGCATTAAGTGAGAAATATTTATCGATGGTGGGGCATCAAATCTGAAATTTCTATCTAACTATTTTTTAATCAATTGGATGTGTCAGATTGTAATCTGACAGCGTGTTATGGGAACACAGCGGTGATTTTCACATGTACATATGTGTAGCATATTATAGTTTACACCATAAAGGGCGAGGCACCGCTGAAAACGTAAGTTCTTCCATTTGTAAAACTGCAAATAAGTACCTTTGAATTGATTCCAAACTAGGATGCCAAAACATTTGTTGGTAAAGACAGTTTCATCTCTCCCATGAGCTTGAACACTATCTTTAACAGTTAACTCTCACTAATTATTTGCAACCTCCTTGCCTCATTTCTTTTCTACTTTTATGCATGTCACTTGTGTCCACGCACATTGTTGCGGGAGGGGGGGTTGCCTGCATGAGTGTGTAGTGCCCACGTTTTGTGTGCATGTGTGTGTGAGAGAGAGAGTGTGTGTATCATGTCCAGTTATTATGCCTCAGAGCCAATGAGTTGCATCAAATTGCACCATTTGATTTGTTACCATGTGATTTCATTGTTATTTGTGACAGATATACATTACATTTGGCTTCTTTGTAATTACCTGCTTATCAGAAACTTCTACTTATTTTTCCAGGAGCACGATAACGCGCGAGAAGTTTGAAGAGCTTTGTGAAGATCTATGGGCGAAATCTCTCATCCCTTTGAAAGAAGTACTTACGCATTCTGGATTGAAGGTTGATGAGATACATGCTGTGGAGTTGATTGGAGGTGCCACTCGGGTTCCTAAGTTGCAGGTATTTACTACTCTCTTTCCCTAGCATCTGGAGATGAGCGAACAACTACATTATTTCATTGTCTAGGTTTTGGGCTTTCTCAATTACATATGTCATGGATGCCACCATGATGTGTTTGTGGACATGTAGGCTCTAAGACGCATGACCGTGCAAGTGTTATTTGTGTTTTCTTGATAGATCTGGGCTTTCATCCAAATTGTTGATTGATGGTTTTGGAGGAAGTTCTTAATTTCCTGTTTTACAGGCTAAGCTCCAGGAATTCCTTGGGAGGAAAGATCTGGACAAACATTTGGATGCTGACGAAGCTATAGCTCTTGGTGCCTCGTTACATGCTGCCAATTTAAGTGATGGAATCAAATTAAATCGTAAGCTAGGGATGGTTGATGGTTCTACATATGGATTTGTGATTGAGTTAGATGGTCCTGATCTTTTGAAAGACGAAAGTACTAGACAGTTGCTCGTACCACGAATGAAAAAACTACCCAGCAAGGTAGGTACTTGAAAATTTTGGACAGCATATGGTAGAGTTGGCAAACCATAGAACAGAATTTTGAAAATTTGCGCTTTTAAATAACTTGGTATTGATTTAATCGTTTTTCTGCCTCAGATGTTCAGATCCATTGTTCACAATAAAGATTTTGAAGTTTCACTAGCCTATGAGAGTGAAGACCTATTACCACGTGGTGTTTCTTCCCTTACATTTGCTCAATATGCTGTGACTGGTCTGAATGATGCTAGTGAAAAGTAAGGACTAGCAACTTCCTGATCTTTTGTTGATCTGGATTCTAGTTTCATGCTTTTAAGAGGTGACATTCTGTTATCCTGTTATATCTGATCTTTTGTCTTGTGCCCTTTTGTTTTCTAGGTACTCATCACGGAATCTTTCTTCCCCAATTAAGGCCAGTTTGCATTTTTCTCTGGGTAGAAGTGGGATTTTTTCTTTGGATCGAGCAGATGCTGTTATCGAGATATCTGAATGGGTAGAAGTGCCTAAAAAGAATCTGACAGCGGAGAACCTAGCTTCTGCTTCCCCCAACATATCAGTGGAAGCTGATCCTAGAAACGCTTCAGAAGGAAACAATGACAACTTGCATGTGAATGGTGGGTATAGTAACACATCCAACTCCACTGTAAATGATCAAAGTACCACAGATCTTGGTACAGAAAAGAAGCTGAAGAAACGGACATTTAGAGTTCCACTGAAGGTGCAAACTAACTAAATGCTTTAATCCTGTAATTATAAGCAAGGTTGGTATGCACTCATTTTTATGACTTGTCTCATTGGTTTGTTGTAGATTTTTGAAAAGACTATGGGGCCAGGAATGCCACTTTCAAAAGAATCCCTTGCTGAAGCCAAAAGTAAATTGGAAACACTGGACAAAAGGGATGCAGAGAGAAGAAGAACTGCAGAACTGAAAAATAACCTCGAAGGATACATATATGCTACTAGAGAAAAGGTTTGAAGTGTTTTGATAAATTTAAGAAATGGACATACTTCCCTGGATAACCTGCATCATCTTGACCTGCTCACTTTTGATGAGATAAAATGCTTGGTGACATTGTTGGAATCAATCTCGTTGAGGTCTCAGTCCTGCCTAAGGCATCATTTTTTCTTGCATTGTGAATTCTTACTACTTTGATTTGCTAGCATGTCTGTTTGCATTGCCTTGTTTTGCTTGTGATCTTTTTGTTTTCCTCGTTATATCTTTTACCCTTGGTTTCTCTCTTTTGTTTTACACACTTGCTCTGAAGTTAGAAATTGCATTGGTGGAAGATCCTTTGGTATGCTGATTGTGTTTTGTATATTCATTTTATTGCTTTATTTTTTTCCTTTTTTTTATTGATTTTGTGTAATGAATTGAATTTACTCCTTTTACCTTTCTTACTCATGTTGATTGCATTATTGCTATACCAGCTTGAGACTTCTGAGGAATTTGAAAAAATTTCTTCCAGCCAGGAGCGCCAATCCTTTATTGAAAAACTTGATGAGGTTCTCTCTCTCTCCCTTTTTAGTGAGTGGGTGTGTGTCTCTCTCCTTGTTTTTTTCAGGGAAGGGAGAGGTGTTATGGGTTTGTGCCTGCAACTCGTGGGACTTTTATTTCTCTCGCTTAGGTTTCTTAACCGGTCAAACTTCATGCATTGTTTCAGGTGCAAGATTGGTTGTACACTGATGGAGAAGATGCTTCTGCCACAGAATTTCAAGAACGCCTAGATATGTTAAATGCCATTGGTGATCCAATATTTTTCAGGTCTTTTTTTGATGTCAGTTCATATGAGTTAAAAAGGATTTATTTTGCAAATCTTAGAGAGCTTGTCCTTACATGCAATTACCTGATGCAGATATAATGAGCTTACTTCAAGGCCAGCTGCATCTGAACATGCTCGAAGATACCTTGGTGAGCTATCACAGGTAAATTTGATTGGATGATTTGATATAAGTTGTGACACTGTTGTTAAGTGGTTAACTTCTATTCATTTGCTATGTCTATATTTCTATATGAAGGAATGTGATGTAGGATCATTTGCCTTTAAATTCCATAGAAATGAAATCTAAATGAAAGATTTGACAGCTTGATGCTATAAGGCATAGAAAAATGAGTTTGAAGTTCTATAGAAAAAGGCTGACTGGGAAAAATGTAGTGACTCAGTAGGGGATCATAAGGCAAGAATGAGAGAAACTTAGGGCTAGGTGATGTTCCTGCAATATGACTAGTGCCATCAACAGTGAATGGTTCCTTCTTTGGTTGCTGCTGTTTAAAGAAAGACTTTGGCTTCTGAGTATATAAGGAGTGGTTTGTATTCCTGATTGCTAGTTGAATGTTGAGAATGAATGAAGAGAGACGAAAGAATCTTCATCAAGCTCTTAGGTGCTCACACCAAAACAAAAATATCACGCAACATAACCAGATATCTTTGTTCTTTCTTCAAAACAAGCCAATAATAAACTACATATAGAATAATACCGCTTGAGAACCAAGAGAACTTTTGTCACCAAGTAAATTTGGGCCCTAAGCTGTGACTATATGACTTAGACTCTCTACTAGATTGGACTTTTGTTCGGAGTTCGGATTTACTAAACCCATGATCGAAGGAACAGATAATATGAAGCCCAACAAGGAAGTCCACTCTTTAATCCTAGAGAAAAATTACCAACATACTATTGACACCCACAACCTAATAATAAAAAAATAACACCAGTTTAATCCCCATTAGTGGAGGTCTGGGAGAGTAGATTGGGTGCAAGCTTAACCTTTGGCATTATAGGTACAAAGTAGCAACCCTCAGGTTTGGACCTATGACCTCAAAGTTATTGGACTGAATTTTAACCATTGAACCAGTGGTTCCCTGTTAAATTAAAACCTAATAACACATAACAAAAATCATTACTTGTATGCTAATTCAAAATAGACATAGGATAAGAACTAGCAGGGATGGACATTTCGCATTGTACCAAATACTGAGTGGTGTGCAGCTCAAATTTTGGGCTTCCAAAGTAGACATATTTTTATAACCATGTGACAGCTGCCACATAGTGGGAAGACATGCATATTTGGAAAAAAATGATAAAATGAGTAGAACATCTAAAAATACCATTGTTGCTCGATGAAATGTATCGCAACGTCTTACATAACATAGGATACTTTAACATCTTCAGTAATAAGTCAAAAAATATGTGGTCATATAAACATCAAACACTTTGGGTTCCTTTTTTTATCCGTCACTGAGGATTCGGAGGGAGAAAGTGCCTTTAAAAGTACAAGTTTGTTCATAGATTATTGCTCATGGGAAAATTAGAACAAATGAGGTACTTCAAAAGAGGACACCAAATCTTTGTCTCCAACCGCAATGGTGTGTTATGTGTAGAGGTGATAGTGAGGATGTGGATCATTTATTTTTGCATTGTCCGTTGACACGTGCATTATGGAACAAGCTTTTTGATTTTAGGGGTATTGCATGGGCAACTCCAAGGACTACGACATCTATGCTTGGTCTGGAAGATGTGGGTTTTAGGGGGAATAGAAAAATGGGAAATCATTTGGCATAGTGCTTTCTTTGCTACTATATGGGTGATTTGGAAGTACTGGAATGTGAAGATTTTTTAGAATAAATGAGAAGATTTTGAAGGTCTATGGAAAATGATATATTTTTTGGCTTCTTTTTGGGCATCAATGTCCAAGGAATTTCAAGATATATATTTTTTTTTATTAGAACAAATTGGAAAGTTTCGTGTGGATTGTAATTTGTTTGTTTTGGTTAAATAGGCTTGCTTTTGTTTGGAATGTCTGTCCACTTTTGATGCGAGTCTAGTTTTTTTTGTAAATTTTATTTTTATTGATAAAATGTTGTTAGGCAATTATGTTCATGTGTCAAATAAATTTCACAATCATAGTTTCCCTTCCCGTTTCTGATGGTTCTTTTAAGTAGATGACACGTCGGGCCGTCAGAGTGGGACTCATTTAGGAAAAAGAACTTCAATAAATTCGTTATAGAAGGAGTCGTCATTTTCTATTAGGAACGCTATGTCATTTACAACCCAAGTGTATTTTGGATGCTTGACCCTTCAACTAGAGAATGAAAGTTAAAGTTTTCGCCACTAATTACTAGGCAGATATATTAAAGATTCTAAATCTTCAAATGCCAGGTTTCAACTGGTTCCATACCCATTCACCATTTTTTCTTGCCACAATAGTTACAATCTAGTTCTAATATTGTATTCTTGTAATTGTCACCACTTCACTAAGTGTTATAACTGTATACATTCGTAGAGGAGAGACTTTCTCTATAGTCGTGAAGGTGTTTCGAGGGGAAAGAGAGTGAGAATCCTTTATGAGACCAATCGAAAATCCTGATTGGGTGTGGGATTGGACTAAGAAACTGTTTGACTTCTGATGGAAAGCCATTCCAAAAGCATCTACAACCTACACACAGGCATCCTCAACCGGGATGCCTTAAAAAATTCAGCAATTAAGAGAGTAATACAGGTCTTCCGTGAATGGACTCGTGTTGGATGTTCAATTGCATGGAAACTGGGTGTCCATTTACTTTCTCAAGCAGGATAGACAAGCCGTTGTGGGTTGAGTTTGCAGTGGATGAAATTTGTGGTATAGTCGTTGGTTATGGGCTTTGGCTTCAAATTTTTTTCTGCCTTTCTGTGCAACAGTTTTTTTACTGACAGAAGAGAGGATTACATATAAGAGGCTTCTGGTTCTTAAGGAAGCTCCTTTTTCCCAGTCAACAGTATAATAGTTGTATCTTATCTTATAGCCCAACACAAGGGGTCGCCTTGTGAACTCAGTAAACCAACACCCCACCCCCTTCTCTTGTACCCATTTTCAAAGAAAAACAAAAACAAGAGAAAACACTGGAAGCAGGGTGACGCAGACCTCCGGAGGGAGTAACGAAAAAAGAGCCGCTTACCTCCAATGGCACAATCAAGTGGGATTCAAGCCCTCGAATTGATATGTCAAATACACTCTTTGTTAACTTTCTTCAGTAATTTTGACACCTTCAGGTGGCAGACATGTGGCTGGTTTTATTCATGGGTGTTCGTACCATTATTCTTAATTTCCCATTCTTCCCTGGTCAAAAGAATAAAAAAGGTGGTGCTGACCCAATCAAGCTCTTCATGGCTCATTAGTTCTTGCTAATTCTCCTGCCATGAAAAACATGCCGCTCAAGAAATGATCAAGAAAAAAACATGCATTTTTTTGCCACTATTGGACTCAAAGATACTTGTTAAAGAACTGAAAAAGTTGTCGTGATTAAATTGGTATAAATTTTACTATGCATCTTATCTATCATCAATTAAATAAGTTGTAGACATGTCAAATGGTATTGATTTCACAAGTTTCTATAGAAGGCCTTGATTTATTTGAAACATGAAAGAACACAACTATTTGTACTGTTGAAGTTTACTATTCATCTTATGCACAGGGTCATCAGTGCATTGACCATTTTTCCGTGTCCCTTTTTTCTAATTTTTTCTTTTGAGCATCTGCAGATTGTAAATGGATGGGAGAAAAACAAATCTTGGCTTCCAAGAGAGAGAATAGATGAGGTGCTTTTTACACCCAATCATCTGAATCAGCTTTCTTGTATTTCATGTAGAAACTGTTGTCTTGCATGTTTATAACTAAGAAGCCCAAATCCTTAAGCACATCATTTCATTTTCCAGGTGCTAAGTGATGCTGAAAAGGTCAAGAATTGGTTAGATATGAAGGAGGATGAGCAGAAGAAGTAAGTTTTTGTTTTGTTTGCTTCTGTTCCCTTGTACTACTTGTAGTTACATATAATATCTATAATTTTAATTATTCAATTTATTCCTTCGATTTTTTTTGTCTGGATTTGAACGGTATTGAAGAACTTGTCGCTGAAATTATCTAGTCAAATTGATATATAATGCCTGCCTCTGTGTGCGTGTGTGTCCTTTTAATTAGAGAAACAATTTTTGCCATCCACCCCATTCTGACAATGCTTGACTGGTTTTTTTAACTAGTACCTCATTTATGCAATATTCCTGTAATTTGGACTTATGGTTGAATGAACACTGAAATGTCTTTTTGCAGATATTTATCATAAATTGCTACTTAGATTATACTGCATGCCTTGGGAGAATTTTTGTGGTCTGTCCTACAATTATGGGGTTGTCAAATCAATATATCGATTTATTGATTTAGTTTACAAATATATTTCCCACTTAAAGTCCTTGATTTGTCTCAGAATTTTTTGCTTGTGCTACTATGACCTGTCCTAAGATATTATAGTCCTATCCTATGTCAAATGATCGAGTGGGTTCTTTTAACAGGACTCCTGGATTTAGCACTCCGGCATTTACATCTGAAGAAATATATGGGAAGATATTCGATCTTCAGGACAAGGTATTGTTGTTGTCTCCTAGGGATTAAGGGAGTATATTATGATATGATTTGCAAGTTCTTTCTAGGCATATGATGTGGTATCACCGAGGAATGTTGGTTATTGATGCAGGTTTCAAGCGTCGATAGAATTCCCAAGCCAAAACCTAAAGTTGAGAAACCTACAAAGAATGAAACCGAGAGCAATGGGGACAAAGAGAATACCTCCAGCTCAACTTCTGAGGAGACTACCTCCCAAAATGATCAAACATCAGGGAATTCAGATGGCTCAGTCGATGACAAAGCAGATCCTGAACCCGAGGTTCATGATGAGTTGTAATCATGCTGTTTAATAGCGTAGAATCAGAGCTGATAATCTGCTGTCCAGAGTAGAAAATATGGATAGGCGCGGATAGATTAGGAGGGAAGCGGTGGCAGCAATGTCAGTTGAAGCACATATTGTTAAGCCAATTTTCAGGTGGTCTGATTTTTCATGTCATACTTGCAATCGATGATTTCCCATCGCCATGGGTTCACAGAGGACTTCCTGACCCTTGTTATTTGTCATACTAATCATAGTATACCTATGTATGATTGTGGGGGGCATATTTATAAGCCACTCTTCCTGATGAAAAATTTTGGTCTCTTTCTTTTTGTTTTTCAACTAACTATTTAAGTGTTATCTTATGGAATTTTGGTTTGGAGGAAGATTCTGTACCATTTAAATCATAATTACTCCTCTGATATGATATTTTCCCTTTACACTAAGGAATTGTTTGAAAAGACTTGAGGCTTGTGTGACTTTGTGTAGGTGGATTAAATGAGGGAAGTAGTGCTTGAATTCCTTTTAACAAGCGAGGTGCCCAATTTGGATCGAAAAAGGAGAGCTTGGTCAAAAAAAAAAAAAATATTGGTGTTTTAAATGCTTTCGAGAAGAATTGGTAGAGTTTAGGGTTGAAATCACGAAGTCCAATTCAATTTAACAAAGTCTTATTTTAGATGTTTGGACCTGAAGTCACCATGATGACATAACATGACCAAAAGACCCTTTTGACAATTGGAAAATCTAATTTCAACTAGGAAGTGGCAAATTTGCATGTTAAACAATTTTCAGGAGGTTAAAATTTCGATGTTCAATTTAACTCCATAAAGTCTTATTTTGTTGTGGAATTGATAAAATATTAACAAAATATAAAGAGAATAATGCACAATTTATTTAAAATAAGTTCTTCACAAAACTCATTTGATCAATGTGTTTATTTTTATGATCACATTTTTCTTTTCTTTTTCTTATTTCATTCCCTGCTTTTCAGTGTGTACTAATACATGCTGAAGAGCTTCCTTTTATAAGCAAAAGTCAGCCACAGAAGGGACTGTTGGTGGAGACAATGGTTTAGATGGACATCAGGAGGGATTGCCATCCACCTCTTTTCTAGGTGTGACATTTACAACACTCCTTCTTGGATGACCATTATCCTTACAAAAAATTGTGTTAAATGCACAAATGTTGCCTCATTAAAACCTTACTAGTAAAACTCAATGGAATAAAACTTGGCTAAAGGAAAAAGAGTACAACGTGCAATGAATGCTCCCCCTGATAGGAAGATCAATTGAGTTGTTCACAAACTCAGCTCATTCCGATGTCATATATCAACTTTTTGAACGTTGATGATAGTAAAATTTTAGTGAATAGATTTACAAGACTATCACTTGAACGTATCTGCTTTTAGTGAATAGATCTGCAAGATTATCACTTGAACGTATCTGATTTACTTCAATTTCACGACTCTATCGGAGGTCATAAGTATAAAAGAACTTTGGTAATATATGTTTGATTCTATCACCTTTAATAAAATCATCCTTTGATTTTTATAATGCAAGCAGTATTATCTTCATACATCGTTGTTGGCAAATCTGTATTTGAAGGGAGTTCACATGTACTTCGGATGTGATGGACTACAGATCTCAGCCATAAACACTCAAGACTTGCTTCATGGGGTGCTAGTATTTCAAAATGATTAGAGGATGTAGCAATTAAAGTTTGTTTTGTAGATCGTCATGAGATTGTTGTATCATCACATGTGAATTCATATCCAGTGAGTGATCTTGTGGGGATCAGAGATATATCCAGAAATTTGCATATCCTACTAAATTTGGACCATTGGCTGATTGGTTTGAATATAACAAGCCTAAATCAGTAGTTCCATAGAGATAAGGTAGAATATGTTTGATGTCATTCCAATGTCGTCGAGTTGGAGCAGAGCTAAATTTTGTCAATCGATTAACTACAAATGCTATATTAGGCCTAGTACATTGTGCAAAATATAATAAAGCACCTATTACACTTAGGTATGATACTTCTGGACTAAGTAGCATTTCATCGTATTCTTTAGGACGATAAGGATCCTTTTTGACGTCAAGTGATCTAACGATTATTAGAGTACTTAAGGATAAGCCTTATCCTGCTTCAGGACCTTTTCAGTATAGGTTGTTTGATGGATAAAGATTATGTAGGATGTATGTTCGATCTGCAGGCCGAGACAATATTTTATTTTCTTGAGATCTTGCATCTCAAATTCTCTTTTCAAATATTCAACAACTTTTGCTAACTCTGTAGGAGTTCCAATTAGATTCATATCATCAACATATACTGCAATAATAACAAATCCAAAATCTGATTTTTTATAAATACACACAGGCATATGAGATTGTTAACATACCATTATTTTGTCAAATATTCACTGGGACGATGATATCACATTCTGTCACATTGCTTTAATCCATATAAGGATCGTCTCAATTTAATTAAGTACAAATTTCGTGGTTTTGATGTATTTGCTTCAAACAATTTCAGGGATTCCATATAAATATGTGGTAATGACGTCCATAAGAATGGAGAGCTTCAATCCTATATATATAAATACACACACACACACACATATGCATTTCTACATGAGAAAGGGGAAGAGATAGAGAATTTTAGTTACAATGTTTTTATCACTCTATTTTCCATTTCCTATCTTCAAAGCTACAATAGTATATAAACTGATTTTTATTGAATATCTTCCGTTCGAGCATGTTTGAGTACTACCTCGAATGACTTATAATGGAGAGTCAAAATGCCCGATTATGGTGAGTTGATTCCTGAGTATTAGCTGACTGTTTTTCTCACTGATTTTATAACATTAGAATCCATTTCATCAATTTTCCACAAATCAAAGAATCTGTATTTTTATGTGCATACATCACCAATCAAATTCCATCTGTTCCTTGAGGAGATGACCTTGAAATTATCCAAGTTATTACACTACAAAATTTTCCTACACTTGGGAAGAACATTGTTATATTTTGAGAATGAGTGATTAATAAAAAGTGACAAACATTTTTGGCACCATTGTCAGGGAACAAAACAGTTTATTTGAAAGGCAATTCAGACAGATGTTAGGTAAGTCTTGTGATTTTTATCACAATCTCATGTACGTTTTTTTGTTGTATATATATATATATATATACATATTCATCTATGTTTTAGTATTTGTAGATTTTCATTTTTAGGTTTTAGTTGTTGTATGTGGGCATGTGATAATACAAATAGACTTGTCAGACGAGAACCACAACCGAACATGAATATAGATGACATAAAACTAAATGAGGGACAAAACTAGAGAGTGGGGCAAAATCCTAGAAATCCTACAAATATTCTCCCATTGGTTCACCCCGTGAGAACATTGAGGGAATATCTTCAGCCCCCAAGGAATGTTTCACCATCATGCATTATATTGTCTGTTCAAGCCTATGCATTTGTTGTCAAATCAGGCATGCTCCAATTGCTACCTCAATTCCATAGGGTGGGTAGGAAAAACCCTTAGCTATACATCAAAGAATTTGAGGAGATAGTTAGAACATTGCTCGATCAAAATGTGCATGAGGAAGTTTGCTAGGATGAAGCTATTTCTATTTTCTTTGAAAGCTAAGTCAAAAACTTGACTTAATTCTTTGAAACCTTGATTGATTGGGTCATGGTCGGATATGCAAAAAGAGTTTTTAAAGAAATTCTTTCCAGTGCACAGAACTACATCTTTGAGGAAATTGATTACAATTTTTTTAGAAAAAGAACATGAACAATTTTATGAATGTTGGAAAAAATTTAAAGATTTGTTAAACTCCATTCCACAGCATGGTTTTGAGCCTTGGCAATTGGTTACACATCGCTAGTTTATTGATATGATGTGCAATGGTGAATTTTTGAACAAAGACCCAGAGGAAGCATTAGATTACTTTAATACCTTGGCAGAAAATTCTCAATCTTGGGATATTTCTAATCTTGTCGAGATATCAAAGTCATCTAATGCAACTCAACCGACCGAGGGAGGTAGATATGTATTAAGAGACCAAGATGAGTTGCATACTAAGATTGCTAAATTATCTAGGAAATTGGAAGACTTAGAAGTGAAAAGAGTCAATGAGGTAATTACTATACCTAAGATTGATGAGTCGTGTACTATTTGTGATGCGAGTGAGAAATCTACTCAGGAATGTCCTACCATACCAGCTTTCAAAGAAGTGTTGCATTAAAAAGTCAATGCATTTAACCAACCCAAACAGTTATCTTTTCCATATTCGAACACATATAATCCTAGATGGCAGAACCATCCTAATTTTAGTTCGAGGAATGACAACAATTCTGTATCTCATGCATTTGTGCCATATGTTCCTACCATCCAACAAAATCAAAACATTTATGGTCAGGGTTCATCTAAAAGTTCTTATTATCTGAATTATGTACCATAATATGTTCCTACCATCCAACAAAATCAAAACATTTATGGTTAGGGTTAATCTAAGAGTTCTTATTATCCGAATTATGTAGAACAAGGGTTTTCTCAAAACCCGCCTCAACAAAATTTTGGCCCGAAGGGTCAACAACATGCATCCATATATAAACCCCCTCACAGAAGAAGTTTATAGGATACAATGCATTAGTTCATACAAATTCAAACGACAATCAATAATCAAAATGTACAAGCCTTTGGCCACATTAGAACTCAACTTACTAAGTTGACCAATTCTTTGAGTGTGTTACAGCAAGAAAAAGGAAAATTTTCAACACAGTGTCAACATAGTGTTGAGATGTCTAATGCCAACCAGGGTAATGTGGAAGAAATCAAGATTATCAACACTCTGAGGAGTGGAAAAAAAATTGACAAGACCATTCTACCAAATATATCTAAACCTACAAAAAAAGAGACTAAGAAAGAATCCAAAGAAGATGATAAACTTGATTAGCCAGAGACTATTAGTCTTGATAATAATAAATGTCCTATCCCTGCCCTATATCCTCATCGATTGAAAACACCTGCTAAGATTCCTAATTCTAAAATCGTTGATGTTTTTAAGCAGATGAAAATTAATATTTCATTGGTTGATGCTATCAAACAAGTGCCTGTATATAATAAGTTTTTGAAATGTACCATGAAGCGAAAGATGAATGTACAGAAAAGGCTTTTCTAATGGAGCAGATAAGTTCTATCCTACGAACTAACACTTCACTGAAATTCAAGGATCCAAGATGTCCTACAATTTCTACCATCATTGGAGATCGCCGGGTGGAATCTGCATTATTGGACCTAAGAGCAAGTGTCAATTTACTACCAATCTCGGTACATCAGCAATTGGGAGAGTTGAATCCAACATCGATTACTCTCCAATTGGCAGATCACAGTGTAAAAATACCGAGAGGAGTTATGGAGGATGTTTTAGTCCAAGTGGATAGATTTTATTTTCATGTTGATTTTATTGTTTTAGATATTGAGCCTATTGCTAACCTTGCTGCTCAAATTATGATCATTTTAGGACGACCATTTTTAGCCACATCAAATGCATTAATCTGTCATGAAACTTTCATTTGTAAATATAACCAGTGAATTAAATGTCTTTAACGTGATAAAGTAACCAAGTGAGGAGGAAGAAATCTATGAGGTAGAAGTAGTTGAGATTGTAGAGAAGAAATTCAACACGTCTTATTGTTCTAACTCTTTACAAGTCTGTTTAATTAATTATGTTCATGATAATGGGAATCACGATGTTGAGTTTTATACTAATTTGTTAAATTCTTCACAGGAGTTATCAGGAGATGCAAGAAATTCATTCAAGAAGAAGTTCGTTGGAGGAAACAAGCCCTGACTGAAATTGGGCACTAACTCCAACTTGGAACTTAAGCCCGATTGATCTATCTCCCAAGCACTCTTTGTATATAGTAGTTAGAACTTTTATTTTGTGTTTTTATTTTGTTTTAATTTACTTATTTTTGTATAGTTTTTTTGTTGTTTTGCAGTTGGTGGTTTTTCTTTATAGAAGCAGTACCAGGTGTTTTCTTACCCTTATGATATTCATTTTCTCATTGCATGACTATTTTGCATTGGGGACAATGCATGATTCAAGTTGGGAGGTAGGGGTGCACCATTACTATGTTACACCACCATGTTGTATGCTAAAATGAAAAAAAATTAGAAAAATTTTGAAAAAAAATGAAATGAATGAAAAAGATAAGAAAAAGAAAACAAAACATCTTATTTGGAATATATTATTCTCTTTTATTTAGCATGAGATTGGTGATTATTTGACTTGAATCTTGAGTTATTTTCATGCTAACACATTATAGGATGTGAATAAATGCTTGACATACATAGTGGAGATGAATGTATTACCCTTGTGAGCTTTTGTCATTCTTCATTGAAGGGTTGAAATACATTTATTCAAAAGATTATTCTTTTAAATTCAATTTCATTCAATAATCTCATCATTTTTGTCTTGGTTAGTGTAAATGGGGTAGTTAGTTGGTTTTATCTCAATGCAAAAGAGTACCTTGCCATGTTTTTTTGAGAAATGATCTTAGGTCATTTGTGAATTAATTTCAACCTTAGCCTATTCTTTCTTACCATCATCCCTAGAAGTCGTGATTGAGTTTGAATATAAATTTCATTTCTTTAGCCATATGTTTTACCAAACCATACATAATTTATATTTATCCTACCTTGGTTGTCCCGGGATTGATAGTATTATATTGTGAAAAAGGGGATTGTGGTTGGGAAAAAAAAAAAAAGGAAACAAAAGACAAGCAAAGAAGAGGGAAAGAAAAGGGATGATGAATATTTGAGCATATTGTTGGCATTTATTGAAAGCAAAGCAAATAAAACAAGAAAGAAATGAGGTGAAAAAGAGAAGGAGAAAAAAAAAAGAGAAAAGAAAAGGCAATAGAAATAAAAGGAAAAGAAAGAGAAATGAAGAAAATCAATTAATTTCAAAAGAGAAGATGTGGTTAGTAAAGACATATTCTGTGGATAATTTCTTTTTGAATTGTCACGCCCCGTCCCGGTCTCCCAAGGATGAGACGCGACTAAATTTTTGATACACCTGTTTATGTATATATAATCTGGATTCATAAAACACTAAATAATCCCACTGGTGCAACAACACCACCCATCACCTTAGTCATTAAGCATGATGGTAAAATTTGTCTCATAACCTGTACCATATATAAAGCACATGTACCAATTGTTTGTTTCCCAGGTTATAAATATATACAAAAATCCCACACTCACATAGCATACATCACAAAGTATGCTTGTTGAGTCTATATACAAATATATACTATTAACCTGCCATAATAGTCTCTTCCAAATATCATACACAACTCAACAATTAGTCAGACCGACACTCAACCTGAGTGATATTACCCTAACATTATTCAAGACTCAATCGACTGGATAGTGGACTGGTCTGCATCTTCCTCTACAGCACCTGAAAATGAGAAACTATAGGGGTGTGAGCTAAACCACCCGCTCAGTGAGTATACATGTTGTATATAAAATGGAAATGATAGTAATACACTGAAGTAGGTAGATACTACATAGATACACGTATCAAACAACAGCATCATTCCAATTTCAAAGAATTCACAAGTCACATCACATCCATACTACCCCTCGTCGGGTTATCGATCCCACATGGATCTGTGTCTCCCGAACCTCCCGGGAACACCATAGTGCTAGCACATCACTGCACGCTCAGTGATCAGGCATCGACGCCTCTGTCTCAAACAGTGCGCCACATTCCACAATACACAATACATACTACAAAACATCATTCAATTACATAAACACATAGCACATAATCCTGGAGAAATGCTATTAAATTCTATCATTTACTATCATCTTATAATAGCATTTTCAAAACATATAAAGATATACACCCACCTCAAATATACAAATCTACGACCCTTCGGTCCTATCAGTGGATCCTTTCGGTGTTACCGTATCTGTTCCAACACCGGCTGTTTCACCCGTTCCACCTAACACATTTGTAATTACAATATCAATACGTTTATCACATTTAATAGTTAATCATGTACTAACGCATGCAAAATGATGCACCCCAAAGTGCCCCCGTAACTCCGGTTACCGCACTATCCACTCACACATTAGCACTTTTGTTCTAGGGATCCCATTTTCTCCCCAAATTTCCAAAATCACTCACATTAATCACAATTATGATTAAGTAGGTCAAACACATTGACCGGGGGTCCATTTTCATACATTTCGACCCCGAATCCTAAAAACTGCACTTCCGGCATTTAATGCATTTCGCACCAGACATTATACTCATTTGCATTCGAAAGTCACATTATCACATCAAGCATCATTTAAAAGTGTTGCATGCAAAATTTCAGGTCATTTGGATTAAAATTCACACATGTGATAATAACATTTAGAAATTAGGGTTTCGGCGTTACCGACACTCATTTTCAACTTTTATCGTACGTTTATTTTAAAACAATTATACCTAAAATCACACACTCACTAAATCATGCAAATCATCCCCCTAATTGCACCCTTAAACTCTCCCCTTCACTCCCATAATTTCGGTTCCATCCTAGCTCTCGGAAAACATACCGAACATCGCAAATGGCCATTTTCCACATTTTTTTCACCTTCGGTTTAATACCCATTTGGAACCTTTACTTAGCAGCCCATTAATTACGTTTAATACACTTAATTTAAACTCACAAAAATATGTTTTAAAATTAAACTAAAACAACCCATAAAATTAACTAAAACAGTCCATGAAATTAAATTAAAACAGTCACTAATTTCAAATAAAATAGCCCCCATATTTACGTACATACTAAAATTAATCATAAAACATGCTTAAAATTAATCCCATATGCCTTTTTCTTCTATCTATTCCTCCTTGCTTTCGGCTCAAAGGAACACACCTATTTTTTTCTTTCTCTCTCTTTCTTTTTCTCTTTCTTTTTTCCCCTTTCTCTCTTACTCTCCTCACTCTCGGCTTCAGAAAAGAACCCAGACACACACTGGTTTTTTTTTTTGTAAATTAAACACACACACACACCTTAATACTTTATAACACACACACACACCTACACACACGGCACACACATGGCATGCATACACACACCCACCTAACCATAATAACTCACCTTTTCTCTTCTTTTTTTTTATTTTGTTGGCCTCCCCCCAAGTTTTTAAGTGCTTTCAAAATCAACCCACTATTTTTCCCACACATGAAATTCTATAAATAGGTCTCACTAATACATCACTAACGGGGTCCACCTACCCAATGCATGCTCGCACACATCATGGCTAGGGAAGATTTAATTTAATTAACCCTTTAATAATTTCACATAATTATAATTTAGCCCACTAAATATGCTAATATGCATGCAATGCATGATCGGGTCTCACATGAATTCCTATATCCCTTTATTTCTTTAGCTCAATGTTCACCCGAGGCCACGTTATAACCAGTTAAAGTCCTATTTGATCTTGAAAATTATGGCAAGTGTATGTTCAAAACTAGAGATAGGTCAACTGTCTTCCTTTTATTTGCCTAATTCCTTTCATGAGATAATGCTAAGGTCGTTTCATTTGCACAATTGTACGTCATTTCTAAATTATATGTGAGCTATATTTTGCTTTTGAATTGTAAGAATCAGTCTCACATATAGACTATGAGTGAAATGTTTCTATAATCAATTCTTGTTTTGAGAGAAGAACCTTGGTGAGATTTGCATCAAAGCTAGATTTCGATAGCTCATATAGATGAGGTTTTTATTTGATAATTTTTTTTATTTCAGAGAAGAACCTTAGTGAGATTTACTTACCAATTGTTTTACGACCTTGGGAAAGATTAACTAGTGCCCATTTGTCATTCTTTTCAGTTGTCTTGATTTCTTCATCCATTGCTTTTCTCCATTCCTCTTCTTGAACCGCTTCTTCAAAACATAAAGGATCACAATCCATGAACAAACAAAACATATTCAAGTTACCTTCAATATTTTGTGCAGCTTCATAAATCTCTTGCAAACTTTTCATTTTTCTTGGTCTTTCACTTGAACTAGCATCCGATGATGAAGATGATGATGGTGATGATAATTCACTTATAAAAGGTGAGGGGGATCCATGTGGAGTTGTTTGTGGCTCTCTTTGGACTTCCCTTGGTTCTTGTAACTCTTCTTCTTCAAGCATATATAAGTTCCACTTCAGTGGCTGAAATTTTTTCTTTTCAATCTCACATGTCTTCCTCTTCAAAGATTACATCTCTAGTCATGATCACTTCCTTGGTAATGGGGTTGTATAGCTTGTAACCCATTGTCTATCACCCTACCTAAGAAAAATGTACTTTTCACCCTTGTCATCAAGCTTTGTCCTCCTTACTTCGAGAATATTCGCATAAGCAATACATCCAAAAACTCTAAGATGGGCTACACTAGGCTTGAATGAACACTGAGCTTCCTCCGGTGTCTTGAAACGAACACTCTTGGTTGAACATCGATTCAACAAGTACATCGCACATACTACGACTTCGGCCCAAAATTCTCTAGGCAATCTCTTTCCTTTCAACATGTTTCTAGTCATATCAAGAATAGTTTTATTCTTCCTTTCCGTAACTCCATTCAATTGAGATGTGTAGCTTGGCGTGAATTGATGCACATTTCATACTCCTTGCAATAGTCTTCAAATAAATCAGAACTATATTCACCACCTTGATCAGATCTCAACCTCTTGATAAAATAGTCATTTTGCTTCTCAATAAGATTTTTAAACTCCTTAAAAACTTCGAACACTTCAGACTTCCTTTTTAAAGAATACACCCAAGTTTTTTGGCTATAGTCATCAATAAAAATAAGAAAGTAGCAATTCTTAGCATTTGGCATTGGCTTCAAGGGAGCACAAACATCGATGTGCACAAGCTCCAAGGGTCGTGATGCTCTCCACTTGACTTCTATTTGAGAAGCTTAATCTGTAATGCTTGCCAAGAATAGACCCTTCACATAACACATTCGGATGATCTATGTGGGGTAGACATTTTCTTGATAGACAAAAGCTTCAAGCCACTGCTGCAAGGGAAACTAGATCTCAGTCAGGAGGCAATTGTGGTACTACTATAAGGGAAACTACATCTCAATCAGGCACTGGAGGTACTGCTACAAGGAAAACTTGATCTCAGTTAGGAGGCAATGGTGGTACTTCTGCAAGGGAAACTGCATCTCAACCTACATGTCAAACAAGTAATGGGAAACATACTGCTGCAAGTGCAACTGGTGTTATCAATGTAAATAGGCAAGCATACTCTCAGCATATGAAGTTGCCAACTATAGGTGGAAAGGTAGCAGGAAAATGAATAGGAAGTGGTGCAGGTAGAGGGTTTATTACAGGCCTGACTGATGCTGCAAGCAGGGGATCTGGTGCAACAAATGGTGTTGGGAGAACTGCAACTAGTGCTGGTTCAAATATATCTCAGCCTAATCCCCCTGCAGTATCAACTTTGCTGCAGAAGATCAGGGCTAGAAAGAAAGCCCTATGACGTATGAGTTGCATCTTTTTTTGTGTGGGTATCCAGCTAGTGATTGTGAGCAATTATTTTGCTCATTTTTTTTGTAAGGAATTTGACTTATTTCCTAGTTGGTAAACTCATTTTTTGGTGAAATGTAATTGTAATGCCTTTTGTGTCTTGAACCATGATATAAAATATTTGCCTATAGATGACTCTCATTTGCTCATAAATATAACAACACTAACTTCCATATATTACACCAAAAATTACAACTAAAACTTCCATACATTACACCAACAAAATACAACTAAAACTATCATCGCATCATACTGCCTAACATGGAAATGATCACACAAAAAACAAACATCAGTAACCCTCTCTTCATCATCATCGCCATCGCCTCTTGCTTAGCTTGCTTAGTTTCAAGTAGTAGTACCCTCGCACTTAATATATTGTAACGATCATCAACATCCTCAACCATTGTACAATGCTCTTTTCCGGGGTTGATTGGAACTCCACTTGGCATCCATGTTATGGTGATTGGAGTACACCATGCCAAAAAAATTACCACCCTTGTCCTTGCAACCCTTATCCTCACACATGTAATACAACCTCTCTTTTAATGGCTTCTCGGACTCAACAACTTTAATAGAGGTTTTTAGCCCACATACACAATATTTTGTAGTGAATCGTAAGTCGTGTGTTTCCCCTCCTCCCATATTACTTGAAGATGACATTATCATATACCTACATATTCACAATAATATACAAAAAAAATAAAAATAAAAAAATCAACCAAGTATAACCAGTCAAATAGAACAAAAAACAACCTCAAATAGAAGATGGTAGAATCAATTATTCATATAAAGTGATACAAAGTGAAGATACCTGATTTTTTTTTCCCTCCTATTTTTTCCTTTCCATTTTCCCTCTTCCAATTTTTTCAGTCTACCTCCATAGCCAACCTCCACATGTAGCAACGAATAACTCATTAAATAATGGGAGAGTTAGGATATTTTGGTCTTTTACATTTGGAATTTTAGGAGGGAAACAGAGTTTGTCATGCCCAAGCAATATGTTATGCGCATGTGTCACAATTACGATTAACTTAGATAGTTTTACAGACGGTGCAGAAAAGTCCAGATACCATTGGGGGGTTATTTGCCATTTAAAGGTCATAGGGAAGTGATGTGCAAACGTGCCAAAACCATGGGGGTAAAATGAAGTTTCCCAAAGTAAAAACCCTAAACTAACAAACCCGAAGTTGACCCATTTCTTAGCGGGTTATAAATGCGTTGACATGCGTGAGCAACTACGCTATGGTCTCCTGTTTCTCGGGTCCCCTCTTCTCTCTCACTCTCTCTCTCGCCATGGCGTCGCTTGTTTGAACCTTTGATATAGCAGTTCGCCTCATCTGATTAAGAGCGAGCGTTCTCAGGTAACTCTCCGTTCACTTGGTGATAGCAAAGGATGCGAAGCAAGAAAATTAGGGTTCATATGCCAACTTATCTAGTTCCAAGTGTTTTGGTTTGCGTATATGTTCTTGATTTATTTGTTCTTATTGGATCTATCTTATTACAGTTCCGTTCCATAGGTCCAGTATTGATAATTGCTTAGAAACGGAGGTCCAAGACAAAATTCAAATTTCGGAAGCAGTATATGGAAAACCAAAAAAAAAAAAAACAACATATGACCCAAAAAATGCATTTTTAAAAAAAATTTAACTAAAATTAAGTTCCAAAAGGAAATAAAATTCTTTTATTTTCCTCATAGGGTGGATTTCTTGTCCACTACTTTGTACTTTTTTCATTATTTAATGAAAGTTTTGTTTCCTGTCAGAAAAGGAAAAGGAAAAAAAAAATTGTCCCAGTGCAAAGGCTGGTAGTTGGTTCATATGAAAATATTACAATGCCCACTGCCCACCGGCCCCACCCTACATGTTCTTTTCAATTTTTTCAATTTTTTTGGAAAATATAGTCATCTTGTTATACTATTTGATTGATAGTCGTTTTGGATTTGCCACAATATTGTCCCTGTTTTACAACATTGACTATGTTATGTAGGTGAGGTGACGGTTCATAACTTAATGGAGGTGTCAAGAAGTGAACATTCACAGGACTTGACAACTGTGGAAGTGTCAAGAAATGAACATTCACAGGACTTGACAACTGTTGAAGTGTCTACAAATGAACATTCACAAGACTTGACGACTACCGTGGAGGTGTCAAGAAATGAGCATGCACAGGACTTGTTGACTGTGTCTTCTAATATTGCCGATCAAAACCATGATGATAATTTGGTTTCTGATCACTCAAATCATCTGTACATTTCTTCCTTTACTAAACAGTTATCCGTTGTTATTGTTGAGTATTTGATTTGGGAAGGCCATAGGTTAGCACTTAAATGGTTATTCATGCCAAAGTACCAATCATGTCAGCATTTTTTATTGCAGATTGGTTCTTAAATCATCTGTTAGCCAATGAGCATCAATTTCCCTTTGCTTTTTAAACATTTTTTTTTTTTTAAAGTTTTTTACCAATTTGAAATCTTTCTAGTCTTATGAAGCACTGATACTCCACTTAGATAGATATTTCAATTTGGTTGAAGTATCCATATTTGGTAATATTGCATATGGACCCACATGGGATATGCGAAGACACATTTTAGATACAGAAGGTATGCGTCAAATAATTAATGAAATATATTTTTAGTTTTGGATGCATCTCGAATCCAAAATATAATGAAATCCAAAATCACCATGCCTAAAAATGACATCTACCATAATGCAAATTCAACCAAAGCCACAGATCCAATGTTAAAACAAGGTCGAATCTTTAGTAATTAATGTACCTAAATCAAGCACAAATTGGAACAAAGCATGAAAATATCACTTGAAATGGCTATAGCATATGCACCACAGTCTTCACAAACATCCTCTTTGCCATGCGATTGCGCCTGGTTCTAATAATCTATAGAGTGTAGAGTGGCTATGGAGAGGCATGCAACTGTGCTTCCCAGTCTTTGTTGTATGTCCACGCTTGTTCGTGCGCAGCAACCTCTAGCTTTTTGCCCATATCTTGCCTTTCTTTTGCCTCAGTTGCACTTTTTCCCCTCCTTTATAGATTATCTCGTTCTCATGAATCTTCTGTTGAAAGTGTGTATTTTGTTCTTTCATCGTCTTCTCAGTAGGGGTGGAATTTGAATTTTTTTTAGGTCCTTAAATGACAGGGAAATCGTGAAATTTACTTCCCTGTGGTCTTTGATCAATTTGATTTCCTTAGTGCCAGGGAGAGGGAATAAAAGGTTGTGGACCATGATTTTTCTTGAGTGTTTTCATGTAAATCTTATTTCAATGTCCTATTTGATGATCCTTTAAGAGATGATTTGGAAAGCTAAGGTGTCTTATTAAAATTCATATTTTTGCATGGACTATAGCTCATGGAAAGCTATATGCTTGCGAGTTGTTGTAAAATAGAAGACCAAGCTCTTGTCTCCCCATATTGGTGCGTTATGTGTAAACGATGTTGTGTAAGTGTAGACCATCTCTCTCTCCATTGCCCAGCAACCTTGAAGTTGTAGCATAAAGCTTTGAGTGCGTTTAGTTTGAGTTAGGTTATTCCTAGTAGATGTGTGGCCCTATTTGAGACATATTATGTTTTTTTTTTTTTGAAGGGGAAAGATTATCGATTTTGTGGAATTGTGTGATTATGACAATTTTTTTGAGTACTATGGAAGGAAAGAAATGGAAGAATATTTGAAGATAAAGAAGAAAATAGGGAAATACTTTGGGATAGAGTAAAGTTCTTGGCTTCTCTTTGGGCACTAACAACTAAGGAGTTTAAGGATGTGCCTTTGTTTGCAATTCATCTCAATTGGATAGTGGCATGTCGTTGGAAGATCATCTCTTAGTTCTTGGATCATTTTATTTTTATGATGTATTTTTATCTTTTGAAGGGGTGGATTCCGTATCCACTATTATGTACTTTTTGATAGGAATCGGATTATATTTCGTTATAGTAAGTGTAAACGTAGGGATTATGAGTTATTTGTCATTTTGCTTTTCAGGGGCTTAGTTGTCATTTTGACTATTTATTTCTTTTAGAGTTCTTTTAGGATTTGTGCTCTCCCTATATATATAGGGCTCGTTTGGTTGCCGTATTAAAAATGGATGGATTAGATATAGTAATCCAGTCTAATACAATACGGAAGGACAAAAGACAAGATTAAATAGGGTATTAGAATAATACGTAATTTTATCAAGTGTTTGGTAATACACAATATAAGCGTTGGATAGTAATTATTTAATCCAATCGGTTGTTTGGTTAGAGAATTATTTCATCGTATTAATGTTGAATTAACAAAAATACCATCAATCAGTATTTGTTACATTGATGACGACTTGATTTTATCAGTTAGGGGGTTATAATAGTAAATGTGTAGAATAATACATTTGAGTTGAATTATAATACCACTGCTCTTGGTGGTATTAAAAAACCTCCATAATACAGAGCTATCGTATAAAAAATATACGGTAAGTATACGATCAATATACGTTTTTGAAATTAATACGGTATCAAATTTTCTTACAAAACAAAGTATTAGTCCAGATTAAAATGAAAAATAGTACAATCCAATATTTAATCCCCTCATAATACGTCTGCCAAACGAGCCCATAGGGGATATGGTATTTGTTTTGGTAGACTTTGATTATTATTGATTATTGATATTGATATTGAATCCTTCTTCCTCAAATTTTCTCTATGTTCTCATTCCCTTCTTCTTCCCTTCTCATCCTTAATTCTTCCTTAATACGATCTACATCAATTTGGTATCAGAGTTTAACTACGATTCGTACAAATCACAAAAAAAATACATCAACACTATTCATCGGGTATTGTTCATCGCGTTGTCCAGTTAAAAAAAAACCAGAAATCAAAGGGCTGTGCAGCAGAAAAAAAAAAAAAACTGTTCATCGTGCGCACTGTTCATTGCGCCCTGTTTTTGGCCTCCACTGTTCGTCGCTATTCTAGTCTCGTTCCAACAGAACCAGTAAAAAAAAAAAATTATCAAATTTCATCCCCAGAAAATTGCAGAAACATCCCCAGAAGGTCCAAAAAATTATAGAATCACCCCATAAGTTTCAGCAAGCTACAGAAATACCATCCAGAAGCTCCAGAATTGCAGAAATATTCCCGGCAGATTCAAAAAATTACAAAAACATCACCTCAGAAGTTCTAGAAATTGCAGAAACACCCCAGAAAGTTCCAGAATTCGTAAGATCATCTTCTAAATTGTCAAATATCCTCTTGGAGCTGTATCTAACACCAGGTACGAGTTCTCTTCGTTGAGAATTGGTGACTAGTATTTATATTTGTTGGTAAGTCAAAAAAAAAAATTTACCTAAATTTTCTTTGTTTATTGTTCCCACACACCACCTTCATAGCTTTCTTTGTTTGTTATTCCCACACACCACCTTCATAACTTAGCTTGCCCAATTCCTTGTTAAATCCATTGTTGCTTGTCTCACGTTTATTTGAGTCTCTTCACAATAAGCTTGTTCTTATGTGTTACCATTTGCATTGATTTATAGTTTTTATTACTTGGTTTAATTTTTAGTCTAGTCGACATTTTTCATTAGCCCAAATTTTACATCACATTCACTATGACCCTTCGAGAGCTTTCAGAGTCCCATACTGCACTGGAACAAAAATTTGAGACCCTCACCATTGATATGACCGACACTAAACAATCAGTCGACTTGTTACGTGAGGAAGTTAAAGGAATGAGACAACAACTTTCTCAAGTAACTACTCAACTAGCCCAATTGACTAAGTTTATTGAAAAACAACCAATAGAGTATGACCAGAGTGAGTCACCAGTTTCACCTAAGTTCAGACAGGCACACCATGTTAGGCACCTGCCTCTCCCGATAGATTCTACTAACTCATGTCAAGGTGTCCTATCCACTCCGCAAGTAGCTCAGAGGAGCCGAGTTCAGTGTCCAGATAGGAGGTCACCTCCTAATACCATTTTTGGACGAAACATAGGTCGTAAGAATTTTTAGGAGGATCCCGCTAAGGTAGTCATGTCTGACTATTCAGCAGAGGGTGATATGGATGGTTATCGTGAGCCCTTCCGACCGCGTGTCCAATACCATAGGCCTCCCCCTCTACGTCACCATAATCCTCGACATAGGCATGTTCATAAAGAATCTAAGGATATCACACAAAGAGTTAAAGGTGGATGCTCTTAGTTTTGATGGTAGGTTAGATCCTGTTGTTTTCTTAGATTGGTTGGATGAAATGGATGACTATTTTGATTGGTATGATATGTCTGACGGCCATCGGGTTCGTTTTGCCAAAATGAAACTCGTTGGTTCGGCTAAGAGATATTGGCAGGGAGTCTAACGAGACCAAGAACGCTTAGAGGGACAACCCATTACTTTATGGGCTGAGATGAAACAAAGATTGCGAGATAAATATCTCCCTAGTTACTATAAGCGCCAACTCTTGGACAAGTGGATGAACTTGCGTCAATTGACCTTGAGTGTGAATGATTATCTAGCTCAATTTGAAGAGCTCTTTCTGAGATGTGACATAAAGGAAGAGCCTTGGGTAATAGTTACAAAATTCATTAATGGCTTGAGACCTGAGATTAAAAGAGAGATTAACTTACACTCTCCTGAAACGGTTGAGGAAGCATATAATAAAGCCTTAGAGATTGAACAATACCTTAGGCCACCCTTTCAGCGTCGTATGCCTTCTCAAACCGGAGAATCTCAACCATTAAGGTCAGTCCCATTTGATAAGTCTCTAGGCGTCAACCAGTCAGGGCCTGTCACATCCAGGGGTAACACTTACCCCAACTTGAGAGGTAATACCACTAGGGGTCGAGATTCTACACTCACGGGTTCTCGCCAGGACAGTTCTTCCATAGAGTGTCACTGTTGTCATGACAAGGGTCATATTGCTTCACAGTGCCCTCAGCGTACCTTGACCATTGACCAAGGGTTAAGGAATTCACTTGACAGAGAGGATGTTGACCAAGAAGTTGATCCTTTAGATGAGGTACCCCTAGAGTTACTAGATGAAGGTGAGGAAGAATGGTAGAACGATGACACCCATGTCAATGTGATGCGATGCATCTTATCCACCCCTTCAGGCACAGAAGCATGGAAACGCACCAGCATTTTCCATACTCTAGTCCGATGTGGGGGTCAAGTTTGCAAGGTCGTCATTGATGGGGAAAGTTCATTGAATATCATCTCTAAGTCGGTTGTAGCTCATTTGCAGCTTAAGCCAGAGACACACCCATAACCTTACAAGGTTGCATGGGTTGACAAGACCTCCTTACCAGTCTCACAGAGATGTTTGGTCCCTATTCAGATCATATATGGTGTGATATCTTACCCATGGATGTCGCTCATGTCTTGTTAGGTCACCTGTGACTTTTTGATCTAGATGTGACAAACTATGGGGGGGGGGAAATACCTATGTTTCTAAGCATAAGGGGAAAACCATTAAGTTAAAATCTGCAAAACCCTTAGAAAGGAATAATTCAAAGCATAGGTCATCTTCCCAAATAATTCACAAGAAAGACATTCACATCTTGACTTATAGGGAATTTGAAAAAGAGAGAAAAGAGTCTGGTGTAGTGGTAGTTCTAGTTGTCAAAGAAGTTTTCCAAAGTCCTTTGGAATCTAAGGACAATCTTTTGCCTGAGGTTGATAGTCTATTGAGAGAGTTCCACGATGTGATCCCTGAGGAACTACTCGATGAGTTGCCACCAATGAGAGATGTTCAGCATGCTATTGACTTAGTTCTAGGATCTCAGTTGCCTAATCTTTCCCATTATCGTATGAATTCCACTGAGCGTGCTGAACTCCAAAGGCAAGTAGATGGACTGTTGAAAAAGGGGTCTGTTCGTCATAGTCTTAGTCCATGTGATGTCCCTGCTTTGTTGACCCCTAAGAAAGATGGCTCTTGGAGAATGTGTGTTGATAGCCATGCCATTAACAAAATTACAGTCAAGTATCGATTTCCTATACCGAGACTTGAAGATATGCTTGACTTTTTGGCCGATGCACTTTGGTTCTCCAAAATTGATTTGCGCAGTGGTTATCATCAAATCCGAATTAGACCAGGAGATGAATGGAAAACCGCCTTTAAAATCCAGGATGGACTTTATGGGTGGATGGTCATGCCTTTTGGATTGTCTAATGCACCTAGCACATTTATGAGGGTTATGACTCATATACTGCGTCCTTTCAGTGGGAAATTTGTGGTGGTCTATTTTGATGACATCTTGATCTATAGTCGGTCTAAAGAAGAGCACTTGAATCATCTTCGACAGGTTTTGCAGACATTACGGGTGGAAAGATTCTATGTGAACTTTAAGAAGTGCTCATTTATGCAAACTCAAGTGCTTTTCTTTAGATTTGTTATTTCTGCGCATGGTATTGCAACTGACCCAGAGAAAATTAGTGTTATTAGGAATTGGCTAAAGCCAAGAACAATTTCTGAAGTTCAAAGCTTTCATAGCTTGGCCACCTTCTATAGACGTTTTATTAAGGGGTTTAGTTCCATTATGGCTCCCATCACAGAGTGCATGAAAAAAGGGGAGTTTCAATGGACTCTTGCTGCAACTAGAGCCTTTCAAGAAGTTTAGCACAAGATGATAGAGGCACCCGTCCTTCGACACCCAGATTTTTCTAAGGTGTTTGAGGTTGCCTGTGATGCATCTGGTGTAGGGATAGGTGGAGTTTTGAGTCAAGAGGGTCATCCTATTGTTTACTTCAGGGAAAAACTCAATGACGCCAAACAACGATACTCTACATATGACAAAGAGTTCTACGCTGTTGTACAAGCTCTCCGCCATTAGAGGTATTATCTATTGCCAAATGAGTTTGTGTTATATTCTGATCATCAGGCATTGAAATACCTTCACTCCCAGAGAAAATTGAGTGTTAGACACGTTAGGTGGGTTGAGTTCCTTCAGGAATATACTTTTGTTCTTCACCACCGAGCGAGCATTGAAAACAAGCCTGCAGATGCTCTTAGTCACGTAGTTGCTGTTTTACAGACTATGAGTGTTCATGTGATCGGCTTTGACAGGATTAGAGATGAATATGCCTCTTATCCTTACTTTGGTATCATTTTTCAGGATGTTCAGGCTGGTAATCGTCATGAGTACATTGACTTCCTCCTTAGAGATAGTTACTTGTTTAGAGGGTCACGCTTATGTATTCCTTGTACTTCACTTAGGGATTTCCTGATTTGGGAATTACACGCGAGAGGTCTGGCAGGCCACTTTGGTAGGGATAAGATATTTGCACTTGTTGGGGATAGGTTTTATTGGCCCACTTTGAGCGTGACATTATTAGGATAGTGTCACAGTTTCGCACTTGTCAGTTAACAAAGGTTAGGAAATAAAACACTGGGTTGTACACACCATTACTAGTTCCACATACACAATGGAGAGACCTTAGTATGGACTTTGTGTTAGGATTGCCCAAAACAGCCCGTAGTCATGATTCCATTCTAGTTGTCGTGGATCGGTTTTCTAAGATTACCCATTTCATTCCTTGCACTAAGTTTGCGGATGCCTTACATGTAGCAAAGTTATTTTTTCGAGAGGTCGTCCGACTACATGGGTTGCCTATTTCCATTGTGTCTGATAGAGATGTCAAGTTTGTGAGTTATTTTTGGAAGACACTTTGGAAATTCTTTGGGACTAGTCTTAAGTTTTCCTCTACCTTTCATCCCCAAACTGATGGTTAAACTGAGGTTGTCAATCGTAGCTTGGGAGATTTACTTAGGTGTCTAATGGGTGAGAAGATGGAAAATTGGGATTTGTGGTTGCCTACTGCTGAATTTGCCTATAACAACTCCGTCAACAGGTCGACTGGTAGATCCCCTTTTGAGATTGTTTATGGTCATTCCCCTAGACAGCCTATTGACTTATTACCTTTACCTCTTGATTTCCGCCCTTCACACTCAACCGAAGTTTTTGCCCAGCATATTCATGACATGCATGCCGACATAAGACAGAAAATTACATTAAGTAATGAGAATTATAAATTGGCTACAGATGTTCACCATAAGAATAAAGAATTTAATGTGGGAGATTATGTCATGGTTCGTGTGCGTCCTGAACGTTACCCTAAAAATTCTTTCAAAAAGTTACATGCTCGAGCCACTGGCCCTTTTCGTATTCTTCGTAAGCTTGGACTTAATGCATATCACCTTGACTTACCTTCGAATATGAGTATTAGTCTTATTTTCAATGTGGAGGACTTGTTTCCTTATCATGGTACTTTTAAGCCTCCTATGTTGCCGGCAGGTGTTCTTACAGGTGGAGTTGCTTCGTCATCAGCATCACCTACAGTTCCTATTCTTCCACCGTTTCCACCACAGCTGCATAACCAGATTGCAGATGTACTTGACGATCAGATTGTTGGCTTCTCGGATGGAGGATATCGTCGTTATCTTGTTCGGTGAAGAGATCATCCAGAGACTGATGATTCATGGATTACTGAGGAGGAGTTTCGTCGGCTTGACCCTGATCTTCTAGAGCATTATCATGATCGTATCTCTCCGGAGGCGAGTTCTTTTCAGCTGGGGGAAAATGATAGGAATCGGATTATATTTCGTTATAGTAGGCGTAAACGTAGGGATTATGAATTATTTGTCATTTTGCTTTTTAGGGGCTTAGTTGTCATTTTGACTATTTATTTCTTTTAGAGTTCTTTTAGGATTTGTGCTCTCCCTATATATATAGGGGATATGGTATTTGTTTTGGTAGACTTTGATTATTATTGATTATTGATATTGATATTGAATCCTTCTTCCTCAAATTCTCTCTCTGTTCTCACCCCCTTCTTCTTCCCTTCTCATCCCTAATTCTTCCTTAATACGATTTACATCACTTTTCTTCTCCATTTTATCTAATAAAAAAGCTTTGTTTCTTTTTGGGAAAAAAAAAACACAACAATACTGATTGTTGTCCCCATACGTAGCCCCACAAACCTTGATTTCGATAATTCAATTTCTCCAATATGTATCACCTAGTTGAATCAAATCACCAATATGTATAGATACAAAAAAATTAGAGAGAGAGAGAGAGAGGACCATGTGAAGGGGTTGCTTGTGCCATCGCTGGTTGTGTGAATTTAAATGAAAAGCCTTGCTTTTTTTTTTTGGGTGGTAGGCAAGGCTCATGTTCTGCCATCTTTTCAATTGAGGGACTGTTGTCCAGTTGGCAAACTTAATTGAAAATGATATTTGTTACATGATATAATAAAAATGTAAATTTAGATTTTATTGTAGACGTATCCTAGTTGTGTCCGTATCTTGGTTTTAAAATATATGCTATCGGTCTGTCCGTATCTTATTGTTGTCATGTGACTCGTGTCTTGTATCTGTATCCATTTTTTCTTCTACCATATTCCAATTTATAAACTCAAAAGTCAACCAATCTTTTTGTTAAGCCCATCAAATGGTGGATACTCTATAACATGGAATTTGACAGTCCATGTGTTGTGCTTAATTTGTTTAACCATTATTTCCGAGAGCATTGGTGTTCTTAAATAAGGTTTATACACCCTATTTGTGAGTTAAATTATTGAATGACAATCATGGATTTTTTTTCTTAAATAAGTCTGTCTTAAACACTTGTTTTATTTCTATAGCAGCCCACTAAATTTCATGTCAGGGAGTCTTTTCCAACGATTTTTTTGTTTCTACCCACTAGACCTAGTTTGAAGCTCCTCAGCTTTATTTTTTTATAGCTGGTTGTACTTGAATTTCAGAGTCTTGGAATCCAAGCATGAGGTTGTAGAAGACGAAGTAAGAAACATATTGGAAAACATTGCAGCCACTGGGAAATTTTGGTATGCTTTTTTAGTAAATTTTTATAATTGTGATTTGGTATTGCTTGATGTAGTCTTGAATGTTCGAAGCTCAGGAAATATACTCATTTCATATTTGTTTTCAGGATGTTTTTACTATGTATTCTAATTACTTGCCCATGCAGAAACAGAGATGGGTTAACTCTCATTCGTTTTTTCATTACCCATGCAGTAGTCTATCATTTCTTGTTCTCTTGTTATTGATCAGGTTCAAATTCATAATTATACGAATAACTTAGTACCTGAGATAGCATTGGTGGTAAAATTCACAAGTTAACAATTACAACGTTGTGGGTTCAAATTTGAGGGTTGTCATTGTGTATATAATTTAATGTTAGGTCTCTACCTATTCCATCTCTCCCGATACCCTCACTTTGAGCGAGCCAACCTGGCTTCTTGTGAGACAGTATTGTGAGTACGCAACATAGTGTGTTCATGTTCACACATTTATTTGACTTATTGTGTTGCATTTTGTATGTCAATCCGCTTGCCACTTTTATGATATGAATATGAATATGACTGGTGGAACCCATATAACCTGTTTTTAGTTATGCCCCTTTTTGCATTTTTTTTGGCATGAATATGACCGGTGCAACATGTTTAACCCATGGCCCGCCTAACACAATGCAAATTATTTATTGAACATATTACACGGGTCATATCGTGTCACCTATGTTATTAGCGTGTCATGTTAGGATATGAGATTTTGACATGATTAGTTAATTGTATCGTAGTTAAAGTTGCTTTGACCACTGCTGTTGTTGCGATTAAGTGGATTTTTTGTCATCATTGTCAATAAAGCTACCACCATGTTAATCAAATATGCCACCATTGCGGATGATCTTTTACATATATGGTAGCAACGCACCATTGCTGTTGCTGTTGACTGTACCTTCATTGTCAAAAGCTGTACCATCACCAAACCTCCACTTTTGCTGCTAAGACCCATCTCCACACTGCTGCTACAACTTCCGCTGCTGGTAGTGTTGCCATATTCTTAGAGTAATTTTCTCAAATAATAGTGTAACTTTAATTTGTCATGGGTACTTGGTACAATATGTGTATAAACTCTCTACCAATTTTCATCCTGGGCTACAATTTACTCTAGTAAGGAGATTAATGTTGCAGTGTTTACACTGAACTCAGCGTCATGCTTCAATTCTGTCAAGATCACATACCGACTTGGGAGTTGTGTTAAAGTCTTTTCAGCTTTGTTATACGTCATGTACTTGTTTGTGCTCCCATATGTTGTACCTCATCATATAAGTTTAGTATGGTGTTTCTAACTATTGACATACATATACACTCTAATAGGTATCATCCCTCTCTCTTTCATGTTGAAATATCCATCTTGTGTTTGTTGTACCCTTGGCATGATGTAAGTTGGTGCGTATTACACCTTTTTAAACATTATGAAATACTCATGTCGTGTGCATTGCACCTCAGGCATGATTGGGACAAGTTGAAGGCTATGCTATCTTTTAATCTAAAGCAGGTATGTGGAGGTATGCCAGGCTGCCGGCGTATGTCAGATGATCATTCTAGTTTTCTTAAATTGTGAAAGAAGTCTACGAGGGCGGCGATTGTTTTAGATTTTAGGCTATAGTCCTTATTTTCTACCTGTTTAATCTTATCGTGTAGGTCCTCTCAGAGTATCCGGAGGCAAAAATGACCAGCGAGCAACAAAGTTCTTCTTTAGGAGAGGTCTACCAGGAGTTGGTGAAAAGGTTGGATGATGGTATTCCCGCAGTCATGTACCTTTCCTGTTTCTTTTTGCAGTATCTGCTTTGTGGCTTCCATTTCTTGTGTGATCAAATGCCTGCAGAAAATTGCAAAATTTGCTTAGAAGACCATTCCTCTCGTATCTTTTTTATACAACATGGAGTCTAATTTTTGCTGTAACATGAAGGGAGCATTTGGAAGTATAGAAGGCTATCGAGTTAACCATTTCCCTTTTGTTGGGGCAGAAGTTAATATTGACATTCTTATTTAGTTGTAAAACAGGATTTTCCTTTTTATTTTTCTTGGTTCTCTAGTGTGTGTGTGTGTTTGGCTTTTTTTTTGGGGGGGGGGGGGGGGGGGATGGGGGGGGCTGGACATTTAAGAGGTTACGCTACAAGCCACCGAGACAGGAAAATAGATGTAATAAGAAAAGAAGAAAAGGTGGCATAGGGATGCCAGATTTGCTTCTCTGTTCACTAGGCTCCCATTATCCATTGCACTACCTTTATGTCAACCAAATACTATTCCATCTGCTTAGATGGTGAATTCTTCACAAATTAAAGTTTGTTGCAATATGTACCATTTTGAATTTTCAAGTTCTTTTCTCAGGGAAGCATTCACAGTATATTATTTTGTTTTGCAGCTCTTCATAGCTTTGTGGAAGGTCCTCCATTTACCCTGCAGAGACTTTGTGAGGTAATTATGTTACTTCGTTTTGAATATTAATGTCGCTGGTATCCTTGATGTACCTTGTTGTATTTGTTTCTGATTTTTTGTATCTATTGTACTTTTGTCTCATATTTAAACCTCTTATTAACAGATCTTATTGGCTGCACGAAGCATTTATCCAAATCTCTCTAAACTCGCTCTAGCACTTGAAAAGGTATGGTGATTGAATTTATATAGTAGTCCATTTGAAATTCTTGGACCATTTTTCTTTGAGGTTGGGATCTATTTAGAGACATTTGTGGCAGTTAATCTTTTCTTATACTTTTGCTTTCTAAAGTTGAAGAAGAAATTGTGTTAGATGATTTGCCTTCTTTGGCACCAGACTGCTTTACTTGCCTTAACTTGATCTTTTCTTGTCCTGTAAAGTAATCTTTCCTGTAGTGCACAACCACAGGTCTGGTGAAAAAATTGATTTTTGATATCAAATTTAGTATTTCTCGGTGTGGTTAGTGGATTTTGATTATCTACCACTTTTGTGGGTTTTATTATTATCATTTATTGATAAGAAACTTTGAGTTCTTAGATTCAATCGCTAAGGTATATTTTATTGGGAAACTTCTATCTCATCTCATTGTGTGTATGATAGAAATCTTACATTTTCATTGTGCTCCTCGACCTCTTGTTTTTGTAAGGGAAATTCATTTTATAATCAATTAGGAAAATTATTTACGGGTTGGGTTACTTTTAGCCTTAACTCATTTTTGGGTCTAAGGAGGAACTTAACATAAGAAAGGCGTAATGAACTTTTTTCTTTATGCGACCCTTTGCTGTAATGGAAAAAATTATAGACTTAGGGAGGTCAATGTATATTATACTTGGTGGTGTCCTACAACTAGGTCCTGTGTCTGTCATTTCAGTTAACAGGTTATGCCAGCATTCTAGTGTAGGTGTGGGCGTGTTGAGTATATTGTGTGCTGCCTTTTGTCCACATGTTTGGAAAAAAATTTAGTAATCGAAAAAGAGAAAAATTGAAAATCGCGGGACTCTTCCTTTGTATCATTAAAAAGTAGAGACCTTCAAATGCTAGTTTATATACCATTTCATTAGCTATATTTCTGGTGTTTAGGTGATGACTGATGATATATTTCCCCCCTGTATGCAGAATTTGTTGGTGACATCTACGTTGACAATCAGTACTGGTCCATATCCACCAACGGTCCAACAATCGAATGAACCAGAAACAGGAACTGTGGATTCAGAGCTGCAGTCCAGTTCAGTACAAAATGGGGCAGATCCTATGGCGGGAGATGGGGATGAAATAATGAGCGAGGTAGATGTCCATGATGATATGACCATCGACATGGAAACCTTTGAGGAGATAGTTAGATCATCAGAAACCCATTCTGCGCCAACTGCTGATTCATAGCCTTTGGACGAGTCTCTGAATCCATTAATCGAGCCAAGTTCGATAGGCTTTTGAGCTCACAAGGTCTCATTGAGGGGATAGAAGCTTGAGTTTTTATATCCTTATAAGCATGCTGAGTGTGGTTGGTAGCTTACTACCTTTGTGTCTTTTTACCATGCATAATGCAAATCTTTCAAGTGAGCTGCAGTAAAAAAAAGCACAAATCGTTGATGCATAATTGATACATTGTTATCTTTCGGTGTGGTATTTGTACTTTTACTTGAGGATCAGCACCTGGTCTAGTCTTTTTATGGACTAGTTGATGCAAACATGCTTTGTGTGTGGTTCAAAACATATGATGACAATTAAAGTACGAGTGAACTCTAACCTGTGCTACGGGAAAGAAAGTAATGTGCCTCAAAAGTTCACAAACAAAATCTAAAATTAGTGAGGAGAAGACGAGATAGATTTAAGACGATCTCAGATACTTATCCTTTTTTAAACCTTATGAAAAGGTTAAAAAAAACTCTTAAAAACTCTTGTCAATGTTAGACTAATGCCCATATTAAATGAAGGAATTTTTTTTTTTAAAACTCAAATCAAGGGAGAATTTTTTTTTTAAAACCCAAATCTTTAATTGTAAGATTACATTCTCTTTTATGCCCATATAAATAGACTAAGTTACTGTAGTTAAAATGTTAAAATATAAATCGTCGGATCTAAATAATCTGAATTGTTATTGTGCTTTGTGTAAGTAACATTATGTATCTATATAATAAAGTACAATACAATTCAAATTTTAAAAGATAAACAAAATGATTTTTATTTTTTGCGGTTGAGATCTCTTTAAATTTTACTTTAAAATTAATCTGACGGTTAATATTAATACTCCAAATTTAATAGGGAAAATAGACTCATAAATGTGTGTTTGGGGTAATTTTTTAAAATATTTCTAGGATTTATAACTTTTCTTAATTACTTAAAAAAAAAGTAGTATTTGGAACTACCCTACCACCACGCCCACCGCCCCCCTACTGTCCCACTACCGTCACCCCACCACCACTAACCCCACCGCCCCCACCACCACCACACTCGCAGCCCCATTACCACCATTATCATTCCTATCGCCCCACCACTACCATCATAACCACTGCCGCCACCCTACCACCACCACTCCCCTCACCGCCTTACCCCCACCACCGTTGTCACCGCACCACCACCTCTTCTACAACAACCATCACCATCATCGTCGCCGCCGCCACCACCACCCCCCACAAACTACCCCACCACCACCATCCTATCACCGTCTCCCACCACCACCACTATCGGCCACTGTCACTACCACCGCTCGCCCTAACTACAATCGGTGTATAAATTCTTTTTTTTCTCCTCTATCTTTGTAATTTAATTTTGGGTGTAAATATAAATATGTTTATTGTTGATCATTTTTTATTATTATTCCGTGCCTTCAGGCACGGGAAATAACTAATATATCTATATAATAAAGTAGCTTACAATTCAAATTTCAAAAAATAAACAAAATGACTTTTGTTTTTTGCGATTCATATCGCTTTAAATTTTAATTTAAAGTTAATCTAACGGTTAATATTAACACCCTAAATTTAATAAGAAAAATAGGCCCTTAAGGATGTATTTGGAGTAATTTTTTAAAAGTACTTCTAGAAATTATTTCTCATAAGTATTTTTAAAAAAAAATAATGTTTGAAAACGCTCCACCACTACCTCTACAACCACCACCACCCCACCACTGCCACCACCGTCACCACCATCATTGCCACCACCACCGCAGCCACCACCACCGCAGCCACCACCACCACCGTCGCCACCGCCGTTGCCACCGCCTCCACCTCCACCACCACCACTGTCGTCGCCACCACCATCGCCACCACCACCACCACCACCGCCGTCGCCACTACCTCCACCGCCGTCGCCGTCGCCGTCGTCGCCGCCGCCACCACCACCACCACCACCACCGCCGCTGCCGCCACCACCGTCACTGTCGCCGCTGCTGCCACTACCACCACCACCATTGCCATTGCCACCACCGCCATCACCACCACCACTATCACCACTACCACCACCACCGCTGCCACCGCCGCCACCACCACTGCCGCCATCATCACCACCACCACTACCATCGCCACCACCGCCGCCGCCACCACCGTTGTCATCGTCGCCGCCATCACCACCGCCGTTGTTGCCACTACCGCCACCCCCACCACCACCGTCACAATCGCCTCCACCACTGCCACCACCGCCGCCGCCGCCACCATTGCCGCCACCGCCATCGCCGCCACCACCACCACCAACATCATTGTCGTCGCTGCCGCCGCCACCACCACCATTGCCATCCACCACAACCATCACCGTCTCCTACCACCACCACCTCTCACCCGCACTATAACCGATGCTTAAATTCATTTATCTCTCCTCTATGTTTGTGATTTGATTTTAAATATGAATACAAATATGTTTATTGTTTATCATTTTTTATTACTCTATGTCTTTTGGCACAGACAATAACTAGTTCTATTAAATAGATCGTAACAAAAGCAACCCCTTGCTACATTAATTTGATAACTACAAGTATCCAGTGTTTACTCTGTATTGTATTGGTGAATCTAATGTAGCCTTGTCTTGAAGATGTTACTCTTTACCAAAAAATCGTTGTCTCAAATCTTCACAAAAAGTAAACATTTAATAACAAAGGCTAGCAATATAAAAACCGAAAGTGACAACCCTTCCGGTAAATCAAATGGGAAGACTTCAAGGGTTATTAACTTAAAGTCTTAAAGTTTAACTCTTACCTTGATTTATGTGATGCACGTGGTTTAATTGTGATTGTTGATGCACGAAATCAGCCTTGTGGCCACTAAGTCCAAAGAATGCATCGTTAACATAATTGTTGTTTACCTAGAAAGATGTCCAGGTTTAGCAAAAAGCTAATTGAGCAAAATAGCTTCGCTAGTGAAACTGGATTAATTCAAAAACCATTGATATAGTAACAAAAGAGCTTCATCAATGTAACAGAATTAGTTCAGGAAAACCCATTGAGTTTTGGCACCCAGGCCCATCAACGAAAGAATTTTGTTCAGAATCCGAATTTTTAGAATCAGAGAGAATTGGTATTTTTTATTGATAATCCGAATCCGTTATATCATATATTAGTGTACCCTATTCAAAAAACTCTTTTGTTTACTATGGTTAAAATACAAGTGAGTTATTAAAATATCAATAATGTTACACTAACCAAAATTAGGAACCAAATAAAGTGATCAAATAACATGACAGTTGACGTGGAGTATCTATTACACAAAGGATAAAACTGTGCTGCCCAAATTTATTTACCACATCTTGTATTCCAAATAATGTGTCAAAATCTCATTCATTGAATATTTGGTAGAGTTAGTGGACCCCACTAATCCAACTACCTACATTGATTTGGGATACAAAATTTGGTAAATAATTTGGTCAGCATAGCATTATTCTTGTGCAAATACTCCTTCGTGGCTAAATACCTAAGAATTTTTTAGCCAAAATTTAAGCCTAAAATCAAGGAAAGAAAAGGATTTACATCTAGTATTCCCAACAGGCAGAGCCAAATCTGCTAACAGGCGGAACCAAAACAAAAATTCTGATGCTCCAATCTCCACATTAAGTACGACACTTCCTTCTTCTCTAATCTGAGACACTAACCGGCAGACATTGGAATTGAATCACAAACTATGGAGGGACTTCTCGACTCAGGTTATTGTTCAACGCTTCTTCGATGTTAGTGGCTTGGCCGGGTTTACATTCAGTGTGTAGTTTGGAAAAGTGGCGAAGATGGGTAACATTGGCATAAAGGCGGCGACAACGATTACACTTTTGGTGCTGGCCGCCTTTGTTCTTGCTTGGTGGAAGCTTTGGCTCAAGGCAGTTACTTCTCCCTGATTTCTTCTGTCCAGATCATTGTGGGTTTGTTGCTTTGGTGAATTTTTTGAACAACTCTGATAGAATTTTTTGCACACAGTGAGAGAGCGATGAAGTTTTAAACATTACCAATGAACCTGCAGCTCCTGCATTTATGGATTTTCTACTTTGAATGAAAGAATTTATCTGATTGTTGGGGTCTGATGATGACTAGAATAAATCCTAAGTATGAACTCAGACATTGAGCTCAGCTCAGGAGGTCAGGCAAAAGGTTCGTAGCTCAGAGGACTAAAGCCAGAGCTCCCTATAGACGAAGTCACAACAAAGAAGAAAAGAAGGCAGCCAGACAATAGCGGATACCGGCAGAATAACTAAGAAGCAAGAACCAAGGCACGAAACTCTCAACCCACCTCAATCCTTTCCAAGCATTAAGGGGGATCCCACGATAAAAGGCAGAGATCTCAGGGTACAGACCGTTGGAAGCCAACCAGGGGGAGTTTAGGTAACTCCGAAATTGGAGAAGAAGATAGGGAAAGATCCCTTGATTGTAGGAAGGGATCTCGGATTAGAGGTAAGCATGAGGCTATAAAAGGGGGGCAATAGAGCCACCAGAGGGGATCCGAGGCTACAAACAATTGTAATACATTCAACCTGGTTAATAAGAAAGAGAGGAGCTAGAGACTCCATTACAGAGTGGACTAGCTGAGCTCAGGCCGGTGAACCACTATAACCCCACTGTGTTATCATCCCTTTCTCCATCCCTCAAAAACATCAATCAGTATTACTAGATACGAGCCTTGCAACTCAGACACTACACACTACCCCACGTAAATCATTCATGCGAAGTATTCCTGTCACGTAGCTCATTCACGGAGATTTACACCATCAGTTTGGCGCCGTCTGTGGGAACGACTGTTCCTATTACAAATAAGCTGATCTCTCAGTGACTGATGGTAACAACTCGAAATATGAGCAGAAGTCAAACAAACCTACCACGAATGCAAGATCAGTAGGAAGCCACCAACGGCAGACAACCCGAGAACGTCCAAGAGGCTAATTCCCCCATTAATAATGAGATGGAGGCCCTTCGCCTCGTCAACCAACACTTGCTAAGGGAAAATGCAGAGCTATCAAGACTCATCCAGCGCCCCCAGGAGGCACGACCGACCCAAGAAGGACAGAATAGTCCCCCTCATAGGGAACGACGACAGAGGGACCCCCTTAGAGAGGTCAACGAAGGAGGAGAAAGCAGCCAGACTAGGGGGCATGCTCCTTACCTACCCCCTAGGGATGGCCACAACGAGGAAGTGCAAAGTCAGAACGATGGGGGTGAAAGGGACGATTTTATCCCTTACCCGCAAGACAGGAGAGAGCAGCACTGGGAGCAACGCTTCAAAGACATTCAGCAAGAGCTCAGCCACATGAAGGAGGCAGTAAAGAGCAAGGCTCCAGTCACAATGGACGCTCTAGTACAACAGACCGAGTCCCCATTCACCACCGGAGTGTTACACTTCCCTCTCCCTCCGAAGTTCAGGATACCGCAAATAGAGATCTTTGACGGAACGAAAGATCCAGTAGATCATCTCAACACCTACAAGAACCAGATGGAGCTGCATGGATACCAGGATCCTGTACGTTGCAGGGCTTTTGCCATCACATTGAAAGACTCTGCCCTAGCCTGGTTTCACAGGCTTCCACCCGCCTCGATCTCATCCTTTAAAGAACTCTCCATAGCTTTTGTATCGCACTTTATAGGAGCTCGGATATACAGAAAGCCGAGCTACCACCTGCTGAATGTGAAACAGGGACCTCAAGAGAACCTGAGGTCTTATGTCCGAAGGTTCAACTCGAAATCACTAAAGGTAGATATCCCAGACGAGAAGTTTGCCATAACAGCCTTCATAGCTGGATTGGGAGTGCAATCCAAGGACTTGATGTTCTCCGTATCCAAGAACCCTCAAGCAACCATGGCCGAGGTATTGGCCAAAGCCGAAAAGTACATAAACGGTGAGGAAGCCCTCCTCTCGAAGGTAGGGAGCTCATCCGTACAAAAAGATAAGGGGAAAGAGGAAAAGAAAAGGGATCGAAGTCCCAGAAGAGAAAGGGGACGTGATAGGTCTCCAAGAAGAGACAGAGAGCGGTCCCCAAAAAGGAGAGGAAATGTCAGAGATCGATTAGGCCCACCGCAGCCAGAACTACAACCAAGGTATCCACCTCGACAACTCACGCCTCTAACTGCAACGGTGTCCCAAATCTTGTACGAGGTGCAAAATGAGAAGTTTCTAAAGTGGCCACCTCGGATGAAGGCAGACCCGACAAAAAGAGATCCCACTAAGTTCTGTGAATTTCACAGAGATCATGGACATCAAACAGACGATTGTATCCAGTTGAAAAGGGAGATAGAGTTCCTGATCCAACGAGGACATCTGCGACGCTACGTAGCTCAGGAAGATCGAAACCGAGCTCAACCCCCACCTCAGCAGCAAGGTCCCGCACAACACCAACAGCCCCTAGGGGAAATTAGAGTAATATCTGGTGGATTCGCAGGAGGTGGAGAGTCCAGCTCAGCCAGAAAGGCTCACCTGCGCAGAGTCCGAGCTGGAGAAGCCCTGGAGGTACAAGCAGTATCTAAGGCACCTCGTCTAAACACAGCCATCACATTTTCAGACGCAGACTTGGAAGGATACCAACATCCCCATGACGACCCGTTGGTAGTAAGGGCTGTGGTGGCCAACAGAACTGTTCATAAAGTTCTAATTGACAACGGGAGCTCGGCAGATATCATTTTTGCCCTGGCATTTGACAAGATGGGCATAGGCAGGGAAAAACTCGAGCCAGTGAGTGCACACTTGTTAGGATTCTCAGGAGATAGGGTGTTACCCCTAGGTTCAATACAGCTGGTGTTAACAATGCGTGACCCACCTTGCCAGACCACCACCACCGTTAAGTTCCTGGTGGTTGATGCTCCATCCGCATATAACATGCTGCTAGGCAGGCCGTCTCTAAACGCGATGAAAGCTATCCCCTCGGCTTATCACATGGTCTTGAAGTTTCCCACTGAGAATGGGGTTGGAGTGGTCCGTGGAGATCAGCGGGTAGCAAGAGAATGCTATATGGCCTCTACAAAGCAGAAAGAAGTTGAAAGTGTTCAGCTGGACGAGTTGGATATGAGAGATGAGCTAGATGCGAGACCCATGCCATCGGAAGAGTTGGAACCTGTTCAGCTTGATGAAGATCCAGAACACCTCACTTACGTCGGATCCAAACTGAGCAGAGGTATTAAGGATCTTCTCATTCAGTTCCTGAAGGAGAACATAGGAGTATTCGCTTGGCGTCAAGGAGACATGAGGGGGATTGACCCAACAATCATCACACACAAGCTAAGTGTGAATCCTACCTACAAGCCTGTTAAGCAGAAAAGGAGGTGCTTTCCCCCAGAACGCCAGAAGGCGATTAACGAAGAAGTCAGCAAGCTCCTCCACGCTAAGGCCATTAGGGAGGTGGACTACCCCACATGGCTGGCAAATGTGGTCCTAGTAAAGAAGACTAATGGGAAATGGCGGCTCTGCATCGACTTCACGGATCTCAATCGAGCCTGCCCAAAGGATAGCTTTCCTCTACCTCGGATTGACCTAATAGTGGATGCCACTGCTGGGCACGAGCTCCTCAGCTTCATGGATGCTTTCTCGGGTTACAACCAGATCATGATGGACCCAGCTGATCAGGAGAAAACTTCCTTCGTGACTGAACAAGGAACGTACTGCTACCAAGTCATGCCCTTTGGGTTGAAGAACGCCGGAGCCACCTATCAGCGCCTGGTAAACAGGATGTTCCAAAAGCAGGTTGGAACTTCCATGGAAGTGTACATCGACGACATGTTGGTAAAATCGTTGAAAGCAGAATTACACATCGGACATTTAGCATAATCATTCCGAATCCTTAAGGAATACAAGATGAAGCTCAACCCCGCCAAGTTTGCTTTTGGAGTATCTGCAGGAAAATTCCTAGGTTTTATAGTCAATAGTAGAGGAATTGAAGCTAACCCCGAGAAGATAAAGGCAGTATTGGACATGTAACCACCATCCAACACAAGGGAAATCCAACGTCTGACAGGAAGAATAGCAGCCTTGAGCCGCTTTGTGTCCAGATCAAGTGACAAGTGCCAGCCTTTCTTCCAAGTCTTGAAGAAGGCGTTCCAGTGGGATACCCGGTGCGAAGAGGCCTTCCAGACACTAAAGACCTATCTGAGCTCACCTCTTGTACTGGTGAGTCCCTTAGAAGGAGAGGTACTCACACTTTACCTAGCTGTCTCGAACTTTTCAACCAGTGCAGCGCTAGTAAGGGAGCAAGACAGAGCTCAGTATCCAGTATATTACTGCAGCAGAGCTCTGAGGGGGGCAGAGGAAAGATACCCCAAAATGGAAAAACTCGTCTTAGCTTTAGTCACCACTGCCAAGAGACTTAGGCCCTACTTTCAAGCTCATACTATTGAGGTACCGACAGATCAGCCGATGAAACAAGTGCTGTACAAGCCAGAGTCCTCTGGAAGGTTGGTCAAGTAGGCTATAGAGCTCAGTGAGTTTGATATCAGGTACAAGCCAAGGACTGCAATCAAGGGGCAAATTCTAGCAGATTTCATCGCAGAATTCACAACGGCAGCACCCCCGGAAGTCACACAGTTGGTGCCAGACCTCCCTACATGGAAGCTCTCGGTAGACGGAGCCGCCAACGCTCAAGGAAGTGGCGCAGGCTTGATTCTAACCTCTCCGGATGGTATAGATGTCGAGTATGCACTCAGGTTTGGATTTAGGGCTTCAAATAATGAGGCAGAGTATGAGGCTGTCATCGCTGGGCTCAATCTCGCTCACTCAATGGAGGCAGAGCAATTGGAAATCTGCAGTGACTCACAACTCGTAGTAAAGCAAATAGAAGAGTCCTACGAGGCAAGAGGGGAGAAAATGGTCCTCTACCTCATGAAGGTACAAGAATTGATGAGGAAATTTGTGCGGGTCCAAGTCAGACATATCCCCAGAGCCGAAAACTCCCGAGCTGACGCCTTAGCTAGATTGGCAACAGTTTCGCAGGAGAGCTTAGACAGGCTGATTCCAGTGGAGCACCTAACGGAACCATCTGTATGCGTCATAGATGGGGAAATATTGCCCGTGGAAGGTCAGCCAAGCTGGATGGACCCCATCATGGGGTACCTACAGAATGAGACTCTGCCAGCGGATCCCAAAGAAGCGGCGAAACTAAGGACCAGGTCAGCCAGGTTTTCTGTTTTACAGGGAGACCTATACAAACGAGGATTTTCTGCACCCATTCTTAAGTGTGGGGGAGATAAAGACGCCAATTATATACTCAGAGAGGTTCATGAGGGAATTTGCGGCAACCATATTGGAGCTCGGGCCCTAGCAGGGAAAGTATTAAGACAAGGCTACTATTGGCCTACCATACACAAAGATGCGGTAGACTTGGTCAGAAAATGCACCACTTGCCAAATGCATGCCAATATCCCTCATTGCCCGCCAAAGCTCTTAACTGCAGTAGTAAGCCCTTGGCCTTTCCAGCAGTGGGGTTTGGACATACTAGGACCTCTGCCTACTGGCATAGGACAGTGCAAGTTCGCTATTGTTGGGATGGATTACTTCACCAAATGGGCAGAGGTGGAGCCCCTGGCCACAATAACGGAACAAAAGGTTCAAAACTTTGCGTGAAAATCAATAATTTGCAGGTTTGGAATTCCCAGGGCAATCGTTTCCGACAATGGAAAACAGTTCGATAATCCCAAATTCAAGAAGTTCTGTGCTGATCTGGGAATAAAGAATTACTTTTCGGCCCCGGCCCATCCACAATCCAACGGACAGGCAGAAGTCACCATCAGAACCATCAAAGCAGCTCTGAAGACCAAGCTTGAAGCCTTAAAAGGGAAATGGGTGGAGCATATCCCTGAAGTACTATGGGCCTATAGAACGACAGCAAGGTCAGCGACTCAGGAGACTCCATTCGCCCTAGCTTTTGGAACAGAGGCAGTAGCACCGGTGGAAATTGGAATCCCATCCCCTAGGGCCGAATTTGCAGAGTCTCAGCACAATGATGAGTCTCTTCTGTTGAACTTGGACCTCTTGGAAGAAAAAAGAGAAACAGCTCTGCGTCGCATTAAGGCTTACCAGAGGAAGGCTGCAAGGTACTATGACAGGAAAGTCAAACACCGAAGTTTCAAAGTGGGAGATCTGGTCCTCAGGAAGCTCTTGCCGGCCAGGAAGGATCCCACTCATGGGAAGCTGGGACCAAATTGGGAGGGTCCTTATATCGTCTCGAGGGTGATCAGACCCGGAAACTACGAATTACAAACAGAGGAGGGAAATATATTACCTCATTCTTGGAACGCAGAGCATCTCAAAAGATTTTTTCAGTAAGTCCCCTTTTTTGTAAGAGAATTTTTATCAATAAAACAATGAAATTTGTTTCACCAAGGGTCTGTCAAAAGAGCCAAGTAGCTCAGTAAGAACTTTCAAGTTCACAAAAACGAGCCAAGTAGCTCAGTAAGAACTTTTAAGTTCACAAATATGAGTCATGAAGCTCAGTAAGAACTTGTAAGTTCACAAAGATGAGCCATGGAGCTCAGTAAAGAACTTTCAAGTTCACAAAAACGAGCCCTGAAGCTCAGTCAAGTTCACAAAAATGAGCCCTGAAGCTCAGTAAGAACTTTTAAGTTCACAAATATGAGTCATGAAACTCAGTAAGAACTTTTAAGTTCACAAAGATGAGCCATGAAGCTCAGTAAGAACTATTAAGTTCACAAAAATGAGCCCTGAAGCTCAGAAAGAATTTCTAAGTTCAACCGAGCCATGAAGCTCCGTAAGAACTTTTAAAATTCGAAAAATCGAGCCATGTAGCTCAGCAAAAACCTCAAAGTTCACAAACTCGAGCCATGTAGCTCAGAAGAAACCCGCCAGTTCACAAACGTCAAGCTGTGTGGTTCAAAATGAAGAGGGATCCCGGAGATACTAGCTACCGAGCTCAACAGCTCAGGAGAAGCCATTGAGCATAACACTAAGTCTTCTATACTCTTCTTACCTAATAATCTTGCTTCAAGAAGTGCACAGCACCCCTCAAAGCAAAGGGTGAAGGGGAGTATATAAAGCAAGACACATATCAAGCAAAACAAGTAAATGGACACATATAAAGCAAAATAAGTAGATGTACAGTTCAAAACCGAAATTCAAAGGTATATATGTGCTAAAGCCAGCAAAGGAAAAACAGATGAAGATTGCAAAGTAACACAAATCCGAGTCGCAAAGTTGTATCTCAAAAATTTTACAAAGAAAAGAGATTACAACTAAAAAATCCTAAGTTTCTGGAGGGGGAGTGGACAGAAGATCCTGCAGCTTGGCGGATGCAGCCTCAATAGGAGAGGCAGAGCCCAGGAGCTCAGGAGGCAAGGATCCCGAAGCTGGAGGAGTAGAATTCTCAGGAATGCTGACCCCAGGAGCCTCCGCCCTAACTGGTAATGATCCTTGCTCAAGGGCTTCGCTCACCAAATCAGCAGAGAAGGACGCAGCACGAGCAATCGACGGAGGAGCAGGTACATCTTGAAGTGGGGCTTCAGGAGGAAGAGCTGACGTGTCTTGTTCACTATCCGAGTTGGTTTCTTCCAATTCCCCCTCTGTTGGGATAGGAAAATTGAAATCTAGGTCGGGAAAGCTCTTGGAAGCCTTACGCTGGAAAGCAAGCCATCCAGAGGCCCATTGGGTGGTGGCTTCATCAGTCAGCTCGGCTATTAGATCATTCTTCTCCTTGAGCTCCTTATGAAGAATCCCATTGGCCTCACAAATGGTGTCATACTCTCTCTTTGTGAACTCGAGAGAGCTACGGGCGTCAAAAGCATCCTGGTTAGCCTTAGCCCAGAGCTCAGTTTTATGCTTCAGCTCCTCCCCCACAATCCTTAGCTCATCACGAGCCTTCTTCTCTCCCTCCTCAGCCTTGAACTTGGCTGCTTTGAAGCCTTTGAGATCAGAGGATTGCTTCTCCAGCTGTTCAGTTAGGTCCTTCATTTGGTTTTTGAGATCCTCATTCTCAAAAGACTGCTCCGCCACCTTGAGCTCGTACGCCTTCAGAGCTTTAACAAAAGACCGAACTCTCCTCAGCAGGCCCTTTACATGGATGGCCATCTAAAGAGGCAAAGGTAAATAAGTAAGCGATAAACAGCTATGACATAAGGATAAGCAGATGCCTGAGAATATCAAGACTTACAGTAGCTGCTCCCTGGAGAGCTGATGCGATGGACTCTTCAAGCTCCATAGTGGCAGCCCTCTTGACATCAGACTCAGGAAGGATAGAGGAAACAGCCCCTGCGGCGAGCTCCATGTTTTCAAAAAAGGAATCTTCATCTTCCTTCACGATGGGCAGCATCCCCTTCTTGCTCTCAGGACCCACCAAGGTTGTCTCAATAACCTTCCCAGAAGAGCTGTATCTGAAATTACCAGGTCGGATACACGGAATCACTTCTAGAGCCTTCTCAATTTCTGACGAGGAAGGAGAGGTCTGACCTCCCGCTGAGATAAGCTGAATTATTGGAGAATGAGGGATCTTCACAGTCTCAGAAGAGCTAGCTGGAGGAGCCAGATCTTTGACAGCTGAAGAAGAGGTTGGTTCCCCCACTTTTTGAGCTTTGGCTTGAGGAGCAGAGCTACTCCCAGATCCGACCTGAGCCTTTCGCTTGCTACCCCTCCCACTCTTTGACAACTTGTTCACCTTGGCCTGGATTTCCTCAGGGTTAAGCTTCATAGTGGAAGATCCTGGAAGATCTGAGCTACAACAGTTAGATAAAAAGAAATAAAAAGTAAGACAAAGAAACCCTTAGAAAAGGGGGTTACCAGCAGCTCCTTCAGGTCTGACAAAAGAAATTGGAAGCGGAGCCTCAATCTCTACCTCAGGGAGGCTGAACCCTCTGTCCACCAAAACCCAAGGCAGAATCAGCTCGGAATACCTCCTGGGGGTACACTTTGCCAATATCTCCCTCGCTTCTTGTTCCTCAGTGCTGAGCTTGAGGCGAGTACCTAGAAAACACAAAGGCAGAGCAGAGTTAGGAGCTCATGGCCCTCGAAACGGAACATGCAATTAACCCAATTAAGGACTCACCCAAGTTGTCCGGACGAGCCCAGGCCTTGGGAATACCAAGAGTGTCCGACCTGTCAGCAGGATTGTATTCCCAGCCGGTGCCCTTGACAAAAAAGAAATGTTCCTTCTAGTGCTTGTGGGAGGTCGGAATGTTAGAAATAAGCTGCCTAACATTGGCACGCTTAGAGGCATACAAGAAGCCTTCCTGAGAGGTCGGTTTAACATTGAAGAACTCTAGGAATAAAGGAAGGGTAGGGACCCCGAGGTCTAAATCTTTGAAAATAACCAGAAGACCAGCTAAGACACCCCAGAAATTAGGAGAAAGTTGAGAGGGGCACAAGTTGAAGTACTGCAGAATGGTCTTGAAAAAGGGATGTATAGGAAAACGAAGGCCATTATCGAAGGCAGCCTCAAAAAAACAGACCCTCTTGTTAACCTGGGCAACGAAAGGAGTAAAACCGTCTGGGCTCAAGAGCTCAACGTCAGCAGGGAACCTATAGCGAGTACGCAAAACGTTTAACAAAAAAGGATTGAGCTTGCTAGGGCCCACTTGCTCAGCTAGCTTATAGGCAGCTCCTAAGTACGTTGAGACATCAGAAATCCCAACTCCACTGACCTTGCCCTTGCCTTTGTCTATCTTAGGGGGCAGGGGGGAAGATGTTGAGGGGAGCTCCTCGGTGTTGACCTCGGAATCAGCGACATCAACCCCAGGGAAATTATCTATCTCGTCACCTACTTCCCCTAATTCGGTCTCTTCCTCGGCTGACCTATCTCCTAAGAGCGAAACAGAGGAGTGAGTGGCTCCAGAAGAGGCTGACATGGTAGGAAGAGAAAAAGGAAGATAAAAAGAGCGATAAAGGGAGGGGACACTGGTCAGGCACTCTCTAATGACCCTGGGATCAACACAGTAACTCCCAACGACAAGGATATGAACTATAGAACTCCAATCCACGAAGTGGGGAAGTGGGGCTAGGCAATGGTCACGATTCCAAAAGTAAAAGAACCTAAAAGCCCAAAAATGTAGCAACCACCTCGAATTTGAGGGATCCAGAGCAAAGGAGGAAGTGAAAGAGGCAAAGAACGTACCTAACTCAGGAATAGCAGCGAACAGAAGTCTGGAGCAGTATCGAAGGAAAGAGGCACTGCAAGTCTTCAAAACGAGAACGGGGGGTTCGATTTCGAACAAGAAATCAGGAAGTCTCAAGTGGGATGGTCCGAAATCGCAAGAAGAACGGAGACGAAAGGCAATGAAGAAGATGAACAGTGTGAGAAAGAGGGTTTTTGATGACCGTTTGGACATTTATGGCTTGAGAGGACGTGGGCTAGAACATGCGCGGGAATCGAGGAGACCATGATTGTCAGAAAATCGTCAAAAAGGCAATGCCCTTATACAAGCCAAGGCCAGTCACGAGCAAATTTTAGCTCGGTTAAAAACAGCTCAGCCCCTGCCCAAGCTCGCTTGAGCCAAGGGCTGGGGGGCAACTGATGATGACTAGAATAAATCCTAAGTATGAACTCAGACATTGAGCTCAGCTCAGGAGGTCAGGCAAAAGGTTCGTAGCTCAGAGGACTAAAGCCAGAGCTCCCTACAGACGAAGTCACAACAAAGAAGAAAAGAAGGCAGCCAGACAATAGCGGATACCGGCAGAATAACTAAGAAGCAAGAACCAAGGCACGAAACTCTCAACCCACCTCAATCCTCTCCAAGCATTAAGGGGGATCCCACGATAAAAGGCAGAGATCTCGGGGTACAGACCGTTGGAAGCCAGTCAGGGGGAGTTTAGGTAACTCCGAAATTGGAGAAGAAGATAGGGAAAGATCCCTTGATTGTAGGAAGGGATCTCGGATTAGAGGTAAGCATGAGGCTATAAAAGGGGGGCAATAGAGCCACCAGAGGGGATCCGAGGCTACAAACAATTGTAATACATTCAACCTGGTTAATAAGAAAGAGAGGAGCTAGAGACTCCATTACAGAGTGGACTAGCTGAGCTCAGGCCGGTGAACCACTATAACCCCACTGTGTTATCATCCCTTTCTCCATCCCTAAAAAACATCAATCAGTATTACTAGATACGAGCCTTGCAACTCAGACACTACACACTACCCCACGTAAATCATTCATGCGAAGTATTCCTGTCACGTAGCTCATTCACGGAGATTTACACCATCAGGGTCTATGGTGAGGAATTTGGATGGAAGTTTAAGCTTGATGGTGCTCGAAATTACTTAACCCAATTGCAGGAACAATGTTTGTGAGACCCAATGGAGGGTGGTGTGAATATTTAGGTTAATAAGGAGGTAAGAGATAAAGTTGGACCAAAAACATGATATAAGTGGTTCACCTTAGCTGAAGGACCAAGGCTACATCCATTGCAATAGAGATTCTTGCTCCTTGGGGTTTATATTGCTTGAAGACGAAGAAGATTACAGTGGATTTCTTGGCTTAGAGCTTTTGTATACAGTGTCTTGTGAATACAATTTTATGGAACTCTCCTATACAGTGTATCCGTGTTCTATTTATACAAGTAATCATTTAGGATTTCCTGTGATTCCTTCCTTCCCTTGGCTGATTCTATAGTCCCCTCTTCCTTTGTCCTGTAGTAGTGTCTGTCATCCTGACGCAAATTGTGTCCACGATCCTTAAACGGAATGTGTACAAATATTCCCTTTATCATGGAGTACGTGTTCGTTAGGGGTTCCAGAAGCTGTCCCCTGGACACGTGGCGCAACAAGAGATGCTCGGGATTTAACGAATACCGAGCTCCTTGTTCCTGTGCTGATTTCCGCCGAGCTTGATGTGGCCAAGCATGAACATATCGATCTGGGAATCATTGGATTCTCTTCTTTGGGTTGTGGCCCATTCTTATTGCGGGGTGGGCCGGCTGCGGTTGGGCCGTTTGGGCTGCCATGTAACCAAGGGGCCCATTGGATGCTCTAGGTTTTGGATGGGCGGCCCAAGCTGAAATCTTACCATCATCAAAGCTCAAGGCCTCCACTTCTTCTAAATTCTCTCTCGTGGGAATACCAACTGTTTTTGTTTTTGCATGGTCATTGTTCTTTTTCTCATAATCTGTTTTATCTTTTGGTCTTTTATTTTTTTTTTTGATATGGTTATTGGGAATGCTCCATGTTGCCCTTTTCTTGCATACTTTTTTTGGTCAATTGAAATTTTACTTTCTGAAAAATAAAAAGAAAAAACAAATAGCTACTTCACAGGCCAACCAAAATATAATGCCAATTCATTTTTACTAATATCACGTGTAACCAAATACATAAGCTAAAACTTAAAGTGTTTTGTTTTATTCAATTTTCTATTATTTATGTAATGATAAAACTCACAAATAAACGAACCCGAAAAATTAATGATGGAAGTCACTCGCTACTTGCCATCGGACATATAGTTGCTCTCAACTTAGCTTTACAATCAGTTTTGGTGATTGGATGCATTTGGAAGACATTTCTTAATGTAGACTTTGACTTTCTCGAGCGAGAATATGCAAATGTCACATATCTTAGCTCTCTATCATCTCCCTTTGACGATGTTATTCTTTTCATGGGAACCCTTAGGTCATTATCATATCTTATGTAGTACTCCATTATTTCGTAAACTGTATTAAACACTATTCCCAATTTTGGCTCTTCTAATTTTTCTTCCACATTGATTGTATTATCAACTTCCTTCTCACAAGTATTACCTTCCATCTCCATACTTGTATAGCTACTTAGAATTTCTTCTTTCATTCCTATCCAATAAAACACAAAACATAGATAATCAAATAACATAGAAATAGCAGATTGCCACCGGAATGAATAAAATTGGTCACTCTTAAAGTTACTATAAACACATCAAATGTTAGTTTTTTATTGCTTAGTTGAGATACTGCATTTAACAGATAGCAAAAAACTTAGAATATAAACCATTGAGGAATACTGTTTTGGGGGTAGACTAATAACCACATGACATAATTGACAAACTAATAACCAAGTCCCTATATGCTTTAAAATAATTTCCTATAACGAAGTAGATTACCTTGATCTGAAGAATGTCATGGGCTTCCCAATGAATCTTTTTGGTAGCATTTTAAGAGCATCTCCAACCATGCCTCAAATTTGAGTAAAAAGTTTGATTTGATACAAAGGGCTCTAATAGACAAACTCTAAATTTAAATGAGGGTAAACCTAAATTTAAAAGAGAATAAAGATAACTATTGGATCTTTAAAAGAGGATGAAATCTCACTATTAAATATTTGGGTAAGGATTTGAGTCTCCCTTGATTTGAGTAAAAAAATGAGTCTCCCTTGATTTGGTATAAGTTTGAGTCAAAGGTTGGAGCAAGTTTTTTATACTTTTTACTCAAATTTAAATTTAAGTCTAAATTTGAGTTAGGGTTGGAGATGCTCTAAGACATTTAATTTAGAGTTTTTACATAAGTATGAAAGTAGTTTTTCTAAGTGATGAAGTAGTATTACAAGATCAGAGACAAAATGATTTGAAAAAAATACTATCAAGCCAAATAAGCATTTAACCAAGCAATTGGAGTGCATCGAAGGCTTTTTGTACAAAGTCAAACAGAGTCTAAAGGTCTAGGGAATACCTTGAACAATAAAAAATAGAGGAGTAGATGTTTCTGAATTTTGAGATTAGCCAAGTAGCTGAATCGATCTTCTTGGATGTAGAGGGACACGATGTGAAACAAACCTGCTTTTCCGGCCACTGGTGAAAGTCAAAAATACCAAGAAATATTGGATGACCGAAACATAATCTCTTTTGGTTTGATTCTACCTATTAGCAAATTGAGGAATTCCACCATGTCTCTCAATTTTAGAATCTGACGTTAATCCAATTCTTTCCTAGATTTTAGGCTAAAATTTTTTGTGAGTATTCAGCCATGAAGGAGTATTTGCACAGTACACTCTCCACGTCACCACCATTTCATTTGGTCACTTTTTTTGGTCCCTAATTTTGGTAAGTATAACATTATTGTTATAATATTTGTTGTCATTAAAAGGTAAGTATGATTAAAATATTTGATATGGTTAAAATGCAAATTACAAAATTAGTCGTTGGATTATAAGTGTAAATGATCTAGACTGTTCTGTTTTATATCTTAATGAACTTAGTATTATAGTATTATGTAGAGTGACCGACTCGAATATAGATACACAAACCCTCCTAACCCAACCCTAGACACAATTAAGATTTTTTTCACACTTTGCTCCCATTTCTAGTCAAAAGAGAGATAAATAGACTTGCTATGCTCCCATTTTCTAAATCAGCATTGTTATGTTGTTCAAGTCTCTTCTCTTTCAATGCATATGCACCACACCTATTTTGTTGTGGGGTCCAAAAAATTAGCCTTTTCATTTGGTGTATGGTATAGAGTTACAAAAGTTGGGCTAAGCCTTAGAGCAACTCCAAGAGCCTCAATAAAACAATTTTCTTAGCTATTTTATATAAACAGTGCTTAAATCTTGTCAACAACAGGCTAGCTATCACACTAGTTATTTCTCATAGCCTTCATTTGGCTAGCTATCCCTGGCGAGGCAAAACAGCTAGTTATTCTGTTTTTGCGCCAACAACACCCCCATCGCAGAAGGCTTGCTCCACCGACTGAAAACTGAAGGCAAAGCTCCACCGACTGAAGACTAAAGGCAAAGCTCCATCGGCTGTGTTCTGTGTATTGATCTGTATATTGGGTTCCTTCGCTTTGTGTTCCTGTGTATTTGGGTTCCTATGTATTGATCTGTATTTGGGTTCCTTCGCGAAGGGTATTTGGGTTCCTGTGTATTGATCTTTATGGTCTCTCTCTCTCTCTCAGAATGGGGAAGACGATGAGTTGATTAAAATCCAACAAACCCCCCCCCCCCCCAAAATTCGGTAAAACCCCTCTAAAAATTCAGTAAAATCCCCAAAAAAATCCAAAAATTCAGCAAAACCCCCCAAGTATTTTATGATATTTACTCTTGTAGCCCATAATTGATTAAATTTATACAATGTATAGTTGAATTGCTATTTTTTGAATTTTATTATTAAAAGTTAGTTAAAGTTAGTTGAAGTGATTAGCTAAAATAGATAACGTTGTTGAAGTGAATTTAAAAAAGCGGTTAGCTAAAATAGATAATACAATATTTAAATATATTTTGAATAACTATTTTAGATAGCATTGTTGGAGTTGCTCTTAGGCAACAGATTATCTTCCTAAATAGACGCATTTCATTGCATTGGTTGGCATTCATAGTGACTAAGGGAGTCAAAGTTAAGAAGTGGGTATTTAGGGTAAAATTCATGCACTCTCCCTATAGATAAGCCTAATTTTGATAACACCCCTCCTAATTATCAAATTTCATTGACACCATTTGTCAGTGTTTGTCGAGTAACAGACATGACGAAAATGCTTATTTTTTCACTTTACCCCCAAGTTTTTTTCATATATATATATAAAGAACCCTCCCTTAACGCAGCTCCTTCGCCACCCCTCCCCACCTATTCTGAACTCTTCTACTATCGTCTGTCTTCCACAATGTTATCCAACTATTCTTTCCACATCACCCTTCACACATCAAATTTAAATATTATTTAATAAAATATAATGTTAATTGAATAAAATTTATCTTAATTTGATAAAATTAAATATTAATTTGGTATTAATTTGATGTTAATTTGATAAAATGTAATGTTGCTTTGATGAAATTAAAGTTAATTTGGCGTTAAATTAAAGAAATGATACTAATTTGACAAGGTTAAGTGTTAAATTAATTTAATTTAATATAATAGAATTTAATATTCTATTTAATATAATTGAATTTTAATTTAATAAAATTGAATGTCACTTTGGTGTTGATTTGATGAAATTAAATAATAATTTAGTGTTAAATTAAAGAAATAATATTAGTTTGATGAAATAAAATATTAAATTAATATAACTAAATGTTAATTTGATAAAATTAAATATCAATTTTGTGTTAATTTGATGAGATCGAATGCTAATTTAGTGTTAAATTAAAGAAAGGACATTAATTTGATAAAATTAAATATTAAATTGATGAACCTGAATGTTCATATAATAGAACTAACGCTTAATTTGGTGTTAATTTCAAGAAAATTGAATTTTAAATTGATAAAATAGAATATCTTTCGTTTTAAATTAAGAGGAAATGCGGTGAAACTCCATTGATGTTTATGTTAAATTGATGAGCTGTGGTGATTTTTGGGGATGTATGTTGCGAATTTAGTAAGGAGGGGTCGTGGTGTATATAGTGGTGTGGTGGTGTAATGGTGTGTGTAAATGAAGACAGATATAGGGTGAAGTTTTAGTGAAGAAAAAGAGGGTAAATTTGTTATTTTCGAATAAAATTAAGATGACGATAGCCTTTTTTTAGCTGTCAGTAACGGTTCATCACATCAAGGGGTGTAGTTGAAGTGAATATATGAAATACAAGGGAGTGTAGTGAACTTTCAGAATTAGGAGAGGGTGCCGTTGAAGTTAGAACTATTTACAAGGGATGTAGATAAAATTTACCCGAGTATTTATACTACTCATTCTTTTTTACACCTAAATCCAATCTCTTGATCCTTGCAAAAATATAATAATAATCTTGCGCTCGAAGTGAGGATTATGGAAATCCTAATGGTTGTAAAAATGACTCGAATGGTACGATTCATCCGTCACTCCAGAATGAAAAGAATGATCTTTTAATTATTCATACGATTCATCCGTCACTCAGTATTGTTAGGTGTTTCATTTTATTTTTCTATTGAGGCCGAACTTAAACATGTGCTTCAGTTGTTCACACAAAGATAAAAGATGTATGAATTCTCGAGAAGAGACGAGTTGTGGTGGTCCCTCCAGATTGTCCGTATCCCACGAGTGAATTGAAAGTTTGATTTACATTGGATCTCACCTAGAGTGCCTTGTTTATCCTTCAGAATAGAAGTTTGGTTTCAAAACCCAGTTCAAAATGATCTGATCCCGATTATGTATATAAATATATAATAAAATTAATTAATTATCTAGCGAAACAAAGTTAAAATTCAAATGTTGTTTTTTTAAATTTCAACACGAATTGTGTTATTTGATGCGAATCACATTTATGATTTCAAACGAATTTAGATATAAACCATGAAAATGAAATTCATCGAATAATTGGATTAGAGTTTTTTTAATTATCTTCTAGATAATTTAAAAAATATGAAACTTGTGGTTAAATCGATATTTACTATTCATAGGATTATTGATGACGAGGACACTGTAATTTAGGATGACCACTGCACCCGCTATTGAACCTTAAGGTCAAGAGTTCGCATCTCCGTGTCTCTCTCCTCTATAGTAGTGCTTGACAAAAAAAAAGACACTTTAATTTAGGTAAAATTGTATTCAGATTTCTATTAAAATGCAGGAATACTAATTTACCAAACAAATAAATTTTCTTCAAAGAATGAAGGAATACCAAAGTTTGAATTCTCTTTATTTCCTAGTTTAAGTTATTTTTTCATTTTTCACCAACCTAAGTGAAAATTATGAAGAAAATGTCAGGAAAAAAACAATAAAAAAGGACCAGAAAAAAGAAAACAAAATAAAATGGATGGAGAGAAAATAATTTCATCATTGTACCCACTAAATTAAACTCCGATTCAAACATGATCCGATCCCGATTATGTATATTAATATATAATAAAATTGAGTGATTATCTAGCGAAACAAAGTTAAAATTCAAATACAATTTTTAAAAATTTTATACTAATTGAGTTATTTGGTGAGAATCAAATTTATGATTTTGAATGAATTTAGATATGAACTGTGAAAATGAAATTCATCGAATAATCGAATCAAAGTTTTTCAAATTAGATTCTAGATAATTTTAAAAATATAAAACTTGTGGTTAAGTCGATATGTACTTTTCGTAGGATTATTGATGATGTAGACATTTTAATTTAGGACATTTTTATTGATGATGTGGACACTTTAATTTAGTATGACCACCACCCCGTTATTAAATCTTAAAGTCAAGAGTTTATATCTCGTCGTCTCTTTCCTATGTAATAGTGGTTGATAAAAAATAAATTCAATTTAGGTAAAATTTCTATTAAAATGCACGAATACTAATTTATCAAACATGGGTACCATGAAAAATATTTTTTCTTCAAAGAATGAAGGAATACCAAAGTTTGAATTCTCTTTATTTCTTAGTTTAAGTTATTTTTTTCATTTTCACCAACCTAAGGGAAAATTATTAATAAAATGTCAGAAGAAAAATAAAAAAGGACCAGAAAAAAAGAAAAATAAAATAAGATGGAAAATAATGTCATCATTGTACCCACTAAATTAATATATAAGACAGGCACCCACCAACCAGTGCCATCTTCCTTGTAAACCACTGGCGTAATGCAAAAGCGAAAGGAATGTGATTGTGCCATCACGTGGTGTCCCACGAGTACTTAACTCTAAGGTCTCCTCTCTACCATGTGTTATCTCCATAATAATTGACACGTCACCCATTAGCTGTAATTATATATAAATGCCCTATGTTTTTGACAAATTGCAAAAGATACTCTTGTAGTTTCTGAAATTACACAATGTCTTGTTTTAGTTTGTTGTTGAATTCCACATTAAAGAAGTGTGAGAGTTTAAAAATAAAAGAGTAAGTGAGAAGTTGATGGGAGAGAAATATGACATAAGGTAATTAAAAACAAGAGTAGTGGTTACGTGAGCTAATTTAACTGAAGAAAACTATCTTTTTTTTAAGTTAGAAACTCAATAATATGATAATTAATTAAATTGATTTCAAAGACGCCCCTAAAAATAAAAAAAAACTTCCTACCAATCAATTGGATTTTTAGGAGCAAATACATGGTAACATGAGGTTAATAGAACTCTGTGTGTGTGTGGGGGGGGGGGGGGGGGGGGGGTATTGATTGGAGGAGGCTCTAATAGTAATCCAAAAATAGAACTAGAAGCAAATGAGTAGAAAAGACTCCCCAAATGATCTCCACAAAAATTAATTGTTTATGTGCGCGAGAGCACACACACACAAAACACACTAGAGAAACAATTGTGTTTGATACATGGGATTTACAATCACTCTTCTCTCCCTTCCTTCTTTCCTTTGTTGTTATTTTCTCCTCTTTGCGTCATCCCACCATTGAAGAAGTTAGGAGATAGGGAATTATGAAAAGCTCTACGGGGTGATAAAAACTGAACTTTGACATAAAATCAAATGAGGGATGGTTAATTAGTGAATAAACGGCTATGTCCTTCATGTGACAAAGCTTGACTACAAAGGTAAGGATGAGATTCTCGAATGGGGTACCGGAGGAAGGAAAGGGGCTTGTTTGGGGATAGATGTCACTAAGAACTAAGATTGAGAGACAACATTATTGTAAGAGGATGATATCAAAAGTGAGGACTAAGATATGGCTAATATGTTGAGAGTCTCTACGGGAGAGAAGAAACCAGAGATGAGGGAGAGATTAATATTATATACAAGTGGTAAAATTTGTTTTCAAATTTAATTAATATTATAACTAAGAAGTTGAATTCTCAATTTATATAAGCACAACAACTGTTAATATTAATCAAATTTTCTTCTATCTTAATCAAAGGATACAAAATTCATCTCAAAATTTATTTTTCTGCTAAAAAATATCATATTTTTTACATGACTCAAATATCAGACAATTCAACCTACACACTCATCAATGTCAAATAATTCCATTAATCATTCTCTATCTCTCTCTTATTTTCTCTCTATTTACTTTAATTTTAAATTACATAATTAAAAAAATAAATAAATTATTATTTTAAATATAAAATTACATGACCAATGTTTGATTTTATGGGATATGTGTTAAATGTGCTTGGGCAAAAAAAAGGAAAATACTATGTATCCCAAATTTGGGGTTAATAACGTTCCAGAAATTATGAGGCTCCCTTTGGAATTGCCAAAACTGAGTGGATTTCAATGTAATTTGTCCTATTTATTGATGACGCGTAGTGGCCGTGTTCTTCTCTCTGTTTTTTTTTTTCTTTTTCTTTGGAGGGGATTTTATACAAAAACTCAAAAAAGGCAAAGTGTTTTTGTGCCAACTCCCGTTATGTGACACTGTTTTTCTCTCGCTTTAAAATGAAATCGGAGTGATGCAAATGATCTGTAGAGCAACACCCTTCGCCATGGCTTCCTTCCCTCGTTCTAGGGTTTGTATCCCTCTCTCTCTCTCTCCATATTTATATTCTTTGTAATTCCCTCTCTCTCTCTCTATATATATATGTGTGTGTGTGTGTGTGTGTGTGTATAATTATGGCATGTTTTACTTCTTGATAGAATGACAAAATTTGAGTGATGTCCACCCGGAACACACTGTTGAAGTAATCAAATTTCGGGTTTTTTTTTTTAATTTTATATACTCGTACATGCTCTGCCTTATGAAATATTGTCCTTGGTAGTTGTAGTGGATCTTGCCATGAACTAGATGTTAGGTTTGTTGATTTATGGTTTTTTGACTGTTACAAATAAGAATTGAATCCTTATTCCACTCCATTTCTTAGTGGGATTCGAACATCAGTCACAGTGCGTTTCTGTTGACGGTTGTGTAAGAATTATGAAATGTGAACTACACTGTAAAACATGGTTCAAGTTGATATACTGGGATTGTGATCTCAACGCCTTTCTCTCTCTCTACATAATTGGACGTTGAGAACCTGTTATGGGCACGTTTTCGGGGGATTTAGAAAATAAATGAAAAGTAGAATTGGGAAAAGGGAACTCACTTCGAGCGGGGTAGAAACCTCCGTTGGTTCACTTCGATAAGAACTGAATCTCTAAAACTTTTACTAGAAAGTTAAGTACAATATTTAACATACCCATTTCATTAATAATGAGGTTTTTAAATACTAGATAATAAAAATTATCTTAATACCTAACCTAACCCATGTCTCCACTATTCAATTAATCGCCTACAAAACTACCTACTAACTTTATCACTAATCCACCCACTAATAACTTCCTAATAAGTACCTCAAATTTACATAAGAAATATATTAAAAAATATATACATAACATTCCATTCCTCTTTTAAAAAATTTGTTCTCTAATTTTAATTTTTTGTGTAAGAAAAGGAGGCTGCCGACCCACTTCGTCATCCTCATAACTACCAATCTGATCCATGTTTTCACGACTAAGACGGTAGGCAGATACTTCTTGTCAAGCAACTTCGAGGAAACAAAACCCACATGTTGGGTTTAACAAGTGGAAGCGAACTACTTTGATTCCAGCATGTGACTCCTTAGGAGCAACTTGCATTATAACCTTTCCAGCACGGGTGCCATCTTGATTCTCTAACAGCCACTAATAAAATCATATCCTTACTTGCTGCAACATTTGATTCCTTCTCATTAACAATGAATTTTCCTTCATGGGGCTAATTGAGTGATGGTGTTGATCGGCAATTAAATTTTCCTCTTGAAGATAATCTATATGATCAACAATTTCAATCACTTGACCAATGGATTGTTCGGTGATAAGTTTATGTAAGAATGAAGATAAATGCGTCCCAAATGGCTTCCCGTTTGCTACTGTGCTTGAGTAGGCGTGAATCTCACTAGAATATGCTTTTTGTCTTCTTGTTTTGTTGTGCTCAACTGTCATGTGCTTGTTGATCCCAGTTTGATTCGTTATTTGTTCCTTCACTTGAGTGGACCCACCTTCATGGAGGATTTTTATAACTTTGTTAAAGCTCTCTTGTATGCGTTGATTTTGCTCAATGAATCTATTGAACCACTTCTAAAAATCTTTGTGCATCAACTTCAAAATCTCTAATGAGATAGTCATTAATAGGATAATCGGCTTTAATATCAATTGCTACGTGTACGTTTTCGAGGGATTTTGAAAATAAACGAAAAGTAGAACTGGGGAAAGGAAACCCATTTCGAGGGGGGTAGAAACCGCTGGTGGTTCAATTCGAGAAGAACTCGATCTCCAAAATTTTCACAAGAAAGTTAAATACAATATCCAACATATCCATTTCATTAATGACAAGGTCTTTAAATACAAGATAATAAAAATGATCTCAATAACTAATCTAATCCTTGTCTCCACTATTCAATTAACCACTTACAAAACTAATAACTTCCCAATAACTACTTCTAATTTACATAAGAAATATAATAAAAAATACGTACACAACAGAACCCCATTTCTATAATATGAAATCAAAAGGAAGTGAATGAAAATTTTAATGGGCTAATGGTTATTCTGTTAATATGATTACATGGACTTGTAGTTTTGGCTTATACTTTTTCAACGTCATCATTGCCTTTGTTTCTTTCTTATTCACTAGATGGCTGCTTGCTTACAAATCTTTTATCGCCTTTTGAGCTATGACGACTTTGTCTTTTGGACTTGGTTGTTGCTGCTGCCCTGTAAGTAGTCCTTGTTGGATGGTCTTAGCTTATCTCAATTGAGAGTATTGTCTTCTCTAGACCGCTGGTAGCCTTTAGCTAGAGCCACTGTAACATTGGGGTCGGATGCATACGCCTGTCTTAAATGAAGATGAACATAGACTCCTTGGGACCTCTGGTTCAATCTTGGCATATCCTATCTACCAACAACGTCCCTGTGCTGGTGGAAACCATTCGTTGTGGTGCTCTAGGCATTCTGAGCTTTACAGCTGCCATTGTGGCATTCCTAGGTCCAACTTGTTCTAACAATGGAAATAAAAGGCCATATGTATTGTTCCTATGAGTAATGGATGCAAGAATTTAAGCTTGTTTTTTGTTAGTCTGCACAATTAAATGGAGAATGCTTGTTATTATATATTTTGTCCTGGTTAGCACATGATGGTGCGGATTTCTTGGTCTTGTTTTTGCAACCCACTTCCTTCCTCTCCACTTGTGTATGCCCTTCTTTCCTAGCAAAAAAAAATCTGGTCATGGTTAATATAGTTTTTGCTGTTAAAATTTATTGTGTTTGGATGTCAATACTTTTCCTATTTAATAAATGATTGTTTCTTTATTTTCAATGTCAATCCTTTTCCTATTTAATAAATGATTGTTTCTTTATTTTCAATGTTTAGACGGGGAGTGGGCTTTGCGTATGGCCGGGCACGAGACAACTTTGCCTTAGAAAAAATCTCTTGTATGGATTTGTGCACTTCTTGTCATTGCCATTCAAAACCGTGCGTGGAGTTAGTCAATCACTTCGAGTTTCTCATTTATGTAGCATTGCCAACATGTCTTCCACATTGCAAATTGAATTGGTGAGAGCGTCTCCTTTCTTATGTTTCATCATAATTTATGATAATCTGCTCCATTTCACTACATTTTCCATTTTTTAGGTATTAAGAATTATATTGTACTACTTTTCTTCATATTGTTGTCCTTTATCATGCGATTTTCAATCTTTGAATGTCTTTTTTGGCGAAAAGACCATGTGAAATGACTCGAGAGTTTTCTATGCAAAATATTTTTTCAGTAATGCGATGCAGCTGAATTCATATTGCATTGGCAAAAAGGCTCTATAACATAGCTGTTGAGTTTTCAATGCGAAACCTATTTTCAGGAATGCAATGCAGCTGAATTCATCTTGCTTTTTAATATAAGAAACTCTCCATATTATATATTGTTTTTAGTTTAAATGCAAGGGCAGTTACGAGTTGTCTGATCATAGTGCTTCGTGATATAGTAAGCAGATTCACTTGCACAAGCAGGGAAGTATATCTTGTGTTTGTGGATTGTGTTTAGTCGAGTTACTAAAGTCGAATGCATGATATTGTGTGTCTACCTACCCCCCCCCAAAAAAAAAAATAAAAAAACCCGGGTTTCTCTATCCGTTCGGCTTACAGATTAAGTTAGGAATCTAAATGCTTGTTACATCTGATCCGGTTTCTGTTAACCTTTAGTCACTCTATGCTATTATCAGGTACCATGTCTCAAGGACAACTATGCTTATCTTTTGCACGATGTTGATACTGGCACTGTTGGAGTGGTTGACCCTTCTGAAGCTGTACCTGTTATAGATGCCTTGAGTAGGAAAAATCGAAATTTGACCTACATACTGAACACTCATCATCATTATGATCACACTGGTGGAAACATGGAGCTTAAAGAAAGGTATGGTGCAAAGGTATGAAAAGTTTTATCATCTGGTGATGTGTTGATTTGGTTATTTTTATGAACCCATACCCAGATTCTCAAGTGTCATACCCAGATTATTAATCAGGGATTAGAATAATCTGAAATTGATGTAGATTTATTTTTTTACATATTCCTCATGCTAGGTGAACATAACTATTAGTGGACACAGAATTGTAGTTCCAGTTTATTTGAGGATTAAGATCACCTCTAAGAATGTTTCCCTTCCAGAAATCTTCATGTGGTGGCATATTATTGTGTGGCTTCTTTACATAGGACAATCTCAATAAAGTAATGAGGTGAATGTTTCCCTTCCAGAAATCTTCATGTGGTGGCATATTATTGTGAGGCTTCTTTACATAGGACAATCTCAATAAAGTAATTACATCCTCAATATAAAAGATACCGAAACGGAAGTGCAACAAAAGTAGGTGAATATGTCTGTTCTTTTTAGCCTATATTTTCCTTGGCCCAATTTTAGTTTGGTTCGGATTGTGAATGAGGCTGAGACCTTAAATTTGATTTGGTATATAATACTCCAATGGACAAACTCAAAAATCTATTCAAATCTTGTATAAAATTCCCTTACAATTCCAAAGCTCATTTTTAAAATTTTTTCCACTTCATCCTTTCCCCAATATAAAAACAAAAACGAAAAGGCTCCCAGTATTAAAACCAGTTTCTTACAAACTTCACCAATAGTAACCAAAAGAAAAATCAGGAATACCAACCTCTTTGACCGATAGATTTGTGAGTTTTTTACTGTCTAAAGCAAGGGAATTTTTAAAATATCTAGTAAATATTAACCCAATATCAACTAATAGTATTTCCTGTCTTCAATTCCGCCTTAAGCAATTTCCTATGAGAGACGAGAGAGATATTTTTTGAGAATGAGAGTTTATGAGAGAAAAAAGGTAAAAAGAGTGAGCGAGAGTATAGAGAGAGACGGTGTGGTCGGAGGCGATGGCAGCGACTTTGAAGATAGAGGTAGGAGACATAAGAACTTATGAAGGAGTTTTTTGAGTTTTTGGATAGGATAAAAATTTGTTGTTGGAAATTTGATATAAGATTTGAGTCTCCTTCAATTTGGGTTTAGAATAAGTTTTGTCTTGATTTGATATAAGTTTAAGTCTAAGGTTGAAAAAGTTTTTTTTTGGGTCATTTTGACTCAAATTTAAATTTGAGTTTAAATTTGAGCTAGGAAGCACGGATACTCCTCCGAAGGTCGACGTGACGGTGTCAGACACGTGTCCGACACAGATACGTGTTGGACACTGTCGAACACGTGTCCGACACTTCCACAAGTGTCCTGAACAGTGATCAAGTTGGTTTTGTGGACGGATACGACTCGGATACGGGGTGATACGGGAGGAATACGACTACAGATCTTTATTGAAACCCCCAAAAAAAAAAAGAAGAGAGGTAGAAGATGTTACAAACCTGAGATCAGCCACATATGTCATCTTCCTCTACTTATACGACTCGCCATAGACCTGAGATCAGACATGGGTACTTTTGGATTCTTCTTCCAGATGCTTCTGGAGGTTTGATGCCATCAGATCTCTCATAGATTGGCTTGGTGTGATCGGCTCTCTCTCTCTGTGCGATTGGTGTGATCGACTTGCCCTAGATGCTCGCAACATCGTCCTCTCTTTTCTATCTCTCTCTCTCTGTGCGATTGGTGTGATCGGTTTGCTCTAGATGCTCGCAACATCGTTCTCTCTCTTCTCTCTCTCTCTCTCACACAGTCTCTTCGTTATGGTGGTGTGGTGTCCCCCGAACAATTAGACTTCTTATTAGTCTAGTCCACAACCTATTACGTTTAGCCCCTATTCACTGCTCATAACATTTAGCCCACTTATTAAATTTAATATTAACTCATTTGTCCGGTTATAAAATATTAATTAATTTTACAATTTTATTATTAATGTTATTATATATATAAAAAAATATTATATTATTTTAATTAGTCGTATCCTCGCCGTACCCATGTCCTATATTTTAAAATTTTGTCGTATCTTCGTATCCGTATTCGTGCTTCCTAGGATTTGAGTCAGGGTTGGAGATGATTTTACAAAGCAAAATGCAACTGTAGGGTGGTACTGTTGCAATTCATACGAAGAGGTAGAAATAGTAAATTCAATTGGAAAAGAACTTTGGAATTTTAGCTTGGTTTTATAGCGGGACCACTTGGGTCCCCGCACAATCAAATTTAAGCTTAAGGTTCCCCATTTTATACTTTGTTGTGTTCAGACAATTTTATAGATGTTTTCTTGACTATTAGGGGATTTCATATTTATTGAACAAAATAAAATAGAGAACCATGAGTTCTATTTATTTGTAGATGAGTTAATGGTTTAGCTAGTATTTATTGATTTTCATTGGTCAAAAATTTTTCGTTTTTAAATTGGGACCTCAAGTCTTAATGAGTGTGGGAGGATTTCGAGTCTATAAAATGCCATGTATCTTATGTAATTGGATGAAGATCAATTTAGTGTGATTTCAGATATCCCCTTCAGAATCGTGCGATGCATCCGAAGTTGTATGTGTGATGACCATGGGACCCTAGGTATGATGACTAGTTTGCCTAGTTTCTTCTTTTTCATCGTCTTCATCTTTTTCTTGATTTTTCCGTACTTAAAGACATGTGAGAGTGCAAAGGATGTATCCCAACATTGAAATCATATTTACGAATAACCTTGGGGGGGGGGGGGGGGTTTAATAGGTTGTATTGTATGTACTCAATGCATAATTAATGCCCAAGTAAAACCTTTTCAACACCTATATGCAACTAATTGTACAATTCAACCAGAACTCCCAAATTCTTCCCAACACCCACAATGGGTTCAACAATTGATCAAACTAATTAAGCTCAAAGGATCATAAAAATCACAAGTAAAGGAGATATAAAGTAAGATATCATGCATCTACAACACAAACAATGTTTTAACTTGGAAAACCCTTCCGGGTAAAAAACCACAAACCAAGTTCAGTTAATAGGCTTTCAAGTAAGGTTATAAGGCTTAAAGCCTTATATCTCAACCAATTCCATGATTAGATGCTTTCTCAACTTGAACCTTCATTCCATAGTCCACCATAAGCTCTTAAATGCCTGTGATTAGCTCCACGAACCAAAGCCATGATTAACCTTTAGAATCCTCCTTCAATCTTGATCGGTGGTTTGACATGGTATCAGAGCAGGAGGTCCTACGTGCGAATCAATCTGGCAGCCACCTAGATAAAAAAGAAATGCACATGCTTGTCCCAGCATTTGCCTCGCATGTGAGGGGACGTGTTGGAGTATATAAATATTAATGTTATACTTTTTTTAATAGTTTAAACTTTTAGAGTAGTTGGAAGTTTAATAGAAAAGTTAATGATTTAAGAAGGGAAAAATTGGACTCTATTATATATAAGATTTATGTGGGTGAAGCAATGCTTAATAAGGTCTAGCCATTGACACGCTAACTTGAATACTTGATAGAACTCTTCTAAATTACCAATGACACTCTTTTAGATGACTAACTCGTCTTTGTTTTAGGTTTGCACAATGGATGTGTCTTCTTTAACCAGACAATTTTTTTTTCCTTTAGCCAACAATTGCTACCACATCAGAGTTAGAAACACCTGATTCAAGAAACATCAAAATGATTTTTTTTTGTTTTTTGTGGTCTTTGAAATATTGAATAACATATAACGTCTTCCTCACGGTTTTCATGAACATGTTATATAAAAACTCATTTTTTAATAATAGATTAATTGGTTTTCCCTCTTCGAATTGGTTGTTATAGATTATCTGATTTTTCTGCCATACATAACACTCCCCCACATAAACTTTATTTGTTTGCTACATATCTATCGCACTTTCCATTGCGAGAGTTCTTATAGATTCTAGGGATTATGTAGCAACTTGGACTTGTTAATGTAGTTGTGCGAACTAATGGCAATTTAACCTCTATCATACATTATGCACCAGAGATTCACTGTATCTTTTTTTTTTTTGTGGTGGGGGGGGGGGGGGGGTGGCTTTGTATAGTTTCATGGTATGTAATATTTTTCAAAAGACCACATAATAATGTTGCATGCATATCCTGATCTAAATTTTACAAAATAACACAAATATCATGGGAGGGTGTTTTCACAGTGGAGGTTTTGTGGGCTAGCATTTGTTGCACAATGGATACTCAATCATATTCATATGAGGTTGAGTGTTGGTAAGTATTCTAATAATCTAGGCCGAGTGTTGCAAAAGGGCGGTTTGCCTTCTACCACTGTGAGGTCTAACACAACTTTATCCATGCGCTATTTTCGCAACTCGAACTTTTTGACTCCGAAGTCTCAATTGAGCAACATTACCGCTGCGCCCAGGCCAAGGGCTGTAAACTGGTCTGAAATTGAGTACGCAAATATTAAAACTTGAGCAACTGGAAGGTTGAGAGAGAAGTGGGTAGGGATGTGTTAAGCTTAAGGATTGCATTTAGGGCATACATCAAGTTGCACTGCAGTTTTTTTGAGGAGTCAAAACATTCAGAATTAGCCTCTTTTTAAACTCGGGAAGAGTTTTTAAAAGACAATTTCTTTTTCTCCCATCAGAAATTCAACACTTAAAGGGCTCCATATGAGCTCAATTGAATTCAGATGTGGGGAACAAAATGCAAGTATTTAAATTAAATGAATGATGCTTTGAGATCCATTTTGATAGTGGCAATATGGGATTGAGTATGAAATACAAGAGTAGGAATTATGTAGAATGTGAAACTTTTTATGAAAACAATAATAAGTAGTATGCTCAGATATTTAATCGGACAAGTATATCATATTTGGATTGAGTGAAAATATTGTTATTACAATTATTATTACGTGCTTGCACTTCTTTGTCGGTTTTACAACATAATTGGAAAGCTACATCTAGCTAATTTTTTTTTTCCCATGTATTTCTTTTGTTTTTTTGGGTGGATTTCTTATCTGCCATTTATGTACTTTAAATTAAATACTTTATAGGAGATGTTGGGCAAGCCACACCTGAACGTAATCTGGCAGGGCATCTCAGTGTATGGTTCACAGGGTTTACTTTTACTTAAAAGAGTAAATTGTCAAAAATTGGTTCACTTATGCTTAAAGAAATTACTGCATTCATGGCTGTTCCCCTCTCTGAAGGCAAATACAATTCAGGGACGTTTAGGATTGACTTGTAGGAGTGTATTATCTTTTTATGAAAGGAGTGGCTATTACATATTCAGAAGTAGTCTTTCTCCTACTTTCTTATCTATAATTGTTTTGATCACTTTGTGTATAATGTGGATTTTTTTGCATCCTGTGTTACTTGTAGGTAATTGGATCAGGAGTAGATAGCGATAGGATTCCTGGCATTGATATAGCATTGAATGACGGGGACAAATGGATGTTTGCAAGCCATGAGGTGCTCATAACTGAAACTCCCGGACATACACGAGGTTGAATTTCACTACTTATTTCCATTTAGGAATTCTTCAAATGTACTTGGAAAACTGTTTTCAATTTTAATTTAACTGATTAAACAGATTACTTGTTCTATTACTAATTTCATTTTTTTTTGTTGTCCCTGGTCTTCCTCGGAATTCAGTTAATTATATATATTATATCCTATTAAGGGTAGACCTCACATTGAACCTGTTTGGAATTGTCATTTTTTAGGTAAAAACTTGTGGTTTCAAAAGCTTTGAAAAAAAGTCTAGTTAAAAAAAGTCTCCCAAAATCATTTGGAGTGTTTTTTAAAAACTGAAAAAATTGGAAAAGTCTGTTTGGAGTGACTTTCAAACTTTTTTGGCTTGTTTTGTGTCAAAATTAAAAAGTTAATTGTATGTATGTGTAGATTGTGTATAATAGTTTCCAAAATATGAATTTCAAATTTTTTTACGTTACTAATAATATTTTATGAATATAATAAACTAAAAGTTATGTGGGACCACTCTGAAAAGTCAGAAAAAAACCTCGTAAAATCAGCTTCTTGAATCAGCCAAGCCTTTTTAGGTCTAAAAAACTACATGCAGTGGTAAAAAAGTCAAGGTTCAAACGGACTTTACTTGTTTTACTCCAAAGCCCTTAAAAACTACCTATTTATATTAGCTCTAAATCGGTTCATTGTCTCGCATCAGTTTTGGTATGAGAGAAATTCCTAGCATGAGTTTCATTAGGTTGGCATGGTAGCATGGTTATTTACCATATTTTCCAGTTCTTCGCTAGTCAATCCAAGACGCACGTCACTTTCGTTCTTTCCATTCAATATGTCCTCTCCTCCGGTAATACGTCCTCCAGAATAAAGTGTCATAGCAACCATTTGGAGATATTATACTGATTGATACTATGACCAGTGGCGGAGCCAAAAATTCTGTCTAGGGTGGACACTTTACTTAGAAATTTTAAATTTTTTTCTCCCAATGAATAAAAATAAAATAATATATTTAAATTTTCGGCATTGTATTTGATATTTAAAGATTCATAAAATATATAAAATATCAAACGTCAATAATATAATGTATACAAATTAAAAATCAAAAAAAAAAAAAGGCTAATTACAACCCTTCACAACAAATGCAACTAACTATAGTCTTTATTGATATAATCGATCAAGCTATTAGTTATTGATCACTCATTAAGTTATTTAACCTAGTGTTCATAATCTATATAACTTTAAAAATGAGTCAAACCTGTCAAAAATTTATGTAAACGTATCTACAAGTGTTTAAAGTGTATCCAAAAGTTCATAATTATTTAGTTATATGACTATACTAATTGATAGAATAAAAAATAATAGAGTGGACACACTTAAATATATTTAAAATAATTTAAAATATACATGAATACTATTTTTTTTTTTAAATTCAGGGTGGGTTCATGCCCCCCCCCCCCCCCCCATCCTCATGTGGCTCTGCCACCAACTATGACACAAATATGCTATAAGATCCCTCGTCCCTCTCTCTCTCCACTCTTATTATTTGTCGGACTCCATATTTTTGCCAATATCTCTCATGATGTCTCAGAGCACAATTTGTGTTGAGTCCCCGGTTATAAATAATTGCACTGGCCATTTTAACACTGACGCTAACCTTCTAATGGACGTTACACAATGATAATAAAACCTAGAGGCATGATTTTTTTAAAAGATTAAAACCCCCTTAAAACTGATTATATCCACGTTTTAACTCAGATTTAAACAAATTCAAATTTTATTTGTTTTTAATGAAATTTGTCCTATTATAGACATGATTTTGACATGTTAAATGAGCTTGTTTTATTTTTTATGTTGCTAAAATTTGTTAACGCTTAATAATGGTGACTTAATTTATCAAAACGAAAGACCTCGGTTTTTTAGAATTTAAGCTTCAAATATAATTGCACACAATAAAATCTCGCAGGTCAGTTGCATGAAACCATGTAATTGGGAGTACAATTTTGCACAGGGACCTTTTGGTAGATCTAGATGGAATGGACTAAAAAATGCCAATGTGCCGACCTTCAAGGCTACAACCACCCAAATAGCACTTGTCCACCAGTGTCAATAAAGAAAATCATCTCTCTTTCCACTTATCTCTGTAATCTTCTCTCTCCTCCATCACATCAACTTGACTTCTAACCCATGGCAACCCTGGTACATGGTTACCACAATTCACTAAACCCTTAACGACCTACGATCTGGGTACATCGATCCCAAACAAGGTGGGTTTGCGATCTAAATCATCAAAATAGACGACCACAAATTATAATATTAACCCTAAATCAATTCACTTTAGAACATGTAGATATAAAATACATATTAATTGACTACATGTATATAGATTTATAACTATATGTTGTTTTAGATAATAGAAAATTAAGCACAACTATAAGATAAATGGTAACTAACTTAGTGTTTATGAATGTTTTGTAATAAATAATGTTGTATAGTAGTGAAAACGATCTACATAAGAGTTCCAAAACGAATTGCAACCCAAAATACCGTACCAACTAAACCTACCCTCATCGTATCGCATACCTAAGAAAGTGTCGTACCATGTACCCATATCCGTACCACGTACCAAAACGACCCATAATCCAAGTAACATTGCCCTAGTACACTCTTCTTTGCCTCCTCCTCCATCATTGTTGATCCATCCATTCACTTCTTCAGTAAACTCAATTCACTAGAGTGTATACGTATATATAGACATTAGACCGAGAGGATTTTACTACTGGTAACAGTGGAGAATAAGAAGGCATTGTAGGGTTTGAAAACTCGAAAGACATACATGTTAAAGGGGTGGATATAGAATTGGGTTGGGCCATAACTCAAGGGCGTCTTCAGAAGAGAGTGCATTTTATCATTGACCATTGCGAATTCTTTGCAAATTTTGAAATGCCTTTTTTTATAAAATTCATTACAAAGAACAATTGAGTGTTAGATTCAATTCTTTTAGGGGGATAGAGAGCTCTTGATTTTCGGTTGAATTTGATAGAAGAATGGGAAAAATGTTATATTCCGTTTGTTTCATATCGGGTTTGAAACAATCGTGTTACAATTTAGATTTTAAGTGTTACACGACAAAACGTGTTGCAGGTTAAATATCAGACCGTAAGGAGTATTACATGACAAACCCCTTGGCTTTTTGGAACCATGATTGAGCCTTGATATCAACTTGATAATTGTGATTTAAGTACATATTTGGGAGCTCATGGAAGGGAGTTTTGGCTACTCAAACCCTCTCAACAACTTGGGCTGAAGTTAGTTGTTAACAATTATGAGATGAAAAAATCTTATCACTTAAAATTGTTTTGCTTACCATACCTTATTTGAGTCACAGAGTTTGTATGGATTTGTCTCTAATGGATTAAACTCTAGTCTCGTGGGTTTGAGCTTTGTCCTTTGAAAGGGGGAGAAAGAGCAATTGTAAGTTTGTAACTATCAAAACATTGGGACCGGAGGGATTTGTGTGCGAACATAATAATTTGAAAGAAAGTCAGAACGTGTTTTATTATAACCACGAAAGTAAAGTTATTATTGTTAAGATATGAAGAGAGAAAGAAGGGGAAAAAGTAGAAATGAAGAGAAAGTTTGAATGAATGTAGTGGCTGTTGAAACAGAGTCCCAAAAAATCAGATTATAGTTATCTCCTTTAGCTCCATATATTTATAATAGTAAGACTACAAGTACATAAATACCCCTCATTACTATAAGCCATCTCTTAACACTCCACTTTAAGTTGGAGTATAGATATCTCTTATGTCCATCTTACAAACAATGGGATGAAAAACCTTACTACTAAGTCCTTTAGTGAAAAAACTGCCAATTGATCTCTTGATTTCACAAAAAGTATACAAACCCCTTTTTTAGTTTCTCTTTGATAAAATGTCTGTCAATCTCAATATGTCTGGTTTTGTCATGCTGAACTGAATTATGAGTAATCAATAATAGTCTTATTGTTACAATACAACTTCATAGGCACATCAATCAAAATTCCTAGGTATTAAAGCCACATAAGTTTACAAACGCCATGAGCCATAGCTCTATACTCTGCTTTAGCATTGGACTTGGCCACCAGATACTGTTTTTTACGACACAAGTAACTGGATTTTCTCCTACAAAAGTGCAATATCCAGAGGAAGATCTCCTATCATCAATTGAGCTTGCCAATCAGTATCACTGAATGCCTCTAACCTCAAGTGGCCATGGTTAGAGAAGGACATGCCTGTTTCTAGAGCAGACGTAAGATACCTCGTAATTTTGTAAGTAGTATCTAAGTGCACTGTACAAAGGTCATGCATAAACTGGCTAACAACCCCCACCGCATAAGCAATATTTGGCCGACTATGAGCTAAGTATATCAATCTCCCTATTAGTTGTTGGTACATTTCTTTATCCACATGGTCACCTACGCCACTGCTCAGTCTATGATTAGCCTCAGTTGGTGTGTCTGCTGGGCTACATCCCAACATGCTAGTCTCTTCAAGTAGGTTAAGAACGTACTTTCTCTTAGATATATAGATGTTGTTATTAGATCTAGTAACCTCAATTCCTAGAAAGTACTTCAATAGACCTAAATCTTTGATTTCAAACTCCATTGTCTGGTATAATTTTAGGTGAGACATCTCCGTCATATCATTATCAGTAACCACTATGTCATCCACATAAACAATGAGAACAGTAATTTTATCACCATTATGTTTGAGAAACATGGTGTGGTTTGCATTACTTTGCTTGTAGCCAAACCCAATATTGCTTTGAGAAATCGCCTAAACCAAGTTCTAAGATACTATTTCAAGCCATAAAATGCTTTCCTCTATTTGCGTATCTTTCCAACAGTAGAATGATAAAACAAACCTGGTGGAATATCTATATCAACCTTTTCCTCCAAGTCGCCATAAAGGAATGCATTCTTCACATCTAGTTATGTAAGGACCAATCCATATTAGTGGCACAAAAAAAAAAAAAAGTGGCACAAGAAAGAAGAGTATAATTGGAATTCATCTTCACAACATGTGCAAATGTCTCCTAGTAGTCAATGCCATAAGTCTGAGTAAAAGCTTTGGCAATCAACCTTGCTTTATATCTTTCAATTGGTCCATTTGCTTTTTGTTTAATAATAAAGACTCATTTACAACCTACAAGTCTCTTCCCAGTTGAAAGTGAAAGTTTCTCAAGTATCATTCTTGCTTAGAGCTTTCATTTCCTCTACCATAACTTCTTTTTTCTTAGGATTTGCAAAAGCTTCTTTCTAACCCTGTGGAATAGATGCAGAAGATAAAGACGAAACAAACACGATACGAAGAGGACAAGGTGTTATAAGAAACAAAGTTAGAAATTGGATGTTGAGTGTAAGATCTCACACCCTAGGAAGAGAACAATTATCCACATCTATAACAAGAGATGGAGACTTATGGGGTCCTTTGATAACGTTTTCGTTTTCGCGACTTCAAAACAATAAAAAACAGAGACAATTTTTGTCTCTGTTTTTGGATAAATACGGAAATAGAAAACATGTTTGAGTGTCATTTTTATCTATCAAATTATGAGAATAAGAGACAAAAGACATGTTTGGTAACTACTTCACGTTTTATCCTAAATATGCTTTATAATATATTATACAACAAAATACAAATCTAAAAATTCCTTAAACCAAAACATCCACTAATTCATCAAAGAACACCTAAATAAAGATAATTAGATTACATAAGTCACTACTCATACTAAAATCGGGTGGTCTGATGACTATACTACGAATTCACAAATGCAACATGGATCAAGGTGTACAAGTAAATAAATCCAAGTAATTAATAAAGGCAAGCAACATGTACCCACCCCCTGCAATTCTTTGCTCACCAAAAACCACCCCCTGCAGTTCATTCCACACCAAAACCCACCCCCTGCTAGTCATTCCTCACGAAAATCTACCCCTTGCAAGTCCCCCACCCCCTGCAATTTAAAGGTTTACGGGTATGAATTTGTTGTTCAAGAAACTTAACATGTACTGTATTAAGTTAATATGAGAATTGAGGTCGTAGCTACTGAGGAATAAATGGAATTTCATCAATTTTTCGAATATATTGAAGCTTTGAATATATAACACAAGATTTTTTTTCATCAATTTTTTGAATATATACATGCTTCACAGGAATAAATGGCCTGGTCTGACTATTTGGTTTCGTGGGTATTCAAGATTTCATTTTCTTCCGAATTTTGAATCAACAAATCAGTGACTCAAAAAAATCTGCAAAGTAGATAAAGCTAGTATATTGCTTAGACATACCAATTAAAACCCTAACAAAAAAAAAAAAAAAGACTATTAACCAGAAATATTCACTTTACACAATGACATATAAATCTAGTGAAGCTTCATACACAATGTTTCTGAGTAAGAAATCACGTGCAGTAATGGCTATTAACCAGAAGGTCATTAAGAAATCTTAATGACCTTTGTCTTTCTGAGTAAGAAATCACGTGCTTCACATAGAGAAGAAAGAATGTGAAGCATTGGCAAACGAACACGGAGAGAGAGAGAGAGAGAGAGAGAGAGACAAAGAGAGAAAAAAAAATACAGATCTATGTATATTGTGGTAAAAAAAATACAGATTAAACAAAAAAAAAATGGAAGCTCTATGCATATATGTACAAATAAAACAAAAAAAAGGGGTTGTCATGTACAGATCTATGTAGATCTATGCATATATGTACAGATCTATGTATATATATACATATATCTATAAAAGTAAAGGGATTACACTTACCTTCACAGCGAAAGGAAGCTCCTTCTTCGTCGATCTGTGATTAGAAGCCCCTTCTTCTTGAGGTAAGCCTTCTTCGTCGATCTGTGAGTGGTGCTGAGAGAGCTCGCTGAGATAGAAGAGAAGAGAAGAGAGGGGCTAAGACTGAGAAGAGAAGAGAAGAGAGGGACTGAGACAGAGAAGAGAAGAGAGTAGCTGAGGGGGCTTGAGTCGTCTGTGTTATGTGAGGACCAAATGACAATAAGACCCCATATTTATACTCTCATATGAAGTGGTATTTTGTGGCTAAGAGAACTCGAAGTTGAGACCTCATTTATACCAACCTCGCGTGTTTTGTGTTTCGCGTGTTTCCTAGAACACAAATTTTTTGTTCCCATTTTTTTGTCTTTGTCTCTAAAACAACTAATATAAAACAAAAACAAAAACAAAAACAATACCAAAACATATTTTTATTTTCATTTTTGACAAAAATTGAGAACAAAAACACAAAACACAGGACAAAAACAGTTACCAAATAGCCCTTTATCTTTTGAAGCCTCTGTGAGAGAATCCGAAACTGGAGTTGGGGATACCAATTGACTTGGTGACACATGGATGATCTGCCCTTTTGTACGTCGAGAATAAGTCTGAAGATTAGGTCTATCCAACCGTTCACCAATATTTTGTTCTTTTTCAGTACACTTGTCTTTCTCCTCCTCACCAGTATATTCGTCTTCCTCCCCCTCACCCCAAACAATCTCTCTTGACAAAGGAAGACAAAATGAGAGCTCCTCTCATTGCCTCTCTCCTCATTATCAATCTCCTCCTAAAGAGAGGACTGAGATAAAGTAAAGTAGGGTTCGGTCTCACGAAATGTGACATCCATGCTAACATATTCTTTGTGAGACCGAGGATCATAACATCTGTAACCTTGCTGAGTCAAAGTATCGAACAAAGACACAACGCACATCCTTAGGATCGAGTTTGCCTCGAGAATGAGGCGAGACATGAATAAAACAAGTACACCCAAATACCTTGGGAGAAAAAGAGGAAGGAGAAAGGGACCTGGGGAGAAGTTCAAGAGAAACCTTAAATTGATGAACACTAGAGGGTGTGCGATTAAATAAGATATGCAGCAGTAAGAAACAACATCCCCTCAAAAGGTGCTGAGAACATTCATAGTGAACATAAGAGCACGACCAATCTCAACCGGGCGCTCAATAACTCCATTTTGTTTCGGAGTGCTTGCACAACTTATCGGATAAAGAATACCATAACCATGCTCTTGAAGGTATGCTCGAAATTCATGATCAATATATTCAGTCCCATTATCACTCCTAAAGGTTTTAATGGTAGTATCAATTTGGTTAGTATGAAAAGCTTTAAAGTAGGAAAATACTTCATTCTTGGGTCAAAGTAAATACACCCAGTAACATGAGAATAACAATCGATGAATGTAACAAACCAACGATAACTAGAACGAGAAACAACTCGAGAGGGGCCTTACACATCAGAATGAACAAGCATAAAAGGGAAAATCACTTCTTTTATTAATGGAAATATAACATGAACGTATATGCAAACTCATAACCATCACAAACAAAACTACTCCTATAACATGATTTAATTAACATATGAAAAAGTTTCTCCAAAATACCAAAGGAAGGATTGTCCTAAACGGCCGTGCCACTGAAATAAGAGTGAAAAAGGAGACGCAATATCCACTTGTAGAGCCTGACCCAAAAGGCAACGTTGATAAAGATGCATCATCCAACAGATATAAACCACCATGTACTCTACCACTGCCAACCATTTTCTCTGTTTGCAGTCTGAAACACACAATGAGTGGGAAAAATGTTACAGGGAAGTTTAAGGAATTAGTAAGACGACTAACAAAGAGTAAATTAGTAGAAAAGTTTGGAACATGAAGAACAAATGAAAGAGAAATGGAGGGAGAGCACTGGACAAACCCTTTTCCAGAAACAGAGGAAAAAAGGCATTAGCAACTAGAGGATAATAGTACTTGGTACTTTTTTCAAAAGTTGTTATAAAAAATGGGATCTGTTATATTTCTGTTTAATTTCATGAGATTTGCACTAAATATATATTTTTCATCTTAAATGCGAGCAGGACACATTAGCTTCTACTTTCCAGGATCAAGGTCAATTTTTACCGGAGACACTTTGTTCAGCTTATCATGTGGCAAGCTTTTTGAAGGAACTCCTGAGCAGGTGTATTTACAGTTGCAGTTGTGTTCAACTTGTCATGTAGCTTCTTTCTGTAGTTTATATTGATTTCTTTTAAACTGGTCACACTTTGTGTGTTTAGATGGATCTCTTTGGAATTAAAAAAATTGGTATTACGCTATTTGTCGATTGTTGACATCATCTGTTTGTCTGTATAATGGTTTCAGTGATATTGCCATCTATGATCTTTATCTAAAGAAGGTAGAGTGTGTATGCTAGTGGCACTGTAGAATATATTAAGAGAAATCATAATGGTAACCTCTGTCAAATCACCTGAATTAGGCTTTATTTTTCTCTATATATTCACAATTGAAGAATGTGAGATCGTAATTATTTCAATATTTGACATCACAACAGAAATTACACAGCCAGTTAAAAAAAAAAAAAAAGGAAATTACACAGATATAACCTTTATGCTTACAGTCTATTTATCAGTGTCCCGTTTCCAACGTAATTCTCTGTTTTGGTTCTACATTTTGGAAGGAATGACCACCGGACTGCACCAGTGGAGTCACTGGCTGTCTTAAAGACAGAATTGAAATAGCTAAATCAGTTTGGGCACCCTACTTCTACGATAACTTGGGGCTATTATATTCTTCAATATCTATTGAATCCTCACTCTTACTACACTTAAATATGGTTGAAATCCTTGGTTTTTTCTTTTCCTTATAGCAATTATATATATATTTTTCTCTCTGCGGGTTCATGTCGTGTCATATCTGTGTTCTGTATCCGTATCCATGCTTTTTAGTTTAAGAGGCCCGGCTTGATTTGTTGGTTCCAGTTCCTATAATCTGTATAGGAATTTTGGTAACCATGGTAGGGACTGAACATGCTCTTGCTTTGGTGGATGACTCCACGTCATGGAGATCAAGATTTTCTGTTTGAGTATGCCTTCTATTATTAGGACTACAGTTTGATTCCAGAACAGTGTCATGTTAGACATGAACACTTCAGTGCTTGCGAAGTGTGCATATAACAGACTGTAAGGAAAAGCTAAAGATGGTGAAAAGGTTCTCATATCTTTTGTCTTCAGGTCTCCTAACAATTCATTCTTTGTGTTCCAGATGTTTTCTTCCCTTACGAAGATTATGTCTTTGCCAGATGACACAAATGTGTACTGTGGGCACGAATATACACTGGTAAAGTCATGTGTGCCTTCACCATGTTATGCTCTAAATTACCCATTTACTCAATTCTCTCAAGCTCAGAGGGCTCTAATAATCTTGAATATGCTTTGACAGAGTAATTCAAAGTTTGCGTTGTCTATAGAACCTGGGAATGAAGAATTGCAGTCTTATGCTGCCCACATCGCCCATCTCCGAAATAAGGGTTTGCCAACGGTAATATCTGTTCTTTCAATGCAAACTTATTATATAGGACAGCATCTCATGTTGAGATCTTTACCTCTGTGACTTGAGTCATGTTACTATGCATTTGGTGAGAGAGCCTGCCAATCACAGAGGCAATAGAGTGTTTACAATATCAAATCTGGTTGAAATTTATATTTGTGTTTTAGTGATTGAAAGCCAAATGCCACCATTGTGGCACTTTTTAGGTGGAGTATTGTTTTACTGTGTTGATGTCTCGTGCATTTGATAGGTCATTAACCTTTGTCATTTACAGTTGTAACTAGGTACAACCTCAATTCCTCATTTTTTTGACTTAATTTAACAATTGCAATTTTTTTACTCTTCCCACACCCTCAATCTGAATGGCTTTTGTAGTCCGAAAATTGGGAGCTCTGGAATTTCAAAACAGATATTCCATTTCAACACCAGCTTTGGTTGGCCGAGGTTCATAATTGACTTTACTTGTTAACATCTGGATTCTATGTGGGCACATATATGGTGGCCTGAGGCTCAGTTTTGGTTGAGCTGACCACAGTCAACTCGTGTCTTTATTACTGAAAGCTTATTTAATATTTGCTTCAATTCCTTATGGGGCTGTTTTTATAGATGTGCAAAGTGACTTGAAACATAAAATTGACCCATGTAGGCTCATCTCAAAGCATGTTCAGTTGGATGTGCTTCACAGAGGCTTGGCCTTTGTCTGAACTTAAACCTAACTCGATTGAGTGGAGGCACTCGGCTATTTGGTAACCCCAGTTCTCACCGAGTGTCATGGTATATTTATCAAATAAGGCCATCGGAGTGTTATCTGTTTAACATGGTTTTTACCTGTGTGTCGTTTACCATCTTTTCTCCTGTTGAATGTCTGCATGTTTAAATTTCTCTTTGATTATGTCTATGGTTGTGTTCTTTTAGATACCTACTTTGCTAAAGAAGGAGAAGTCATGTAATCCATTCCTTCGCACTTCAAGTATGGAAATCAGGCAGTCATTAAACATTCCAGCCACCGCAAATGATGCAGAAGCCTTCGGTGTCATCCGTCGTGCCAAGGATAACTTCTAGGATACGACTTATCTTATCGCTATGTAGATTCAATTCTTCTTTTACCATATTTTGAGAAAGCATGCTTTCTTGAAAAGAATGTAGTTTGGTAACTAAGTAATGCTACGGTATTCTGGTTAAAAAGCTATAAAAACCTGTTTGTATAGGAGAAGTGAGTCCATCCGTCTGCAATAAATGACATTCAGATTCATAGCCTCTATGTATACTTTCCTCCTTGTTTTGGCTGTTTTGATCTGCTAAAGTTCACTGTTCGGAAAAAAGAAAAGAAAAGAAAAAAAGATCTGCTAAAGTTCTCAAGTGCAGTTGTTCAATATTCAGTTCTTTGAGAAAATTCTTATGAACAAATCCTACAGCTGGCTTGATAATGCTCTTGTGGATTAGGTACTGTTTGGATGACTTAAAAACGTTCTTTTTATCCTTACAATTGAGCTTTGACAATGTTATCATAAAGCACAATAAAGACCAAGATTATTTAGATTTGACCTTGTACGATTTATAGTTTAACCTTTTAACTACATTATTTAGATTTGACCATCTACAATGCAGTTGAAAGCTTGAAGCTACGTTTCTAGTAAGATTCGATCTCAGATTGTGTCTGGCATGAACAACGATTTAGAAAAGTCACTTTGCTCCAAGAATCCATACAAGTTGAAAGCATTTGCTGTGGAAAGTTGATGGATTGGTTGACCAAACAAGTTTTTCCTTCGTCTCCAATATTTCCCAGACTTGGATTGTTTAGTCATGTAGTACCATCTAACCTTCCCAATCCATGATTTACCCATGAATAACTTTTGGAGGTTGAAACCACTTTGAGTAGGAATACCCATTTGCAACGGCACCCATGAGACTTTGATACGATCCGTTAACATGGTTAGTAAGTAGGTTGGGTAGTATAAACATATTGAGTTTGTATGAAATATGGAATATTTCTTTTTGACACACAAATCTTGTTTTAACGGCTATTATATTTAAAATCGAACTGAATGATTTTTGTATTTTATTTTTCTATGCTGCCGATCAAATATATTCCTAATTTATAAGGGTTATGTAGTGGGTTTGATCACAAGAAAAGTTCTAATTCTGGAATTTCGGGTTCATGAGTTGTTTTTATCAAATTCAATATGACACAAACTTGTTACAATCTAAAATAATACGATTCGAATATGATACGACTCGATTATCACTCCTCATTTTTAGGGACCCCAGATATGGGTGCGGTGGGGAGGCCGACCCAAGAAAAACTAAAGAAAATTCTCTCCATCTGAACCAATAGCACTAGCCAAGAAGCTGGCTGTCACACTTAACAATTCAGCTATTATCTCTATAGTCCAAACCCACAATGCATAGAAGTTCTTCCTCCTATATTTATTTTCAACCATTAACTGTAGAAGTTGGTACTATTTTGAAGTAGGTCACCCACTGAGCTTGATCATTTTCTTTGGGAAATGATCAACCGTCTCCCTAAGAGTTTGTAAAATCTTTAGTTTACCGCTTAAAGATTGTTTGAATCTTAATTTGTACTCTCAAAAATCAAAAATCTCAATTTAGACTCTAAATGTGAGGGGGTCTAAATGATTAAGTAACAAGTATGAGAGAATGTAGGTGTGATTTATCCATTTAGTTTTAAATAGTAAATTGACGGCTGTTAGTTTCAGGTGTACACTGATACAAATTTCTATCTTTGAGGGTACAAATTGAGATTGAACGATCTTTTGGGATGCAATTTATAATTAACACTAAAAATTAGGGTAAAAAGTAAAAATCATAGTTGGTTCCTAAACTTTGTTCTTGGTTTCAATTTAGTCTCTAAATTATAAATTTTATCTCAATTAAATCATTCCATCCATTTCCACCATTAAATCACGGTGAAATGGATTAGATTGGGCTAGTCTCAGTTAATCTAGCGATGAAAATTAATGGAAGGATTTAATTAATATGAAATTGATAGTTGATCAGGAATTATTAAATTGAGACAATTAAAAATTTATAGACCTAATTAGTACTAAAAGTAGAGTTTAAGGACCAGCTATGATTTTAATCTAAAAATTACAGATCTCACATGGTACCCTATGTTTTCTTTTCATGATGATAGCTACATGTCTCTAAATTTTATTTAAATAGTAGCAATGTACTCTAGAAGCAAAACACCGTTTGTTTTTCATACATGGCATCTATTGTGTGACGGACAAAAAAAAAAAAAAACATGTTGCTCCGTGCTTCTCGGACATATTGTTATCATTTAATTAAATTTAGTGTGCAATCGAATTTTTTTTAATTTTAAAGTGATAGAGTAGATATTTAAAAAAATTATCTCCTGCGATTAATTAATGCCATCAAATCATTATTTCTTTTAAAGAACTGTTTCACAAATTAATGATATATACTTGTTACATTATATTTCATGGGTTTCGCTTCTTAAAACCAAAATAGAATTATTTGGTTTAAGAATATCTATACCAATAAGGAGGCCATACTTACAAGTCCTAGATAGAGAGAAAATGGTGCATTTAATATAGCTATATCATAATGTTTAAGTTGTGGAGAAGTCTATGGTACCCAAAAAAAATTTGATACAAATTTGAGTCTATCTATTTTTACTCAAATTTGAGTTAGCATTTGAGTAAAAAATTTCATTTGATACAAAGGGTTCGAATGGACAAACTCAAACTTAAAGAAAGACAAACTCAAATTTAAAAGTGGGTGAAGTATGACTATTAGATCTTTAAAGTAGAATGAAATCTTAGAGTATCTCCAACAATGATTCAATTTTTTATTCAAATTTAAATTAACATTTGAGTAAAAAACTTGATTTGATACAAAGAGCTACAATGGATAACCTCAAATTTAAAGAAGGAGAAACTCAAATTTAATTGAGGGCAAACCCAAATTTAAAAGAGAGTAAATATGACCATTGAATCTTTAAAAGAGAGTGAAATATCACCATTAAATATTTGAGTAAAGATTTGAGTGTCCCTTGATTTGTATATAAAATAAGTTTTCCTTGATTTGATATAAGTTTGAGTCAAATGTTGGAACACATATTTTAGGATTTTTTACTCAAATTTAAATTTGATTCTACATTTAAGTCAGGGTTGGAGATGCTCTCACTATTGGTGATTTGAGTAAAAGTTTGAGTCTCCCTTAATTTGATTAAAAATTTGAGTATCTTTTAATTTGATGTATTTAGATATAGGATTGGAAAAAGTTTTTAAACATTATTTACTCAAATTTAAATTTGGGTCTAAAAAAAGGTAAGAGTTGGAGAAGCTCTAAGACCATCTCAAAAGGAGACTCATACCCTTACCCAAATTTAAGTAAAAAACTTGATTTGGTATGAGTCTTTCCACTTGATAAACCCATTTTTAGACTCCAATCTTTTTAAAAAATTCTCATCTTATCCCAAGAGTCATTTTCTTTCATTTTTGCCTCCAAATCTTTTTTTACTCCTTTTTCTCTTTTTCTTTCCCTCCAAAACCTTCTTTCCCCTCAATTTTTCACTCCCTCCAAATTTCATTCCTTACTTATTTTTACCTACCATTTTAACTATTCCCTCCAAATTTTAGTCAATATTTCCTATAAATAACTTATATCATTCACAAAAAATTTCAACATTCTCAATAGTTTTGAATCCTTTCAAAAGTTCTTTGCTCTCTTCATTTTCATCCTCCTCTTCCTCATCTTCTTCATCCGATGACCATGAAATTAGCTTTTGTTGTAGCTCTTTATGAGACAAACAATGCCACAATGATGGAAATATTAAGAGAAGAGGTAGAACTACCAAACAAACATGATGGTTTGTTCTTGGCCGAAAATACATTTTTTTTTAATTTTTAATATTAGTTTTTATTATTAATTTTTTGGGGATAGGAGAGAGGAGGGGGGACTTGAAACATTGACCTCAAGAAGACAAAACATTCATAAGGTAATGAGTAGCATTGACCGAAAATACATTCGTCGAGAAAGAGAAAAGAATCATAAGCGACTGTTCGTTGATTATTTTGCTGAAAATCCAATTTATCCACCTTCAACATTTCGGAGGTGCTTCCGAATGTCATGTGATCTTTTTATGCGCATTCTCAATGCTATTGAAGCACACAATCTTTATTATGTTCAAAAAGAGGATGTATGTCATGTTATTGGATTGTCACCCCTTCAAAATATGAAACCCTCAATTAGAATGCTCACGTATGGAATGCTAGTTGATGCTGTGGATAATTATGTGAGAATTGGGAAAAACACTTCAATCTTAAGTTTTAAAATTTTTTGTCAATCAATTATTGAAGTTTTTAGAGATGAGCAAGGATTGAAATGTCGTGTCGAAACGTTCGAAAAGTTTCAGAATTTCAGTACACCGATACGAAACATGAGTTGAATCCCAAAATTCAAAAGTTTCGGTTGAAATGTCACTGTTTCGGACCGTTTCGACGAAATAGTGTATAAATTCACTTCACTCCAGGCCAAAAGAAAAAAAAAAGAAACTCTGAGAAAGTTAAGATTCCACAAGTCAAATCTCAGAATTCACAAGTCCTCCAAACCAAAAAAATAAAAAAAAGGGAAAAAATAGAGATCACAGAAATCTCATATTTTCTCAGAAATCACATGTCCGGATCCAGGTCTTCTAAGCAAAAAAAAAAAAAAAACAGAGAGAAGAGAGAGAGAAATGCACCAGACGAAATCGAAGAGACAAAGAGAAAGAAAGACACATACATACTATAGACCAGAAATTAAAGGAGAAGACTTCATTAACTTACCTCACTGAGTTCAGATTTGAGTAGATCCAACCATTTTCCACGAAGATCTAGGGCTTGGGAGTTGGGAGTCTCGTCTTTATCACTGCAAGCTGCAACCACTAGCTACCAGCACCAGGTATGTTTATTTTTTTTTCTTCTTCTTCTCTCTCTCTCTCTCCGGCACCGACATCGCCCATCGCTATCTCCTCTCTGTCTTTTCTCTGTCTCTGTATGTGTTCGTTCGTGGGTCACGACTGTGCTGGTCTTTTGCCTTATATATATATATATATATTTTTTTTTTTTGTTATACTATGAAAAATTACATTTAATACCCCACTGCATTATAACTTTTTACTTTTAAGTATACATAAGTACCATTAATTTAATTTGATACCCTTCATTATTTTTTTTCCTTTTTGTAATTATTTGTTAAATTGGTATATTAAATAATTGCAAGTCATTTTATTAATTATAACTTATTTGTTAAATATCTAGAATCAAGTATTTATGTGTGTACAAATTGTGTACACAATGATTTTAATATTAATAAAATAATATTATTTATTAATTTGAAGATACAATTTAAATTAATAAATTAGTATTATAATAATATCTTGCACAAATTAATATTATAATAACATGCCGCACTTAGTATTATTAATTAGTAAATTAATATTATAATAAAATAGTATTAAGTGATTTCTGCCTCATGTCAAACCTTTTTTTCCCTCCAATTTAAAGTTATTCTTGTATAAATGAATGTTAACCCAATAAATATATTAAATTAATCAATTATTTAACTTATCTTTATAAATAAATAGATTGTATTTGTGTTTTCTCATATTTTCATATTTTTTCTACGTTTTCATTGCGTTTCAGAAACGTTTCCGTTTTTTAGCTGACAAAAAAATAGTACTTCGAAATGATATTTCAATCATTGGAGATGAGTGCCTAAGATCTCCAAGGAAAGATGATATTGCTAGATTACTTGCTAGTAGAAAGGTTCCTGGGTTTCGTGGAATGTTGGGAAGCCAAGATTGCATGCACTGAGAATGAAAAAAACTATCCAACTACATGGCAAAGTCAATATTGCGGTTATATAAAAAAACCTACTATAATTCTCAAAGTTGTATGTGACGTCTCAAAATCTGGGTGTTCGTAATTACTCCGTTGATCACTCATCAACCTGCGAAATACTCATGGATACCGTGTAACTCAATACCACGCCGTTATGCCCCATTTACCGAGATCCATAATTTAACAAAATTTGAATAGTCTCATCTGTATGAAGAGTTCTACCCAAAACACAACCTGTGCAATCATACAACATTGATCACATCAGGTCCATTTATCCATATTCATATAACAACATGCAATTTTATATTAAAAGTAGTCCATATGAATTTGATTACAATCTTTTACATACATTATATGCTCAAAAACTAATTGTCATCTTAGTTTTACAAAAGCATAGTTTAAAAACCATATTTCGACTTTTTTTCATCAATGAGGGCCCGAATGAGAGCCGTTCACCGGTGAATGTCCCGTACCTGAAATATTATCCCCATAAAGGGTGAGTCACGCTCAATAGGGTATCTCTTAAAGAGGCTATTCTCCAACCTAAATGCATATGAAATGCTGACATGCAATTCACAAGCAACAATCACTCAATTTAAGAATATACAATTCAACAATGAAATCCTCAATGTCAAGCCATGATATGAGGTGAGACACACATATAACTCAACCCGAGCCTTTACCGGCTCCCTCAATACATGCAATGCCATGCATATAAATCTGGACATTCCAAGCCCCCGCTATTGATGTTACACATCCAATGACCTTTTTAAATCTCGAGTCTTTCTTGAGGTGGATATTTATGGACTCACACCAACGGGCACCCAACCGACACGGTATTAATGGACTTCCACCAACGGCTCCGCGTACACCGACACTCTTTATGGACTTAATACCAACGGAGTACGTATCCGAATCACCGGGTCTTGCACCCGAGGGAGAATTTGGCCCTTCTTGCTAATCCCGACCTATTTTTAATGCAAACCGTGCGACTGAATTGAACCACGGTCCAACTATCCCAAACCCACGTATTATTCACCAAGAATGGTGTTTAATCAAACCATGCACACACACCCACACTCATGTCAAACGCCCACGAATGTGATGCTACCCGTGTATATGCAATATAAATGTACAATTGTATTTTATGTCATTATGCAACTAGGATCTCAATTGCAATTACAATACCATGTTCAATATGTCATGAACACATTATGAACAATTCAATATCCAACAACCCTTTTTCCATGGTAAATTACATCATAAGCATATAACCACCATAAACAACCTCAATGTCAATATATCATATGCATATACCAACACCTACCAACATCAAATTTCAAACATGTTATAACATAATCAATGCAAATAACACACTTAATCCAAATAGACATTTTATCAAATACCTTGAAGACACAAAATTATGTAACACATATTATGCCCAAATAATCACATATCTTAAGAAATCACAACAAGTAATTTCTACATATCCAATTCATGCTAGAATTGATTTTAACTATTCTAAATACCCACTTCTCACATTTCAAGTATCATAAGTAAGTGCTAAACATGAGATTACATCTCTAACACTCTACCCCTTCCATATATATTCCAAGTATGTTATAATATAATCAATGTAAATAACACACTTAATCCAAATAGGCATTTTATCAAACACCTCAAGACACAAAATTATGCAACACATATTATGCCCAAATGATCACATCTCTCGAGAAATCACAACAAGTAATTTTTACATACCCAATTCATATTATAATTGATTTTAAACATTCTTAATACCTATTTTTCACATTTCAAGTACCTACATTTTTCATGAATTTATCAAACAAGTAAATTCTAAAAACTCAATTCATATAAGATTGGTTTAACATATTTCTATACTCATTTCCCACACTTTATTTACACTAGGAGTACATTAAACAAGAGAATTCATCTCAAGTCATGTTACCCATATCATATGGAACCCTATGTTGAAAATAAACCTAATTAAGAAAAGAACCCTACCTCTTGAAGCGTAAAACAACGGTAAGAAGCTCCAAGAACCCGAAACAAGCTCTAATCCAAGCTTTTCCCAAAATCCTGTCCGTATAATTTCACCTAAATCCAACATTCATGGTATAATTTTGTAGCCCTCGATGAGGAGAACAATTTTCGCTCTTGGCTTGAGTCGATTCGAGCAACGTAGAGAGAAGGTAGAGCTTCCCTCTCTTCTTTTGAGTTTTTGGATAATCTGATGGATATAGAGAGAAATCTGATTTTTCTCTCCTATTTATACCCTTTAAATGGTTGGTCCTTATCGTGTCACACGTTCTCCATTCCCGGGTCCAATTTCGTCCCAAACGATTAAATTTCATTCCGGTTCAAGTTCAAAATATTTTTATATGAACTTCCTTTAAATTATTTTTCAATTTTCAAAATTTTATTTCATATCTTGTTCTTAGATCACACGATATTCGATCGCCTCGTAAAACGCAAAAAACTGATTGTCTCAGAATTCAACGAAATTGACTGGGTAACTAGATTTCGTGAGACGAATCCAACGGTGAATTCTATTTAGTCATCCGTATTCTAGAAAAATTCGGATTTTCAACCCGTACTGTAGTGACAAATTATTGTTTTGCCATTTTTCACAAAAAATCAAATTTACCCGAGTTTTACACTGTAGCTTCTTATGACTTGTGGATCTAGCATGCTTTCTTTGGAATGACTGGATGTCACAATGATCTCAATATCTTGGATCGTTTTACTCTTTTTTCTAAGCTTGTCCAAGGTCGAGCCCCTTCTGCTAATTACTGTATTAATGGGTAGACCAACAACATGGCTATTATCTTGCTGATGCTATATATTCTACATGGGCAACATTGATTTAGATTATTTTCTCTCTACAAGGAGCAAAGATACAACATTTTGTTATGATGCCAGAGTTAGCGATCAAGATGTGGAGCGAGCATTTGACGTTCTCCAAGCTAGATTTACAATTGTATGTAGACCAACAAGATTTTGGGATCCTACAACATTTGGGGAACCGTCGATAGCAGTTTTGCGAGAATATAACAATGACTTTGAATCCTTCATGGCTCGTCATGTAAGAATTAGAGACAAGAATGCTTATCATGCCCTTCGTAATGACTTAATTGAGCATTTGTGCCAACGTCATGGAGGGATGTAACTTTTATTTACTTGTTTACCTAACAATGTACTGCAACAAAGTTTCAAGCAAACACTAAGAATTGTGAAGCAACAAAATAAGATTGCCACACAATGAACAATTAGTTACATAATAATTCAAAAGTTACAAAGAGTCCCAAAGATTTGCTCTCAAAAATTACAAAGAGTTCCATGCATTGGACTTCAAAAATTCCATTGAAAATAGATCATTGATGCATTGTTTCTATGATTGTAGTTTGATGTAACCCCTCTAACCTATTAAAGCAAATGTAGGATGTGAAAAAACAAGAAAACCAAATACATGCTTGTGCATAGCATCAAATATGAGCATTACATAGAAACCAAAAACATATTTGCAAGGTTACCTCTCCAGCTCTACCAATTGGTGTATTGAATTTAAAACTTGCTAGCACTTTGTCGATCAATCATCTGTCTTTGAAGCTCCTCATAATATGAGCTTTGCATAGGAGTTAAAATGGTCATATCCATTGACATGATTTTATGGTCCTCCTTTTGTTGTTCTCTTTCACTCATCATTACTAACATTTGTAGTTGGGTTTCCTTAGTCCTAGACTTTTCTTACGATCTTGTCTTTTGTTGATCATGTTAAATAGCTCGATCGGACATACTTGTCAACATTTCAATAAGTTTAGTTTGATTGAATGCTATGTCATCAAACCTAGCATCATGAATTATCATCTTCTTTCTTGATTCTTTCTTAGCCTTACTACCAATGGGTCTTTTGAGTTCTATATTGAAGGTTGTTTGTCTATGTCAAAGTTGAGGGATGCTGGAGTCGAAGAAGTGGAAGGAGTTGAAGGCGATGAAATAGGTCTCTTGAACTACATTCTAAGTTCATCCACTTACAATTGTGGCACAATATTTCCCAACATGTATCAAATGTAAAGTACTTTTTTTTAATACCATGATACATGCGTTTGGCTTCGGCAATCTAAAATATGAAAAGAATAAATATTATAAACTACAATTATAGAAAACTTCATATTTTTTTTGTTCAAAATAATTACCTTATTAGCTTCCCCAATTCCACTTTGTTGTCTCATTTGTACTTGCTCTAGAAAACCATAAAACTTGTTCACTGCCTTTTGAATCAAAGATCAACGGTGTTACCCAACGATCAACGATCCTAGAACACCGCCTTACTTTGGGTGTTACCCGAAACCGAATCTTGGGATACAACCAACCAAGCTCTACAAAGTGCTTCATCTTCCAACATACTAAAAGCTTTTCCATGAACAGGAGCACTTTGAGAAATAATTTCTAGTCCATGTCATTCCTCTAAACTTGGAGAATTCTCAAATAGTTCAGGCAAATCAATGTAAACATACTGCCTTGAATAAATGCTTAGCCAACAATATAACCAAAACAAATACATGGCAATAAATTCAATCAACCAAATGTGAAGATACTGCCTTGAAGCACAATTCAATTAATAAGAAAATCAACGTAAATTCAATCAACCAAACCAAATGGTGACACTACCGAATTCAATAAACCAAAGCAAGTCATGAAGTCCATATAAAAACAACACATATTTCCCATTCCACATATTTTGCCCAAACCAAATGACGACGGTACCAAATTCAATAAACAACGCAAATCAATGAAATCCATATAAAAACAATAGATTTTTCCATTCCACCGAATACAAGAAATAGAAGAAACTCATTCAACAAATTCCCCCATTTTAGCTTTTTTTACCTATACCGAATGAGGTGGTGATGTTGCCGCCGGGAATTCCCACCTGAAAGTGCCTAAACTAATTAAAAATCCTTGCAATATATATATATATATATATCTGTGTCTGTATGTGTATAGAGGACCAAAGATGAGTGAGCAGTGAAGAGAGGTGCAGAGAGAGAGAGAGAGAGAGAGAGAGAGAGAAAGAAGGAGGGGGTTGAAGTAAAAGTGGGAGTAGATAGGGTTCTGAATTGGTGTAGCATAAAAATAGATAAGGAAATGACGATAATGGATTTTGGATTTTGTGGAATTTACGGCAATGGCGTGTGAAAGAGTTTCCAAAAATGTTAGAAAAATGGTTTTAAATTTAGGGGTGGCAATCGAGTCGTGTTGTGTCGGATTCGTGTCGTGTCAAACATTAGTCGTGTCAAACATTAGTCAATCCTAACCCAACCCATTTAACTTATCGTGTCGTGTCGAGTTGACTTGTTTATTTTTGTGTCGTGTTCGTGTTCATATTCGTGTTGACCCACATAAATTTTGAATAAAAAATTTAACGCTAAGATTTTATTTTCACTTAATTGAGTCTCTCCTATTACTTTTTCTACAAACTAAAAATTAACTTCATAATAATAATAATAATAATAATAAGTGATGATGTTATTTCACGTGAATGAGCAACGAGATAGGGTTCAATTGTATGAGATGGATCTGAGCTGCAAGGCTCTTGAATTGGTGGATGAATGTTCTGGTCAACCGAGGTGTAGTGTGTGTAATATGGTGGGAATATAGTGGTTCACCGGCTGATGAGCGCGGCTAGTCCACTCTCTAATGGAGACTCTTGCTCCTTTTTCTTTATTGATGATTTTGGAATGCTTACAAAGGGTTTTTCATGTAACTTCCGTCCCCCCTCTGGTTGGGGAGATGTACAGTACTTATAATGATATTCCCAACCCTCAAGGATCTCTACCGAGATCCTTGCCCTTTATTCATGGGATTCCCCTTAATTTAGGGAAGGGATCCTGGCCAATCAAGAGTTTTATGCCTGGGAGGTTGCTTGGTTTCTGTTTTGGAGGTACCAGCTGTCATTTACCCACCTCCCCTATTGATTCGGCTATTATTTCGGGTGGGAGAGCCAGAGCTCTGGTCTTCTGAGATCTGGAGTTCCGAACTAACCTCCCGATCTGACCTCATGGGCTGATCTCACACTTAGAACTAATTTTGGGTACCATCAGTTGCCCCCTGCCCCTAACCCAAGTGGACTTGGGCAGGGGCTGAACAGAGGTCTGGCTATAGCTGACTTCTAGTTGCCGACCTTGGTTCTCGTGCAAACAAGTTTTTGACGATTACAGGTAATCATTTTCTTTCCTTGTTTCCCGCGTATGTTCTCCACTCTGTGCAGTTGGCTTTAAATGCCTTTGAATTGACACTAACGACCACTTTTCCCTCTTGAATCCTCCAGCCAAGCCTTTCATCTTCCATCTTCTTCGTAGATTCAGACTTCCCCCAATCCTTCGGCGAATTTAGGGTTTTGCTGAAACTCGTCTTCCTTTAAATTGGTGTGTGTGGCTTGCTCGCTCCGAACTTTGGCTTGCTGTTCGTCTTTGATTAGGTACGTTCTTGGCTCTCTTCCTGCTATTTTCGTTCTAGATCCCTCGAGTCTGAGGTGGTTTCTTCATTTTTGGACTTTCCGATTCAGTTATTTTAGAAATCGGGGCCTTTCTTTGATTCGTCTTCCCCTTTTCTTGGATCCTTACTCCACTGCTAGAATCTTCATTATCGCGCACAGCTGTGTCGATCCCAAGGTTCTTAAGGAGTGTTTTTCTGAAATTCCTCCCCTCTATAGGTCTTTTAAGCTTCCCTTCACCTGTCTAGCTATGTCTGCTTCCTCTAGAGCCACCCCATCATCTATTTCCCTCTTAGGAGACCGATCTGCTGAAGAGGATTCTGACTTGGGTGCCGTGGGTGAGGAGATCGACAATTTCCCTGGTGTTAATTCTGTCGATGTTCAGGCACACACTGATGAGCCTCCCTCTACTTCCCCCCCTGTAGTTAAGAACCCGGACAAAGGCAAGAGCAAGGTGAGTGGCGTAGGTGTTTCAGCTCCAGGCGTATCATCTGTTTTTAGTCACGCAGAGCTCGTGGGCCGTAGTGAGGTCAGCCCTTCTCTCATGAAGGTCTTGAGTGCCCATTATGGTTTCCCTCCGGGGGTTCAATACTGGTGTCCGGACGAGTATACCCCTTATGTTTCTCAGGTTCATAAGAAGGTCTACTTCTTTGTGGCTGCCTTCGAGAACAGTTTGCGCTTTCCCTTACACCCTTTTATAAAGGGTGTTCTTCAGCACTTCAAAATTTGTCCTGCTCAGCTCTCACCTAATTTCTGGGGGGCCCTGGTGGGTCTCCTTGTCTTCTTCAAAATCCACAAGCTCGGGGTTCCTACTATTTCCTTACTCATGCACTTCTTCAATGTCAAGCACACTGTTTCTGAGGGCTTTCTGTATATTTCCAAACGAACGAAGGCTAGAGTAATTATTTCTGACCTCCCGACCTCCCACAAGCACTAGAAGAAACAATTCTTTTACGTGGGGGGCTTACAGTGGGAGTACAACTCTGCAGATAAGGCAGATACTTTTCCAATTCCTAGATCCTGGTTAGTCCCTGAAAATCTAGGTAAGCCCTTATCCAGACTAACTATGATTGGGTTTGGTAGCTTGCTCTGACTCTGCTTTTGTTTATATTACTTCCCAGGTGAACGCCTTGACCTTAGTGAAGAGGATGAACGGGTGTTGCTGAGGTTAGGGAGGTGCTCTTTAGCAAAGTACTCTGAACTCATTAAACCTTGGGTTCTAGTGGAGCAAGGGTTCAGCCCCCCTAGGGTAATAATAGAATCCCCTATCCCTCTTGCGTTCGAAGCACCCATTCTTCTTCCAGTAGCTACGGCTAAAGTGGCAGGTAGTAGTTCTCCTCTCCTTGTTCATCTCGAATTTTCATTTTCCCCCTATTTTTCTTAACTGGCTCGTTTTGATTTTTTAGGTTCTGCCTCGATGGAGCCATCCCAAGAAGAACTTAAGGCTAAGATAGCTCTGTTGAAGGGTAAAAGTGGGAGCAAGCGCAAGGCAGAGGTCGGTTCTATTAACCGTCCTGTTACCCGAGCTAAGGTGCAGAAACCAGGATTGCTCCCCAGCTTCCCTGTCTCGACTACAGGAGCCCCTTCCCAACGATTGAGCTCTCATTCTTTGACTTCCAGAGCTCTTGCTCCTACTTCGAGCTCCCCACAAATCCCTGAGATCCCCCCCTTCAAAGGGGTTCTACCGGCTCCTGATAAAGTTCAAGCGCAGGACAAGACCTCGCCTTCGTCATCTGAGGTTGAGAGGGCCCTGGGGTTAATTCCTTAGCTTCCGCTTGTTTCTCCTCCTCTTGGATCATCTGAGAACATTCCCCAGTCATCTAAATCGAGCTCCAAGCTGGAGAAAGGGGAGTTCCATATGGCAGAAGGGCATGAAGACTCTTTCTTTGACAACATTGATCTTGCCGCAGGTGCCATTACTTCCATCATTCCTGATTCTGATGTCCTGAGGGCTGCCACTGTGCCTCTTGAGAGCTCCATCAACTCAGCTCTCTATGGAACTACAACTGTAAGTGCCCGTCATTCTTTTTTAAGCCCCCACCTCATGCTTGTCTTTTCTTTTTACTCCTTGTTTCTGATAGCATTTCTCCTTAGCTGGTTATACACGTGAGGGGTTTGCTGAGTCGAATCCGTTCTATGGAGAGCTCTGTTAAGGCGTCCAAGGCGTGGGAATTCAAAGCTGCAGAGCTGACTTTCGTTAATAATGACCTCCAGGCTCAACTTCAGAGTCTTCAAGAGCATGCAGAGAAGCAGGCTTCTACCATCAAGAGCCTGGAGGCGGAGAAGAAGAAAGTCGAGGAAGAAAGGAAGAGGAGCAGTGCTGAGCTCAAAAAGGTCTCGGAGGAGCTCAAACTTAAGAGCGAGGCTTGGGTCAAAGTTAGCCAGGAGAAATTTGAGGCCCTGGGTTCTTACAATGAGATGAAAAGAGAATATAGTGTGTTGGCAGATGCGCACGATGTCATGCTTGTTGAGCTTGAAGTTCAGAGAGCAGTTGTTAAAGAGAGGGATGATCTGGTTTCCAAGCTAAAGGACGATGTTGTTACCAAGTGGGCAAAGGGGTGGATCACTTTTCAGGAGATAGCCGAGGAAACCTACCCCGAACTGGACTTCAGCTTTGACGTTCCGGCTGAGGAAAAGGTAGAGGCTTCAGTTAAAAAATACGTAGAGGTGCCTAGTTCAGCACTTACCTCTGAGGCTGTCTCTGCAGGTTCTGAGCTGCCTACCTCATCGGCTGAGGTCCGAGCTCAAAGTATTCCCATCTCTGTTTCTGCTGCTACCGCGGAAACCCCTGAGGCTCCTCTGGCTCCTGTTCCTGCCCCTTTCTCTATTGACCTGGTGACGAGAGCTTTAACTGAAGTCGAGGTTTCTGCTCCATTGAATATTCCAGAGACTTCAACTGCTGTTTTTCCAGAGGCTTCAACTGTCATCCTTCCAGAGACTTCATCTGCTGACCCAACAAGCACTCCTACTGCTGACCTGCCAGGCTCTACCCCTCCTGCCCCTTCAGGATCTTAGGAGTCCTTTATTGCTGAATACCCCTTCAAATTATTGATGTAAATGCTGAATATACTTTGCTTTTGTTTTTTTTTTTGGAGCTCAACACAGTCTGTTATGTCATTGCTTATTCTGTTAAGGTTAATTGTTTTGCCTGTCTGCATTCCTTTCCTTGCCTGCACTCCTTTTACTTTGCATTCCTTTTTCTCTGTCTGTATTCCCCTTGCCCCCTTGCTTGGAGGAGTTCTTTAGTTCTCCTTCCCAAGCAAGATCATCAAACTTGGATGTTCAGAAGAGCTGATAATGTACCAATTTAAGGACTGCAGAGCTAAGAGGGCTGTTGGGACCATGAGGCCTTGCTCTTTGAGGATTTTCTAGGATAGATCCATATAATCTATGGACTTGAAGTTGGGCTCATAGCACATGCCACAACTTATTGTGATGGGCTTCTTTTAGCTTGCTAAGCTCTGGAGATGGTTGAGAAATATCAGGGGAATGTTGAGATCATTGGAGAGGGCTTCTTTACCTCGAATTTTGAAAGTAAGAAGCCTTTCAGAGCTCTTTAGGATATGAGTCTTGGTATTCATTGCAGTAGCAAGGGGTTTACTGGAAATCTTAAAAAGCTGCGCTGGAGAAGTTAGGCAACTAACCGAGCTGACCTCAACCCAAAAAGGTCTGAAGAATGTTTTATTCAGGTGGGGTCAAGGTCAAACTTACTTCCAATTACATTTGGGAGGATTATTTTGCGCTGATTCGTCTTTCTGCATTTACTCAACTGCTTTCCAAAACCGTAACTGCCATTATTAATTAGGAAACCAAAAGGACCGCCGACTTTGCTTTCTGCGTGGTTCTTGGTTTCTTAAAAACTCACGATTTTCTTCAAGACTTCTAATATCTCCTGAGTTTCTTCCTCCTTTGCCAAAATATTTCAGAGTCTCTTCTTTATTGAATCTAAAAGACCACCTCATGCCCCTTGCTCCGTTGTAGTCTTGATGGCTGCCCCTGTTTCTCCTCTGTTCAAAGAACGCACTTCCTTTGGAATTGATTAGAAGTGGCATTGTCGCTACTTAACCCCTTCAACGATGAAGGTTTCTAACTTGCCAATCATCAAGAAACGATTTTTCCCTGAGCTTGTCGTACTTCTACGAGTCCCTACCCCTGATGAACCTTGTAACTACCTTCCCCGAGGGGAAGTTTGTTTTTTTGAAGGTATCATGGACATGGGCTTCACCTTCCTATTCATCCTTCTATTGGGCGAATTCTTGCGTATTATGGCTTATGCCCCTCTCGCCTTTCACCTCGAGGCTAGGCTGACCTGGTCAGCTTTTTCCTCTTCTGGCTTCTGTATGGCAATGGTAGGTTCCCTTCTGTTGTTGAGTTTCTTTACTTCTTTGAGATTGAAGAGGACGAGATCCCTTGCTTCAGCTTCTTTTGGTGGAGGCACTTCAACATACGCCCTCTGGTTCTTGACCTTCCTTCACTTCCTGAAGGGTGGTCTCAACGCTACTTTTTCACCTCCGGGAAGTCTTGGAGGTCTACCGAGCTGCGTTGCTCTAGTACTAGGATTCCATGCTTCTGGGAGAGCTTCTCTCGCATAGGTATTCTCAAGCAGAGCTCTCTCGACTATTTTTCTGTGAAGACTTATTCTTATCATGTTCTTGTTGCGCAGGTCCTCCTGATCTAGATTTGCCAGAGATGATGAATATTGATGAGCTATTGCTCGTAGATCCCAAGCCTTTTTCAGATATGATGACTCATGAAAATCTTTACTTGCTTGGTGCTGAGGCAACCGCTTGGGAGTTTTCTTCTTTTCCAGATTCTCCTTGGACTTCTCCCTCTGATTCTGACGAGGAAGAGGATGCTAGTGCACCCTCAAAGAAGCGTAGGAGGGATGGTTCCTCTTCGCCTGATTCTTCTCTCGCCACTATCTTGTTCACCTCAGCAGGCGAGAAATTTCTAAAAGCGCTTATTGAGACTGAGAAGGAAAGGGACGAACTGAAAGAGGAGAATGCGCGCCTGAGAGGAGAGGTTGCCGAGCTGAAGCAGCAACTTAGGAAGAACTAGGGGTTCCTCCTTCTTGTACTCCCTTTTGATCAATAAACTGCCAGACTTTTGTGTAACTTTTGCTTCTTCCCGAATGCTTGTGACCATGAATCCTGGTTCCTTTTTTTTTTTTATATATATATTTTTACGTGTATGTAAGTATATATGAGCTGAGGAACTCATCTCATCTTTTATGAGCTGAAGAGCTCATATGTTATGATATGAGCTAAGAAGCTCATCCTGAAGTTTATAGGCTAAGGAGTCTATCTTGAGCTGTAGAGCTCATTTCTTATCAAATGAGTTAAGGAGCTCATCTTGAATTTTATAAGCTTAGAAGCTTATTTTGGGTTTTATAAGCTTAGAAGGTTATCGTTCATTTATGGGCTTAGGAGCTCATCTTGAGTTTTATAAGCTTAGAAGCTTATCTTAGGTTTTATAAGCTTAGAAGCTTATCGTTCGTTTATGAGCTGAGGAGCTCATCCTGAAGTTCATGAGCTGAGGAGCTCATCTTGAGTTCTATAAGCTTAGAAGCTTATCTTAGGTTTTATAAGCTTAGAAGTTTATCGTTCGTTTATGAGCTGAGGAGCTCATCCTGAAGTTTATGAGCTGAGGAGCTCATCTTGAGTTCTATAAGCTTAGAAGCTTATCTTAGGTTTTATAAGCTTAGAAGCTTATCGTTCATTTATGAGCTGAGAAGCTCATCTTATTCTTTATAAGCTGAATAGCTTATCTTGAGTTGTGGAGCTCATTTCATTCTTTATAAGCTGAATAGCTTATCTTGAGCTGTGGAGCTCATTTTGCCCTTTATAGGCTGAAGAGGTTTTTTTTTTTTTTTTTGAAGCCATATGGGGATGAATCAAGAATTTTCTTATTTTTATTGAGAATAACTTTATTACAAAGAAGACTTACTGAAAGAACTTCTTAAGATGCTCGGCATTCCAGGAGTGAGGTAAGATCTTTCCTTCTTCTGTTTGTAACTCATAGTTCCCAGGCCTAATTATTCTTGAAACAATATAGGGGCCTTCCCAATTTGGTCCCAATTTCCCATGCGTGGGATCATTTCTTGCAAGCAAAAGCCTCCTAAGCACCAGATCTCCAACCTTGAAGCTTCTGTGTCTTACCTTCCTGTCGTAATACCTTGCGGTTTTTCTCTAATAACTCTAAATGTGTTGCAGAGCTCTTTCCCTCTTCTCATCTAGGAGGTCGAGATTTAGCAGAAGGGATTCGTCGTTATGTTCAGGCTCCGCGAACTCGGTTATGGGGGATGGTAAACCTATCTCTAGAGGCGATACTGCTTCGGTTCCGAAAGCTAAAGCAAACGGTGTTTCCTGGGTTGCAGACCTAGGGGTTGTTCTGTATGTCCATAACACCTCTGGGATATACTCAACCCATTTTCCCTTCAAAGATTCGAGCTTGGTCTTCAAAGCTGCTTTGATCGTTCTAATCGTCACCTCTGCCTATCCATTTGACTGTGGATGAGCTGGGGCCGAGAAATAATTCTTTATCCCCAGCTCTGCACAAAACTTTTTGAACTTTGGGTTGTCAAACTGTTTCCCATTGTCAGAAACAATCGCTCTAGGTACCCCAAACCTGCAAATTATAGACTTCCATACGAAATTCTGAACCTTTTGCTCCGTGATTGTTGCCAGAGGTTCCACCTCTGCCCATTTAGTGAAATAGTCCACTCCAATTATGACGAATTTACACTGTCCTATGCTGGTGGGAAGAGGGCCAATAATGTCCAATCCCCATTGCTGAAAGGGCCAAGGGCTTACCACCGTCGTAAGGAACTCTGGTGGACAATGATGAATGTTGGCATGTATCTGACATGCCTTACACTTTTTAATCAGGTCGGTGGCATCCTTTAGCATGGTGGCCCAGTAATATCCCTGTCTCAAGGCTTTTCCTGCCAAGGTTCGAGCTCCGATGTGATTACCACAAATTCCTTCATGGATCTCCCTAAGTATGTAATCAACATCCTCATCTCCTACACATCTGAGGAGAGGCATCGAGAATTCTCGCTTATATAAGTTTCCCTGTAAAATAGAGAATCGGGCTGACCTTACCCTTATCTTCGTGGCCTCCTTGGGGTCTACTGGCAAAGTTCCGTTCTGAAGATATTCCCTAATTGAGTCCATCCAGACTGGTGGGGAAAGGACTGGGAAAACTTCATCCTTATCAATCCTTACTGATGGCTCCGCCAACTACTCTACCGGTATCAACCTATCTAAATTCTCTTGTAAAACAGTTGCTAACCTTGCCAGCGCATCTGCTCGAGAGTTCTCTGATCTGGGGACATGTATAATCTTGACTTGCACAAATTTCCTGATCAACTCCTGTACCTTTCTGAGGTAAAGGATCATCTTCTCGCCCTTGGCCTTGTAAGACCCCTCTATTTGCTTCACCACGAGCAGAGAGTCACTACACATCTCCAGCTGTTCTGCCTCCATTGAGTGAGCAAGATTTAACTATGACAGCCTCATATTTCACCTCGTTGTTCGAGGTCTTAAACCCAAACCTTAATGCATATTCAACATCTATTTCATTAGGGGAGGTCAAAATTAAGCCAGCACCGCTGCCCTGGGCGTTGGCAGCTCCATCTACCGAAAGCTTCCACATGGGGAGGTCAGGTACCAGCTACGTGGCCCCCGTGGGTGCCCCTGTTGTGAATTCTGCAATGAAATCTGTCAGCACTTGCCCTTTGATGGCTGTTCTTGGTTTATACCTGATATCGAACTCACTGAGCTCGATGGCCCATTTAACCAGCCTACCCGAAGTCTCCGGTTTACGTAACACTTGTTTCATTAGCTGATCTGTTGGGATCTCGATAGTGTGAGCTTGGAAATATGGCCTAAGCCTCATGGCAGTCGTAACTAAGGCTAAAACGAGCTTCTCCATATTTGGATATCTCTCATCTGCCCCTCTCAGAGCTCTGCTACAGTAATAGACTGGTTGCTGAGCTCTGTCATGTTCCCTTACTAACGCTGCACTTGTTGAGAAATCTGAGACGGCTAAATAGAGAGTAAGGACCTCACCTTCTAGCGGGCTCACCAGAGTAGGTGGGGAGCTCAGATAAATTTTTAGTGCTCTGAACGCTTCCTCACACTGGGCATCCCACTGGAAGGCCTTCTTTAGGACTTGAAAGAAGGGTTGACACTTGTCGCTCGATCTGGACACAAAACGAATTAAGGCAGCTATTCTTCCTGGTAGACGCTGCATCTCCCTTGTATTGGACGGAGGCTGCATATCCAGTACTACCCTCACCTTCTCTGGGTTTGCCTCTATCCCTCTGCTATTAACTATGAAGCCCAGGAACTTTCCAGCAGAAACTCCAAAGGCACACTTGGCGGGATTGAACTTCATTTTGTACTCCTTCAAGACCTGGAAAGATTCTGCCAAATGTTTGATGTGGAGCTCTGCGTTCAGTGATTTGACCAACATATCATCGATGTAAACCTCCATGGTCGTTCCGATATGCTTTTGGAACATTTTATTCACCAAGCGTTGATAAGTGGCTCCAGCATTCTTCAATCCGAAGGGTATAACCTTGTAACAATATGTTCCTTGCTCGGTTATGAAGGAGGTATTCTCCTGATCATTAGGGTCCATTCTAATCTGATTATACCCAGAGAAAGCGTCCATGAAGCTGAGGAGCTCATACCCAGCGGTGGCATCCACAATCAAGTCTATCCGAGGTAAGGGGAAACTGTCCTTGGGGCAAGCCCGATTGAGGTCAGTAAAGTCAATGCAGAGGCGCCACTTGCCGTTGGTCTTCTTAACGAGGACGACATTAGCTAGCCACACTAGGTAATCCACCTCCCTGATGGCTCTGACAAAGAGAAGTTTGTTGACCTCTTCATTAATGGCTTTTTGACGATTTGGAGCGAAACTCCTCCTCTCTTGTTTGATGGGTTTGCAGCTAGGATTCACGCTGAGTTTATGGGTGATAACTAAGGGTTCAATGCCCTCCATGTCTTCTTGTTTCCAGGCAAACACCTCTATGTTTTGCCTTAGAAATTGGATGAGAAGTTCCTTAATTTCTATACTCAGCTTGGATTCTACATAAACAAGGTGTCCAGGCTCTTCGTCTAGCTGTATAGGTTCTAACTCTTCCGATGGGATTGGTCTGGTTTCCAGCTCATCCCTCATGTCAAGTTCATCCAACTGGATATTCTTAACTTCCTTCATCTTTACAGACGCCATGTAACACTCCCTTGCTACAAGCTGGTCTCCCCGGACCACTCCGATTCCGTTTTCTGTTGGGAATTTGACGACCAAGTGGTAAGCAGACAGAATAGCCCTCATAGAATTAAGGGAAGGTCTTCCAAGCAGAATGTTGTACGCAGAAGGTGCATCAACCACTAAAAATTTTACGGTTGTGGTGGCTTGGCAAGGCGGGTCACCTAGGGTGAGCACAAGCTGGATTGACCCTAAGGGAAGCACCCTTTCTCCTGAGAATCCTAGCAAGTGGGCACTTACTGGTTCGAGTTTTTCCCTTCCTATGTCCATTTTATCGAATGCAGTCGCAAAAATGATGTCTGCCAAACTGCCGTTGTCAATCAAGACTCGATGAACAGTTCTGTTGGCTACCACAACTCTTATCACCAAGGGATCATCATGGGGGTACTGACACCCTTCCAAGTATGAGTCTGAAAAAGTGATAGCTGTGTCCAAGTGTGGTGCTGTGGACACAGTACTCACCTCGAGAGCTTCTCCGGCTCTGATCCTTCGGAGATGAGCTTTCCTGGCTGAGTTGGATTCTCCGCCTCCTGCAAACCCTCCATATATTACTCTGATCTCTCCCAGAGGTTGCTGATGTGGCGCAGGTGCTTGCTGTTGAGGCGGCGGTGGTGGAAGAGCTTGATTCTGATTATCATGGGCCACAAAGCGACGTAGCTGCCCTCGTTGGATTAAAAACTCGATCTCCTTTTTTAGCTGTATGCAATCATCGGTATGGTGACCATGATCTCTGTGATAGTCACAATACTTTGTGGGGTCTCTCTTTGCTGGATCTGCCTTCATCCGAGGTGGCCACCTCAGGAACTTCTCGTTCTGGACCTCATATAGGACCTGGGACAGAGTGGCGGTGAGCGGGGTGAACTGCTGAGGTGCGTACCTAGGCTGCAGCTCAGGCCGCCGAGGGCCTAAGCGGTCTCTAACATTTCCTCTTCTCTTTGGGGAGCGATCTCTGTCCCTCCTTGGAGACCTTTCTCGTTCTCTTTCTTTCCTGGGACTTCGGTCCCTCTTCTTCTCTTCTTTCCCTTTCTTTTTTCGTGACGATGTACTCCCCGCCTTGGAAAGGAGTGCTTCCTCACCATTTATATATTTTTCTGCCTTGGCTAACACCTCAGCCATACTTGCTTGGGGATTCTTAGATATAGAGAACATCAAGTCCTTCGATTGCACTCCCAATCCTGTAATGAAAGCAGTGATGACAAACTTTTCGTCTGGGACATCTACCTTCAGAGATTCTGAATTGAATCTTTGTACATAAGAGCGCAGGTTCTCATTAGGTCTCTACTTTATATTTAATAGATGATAGCTCGTCTTCCTGTAGATCCGAGCTCCTATGAAGTGAGACACAAAGGAAATAGAGAGTTCTTTGAAGGAAGAGATCGAAGCTGGGGGGAGCCTATTGAACCACGCTAAGGCTGACCCCTTCAGAGTGATGGCAAAGGCCCTATACCGCACAGGATCCTGGTATCCATGCAACTCCATTTGGTTTTTGTAGGTGTTGAGGTGATTCACAGGGTCTTTCGTCCCATAAAAAACCTCCAGCTGAGGCATTCTGAACTTCGGAGGAAGAGGGAAATGCAACACCCCAGCAGTAAATGGGGATTCATTTTGGTGCACCAAGGCATCCATTGTTACTGGAGTCTTGACCCTCACTGCCTCCCTCATGTGGCTGAGCTCTTGCTGGATGTCCTTGAAGCGGTGTTCCCAATATTGCCCAATTCTCTCCTGCTAGAAAGGAAGGAAATCATTTTTCACAAGTCCTTCATTTTGGCTCTGTACTTCTTCATTAATCCTCCTAGGCGGCTGATGGCGCGCCTGACTACTCTCCCCTCCTTCGTTCGCTTCTCTGAAGAGATCAAGGTATTGTCGTTCCCTACGAGGAAGATCATTTTGGCCTGGCTGGGCTGGTTGCGTCTGCTGAGGGCCTCGTAAGAGCTTCAAGAGCTCCTCGTTTTGTTGAAGTAAACGTTGATTGACCAGACGAAGGGCGTCTAGTTCATTGTTGGCGGGGGGATCCACTGTAGGTGGGTCGTCTTCGGCGGTGGGCACGAAATCATGGAGATTTTCTGGTTGCCTCCCACTAGTGACCTCTTGGGGATTCTACATCCTTGAGGGATTCATCTGATTTTTGCTCATATTACGTGTAGAGACCATCAATTACTGAAAGATCAGTATATTTGTAACAAGAACTGTCGTTCCCACAGACGGCGTCAAACTGATGATGTTATTTCACGTGAATGAACAACGAGATAGGGTTCAATTGTATGAGATGGATCTGAGCTACAAGGCTCTTGAATTGGTGGATGAATGTTCTGGTCAACCGAGGTGTAGTGTGTGTAATATGGTGGGAATATATAGGTTCACCGGCTGATGAGCTCGACTAGTTCACTCTCTAATGGAGACTCTTGCTCCTTTTTCTTTATTGATGGTTTTGGAATGCTTACAAAGGGTTTTTCATGTAACTTCCGTCCCCCCTCTGGTTGAGGAGATGTACAGTACTTATAATGCTATTCCCAACCCTTAAGGATCTCTACCGAGATCCTTGCCCTTTATTCATGGGATTCCCCTTAATTTAGGGAGGGGATCCTGGTCAATCAAGAGTTTTACGCCTATGAGGTTGCTTGGTTTCTGTTTTGGAGGTACCAGCTGTCATTTAGCCACATCCCCTATTGATTCGGCTATTATTTCGGGTGGGAGAGCCAGAGCTCTGGTCTTCTGAGATCTGGAATTCCGAACTGAACTCCCGATCTGACCTCATGGGCTGATATCACACTTAGAACTAATTTTGGGTACCATCAATAAGTAATAATATTTTTTTTATACAATAATTATGTCAGTGCTTGATAAACAGTTACAAATAATTAATATTTTATTTCTATAATACTAATTAAATATGCTAATCGTACATCGCGCAACCAAATTAAACATCAGAAGTAATGAAAAAAATAAACTATCAGAACATGAAAACTCATACATGCAACGAAAATGTCAGGTCAATCTCCTTCGAGTTAAAAACTTCGTGTTGACGGGTCAATTCGGGTTAAGCGGGTTGAACCCGAACACGACTCATTAACACTTCGTGTTGACGGGTTGTGTCATACACGGGTTTGTACCAAAAAATAGTCAATCAAAACCCATTTATTTGTGTCGTGTTCGTATCAAGTTATCGTGTCGTGTCAAAAATTGTCACCCCTACTTAGATTCAATAAAATCACGAAAAAGCCATTTTGCGTACAATAGGAGAGAGAGAGAGACTCATGCTATTATTACAGCAGTAATGCTACACTGACCAAATTTTGGAACCAAATTTAGAGTCCAAATGACATGGCAGCTGACTTGGGCTTCTTTATTTGGTGCTATGTCATTTGGGCCCCAATAAAAACTCCAAATGACATGCTGCCATGTCATTTGGGCTCTAAATTTGGTCCCAAAATTTGGTCAGTGTAACATTACTCTTATTACAGTGCTCACGCCAAACACGTTATGCAAATGAAGGCTATGATAGAGTGACAGGTGGCCTTTCAGACTGGGACATACAGAAAATTTGCTTTTCAGAAACTTAACACGTGTCAGTTCCAATGGACACGTGAAACCTTTTCAGAATGATTGTATATGGATGTTAAAAATTCAACCTGACATGACTTAAACTTAAGACAAACTTGATATGATATCACCCAACTTCAGTCAACAGTGAATGATTGTATATGGATGTTTGTTAAGGTAAGTTGTTGCATGATGTTTAAGTTTTCTTGAATGCTTAGAGATGAGGAATAAAAAGGACAATGAAGGAAAAATGATAGATAGGTAAAGAAAAAGAAACAAACCAACTTTTGAAAAAAAAAAATGCCATCATTTCCTTAAGTTTTCTTTTATTATACTTCTTTAGCATACATTAGTCTATATTTACAATAAGCATTTCCTTGACTCTTGGATCTTGCACATTGAGTTCCCATGCCCATCTATGTAATAAGTTTCCCTTAAATAAAAAAAAAGAAAAGAAAGAAAATAATTTTTTTTTCCAATATTACCATTTTCTATGATTTATTCTATTTATATATAATGATATTTAACTTATTTCCTAATTTTGATATTTTCATTATAACACAAGTTTAACCTGCGTGCATTTGCAAAATACATTTTTAAAATTTTCTATTGCAAGTGTATTTTGTAAATACACTTATACAGCGAAAAGCATGAATTTTATGTGGCAATTGAAAAATAATTAGAAACAATGATATAAAAGGCATAAACTAACAAAATAAAAATAAAAATTTGATAATCGACTCCAAATATACAAAATGTTAATGTCCTATGGCAATAAGAATAAGATTCTCTCAAGCACTTGAGGTTCCATCGCTCCTCCAAAAATTATGTTATGTGGAGTTGATCTATGGTTTAATATTCTGTGGTGTGTGAGCTTAGTTTATGTAATTTTATTTTTAGCCATTGGAGATATATCTTACATCGAAATAACACTCAAATTCCCATTAATAGTTAAGACCCCATCATGCCTTCAAAAGTTAGATATTTTATAGTTCATGAGTGTTTAATCTTCAATGTTTTGGGCCCTAGAATCTACCACCTAATTCTCTATTTTTTGGTACGTGTAATCTTGCTTTTTCAAAAATTTTAACTCAAAAATGGGCAAAACATCTTTTTGGTGTTTTTTAAAATTGACCAGTTTTTGGAAAGAATTTTCAAAGACAACTTGAGTTTTTTTTTTTCAATCCAAAAAAGTTTTTGCTTATTTTGGGAATCTAAAAACAAAAAAACTGTTTTTGAAACACACACCAAATAGGGCCCGAGTGTTTGCTTTTTTTATATCCATATTTTTTTTTTCTAATTTTCAAATGGTTGACCAAAAAGTTGTTACCTTCCAAGTTTCAATCCCCATGTCTTTACTACTTAGGCTCCAGTGGTGGTGTGGTGACGGACTACTCCAAAAGGGTCTGTAGCTATGATTAACCGAACATTCCACATCCGGGGGAGGTTCTCATGATAACGCCCGGGGGGTCACTACCTATTGGTCGCCCCCCACCCCCTACTTTCTGTTTCAAAAAAAAAAAAAAAAGTTTCAATCCCCAAATGGAACCCAAAGATCCATGAGGGAGCATCGTGTAACAACACTATAAAGAAATACATAGTATTCTAAACATTAAGTATAGGAAATACACGAGACCCACACATAAATAGTAAAGTGAAAAAATATTTACATAGTTTGACTTGAAAACTTTAGTTCATGGCCATGGGCGAAGCATAACAATTAAGTTTCCTTATCAAAAGTTAAAACTACAAATGATTCTCAGATATTTGGCCTATTGCAACATTTTTGTATTGACTCTTGTATGTTGTCTTGCTTAGATGTCGAGTCAATCTTATTCTCGTGGTAAGTTATCCATCAACATTGTTTGCTTAAAGACTTCAATCTATAGATCTTACATCAGTCTCAGATGACAATCATTGCTCCTCGCCCTCAGTTTATTAAGCTATTTGTTCATATAATTTTGGTTTAAATAATCACATAAATGCAAACATAACACCACGAGCATTCGCAACTGTAGCTTTGTCTAATGCAATTGTTGCACACAATTACATCAGACACCCATGCCACCTTTACAAAATTACTACTAGTACTAGCACAATTGTGTCTTCTTCTTCGTGCATTTATAAAATACTAAATATTGATATTTGAGGTGCCAATAATATTTGTTTGGAAATAGTGTGTTGGTGAAATTCTGTAATTCACATTGTAACATATCTCAACTAAATCCAAAAGTTATGATACTTACAAAGTTGTAGACCAAAGTTAGATGGGAAAAACGATTAAAAACATTGTTGCTACATTAAGAGTTTTTTTCTTGGAATCCACTAGTTTTAGTCAAGGTAAGTAACATTAGATACTTAATGAACCTAGTTTGATTCATAATTAGGTTAAAATGGGATTTAGGATGTTTTTGTTAGATCATATTTATAATTGGTTAATTTCGTGAAGTTCATTGTAAATCTCAACATTTTTCATGATTATGATGCTATCAAGTTGAAAATCCGAAAACGTCATTGAAGGGAGGAGCAACATCATTCAACCTCCATATGCACCTTCATGCTTAGGACAAATGTAATAACCTAGACATCTAAGATGAACCTTTAGTTACTTTTACCTTAGAATAATTAGGATGAAAATGAAACTGGAAGCAATCCGTATATAGCTCCTAGTTGATTTCAAAAGAAAATATTTTCTAAACAGTTTTGTGTTGAAAACATAGATTGAGCAATTATCGGACCCCTCGTGAGCAACACCCTTTAGTGCTTAAGAAGATTAGATTTTGCTTGATTTTGTACTTCAAAAATCAATAGGGATCAATCTATGCTCGCTAACCTTGGCTAGAATGGTCTTTTTATGACTTAGAAAATTAGACGGGAAAAGGCCATGGGGGAACAACACAGAGCTCGCTCGAGTGGTCCTTCATGGTCGCTCGAGCAGGGCTGCTCCTGGACATGATGGAAATGTGATTTTCATTCCAGTGTAAACTGCCCTATAACCACCCTCTTACCGATCGATCGGTCGTTCACGAATTTGAGTTTTCTTATTTACTAAGACTACCCTTATTTCGGACCTAAAAATAGGGAGGGCCTTTCCCGCAGCTAGGTAAAGCCTCTTGTGAGATTTCTAAGAGAGAAAACATTTCTTCTACCTTAAAAGCTTCCACCACTAACCTAGATCCTTAAATTCAAAGGCTACCACTAGAGATTCTACCCAACCTCACAACTTGGTATTGAAGATGTTGATGGTATAAATCAAATTCATTGGTGTGTGTATACCGGGAATCGTTGGTGTGCCCATGATTACTCGAGGACTAGATGAACCGTGCAACGGGAAGGTCTAAGTGAAGTTACACTAGACGTCAAAGGAGGGCCTTGGACGGATATATAGCAAGAAAATGAGCTTCTAACCATGGTATTGGTTGAAGTATAAGACTCGAGTGCTTGTATGGTGATTTAGCGAGTAGTGGATTAGGTTTTGGTGAACCGAGAAGGTTTTTCACAGTTTTTCCCGAGGAGGATTTTCGCGTCAACAAATCACTTGCATTCTTTATTGTTTATTGTACACACTTATGATTGTGAGTACACACGCACACTATGTGTTTGTTGGAATGATTGTTTGTATTTATCCATACATAGTTATGCATTGGGTTTGGGATTTGGGGTCACTGTAAGATTAATTATTGAGTGAATTAATTTAAGATTAATTAAAATCAATCGTCATGGTTAATTTGAATTTTGGTGACTAAAGGGTTATCACATTAATTGCTATATCTTTGTGAGAAGAGGTAATTGTGGTGCTTTAGGTATTTATTGGTCATCAATTAAGCTAAACTTGAAAAACTTATTCACTAGCCCCTCTAGGTAAAGTGTCTATTGCTCCACGTGTATAATCATGAGGGAAGATTCACATCGGGTTCCCCTCCTAGAACAACAATTGGTATTAGAGCGTGGTTGTCCTAAGACCTTAGACACTAGTAGGCATATCTTATTTTTGCTTACTTAACTAGTTTTCCTTGAAGAGATCTATTGTTACTACTAGTTAGTATTCAATGGATTCTCAAAAAGAAGGAGGTTCAATTGCACGACTACCTATCTTTGATGGTTTTTTATATATTGGAAAACTTGTATGAGAGCATTTCTAAAATCAATTGATGAGAGAGTCTGGTTGACCATGCAAGAGGGTTGGAGCCCTCCCACCACCACCACACAAGTTAAAGGTGGTGAAGTGGTGGTTGAAATGAAATTGCCAACGACTTGGTCAAATACCAAGATCGAATCGGCGGGATGGAACTCAAAAGGCTTGAATGCGATATTTAATATCATGACACCCAATGAGTTCCGAAGGATCGCTAATTATGAGACTTCAAAGGAGGCATGAGATATTCTTGTGGTTTCACACGAAAGAACTACAATGGTCAAGATATCCCATCTCCAAAGGTACACCTCACAGTTTGAGATGTTGAGGATGCAAGAGGAAGAATCATTTAGTGACTTTTATGCTAAATTGTGTGATATTATTAATACTTTCTTCGCATTAGGTACCAAGATTGACGATGCCACCATTAAGTGAAAAATTTTGATATCTCTACCAGAGAGATTTCATGTAAAGGTGACCTCACTAGAGACGAGTGCCAATATGCCCACGATATTGGTTGAAGATCTAGTAGGGTCGATTTTGAATTTTTATATAAAACTTCTTCCACTAAAGAAAGTGAAGGGTGTTGCATTAAATTCTAAAATTGAAGAAGGGGTAAATCCGAATCACCCCATTTGGGAGAAGAGGACATAGCCTGTGTTGCTAAAAAATTCAACAAGTATTTTAAGGCTAGTGGTGTCAAGTCCTCAAAGTCGAAACGAAACCCAAGTAGACCTAAATCTCCTAGAAAGGGAAAAGAAAGTGGGGGTAGAACTTCTCGACATGAGGTTTAGAAGAGGGGACAATGTCTCGAATGCTATGAGTGTCATGGGTTTTGACATATAGCAGTAGAATGTCCTAATGCAAAGAAGAAGGACATGCCCAAGGATAAGAATAGAGCCTTGAAGTCAAGGTGAGTGAAAGTGAAATTGAGTCCACAAGGAGTGTTGACTCCTATTCTTCAAGTGATGAAGATAATTTCACAGCCTTTGTAGGTTTATATTCCTCTCGTCAGAGAAACTTCCAATGATGAAGGAAAGGAAGTTGAGTCAAGTCCCACTATGGATGTAGATGACTTAAAAGTAGAAGTCTCTAATAGTGAGGATGGGACCGAGAGTGTTGAGAACCTCCAAGATGCTTATAAGGAGTTATACAAGGAGTGTATAAAACAAGGAGAGAAGTTACTTTCCTTGAGTACGAGGCTCAAAAAGAGAGAAGATGAAAAGAAGGCACTTGATGTGGACTTAGTTAAGTCCAAGGCTCATATTGTTGGGCTTGAGGGGGAGAAAAAGTCCCTCCATGATAAGATGAGCTTCCTTGAACGAGAGTACAAAGGGTTTTTATAGTCTAAGAAGAGTCTTAAGTTTAACTTATAAAACTTGATAGAGACCTTCAAGAATCACAAGAGCTCTCAAAAAGACTTTCTCAAAGTACCGAAAAACTTGATAGAATGTTGTCTATAGAAAAGAGTATTGGTGACAAGAAAGGCATAGGTTATTCAAATGAGAACATCACTCCCATTACCTCCAACACCGTGTTTGTGAAGGGTAATCTTAATCCATCACCCCTACGTGTAAACAAAATTCCTACTAAAGGTGAAAATGGTAAGAGTATACATTCAAAGTAGCCAGTTAAAAAGGAAACCCAAACCAAAAATCTTATGTGTTTTACATGTGGAGAGCATGGTCACTATAGTACATATTGCATTCATAATAAGGAAGTCTTAGACAAAAAGCTTATGCATCTAGCTAACCAATCTAAATCCTTGAACAATAAAGTTGTAAATATTTCCAAGCTTTTAGAAATCTCAAGTGTGTCCAAGCATAGTCATGCATCATCTTCACATAGACCACAAGCTAGAGTGTCCAAAACTCCTTCTACCCCCAGGGTCAAAACTAATCTACATACATTTGGGGAAAAGAGAATTAGTCCTCCACCCATTCCCTGACTTAACCAGAGTTTTAGGAAGGAAAAACAAGTACGGGTGACTGGGGAGGATTTTAAGAAACTCACCATCTTAACCAAGTTGGAGGTGCCGAGTGCTTCTAGCAAGGTCATGGCTCCTAAGAAGTAGGAGAGGTGAGAGTACGGACCTAGATAATCTTCTATGCATTTCATCGAACACCCTACAGTCATTGTATATATATATATTTTTTAAAATGCAAAAACATTATAAAAATGAAAAACCAAAAACAAAAGAAATAGAAAAATTTTAAAAAGAGTTTTGATGTCAATTTTGACATTTACTTTTAGGATTGATGGTAAATGTTGTATTTGTTTTTCATTGTTTAATGCATCTTCATGCATATTTTTTTAATGTATATTTTTATTTTGAAAAATTCAAAAACATTGGAAAAGAAAAGGCCAAAAAGGTTTTGTTGTTTGTTTTTCTTTGTTCATGATCATGATAGTTCACACTTTGATTTGTATTGTAATGATTCCATCCTTAAATCAAGGTCGAAATGTGCATTGCTATGAATCATATTAGGGGATAAAGAACTTATTCGCATAAATCTTATTGAATGATTCATTAGTCAAAGTCTCGTTTGTCCTAGGGTGCTTGGATAATGTTTGCCTTTGAAAAATTCATAAATCAAGTATATGCATACCATTCACCTTCACTCTTAGGAGTTTGAGTAGTTTGAAGTATTAATGATCTTAACATAATCTAAGTCTCGGTGATAGGTGAAAAATTGGCTAAATGTTAGTTAAACTCCAATTCCTTAAAAGACGTCAAAGGCTAATTGGGAGAAAAGAGCCCAATGTGGCTAGATTAAAAAAGGTGAGGCACAAATAAATGGATAAAAATAATTGCACTTGAATTGTGAGAGTACTTATACTTGAATGAAAATTGTGTATTTGTAAAGATCATAGAGCTCATGCTAATCTTGATTAAAAGCATACATTAAAAGTACAGAATTCACAATCGTGTTAATTGAAGCCATATAGTAGAAGTGATAAAAGAGAGGGGGAGTTGTCAAAAAGGAAAACTAGTAGGACACTCACTAACCAGTCATGTATTCACTTAAATAATGCATTAGGATTTTATGTTGAACTTATTAATGATTTAAATTGAGCGGAATCCTTTTTGTATTGGAGTTTTGTTTTACACACGTCACACTTGAATTTGTCCAAGTTGAATAAAATTTGAACACGAGCGAGTGGAATTGAACTAAGTGAGGAAGCATTACTCTAGGATACATGAAAGTGAGTTCTATATTTCTTGAATATGCCTTAGAGTAATGTGTAGAGGTGAAGAATTTTGGATGGAGATATTATAATGCTCACATGTGTAATTTTCATAATTATTAACATTGAGCATTTATTTTTTAATTTGAAAATTGCATTTAAATTAAATCTAAATTCATCCATGGATTTTATTGAATTGCACTTAGGTTGTATATAAATCATGCATGCATTTGAGGTTTGAAGGATAGGTTGGATTAGTGAATGTCGGGATCGGGTTGGTCAACAGAGGGACTGAGGCTGATCTATTTGCAGGACTGAGAAGCTTCAGAGACTGCTCGATCGATCACCGCTCGAGTGACCTCGCGTTAATTTGACGGCCAGGGTTTTAAATAAGTGTTTTACACTGCTCTTTGCATTCCAAACCCCCTCATTCACGTCTCAAGCCTCTATATATCCTAACCCTATCCTCTCTAATTCTTATAAATTCATTCCTCTTAGATCTAAGGTGGATTCATCATCTACATCACAAGCCACATCTGTGCGACCTAGATCCTTAGAGTGTTTTGTTGAGATGGCACCAGGAAGAGAGAAAAGTCTCGAGTTGAGAATGTTTGTTAGGAAATCGAGGAGAACTTTGATGAAGGTAATCGATTCTAGACTCTGGAGTTCGTAGAAAAATTTAGAAGGGAATTCTCTCATAGGCCAGTGTTGAGCGAATGGGGAATAAATGCCACAGAAGTAACTCGTTTGATTGTTACTAATCTGACCAATCGTAAATGGACTTGGATGTTCAATGAACATGTGATGTCAAATGATAGCATTGTGAAGGAATTCTATGCTCATATTCAGATTAATGAACCTGGTCCTCATGTTGACCACTTTGTCACTTATATTAGAGGTATTGAGTTTATTGTCACTTATATTAGAGGTATTGAGTTTACTTTTTCTACAGATCACATTGTTACCACACTAGGCCTACCAAGGGAAGAGAACGATTACCTTAATATCAGATTGGTAGACCTATTACCTCATTTCCATGTAGTTGCTATTGAGTTGTATGACATTGATCATCCTGAACACTGGGTCGAATTAAAAGTTTACCAAAAATCCTTGACCTCATAGTATAGGATGCTTAATCTTGTAGCTAACTACAATATAGAGTCGAATATCCATTTCTCAGATTTCCATGTTCCTAAAGCTTAGATGATTTACGCCATTGGTAAAGGGTTTGGTCTTGATTTGCCACTGATTATTTTTGAGTATATTCATTGAGCATTTTTAGAGGGATGAGTATCAGACTTTTGGATCTTTGATCACTTGTATCAGCCAAGGGAAGGGTGTTGTAGTTCTACCTAGTGACTAGTTGCAGAACCCCATGAGGCCTTTAAACAAGAGTTCAATGAATTTGAGCAAGGTCTAGACTGACTATATAGAGGAGATAGGACAAGCTGATGGAGATTCATCTGTTCATCCTAAGACTAGTACGTCTAGGACACCTCCACCACCTGAGTTAGGTTCAGACATTCTTGTTGCCTAGATGGCATTATTGGTTGACATGATGACTAGGATTAAGCGCACCATGGTTAATCATCACCGCCTCACTTGTTAGAGGTCGGATGCATTAGATAGCAGGATTGTGAGACTTGAGGAAACTCAGTAGACTGCGATAAGAGCAAGTGTTCGTAGGGTAGGGGACTCAAGAGGTTGTTGAAGGGGAAACATATTGGAGGCGATCCAATACCAGATGACATGAATTCAGATTTAGAGCCACCCCTACGCGATGGAGAAGATGGTGGAGATGCAGTAATTTGAGCTATTCTTTGTAGAGCCTTGTAGGTCATATGTGTGCTTAAGAGTATTTTATTCATTCATGGCTTGTACTAAAGTACTCTTTACTTTTTGTTGTTGACTTTTATATTTTATTGACTTTTTATTTGTTAGGTATTTCGTTTGTTGTGACATACTCTTAGTCCTAATCTTGATGTGTTTATCATATTTGACTTTGAATTATATGTCTTGTTTGTCCCTTACTTATTTTACTTGCATGATTTGACTAGTTAATGTGCATTCATATCTTCTTGTTATACTATGATTCTATGTCATAATTGTTATATGTTATCATTGGGTTGACATTTATAGAAAATAAGATAAAATATGTTGGGTAACTTGATTCTGTATAGTGCTTGTTGCATGTTGTCATTGGGTTGACATTTGTGAAAAAAAGTGGAGAATATTTTAGGTACATATGAGAGGAATCGGGGAGATTTACTCTTGACTAGGCTAGATACGTTGCATGTGAATATAGAAAGGGGGAGTTTGTTCAAATACTTAAGGGGAGTAAATTTACAAAATTGACATGAAGTCACCAATTTTACTATGTTTATTTTTCACTTGTTATTTTACGTGTGAACACCAACTAGGATGGAGAACTTAATGATTTTCATATTGATAGATCAATAGGTTCTTAAGCATATTGGACAAGTTAGTTTCAAACATGTTACATATTTGCACTTGCATGATGTATACATACTTATGCCCTATGCTTAATTTGGTATTTTCTAAATCTGTGATTATGTTATGTTTTTGTCTAACATATGATACTTTTTCATGAAGTTTTGGTTTGAGTCGTGATATGTAGTACTACGATCTTCAGCTTCATTTAAAGAAGTAGATATTGTACTAGTTACAGATTTGGGACTTGTACATGAGAGTTGAGATTAGATTTACAATTTGTTTTGTTTAGTGGTTTGTGGGTTATAATCTTAATTTTTAACTTGTGTATTTTGTCATGAAATTGCCAAATGAGGAGATTGTTAGATCACATTTATAATTGACTAATTTTGTGGAGTTCATTGTAAATATCAACCTTTTTCGTTGTCATGATGCTATCAAATTGAAGATATAAAAATGTCATTGAAGGGAGGAGATCTAGCATCAGAGCAACATCATTCAATCTCCGTATGCATCTTCATGCTTAGGACAAAAGAAATTACCTAGACACCTAAGATGGACCTTTAGTTACTTTTAACATAGAATAATTAGGATGAAAATGGAATTGAAAGCAATCCGTGTATAGCTCCTAGGTGATTTCAAAAGAAATGATTTTCTAAACAATTTTATGTTTTAAAAACATAGATTGAGCCATTATCGGACCCTACTTGAGCAACGCCCTTTAAAAAAGGATTAGTTGTTGCTTGATTTAGTGTTTCAAAAACTGGTAAGGATCGATCTATACTTGTTAACCTTGGCTAAAGCGGTCTCTTTATTACTTAGAAAATTAGACGGGAAAAGGCCAAGCGGAACAACACAGAGCTCGCTCGCTCCTGGACAAGATGGAAATGTGATTTTCATTCTAGTGCCAACTACCCTTCCACCGATCAAGCAGTCATTCTCGAATTTGAGTTTTCTTATTTACTAAGGCTAGCCTTATTTCAGACCTATAAATAGGGAGAGCCTTTCCCACATCTAGGTTAAGTCTCTTGTGAGAATTCTAAGAGATAAAACACTTCTTCTACCTTGAGAGTTTCTACCACTAACCTAGATACCTAAATCCAAAGGCTATCACTAGAGATTCTACCAAACCTTACAACTTGGTGTTGACTATCTTGATGGTATAAACCAAACTCATTGGTGTGTGCATATCGAGAATCGTTGGCGTACCCATGATTACTCGAGTCCTAGATGAACCGTGCGGAGGGGAGGTCCAAGTGAAGCTACACTAGATGTCGAAGAAGGGCCTTTGATAGAGACAACAAGGAAATGAACATCTAACCATGGTATTGGTTGAGGTATAAGACTTGAGAACTTATATGTTGACTTAGCAAGTAGTAGATTAGATTTTGGTGAATCCAGAAGGTTTTCCAAGATTTTTTTCGAGGATGGTTTCTGACTCAACAAATCACTTGTATTCTTTATTGTTTATTGTACACACTTGTGATTATAAGCACACATGTGCACTATGTGTTTGTTGGAATAATTGTTTGAATAATTATCCATATATAGTTGTGTATTGAGTTTGGGATTTGGAGTCGCTGTGAGATTGACTGTTGAGTGAATTAATTTAAAATTAATTAAAATCAATCGTCATGATTAATTTGGGTTGTAGTGACTAAAGTGGTTCTCACATTAATTGTTATATCTTTATAAGAAGAGGTAATTATGGCTGTTTAGATTTTTATAGGTAATCAATTGATCTAAAATTAAAAAACCTATTCACATCCTAGGTAAAGTGTTTATTGCTCTATGTGTATAATTGTGAGGGAAGATCCACATGGGGTTCCCCTCCTGGAACAACAGTTTTGTTTAAATTCGTAGTATAACTCTGGTATTACTTAAAGAAACATTTGTATACTTGAAAAGAAGTTTTAGAAACACTATAAGAGTCATGGTATGTTGTATTCAAAAGGTGAAATTCAGACCTAGTTTTGTCCAGCATGACCAATAGGTATCACCTACTCTTTTGGCACTCAAGCAATTCCTTGAATTAGAGTGGGTAGAATTCTCAAACCTGAGACACCGCTTGCTTAGCTATCGCCTAGCGCTTGAGTGGTCATATAGTACGGCCTTAGACAGTTTCCACTCTAGAGAGCAATGCTCTCTTGGCGATTTGTTAGGGCTTAAGCAGTTTGTCGGGATTTTGTGGGTTGTAGTTTCTTATTTGGATTTTAGCTCCATTGATTTTTGAAGTGGGAGACTTTGTTCGTCCAGAAAGGTTAGAAATTTGAGATTTTTAGACAAAAAACACAAGAGAGAACAAAACTCTAGCCTACTGAAACACAAAGGCACACTTAGTGAAATCTATTTTTCTTCTGTGATTTTTCAAAACTGAAGAGCATCAAAGAAAGATACACAAAGTAAGAAAACCATCAAAGAAAGTTCTAGTTTCGGTCGGTTTCAAATAGAAGTTTGAAGACGAGGATTCTTTTAACAAGTGTGTGGCAGATCATGGACCTAATTCTTGGAGATCAACCATAAAGATTTCAAGAGCTTGTGGTGGATTCCTGAGTGAAGTTTGAAGATAGGAAAACATCTACCTAAGGTATTTGGTTGAGGTGTAAGTGTTTGGGTCTTGTAACTTACGTTGAAGCTTTAGTGGATTGATTGGTTGGATTAGGTCCCGTAGTTTTTTCTCCATTGACTTTTCCACGAAAAAATTGCTTGTCTTATGGATTTTGTGATTGTCATATTAGTCTTACTTGTAATTTTTATTCCAATCCTTACTGAACATTGAATCATAGATTTGAACTCCACACATTGAATAGGTTGGAATTTAATCGGGAATTATTTTTCACATTGAGTGCATCAGACTTATTCACTCCTTCTAGGTCAAGCAACGTTTGTTTTTAGCATTAGTGAAGATCCATTGCACTCTCAATATTTTCTAGTTATGTTCCATAACACTAATAACATTACAGACCTTGACATGATCCTTAGCTCAAACAAGATGTAATATAACATTATAGACCATGGCACAATTCTTAGTTCTAGCAATGCCCCACCAAGGGGAAAAATGGTGAAAAAAGTCTACTAATAGAACTGAAATGGGTTGATAAATAATTGGGGATTAGTTTGATTGCATTCTAATCCTAACCATAATTATCGATATCTGAGTGGATGAGCTATATGGGTTAATGTTTATTGAACGAGGGTAATGTTATAACTTACGTACAATTTCAACTATGTAGTAGGTAATTTAAAATTAGTTGGTACACTTGCTAATTATGAGATATTAGAGGACTAGGGAACAATTAGAGCTAAGTTTGTGAGTAACCTTAGATCCATCCTCTTGCCCTATTGCTAGAGTGCCCTACATATATGTAATATAGGGAGAGTGGTTCTCTTTAGTCAGTAGAAAGCAACCTTGAAGGACTACTCTCTCGAATCCTAGGGACTCCAACTTCTTGTCTAAAGCCTGTGATGACTCCATCTAGTGGGGATGGTTCATTCAGATACCAGAAGAGCAAAAATATGTCAAAATTTTCTATATCCTAGTTGTATGACTTTATAAGTATAACCGGATTTGATTCCAAACAATTTCAATTGTTTCAAAAATTTTACCGTTTATGTATATATAGAGTAGGTTAGTATACATTTCTAGAGAGGAGGTCAATCTAATTATATGATTGGCAAGTCAAGTTCGAACATTAGATGTTCACATTATGAGGGAACCCAAATAGAAAAATACTACTAAAAATAGCAGAACTTTAAGGAGACCAAATAAAACCACACAAAATCATTACTAAGAATTTTGAAGTTTTTAGATCTTGGAAGTCTTGGCCCTTGGGCTAAAATCTAGTTTCGTCTCTATGTCCACAAACACGATAGAAAAAACTCAAATTTGATATCCAAACAAACACCATCTAACCGAATCTACTCTAGTTGGTTATCGTTGATTCTCTTAAGATCTTTTCATCTAAGAAATCAAGAAATCCTTGCCCTTGATTGATTTTTTTTTATATCTCGTTCTATTAAGATTCTATTGTGCTCCTTTTTCGGACTTTCCATTATACTTATTTGGGAGAAACTATGTGGATATTTTCTCACGATTATTTACGGGGAGTGCACGAAACTACCGAGAGAGGGGGGATGAATACGTTCTTAAACTTTTAAGCTTGGACAATCACCAATTTTAAACCTATTAGTACCGCAATTACCTCTTCTCACAAAAATTAAAAAATTAATATTGAGAACCCCCTTTTTGCCCACAACGACCCCAATGAACCCAAAAAAATTAGTGTATTGATTTTAACAATTAATCACTCAACACTTAATCTCTCACAGGGATCCCAATCCAATGAACCAAACCCTTGAATGCACTACTATGGATGATTATGATATTCAACCATTCATTCAATTAAACATATAGGCCCATGTGTACATCAAATCACAAGTGTATATGAAAATTACTAAATGATAGAAGTGATTTGTTGATGCGGAACCTTCTCGGAAAAAACCGTGAGGAACCTTCTCGGTTCACCAAAGTCTAATCTACTACCCCAAAATCAGTTTACAAGTACTTGAGTCTTATACTTCAACCAATACTATGGTTAGATGCTCATTTCTTTTAATAAGCCTCTCCGCCAAAGTGCCTCTCCGACGTCTTGTTTAACTTCACTTGGATTTATCACAACAATGGATCCTCTAGGCCTCGAGCAATCTTGGGTGCACCAACGATCCTCTGTATGCATACCCCAATGGGTTTAGTCTTCAACAAATCAAGATCTTATTCACCACGTTGTGAGGTTGGATAAGAATCACTAGATGGTAGCTTTGAGTCTTAGGGATCTAGGGTTGTGGTAGAAGCTCTCTAGGTAGAAGATAAGATTTCTCTCTAAAAATACTCACAAAAAGCTTACCCTAGTTGGAGGAAAGGCTTTTCCTATTTATAGGTCCAGAATAAGAGCAATATTGGTCAATAAGAAAACTCAAATTTGCGAGCAACCGCTTGAGCCATGGGAGGGCAGTGGTCATTAGAATGAAAAATAAATTCCAAACCGACCAAGGAGAGCAAGACCGCTTGAGTGACCAAGGGACCGCTCGAGCGACTTCAAAGGGCGACCTCTCCTGTCCTCTATTTAGCCTTTGCCCATCTTTTCTCCAAGTCATGAAGAGACCGCTTTAGTGAATGCTAGTGAGCATATGACGGTTCCTATTGGTGTTTTAAGCCTAAAACTAAGCAAAAAAATTGTCCTCTTGAATACTAAAGGGTGTTACTCAAGAGGGATCCGATGATGGCTCATTCTTATGTTTTCAAAATGCACAAGAGGTTTAAGAACATTCTTATGTTTTCTTTTAAGACCACCAAGGAACCATTCTTGGATCTAATATTGATTCCATTTGAAAACTAATCCTCCTAAGTTTATTAAAACAAGGGATCATCTTAGTTATTTATGTCATTACCTTGTCCTAAGAAAGAAGGTGCATACAGAGTGTTTTTGATGCAACTTTGATGCATGATATCCTCCCTTTAAGTATGCTTTCAGATTTTCATCGTTGTAACATCATAACCATGGAATAGGTCGAGATTTACAAATGACTCCACGAAATTAGCCAATTACAAAATTTGATATAACAATCTCCCTCTTTAGCAGTTTCGTGACAAAATACATAAGTAAGAAATTAAAATTATTATTTTTTAATTAAAACCTCAACAGCATGAGGTAGAACTTTTATTAAAAACCAAAAATTGGTCTAAAACTACCTGATTAGCAAAAAAATCTGCAATAGAATTTGCCTCCCTGAGCACATGATTAATTTGATAATCTAACCTACCCAAAAGGACCTTAATTTGCTGTAAGATACCCCCTAATCTCCAAGCCTCGAATCAAATTCACTAGAACCTGAGAATCAGATTCAGTGTGAATTCTGTATACAAACAAACCATACTGCTCCACTAACCTCAGTCCATCCAGTAAAGCATTACATTCAGCCTTCATATTAGTTTTAACTCCATAAAAAAAAAAAAAAAGTTGCAAGCACCATTCGTCCCCTCTCATTGCGTAGGACTATCCCTCCTCTTGGTAAGCTAGGATTTTCTTTTGATGCTGCATCTGTGTTTAGCTTCAAAACACCCTATGTTGGACACTTCCATCTGACCCAATAAGCCTTTCAAAACACCTTATAAGATACCTCCACTTTTAGCCCAATAATAACTCACTACCTCTCAAATCATTAGGAACCTTATGCTTAATAGCATATTCCTGATACCTTAAAATACCACTAATTTTCAAAAAAACAGAATAGGAATTCAGCTTAACCTTTTCAAATCTTCTCCTGCATCTCTCTTTCCAAAGTTGCCAGAAGATCAACAAAGAAATTCCCCTTACCAAAGCATGACTCAAAGACTGTGCTTTGAACATCCTAAACAATATCAACATTCTACTCAAAGGACCTTCATAAGGAATTAATTGAAAACCCATTAACTCAGCAAATTTTTTCCACATAGCCTGTCCTGTGCATACTCACAATCAATAAAAATATAAGAATAATTCTCCACATTTTGAAAACACAAAGAACATCTATTTACAAATGATATCCCCAAAACCTGAATACCATACTCCAGTGACATAGCTTTCTTCAAAAGTTTTCAACCAATCAACTGAGCACAAGGAGATAGATGTTTCCAAATAGTAGCTGACCCTAGAATTTAGCTATTGCCACACTAACATATCTACTTGATCAACCAAAATAACTCATGACTCTAGACTTTCCTCCTTAAAATGAGGACATAAAAACTCCTCCATCGCATTAACTTGCCAATGACTTCCAATAAGCACCTCTGAAATCCTTGGATAATACTGATGAACCCCATCAATTCTTAACAAAAGAGGGCCCGACCCTAACCAATTATCACACCAAAAATCAGAAGTTAATTCATTCCCTACGAGCTTCTGAGACTTAGAAACCACCACCTTAAACCATGGTTGCAAAGACTTAAAGCATTTTGAATATCTTTGTCCTGAGCCTCTTAGAATATGACTATTCTTCAAATATTTAGCAGAAAATACCTTAGCCCATAAAGATGAACCTTGTAGAATATTCCACACCTATTTCATCTTAAAGGCACCCTAAATATCTTCAAATTTTCTTAAACCAAGACCCCCTTATTGCCTAGGCCTAGACAACTCTTTCTAAGACACCCACTACATCTTCCTTACATCTGCTTTATTTGACCAGATAAAAGCAGCCATCATAGAATTTAACTTCGACAACACACCTTTAGGCAAATTAATACAAGCCAACACATGCATAGTAATACCATTCATAACAATCTGCACCAAAATGATTCTTCCCATATTAGAAAGCAACTTAGCATGCCCCCCCCCCCCCCCCCCCTCAATTCTGGACCTGAACTTCTGTATAATATCTTCAAATTATCTAATCCTAGTCCTACCCCTTATTAATGGACAACCCATATATGAAAATGGGCATTCCTTTATAGGAATCATAGCCGCATTCATCAACACCTGCCTTCTTACTGGAGGAATATGAACATAACAATATATATAACTTTTCTGGGTACTTACCTTCTGCCCATAACTAACTTCATAGAGACTAATAAAAGCCATCAAATTCTCAATAGATGTCTTATTACCTTTTAAAAAGATCGAAGTGTCATATGCAAATACGAGATGACTAACCAATGTGCAACCCCTACCTGTGTGAAACCTTTCACCAATCCTTCCTGATAAATCCTCCTCAAACCCCTACCCAACACCTTCTCAACCAAAATAAAAAGACAAGGGAAAATATGATCCCCTTGTCTTAACCCCCTTGAAGTTGGGAAAAAATCATACCTCTGACCATTCACACAAACACAAATGTTCCGATTCTTCAAAAAGTTTGTAATAAGAGTTACAAACAAATTTGAAAAACCAAAGCAAGATAGAGTTTTCTTCAAGAAGTCCTACTCCAGCCTGTCATAGGCCTTCAACATATCCAACTTCATAATCATATTACCTGTTTCCACCTTCCTATCAATTCCCCCAACCATAAACTGAGCTAAAGATATACAATCACCTATACTTCTCCCCTTCACAAAACCATGTTACTCTTCTGAAATTAAAATAGGGAGCAGTGGAGATATTCTATTAGCCAAAAGCTTAGTAAAAATATTATAAAGAAAATTACAAAGGCTTATTGGCCTAAACTCAGAAAAATTAAGAGGATTAGTTTTTTTTTGGAATTAAAACCAAAAAATTAGCATTGACTGGTCTAGGGATGATGCCTTACTGTAAAAAATAATTATCTACCTTCAAAACATCATTCTTGACCATATACCATACCACCTGAAAAAACTTGCCAGATAGACTGTTAGAACCTGGGGCACTTTCAACAGACATTGAAAAAACTATAGCTTTTAACTCCTCCATAGTAGCCTCTGCTGTAATTCTCACATTCTCTTCTGCACTAACCAAAGAAGGAATAACATTGAAAATATCATTATGTAAACTCAAACTTATATAAATTTGAATAAAAGTCCTCTGCAACTTTAGCTATTTCACTTTCTGTATCAATCCAAGTGCCCTCTCCATTTTGGATCCTTCTTATTTTGTTTCTAATTGATTTACCTTTAGCAATTGCTTGATAGAATTTTGTATTTCTCTCCCCTTCTACAACCCATCTCATATTGGCCTTTTGTTTCCAATATATCTCCTCTAATCTTAACACCCCATCTAATTCCTTCTTTGCCTCCTCCAAAGCAACAAACCCTGAAGAATCCTGTTCTATCAAACTCTCAGTTGCTTGCACCTTAGACTTCTTCATCTTAATTTGCTAAAAAACATTACCAAATACTTCCTTATTCCAAATTTTTAAATGAACCTTCAAATATTTCAACTTCAAAAAAATATCCTCAATTGGATTATTAGAATACTTATCTCCCCATTTAGACATAACCAAAGGCAAAAAGGATGGGTGTTCAACCCACATATCTTGAATTCTAAAATAAGAAATTCTCTATTATAATGGAGAATCCTGAATCTTGATCAACAAAGGATAATGATCATATCTGCCCCTTGCCAAATATACCACCTTTGTGACTGCAAATTTGAGATTCCACTTTGAATTTACCAAAACTTTATCCAATCTCTACCACATTCTAGTCCCTCTTTGGTGATTATTACACCAAGTAAATCTACTTCCTGAAAAACCACAGTCTATCAAACCTCCAGAATCAATAAAACTGCCGAATTCCTCTATAGACAGAAAGGAAGGATAAGCCCATCCTAACCTCTCCTCTGAATCTATTATAGCATTAAAGTCTCCAACTACCATCCAATAAGAATTAGATGACATTGAAAAACCTAACAAATGCTGCCATAAAGGCCTTCTCAAAATATGCTCACAAGTTGCATATACAACAGAAATAACAAAAAATTATGACCCCATAAAAGTAATTTCAACAGACATAGCTTGCTCATGACAAACCAAAACATTCACATGCACTCTATTAGCCCATAACAACCATATATTCTTCTTTGCTAAAGCATTAGCCATATAACAATTTAGATTAAGACTATTAGCAAAACCAGGTAACTTTGAAGAAACCATCTTTGGTTCTAAAATAGCAACCACACAAACATCATTCATCATGACTAATTTCTTTGACCTTCTCCTATGGACAGCTTTACCTACCCCCGTCATATTCCATGACAGAAAATTAATCATAGGAAATGAAAGGAAGAATTACCTTTAGACCTAAGTCTTCTAATTGCTACTACAGTTTGAACTTCATCAGCATAAATTGATTCTTCACCAACAACTTCAACAACATTATCTTCTGTATCTGCAACTACACCTTCACAGCTCTTGGAACCTTCATTGTCAGAATAATATCCTTTATTTGGAGGCTTCTTTAAATTAACCAACCCCATATCATCATCCAGATAAAAATTACATAGAACGCAAGTCCCAAAATTTTAATCAACTACAAAAAAAGATCCTATAGAAGAAAAACACGGCTTTAAGTATTCAAACTAGAAAACCCTCATTCCTCTTATTTGTCCCCTAAACAACCCAACTCCACCCCTATTTGATGTTCCTTCTCATTTTCATGACCCTGTAAATCCTTATCATTTAAAGGATCACAAAAACCTTCCTCTGCTTCACAATCCTTTTGAAAAATCTCAGAAACCTTTTCAATCCTTGTGACTACAAAGTCTACCTTCTGAGCAAACACTTCTACAACATTATCTGCTACCTTTTGCATATGATCCTCAGAGACCATCTACACCAAGAGAGCTAATAGTAAATGCACCCTTTCCTGAGTAATCCCTTTTTTCCAAAACCAAAACCTCATCCTTCTTAACTTGTTCCTGAGCATTAGGTGTAGAAGGAGCAACAATAGTGTTATGCTTAAATTCTTTCCTCTGACCTTTTTTCTGATACTCCTGCAAAATAGCTTTTGCCTTCTCAACTTTCGATTCTACTTCTTGATTTTTCTCAGATAAAGGGACAGCCTCCTTGTCTATTTTTAAAACCATATCCTCCTTCTTCTTCTTCCTACGCATAAAATCTTCATGCCCCAGTTTCAAGCAAATATAACAATATTTACACTCCTTCTCATAAAATATTCTCTGCCATCTACCACTCAAACCCTCCATATCTGACCAAAATCTTTTTGGATTATGTGCAAGAAGATTAAATTTGACACAAGCCCTAGCAACACCTGGCCTAGTCAACTACAACGTAGGATTATCAATCACCAAAATTCGACCCACTGGACTCAGAATTTCTCTCAAACTCTCTCTATTAAAGAGATGAATAAGTAAGCCAGACAATGAAACCCAAATTGGAACAATTGGAGGCTCTACACCATGATGAAACTCAGGGAACCACTTGAAGAATCTGAACAAAAATTCCTCAATATAAGTTGCATCTTTAAGCCACGTCTTTACATAGTCTTCATATAGACTAAAACGAATAAGAAGATGTCTGGGATCAAGAATCCCCACTGAGAAATCACCTTTAGGCAGCCAACGAGAGGTAATGAACTACTTAATCACACCAAGAGAAGGTTTCCCATAAGTACATTTTCCTATCAGTGTTTGAAGTTAGAAGTTAAGATTACAACCCACAAACTATTGAACAAAATGAACTGTAAACTAATCTCAAAAGTCATGTCTATGTCCATAATCTCTAAGTACAAGAACTACTTCTTTGAATGTACCACGAAGATCATAGTCCAGCAAATCACCACTAAACCAAAACCTTGTGAATAACATAATTACAAGTATGGAAATTACCAAGTTAAGCATAGGGCATATTCATGTTAACATTATGCAAGTGCAAACATGTAACATATATAAGAACTACATTGCCCAATATGCTTGAGAACCTTAAGATATAGCATAACAATGCACAACGAGTTATCCCCCTTAGTTGGTATTCACAATTAAAATAATAAGTGTAAAATAAAAAAAACAAAATGGGTTACTTCATGCCAAGTTTGTAAATGTAATCCCCTTGAGTATTAGAACAAAATTCCCTTTACTCTATTCACATGCAACTTAACTATGCTAATCAAAGCTAAATCTCCCTGATTTCTCCCATATGTACCCAAAATATTCTCCCCCTTTTGTCACAAATGCTAATCCAATGACGACCCCTAACAATCAAGGTACATAATCAAGTTATCCCAAAAAATTCTTTCCTTATTTGTTACAAATGTCAATCCAATGATGACTCATAACAAGCATGACATAGAATCACGGTATAATAAGAAAGTATAAATACAAATCAATTAGCTAAATCATGCATGTCAAGTAAGTAAAAGGACAAACAAGGCATAGAACTTATGGTCTAAATGATAAAGCACCAAATAAAAGGACTAAGAGTATGTCACAAGAAACAAAAAATAATCAAAACAAATAAAAGTAAACAAAATGAAAGCAGCTTCAATGGATGCATCATCTCCACCATATCTACCATATTCGCCCTATGGTTGTGTCTCTGGCACGTCATGTGCATCAATAAATCAGGCATTCTAAAACATGTGCCTGAGACATTGTACTTTCTTGCGTATGTTCCTCTGATCTCTCACAATGTTAGACATCTCTCTATCTAGAGAATTCAGTCTGAGAATTGTGAGGCTATGCTGCTCATCGATACTACTCTGTATATTACCTAGAGCGGTGTTAACAGAAGTCCATTGATCAAGTGCAGTAGCATGAGGAATCCTAGGGAGTGGTGTACGTGAGGTGCTAGCTCGTGCATCCCTCGGTGGTGGTGCACGACTCGATAGTCCAGGTGCAATAGTGGGAGCACATGGCTTAGCCTCCATTTCATCGTCCTCTACCTCTATCTCAACGGGGTCAAAAGTATAACTCGCATGAATCTCACTCAGTCTCAAGAACTCATTCCCTATAGGTCTCTTTGGTCTAAAATCATATCAGTCTCCAGAGCATCAACACCCTTATCCAAACAAATCTTGGGGATAAGAGAACCAAATGGTATACTCTCATTGATCCTACCCTCATCAAAGCTCTCCTCGACTTCCTCTAGAACTTCCTCAACCCTAGCCTTTTTCTCTCCACATAGAGGCATCTTGTCAAACACTTTATGAATCTAAATCTCATGTATGAAGATTTGACAAATCAAGTAGTGAATCAACCCTAAGAACTTTGTAGAATGTGTTTGTTAATGTTTAGGTTTGAGGGTTTTGGGATTTAGGAGGCTTGGGACGAGTATAGGAGTGTTTGGAATGCAAAGGGGCTGTCAAATTCAACTTTCTAACCTTAGGGCGCCGACTAATTGCAAGGTTGCTCGAGCAGCCCTTGAAATTGCCAATTTTTGACAGCTCAGCCTCGACGTTTCCACGAACAAATCCGATCCTTCATTCACTCCTATAGGCCATCCGTCAAGCCTCAAATGCATGCATGAATGTATGTACAACTTAAATGCAATTAAATGTACATGCATTGATGAAATTGGAACCAAATGTAATGCAAGTTTCAATTAAGCATAAAAGGCACAATGTAATTAATTATGAAAATTAAACATTTTCACATTATAATAGGTCCATCCAAAATTCATCATCTCATTACATTACTCGAAGGCATATTCAAAAATATTGAACTCAATTTTATGCATCCGAGAGCAATGTTCCCTCACTTAGAATTTCATTCACACATGTTCAAATTTTGTTCAACTTTGACTAATTCAAGTGCAACGTGTGTGAAACCAAACTCCGACACAATTAGGATTTCGTTGAGTTCAAAACATTAATAAGCTCTACATGAAATTATAATGCATCGTTTAAGTAAACACATGACCAATTAATGAGTGTCCTAATCGTTTTTCTCTTTAGACAACTCCCCCTATCTTTTATCTCTTATTCTCTTATGGTTTCAATTAGCACGATTGTGAATTTCCTACTTTATCAATATGCTTCTAAACATGTTTAGCATGAGCTCTATAAGCTTTACAAATGAGCAATGAATTTTAAGCATAAGTATTCTCAACAATTCAAGTGTAGTTATTTTTAACCATTTATTTATGACTCACATTTTAATGATTGACCACATTAGACTCTTTTCTCAAATTTGACCTTTGACATATTTTAAAGGATTACGGAGGTTAGTCATGTATTCATCTATTACCAACACTTAAAGTCACATAAGGTCATTAATCATTTAAACTAACAAGACTCCTAAGTATGAAGGTGAATGGTTTATGTATTTTTCAAAGGTAAACACTATTAGGGGTATGCATGAGTTGAGTTGGCCCACGGGACCCATTACCTAGCCCAAAAAAATAGGCACGAAACATGATAGGTACGATAGTTGGCCCGCCTGAACCCTATCCTAATATCCTTCAAGAGAGGACTTGGGCCAATCCCTAAGCACATTACAGAGCCCAAAACCCGACTCATTAGTCTGCTCGCAAAAACCCAGCCCAAGACCCCCTACCCAGCCCAGCCCAGCCCAGCTCGCCTATCCACCCACTTTGTTTGAAAAAAAATTGACCGTTGAAAATTAGGTGGCATATTTATTACAAGGTGGGGCCGTCATTTTTTATTTTGTAAATGATGCACATGTGTTGGGGAAAAAGGGTAAAAAAAATGGCTATATTCTAAGGGTATATTTGACCCTAACTAACGGTTATAAACGACGAATTTCAAGGGTATACTCACCTGTATAAATAAAAGCAATTGTATTTCATTTCAACCCACCACATTTGCAAGTTTTCTTCTCATTTGCTCTCAAATTTTAATTGCTCTCAAGTGCTCTGTAGTCTCAATTGTCAAGTGCTCTCAATTGGTAAGAAATTTATTTTTGCGCATAATTTAAGTACATATTTTATTTTTACAGTTTAATTTACATAATGGCTTTATCTCATCCACAAAATATTTTTTATAACGAAATTGTTGATTCAAATCATGATAATGAGAACGTAAAGGAGGGTCAAAGGGGTGATCCATTTTCAACCCCTGAGATGGGTTCTAATTATGAGGATGAACCATCTAATAAAATAAAAAATCCCATAGCTTGGTCTCACTTTGAGAGAATCGAAATTAAGGATTCTAATGGGGTGATTAAAAAGTAAAGTAATTATTGTAAAAAAGACTCTGCTGAAGGCTCTAAAAATGAAACTAGTCACTTAAATAGACACCTAAAGACATGCTTAGCAAGGGGTCAAACTGATATTAATCAAACGATGTTATCATAATCTATTAGCACTGATGCACTATGCACTTTTAGTTATGAACCTCAAACTGCTAGAAAATCAATTGATAGATGGATTTATTGTAGAATAAAGTGTGGTAAACAATTTCAGAAGTAGAAAATAATAAATGAAAATGAAGAAGATAGATTGCTATGCAAGACACGACACTCGCTATCTTCGAACTAGTAATTTTTCCACTTATAATGCAGATGGACTCTTGAAAATTCTACCCCTATGATACAATGCCTAACTTTAAGATTATCAAAGACTGCACTCCTTAGTAATATTGGAACCAAACACTCAACCCGAATATAGAAAATCAAAAAGTATTGAAGCTTTAGAATGAAAGAGAAGAAGAAGAGTAATTTTTTTTATAGTTCTTTGTTATTGCATTTGAATAGTGTTCTATGCATCACTTCATGAAGGAATATAACCCTTCAATACAATGGCAGAAGACACCCCTTGGATGAGCTGCAACAATATAACCATTAGAGAGAAAACTCAAACTGAAATTAAAATTTTAACTATCATTTCGAATGGACTTTTCACGTTCGAATGGACCAAACTCTCATTATCTCGATTTTGAGATTTTCTAAGTTTTTTGCCAAACTACTGAGAACAAGTCACGTTCGAATGAGGGTTGCGTTCGAACAGACCACACTCTCAGTATCTCAGTTTCAGTCAGAAACCAAGTTTTTGATAAAGTATTGGGAGCAAGGCTCGTTCAAACGAAGTTAGCGTTCAAAGGTCACCTCCGTCTTTCCTTTTTTATTTCTTCTTCTTCTTCTTCTATATATATCTATACTACTAATAAAAGTGCCTTAACATGAAAAACTTTTGAATCTCTATTTTACCCTTATAAGGAATTGTAAAGACCATTAAATCCTTTCACAATTAAATATCTAAATTATCGTCATATCTTTATATATTTGAATCTCCAAATTATCTCTAAAATATCTTTTATTATCTATTTATTCTCTATGTATAAATATCAATTTCTATAAAACTTTTTGATTGAGTATATTACCCTTAAAAATATGCATCATTATATTTTTAATAAAGTGTTCAAAAAACCTTAAAAAATTCTATCAATCTAATATTACTCATCTCATATGCAAAGATAACATTATGCCTACATATGTGTATTTTCTCTTTCATCAAAAAGTTTAATCCTTTCATTTCTAATATAAAAAATAATCATATATACAGTTTTTTAACATCAATTTACTTGATATCAATATAATTCTTCTGCCACAATAAATTTTCTACGCTATATTAAGATTTTATGTGAAAATAGATATTATAGTGCATTTTTAAGTAAAACTTGAATTGTTTAGAATTTTAATATGCTTGATAATATATATTATAGAGTAGTATATTAAATCTTATTTCAATTCACCTAACCAATTCCTAATTACAGTAAAGTTCCAATATGGTTAGTATATTAATAAATACTTTTATTTTATTTAATGAATTATAAGTGGAATCCTTATAAAATTTTGAAATTTAATTTCTCAAAGATCACTAAAAAAACAATCTCAATCACAAAATGCTAAAAAAATAGAACTTTAAATATTTTTTTAATCTTTTTTTCTTATAGTTAGAACAAAGAATTTTGAGAACATACAAATTTTTCATAATCCTACAATAGAATATGAGTAATAAAAAATTAAGTTTGTTAAATTTGAAATGATATTTAATTCAGATATACATATACCTAATATAGGCCTCCTCTTTGAGACGATTCCTTGAGACCTTGAGTGGAGAATGAAGTTCTTCCTCTATTTTATAGGAGAAAATGAATCCATGAAGAACCTTAAGAACCAATGTGGGATTCTTGAATTTACCCACCAACTCACAACTTCAAATGTTTTGGAGAATATGTATCTAATGTGTATGTTATTACATGCAAGTGATGTTATACTAATTAATGTATCATTATTAGTAAATAACTATATATATAATAGGATTTTTGTAAGAAATATTCCATTTGTTCTTGTAGACGACATTGAATTGGAAAGAATGTTGCAAAGTGGTTTTAATCATTTCTTTTGAAATTTTTCTCGCCAAACATGTCTAAGAGATGTTATTAAATATTATATATAAGAAAAAAATAACTTAATTGCTTGATAATCTAAAAAGTAAATTTTTTTTGACTTCTGATATTTGGACTTCTTGCCAACAATTATGATATTTGTGTATAACTACTCAATTTATCGATGACAATTGGGTTATGCAAAAAAGAATTATTACTTTTACAAGGGTTGAAGATAATCATAGTGCACAAGTTATTTATAATCAGTTACAAATTTATCGTATTCAAAATAATTTTTTTACTATTTCTTTAGATAATGCTACAAATAATAGTGGGGTTGTAAGTCATTTAAAATGTTATTTAACTTTACCATGTGATGGTACTTTTTTTTCATATGAGATGCATGTGTGATATCATATATCTCATAGTACAAAGAGGCCTACATGATATTAGATCTGTAATTGATAAAATTAGAAATATATTATTTATCATATAATAGATTCTGAAAATAGACTTAGGACTTTTGGAACTATGTAAAAAGAATAATTTAAAATGCAAAAAAAAAAAATCATATGATGTACAACATAGGTGAAACACCACATATAAAATGTTAGATGTAACAGTTAAATATAAAGTTGCCTTAAATAACTATGCTATTATAGATATCACTAATTCACTACCTTGTCCCACCGAAGAGGAATGGGATGCCGCCGATAAAATGCAAGAGTTTTTAAAAGTTTTTTATGAGACAACTATGACCTTATCTGGTAATTATTATCTAACTATTACCTTTTCCTATCTTCATATAGTTAGTATTAGTGATATTTTTGCCCAATATAATATTGAACCCAAATTCTCTTTTATTTTACATAATATGCAATCTAAATTTAATAAATACTTCTCACCACTTCCTATACTTATTGATTTTGGTATGCTAATTGACCCACAATTGAAAAAATTTGGTCTTACAAGTGTTTTTATGTCTCTGTATGGTAACTTAAATGATGAGCACACGAACCACATGAATAAAATAAAATATTCTTTTGAAAAACTTTTTAATGAGTATAATGTAGTTTTAGGGAGTGGTGGTACACTTGATCCCTCCTCAGCTTCTAGTGATGCTGCTGACAATAGTATTAGTACTACTAAAAGTAAAACATATATGCTAGCTTCGATTTTGTACATATGAGGTATGTCAACATCTAGAGGGTTAACTAAACTTCAGCAATATTACAATGCTCCATTATTGGGTGTTGAATATCCTGATTTTGACCTTTTGGCATGCTAGAGATGATATGAAAGTAGGTTTCCAATACCAACGGTGTCTTGGTCTAGTGGTGCCAGGGGCTAGACTTTGGTAGGGAGGACTACGGTTCGATCCCCCGCAAGCCCGTTGGGAGGAGTTTAAAACCTTAACCCCAGGACCCGCTCCGATACCGGATTAGTCGGCCCAGTGGGTTCGGATACCGGTAGGCTGGACCAAAAAAAAGAAAGTAGGTTTCCAATTCTTTCCACCACGACTCATGATATTTTAACAGTTCCTATGTCTACTATAGCATTTGAATATGTTTTTAGTATAGGTGGGTGTATCATTGATAAGCATAAGAGTTTCTTGGATGGAAAGACAGTGGAAGCTCTCGTGTGCCTTCAAGATTGTTATGCCGCTAAAGCGAGAGATAAAAACATGCAAATAAGTCCCCCAATGCCGGAATAAGATTTATGACATTAATTTCTCAAATCCTTTAATAAGGCCCAAAGCAATGCACATTTTAACTTTGATTTTAAGGATGAAATCATTATAAAGCAAACCAAAGTGTGAATTACTATGATCAATAACAAAGAAAAATAAACAAAAAATCTTTTTATTTTTTCTTTTCCAATGCTTTTGAATTTTTTAAATAAACATATACAAGATAATATTCATAACACATGCAATAAACAAATAAAAAATAAAGTAATTACCATAAATCCTAAAAAGAATGTCAAATTTGACATCAAAACTCTTTTTGGTTTTTCTATTTCTTTTGTTTTTAGATTTTCAATTTCTTATGTTTTTGAATTTTCATTTAAGAAAAAAAAATCAAAAATAAACAAAGAAAAAGTATATACAAAGTATGACCTTAGGGTGTTTGATGCAATTTATGAATGATCATCTAGATCTATACTTTCTCACCTCACCTACTTCTTAGGTGCCATGACCTTGTTGGAAGCACTCGGGCATCCAACTTGGTAGAGACGATGAGCCTCTCAAAGTCCTCCTTAGTCACACATACTTGTTTTCCATTCAAAGAACTTAGGTTTGGTCAAGGAATGGGTGGAAGACTAACTCTCTTCTCTCCGGAAGTGTGTAGATCAAACTTGAACATGGGAGTAGAAGGAGCTTTATGCACTCTAGCATGTGAGTCTTTAGAAGATGATGCATGATTATGCTTGGAGTCACTTGACCTTTGTATGATTATGCTTGGACTCACTTGACCTTTCCAAAAGCTTACAAACATTTATAACTTGATTGTTTAAAGCTTTGGATTGGCATCATGAATACAATGTGCACTATGGTGACCATGTTCATCACAAGTAAAACAAACCAATGATTTGGTTTAGGTTTCCTTTTTAATCGGCTTCTTTAAGCTCTTACCCTTACCATTCTTAGTCTTTTTAGGCTTGTGCTTACTTGTGGGGGTGATGAGTTAGGATTACTAGGGGGTGATTTTCTCATTTGTATAGCCTAGGCTTTTTTTGTCACTCACACTCTTTCCAATAGAAAACATTTTATCAAGTTTTTTTGTGCTTAGGAAAAGTCTCTTAGAGAGTTCTTGCAATTCCTGAAGGTCCCTATCAAGTTTGACAAGTTTGACGAGGACCAGCTTCACCACATGAGGATCAAGAGCGCCAACAGCCTCTTGGAGAGATCCAGACTATCGTCGGAGGGTTAGGAGGAGGAGGTGACTCCAACTCAGTCAGAAAAGAGCACATCCGGAGAGCCAGACAGGCAGAGTCACATGACTCTGGCCCAAAGAAGACACCCCGGCATGGGGAGGAAGAGGTCATCACCTTCTTAGACAAGGACCTCGAGGGGATCCAAGTCCCTCATGATGATCCGCTAGTTCTAACCCTGATGGTGGCCAACTACCAAGTTAAAAGGATCCTAGTCGACAGCGACAGCTCAACCGATATTCTATTTGCGACAGCCTTCATCTGGGCAGGGAGAGATTGTAGCCCGTCAGGACTGCTCTTGTTAGTTTCTCAGGAGAAAGGGTTTATCCCTTGGGTTCCATCACACTGCCGATGACAGTAGGGACAGCACCGATGAGTTCCACCATCAATGTAAATTTTATTGTACTTGACTGTCCTTCTGCCTACAATATTATTCTTGGACGCCTTGCCCTCAACACCTTAAGGGCAGTGCCGTCCACCTACCACCTTCTCCTGGATTTCCCAACCACTAGTGGGATTGGAGAGATCAGATGAGACCAGGTCTCCGCCCGAGAGTGCTATGTGGCCTCTATGAGGGCCAGAAAGCCACACGAGACTCTCCAAGTCGAAGTACTTGACTCGAGGGATGACAACACCTTGGAGAGAAGGGAACCAACAGAAGAACTTCGGCCAGTAGCAGTGGATGACAGCCTTCCACAGAGGAGAGTCTATATAGGTTCCTCACTCTCCCAGGAGCAGGCATCCGCCTTGATAGACTTCCTTAGGTGGACCACAAATGTCTTCACCTGGTCACACGAAGACCTGGAAGGCATTGACCCCGAAGTGGCCTCCCACCAACTCATCATCGATCCGAGGTTCAAACCGGTCCACCAGAAGCTGAGGAACGTAAGTACGGAGAAAGGTCAAGCCATGGAGAAGGATGTAGATAAGCTGCTGACAAATGGGTCAGAAAGGGAGGTAGCCTACCCAGACTGGCTATCCAACGTAGCGATGGTTACGAAGGCCAATAGGAAGTGGCGCCTCTGTGTGGACTTCACAGAGCTCAACAAAGCCTGTCCCAAAGACAACTACCGTCTCCCACACATCGATCTCCTTATTGACGCCACTACTGGACACGAGCTCCTGAGTTTTCTGGATGCCTACTCCAGGTACAATCAAATCATTATGTTCCCTCCAGACCAGGAGAAAACTTCATTCATCACTCCGAAAGGCACATACTGTTACTGGGTGATGCCTTTTGGACTCAAGAATGCCGGAGCCACGTATCAATGCCTCGTGAACAAGATGTTTGAGGCTCAAATCTGGAAGACTATGGAGGTTTACGTAGACGATATGTTGGTGAAGAGTATGGTTGCGGCAGACCATGTGACACACCTCCAAGAAACCTTTGATGTACTGAGAGCCTACAAGATGAAGCTGAATCTTGAAAAGTACGCCTTTGGCGTCAGTTCAGGAAAATTCTTAGGCTTCATGATCAACAACAGGGGCATTGATGCCAACCCAGACAAGATCAGAGCTATCTTGGAGATGAAGTCCCCAGCCTCGATAAAGGAGATCCAGCGCCTTAACTGGAGAATAGTGGCCCTCAACAGGTTTGTCTCTAAATCAGCAGATAAATGTCTGCCTTTCTTTAAAATCCTTCGCAGGTCTTTCCAGTGGGGACCAAATGCAGAGGAGGCCTTCCAGAAGCTCAAGGCCTACCTCGTCATGCCACATTTGCTCTCCCATGCTTCACCGGGAGAGACCATGTATCTCTACCTCTCCTCTTCACCCTCTGTCTTGAGCTCTGTCCTCGTCAGGGAAGATGGAGGTATCCAAAAGCCTGTGTACTATGTAAGTAGGGCACACCGAGGGGCTAGGGCTGTTAATCAAGCCGGCTTGGCTTGGGTAGGACTCGGCTCAAGCTCGACTCTTATTCTAAATAAATCGATCATGAACAATTTTTTAAGCTCGTTTAGAAAAATGAACCTAAAAGACTTGATTCTTTTATATGTAAAATAGTCGAGCTACTCGGGTTTAACTCATTTTTTAAACAAGTCGAGTTTGAACAATTTTTTAAGTTCATTTAGAAAAACAAGCTCGGGAGACTTGAGCTCCAGTTTGTAAAGTTTTGCTCGATTAACAACCCTACGAGGGGCAGTGGTAAGGTACTCGGAGCTTGAAAATTTAGCTCTCGCACTTGCCATCACTGTTAGGGGTCTACGCCACTACTTTCAAAGCCACACCATCGTGGTTGTTATAGATCAACCGCTCAAAAGAATTCTGAGAAAGTCCGATGTGTCCGGCCGACTTCTCAAATGGGCCGTCATGTTAAGCGAGTTCGATATGCAGTACTGGATGAGGGGCGGTCATCAAAGTACAAGCACTTGCGGACTTCATGGCCGAGTCTACACCGCTACAGGAGTTCCGGGAGCATACCCCACCACAGGAGTCTTGGGAGGAAGTATCTGGCGTCCCTGCGCCCACCTGCTCAATACATACTGCCTCCACCCACCATGAGGCTAGCCCAGACACTACCTCGAGAGGACCAGACATCCCGGAGATAGCTCCACAACCTGTGCAGCCTAGGGTGCCACTCACTCTGCCCAAGGCCTCGCCTCCCATTTTTCTCTCTCCCCGGGTGCCACCTAGCAGCCCACTTGCCTCTTCGACGCCATCACGACTCCCCTTGTCGCAGAGGGCACTGCCCGTAGAACTGGCGCCACTGCCATAGTCTACTGTACCAGATTGGAGACTTTACGTGGATGGGTCCACCACTACCGAGGGCGAAGGCGCAGGACTAGTGCTGATTAGCCCCCATGTCACTCCATTGAAATATGTTGTCTCCCTCCACTTTGCTACATTAAACAATCAAGCTGAATATGAGGCCCTCATATCAGGCTTGAAGCCTGTGTTGGAGATGGAGGCCCTCCGCCTAACTGCCTACAGTGACTCCCAGCTCATAGTCAACTAGGTAAAGGGAGACTTTGAGGCAAATGAGAAAAAAATGCAAGAATACTTCTCAGTGGTCCAACCTTGTTAAAAAAGTTTACCTACTTCCAAATCCATCATGTGCCCCGAGAGGAAAATGCTATGGCAGACGCCCTCACCAAATTCGCCTCTACCAATATACTCATGGGACCGGCATTGACAGACCACCAGTTCGAACCAAGCACCATTAAGTCAAAGGAGGACGATGTTAATTGTGCATCCTTGGAAGCCAACTAGATGACTCCCATCCGAGCTTACCTAGAGGAGTGCGCTCTCCTAGACAACCCAGTAGAGGCTAGAAAGTTGAGAATGAGAGCGTCTAGGTATGTCATCCTGCAAAACATCATCTACAAGAAAAGTTATTCCCTACCACTACTCCACTCTCTCACCCCCGAGGAAGCCGATTACGCGATGAGGAAAATACACGAGGGGATATGTGGAAATCACTCTGGAGGGTGTGCAATGGCCAACAAAACAGTTAGGCAAGGCTATTACTGGCCTACCATGATCAGAGACACCCGGGAGTTTGTCAAGAGATGTGACAAGTGTCAACGCTTCGTGACTGTGCCCAGACAACCACCCAAAGAACTCACCACCATTCAGAGCCCATGACCCTTCTTCATGTGGGGGATCGACATCCTAGGTCCCCTACCCATGAGTCGGGGCCAGTGCAAGTTTGTAGTGATAGCCATTGACTACTTTACTAAGTGGGCAGAAGCCGAGGCCTTAGCTAGGATAACATACCAGAAGGTGAAAGACTTCACATGAAGGAGAATAGTCTGTCGCTTCGGAATACCTCACCCCATTGTGAGTGACAATGCTAAGCAGTTTGAGCCTCGCTCTTTCTTGCCCGGAGACCTAGTCCTAAAAAAGGTCATTCTGTCTACCAAGGACTCCCAGGAAGGAAAACTAGGACCCAACTAGGAAGGACCCTACACGGTCATGGAAGTTGTAAGACCGGGCACCTACAGAATTCAGAATTTCGAGGGGAAAGTTGGGGACAAGGCAGTGAGTGTATAAGTCAGTAGTCACCATTTAGATTACCTATTTTTGTTTTGGTGAATTTCCCTTAATATTTACTTCAAATTATGAAATAAAATTTCGTGATATTTTTTCAAAAAGTTGTATTTCATAGAAGTTCATGAAGCTTTTATAAAAAGATAGAACATGACCTAGCAACAAAAACGTGAATACAAATATACCATGCTCCTAACGACACTCACTGCCTCCACTCTCATCATCGTTCGCGTCCTCATCGTCAGTCCCCGGAGCCTCATAAAGGACGAAGCCAGAAAAGTCATAAGCGAGAAAAGCTGCTGAGACCTTCCCCCTGAGCTTCTCATAGCCATCGATAAAGGCACCTGCCATGGCCCTCTCAGCAGCATCCTTCTTCTTCTCCATCTCCATGAAGTAAGCCTCTACCCTAGTAGTTCTCCCAAGAGCTGCTCGAAGGTCAGCCTCTGATATAGTGGTCCTCTCATAGGACGCTCGCAGCTCTGTCTCTACAACCTTTCTGTCAGGCTCCAGCCGGGCAGCCCTCTCGCGGGATGCCTCAAGCTCGGTCTCAAGTATGACAGCTCTCTCGTGCGGTAGCCTCTATTGCTCCTCGGCATCCTCTCGCGCCTGTTGCTCGAGCCTCAACTGCTCTTCAGCAGCCTTTCGTGTCTACCCCTCCGCTGCCTGACCATTAAGTGCCTCCCTAATCTTCAACGTACTTGAAAACAAGCAGGGAAAAACAGCAACCACTTACAGGAATTCAAAAGATGGAATATAAGGGAAAGAAGTCAGTACGAAACAAAAGAAGAATGAAGGGCATACCAAGGTAAAGCCCTCCACGACAGCGTCAACAATACCCTCTAGACCTCGAGAGGCAACCTCCTGGATCTCCGCACAAGTCACAAACCCCCAAAGTCGCTCCTTGGCCAATTTCACGTCGTACAACATGGATACTGAACCATTGCCCGAAGTAGGATGGCTGGGCGATGGACCTCAGCTGAGAAACACCGGGGGCATCAGACTTCACTATCTTAGAAGAAGGGGGAGAAGATGCCACCCTGGAAGTGTAGACAACCTTCACCACCGCTCGGTCAATGGAGGCACCTGTAGAATCGCTGTGAGATAAAAAGCCGACGACGTTGCAAGTATAAATAGTTTATTGGAAAGATCAAATACCCTTCCTCTTCGGCCTGGGAGTAGCCTTGGAGTGACCTGACGCAGACATAATCCCTGAGAACTCCTTGAACGGATGGTCGCGTACTAACTGAAGTCTATCCTCTTGTTCCGCGGATAATGTCGGCGGAGCTACAAAGAATTCAATCGCACAGTAAGAACAGATATGTGATAACTAGAAGTAAAATCAAAAGTTGAGTCCTTACCTAGCTTGGTCCTGGAGACGGTGTCCCACCTCGAGGCACCAGGTCACGATCACTCTCGGTGGCTTACTCGCCTCTAGCAAAGAAGAACTTGGTCTTCCAGCTATGACAGTTCGAAGAAGCCCAGTGATGAACTTACTCGATGTCGGGGAGAAACAGTACCACCCCTGATGAGGGATGGGGTTCTCTAGGAGCACATACGTGGACAAGAACTCCTCGAATGGGGGAGGGACATCAACACTATGAACCAGCCGCCATAATGAAAAGAATGCTAGTATCACCCTTCACCCGTTGGGAGCCAGCGACAGGTGCCCCAAAACCCGACATATGGGCCCGGGTATCGGGAACTTCAAACCCGCCTCCATCACATCCTTATAAAGGACAATATCGCCTGAAGAATCACAACATGTTGGCTCGTCCTCTTCCACGCGACGACACATTACAGTAGGAGGGATACGATATGAAGATACAATACCAGCAATATCCTCATCAGAGTCAATAGAGCTAAATATGGAGATTACCTTTGAGCCATTATCTCTAGCAATCCCCATGCTTCGCTCGATGTCTCCAGTAGTCTCCCTAATGATGCGCTAATCAGAATGGGTGCCTGGCAACAAACAAAACCAAGATGGAGTCAAAATCAATGTCAAGGCAATCCGTTTCAACTCAACAAGGACTTTCTAGCAGACCGAGATGTATCCAGCTACGGTTTTTTAAATCGCATACTCGGTGTATATCATGAAAACTGTAGAGAAAAGTTCAGAATGTATGCCACAAAAATTCAGAAGAATATCTTACTCGTTTGAAGAACAGGCGCGCCTAAGACTCCACCGGCGCCGCCCTCATCATTGACCTCGTAAAAGGAGGCTCGAGTCGCGCCTGGGGCGCCGCTGAAAATTGCCTTCATCGCCACCTAGCGCACCGCTGGCACCGCCTGTCATGCCGCTGACGTCGCCTAGCGCGCTGCTGGCATTGCCTAACGCGTGACAGACGTCGCCCAACTCCCTTTGGGTGCCTCCTTGCAAGCGGGTTGCCCCCTGAGGCGTCGCCTGTGCACTCTATCACTGAGGTGCCGTCACCCAGCTCTTCCTCTCTCCTGATGCCTCTTGCCCAGCTCTCGCCTCCAACTGCCTCGATCCTAGCGTCCATGTCTTCTAGGGAGTCGCCCCTTGTGCTTGAGGAACCACCTGCACCGCCAAAAGCTCCATAGGAGCTGTCGCCACCGCCAGGAGAAAAGCTCGAGGCGCTGCCTGCGCAGATCGAGGCGTCGATAGTGCTGCCTAGGGCGTCGCCCACGCTATCCCAAGCGTCGCCCACGCTACCTAGGGCCTCGCCTCCCCTATTTTCGCCCTTCGTGATAACAGTGCCACCCATTAAGCCTTCGCATCTGCCCTTCACATCGGTTCCCTGCGTGCTTGGCTTAACTGTGCCCTTGGTGCCGCCTGGCTTAGTTGTGCCCTTGGCGCTGCCTGGCTTAGTTGTGCCCTTGGCATTGCTGGGTTGCCTGGGCCAGGTTTTCCCGAAGGTCTTGCAGCCGCCTTCCTCGCAGAGCCATCTACGGACCCTCCTCTATTCGCTCTCCCATTGCCCTCCATTCACTTCTCCTATGAGATCTCTCTCTCTTTAAACAGGAAAGCTGATTTGGGGAATAGGTGGGTCAAGGGTTTTTTGAGTCCAGGCTATAAAGGAAAAATTCTAGAAAAGAAATGGGGAAGGTCTTTCAGGTTCTAAAGATTGGTGCCCTACAAAAAAAAATAAAAGACAGTGATTCAAGCTCAGCAGGGACTCACCATAGGGAAGGATAACTAGAGCTGTGGATGCCTAACCATGGAATTACCAAAAGCTTCGCAATTAAGGGAAATGAGGAGACTACCGTGGGAAAGAAGAAAATCTTTGCCCGTTGAAGAAGCTACCACCGTGCTAGACAAGAAACCTTTTTTAGATGAGAAAGGTCACTCATACTTTCAACCCCCTTTTCTTGCAAGCAATCGGGGCTTGGGGCATGGGGGGGGGGGGCAAATGATGAGCCTAGATTCAACTAGGTCAGACCTAATTGATAAGATAAACCCAAAACAGCTACAAGGCAGGTTAAGCCTAGTTCGTGAGTTCGACCCAACCTAAGATCCGAAGAGTCCAAGAAGAATTAGAGCACATGGGGAGGAATCATCAGGATACACACCCTCGAAGATCGTGACAGTCTTTAATTGTACTTACCTTTTGTAACTATCTTCCCCGAAAAATTAGTACCCTCACACTCACATCACCGCTTTACCTCACTACCTCACTATACCTATAAATTGTAAACTCTCTCCACATGGAGAGGCATCTCACTACACCTCTCAACACACATAGCTTCTCTCTCCTAGCTATTGTCTCTCTCCCGGAGCTTTCTTTCTCTTACTCTATTCATCAATAAAGAGACCTCGACCACCGTTGTCGCTTCCGAGAGTGGAGTAGGTCACCCGGACCGAACTACTATAAGTTAGTGTGTTGACTCAATATTTACATTATTGCCATTAATTATTTTATTTATTGTCCATTAATTACACCTTATTACACACTCGACTATTGATCTTGTACGAAAACTTTTTTTTGCATCATCAGAATGCAATAGAGTAAATGGTAGAGTTGTTTGAGTCCAGAAGTGATGATTCACTTATTCTTTTTTTCGTAGGGACGTCGTGACATATAAGTAAATGATAGAGAGTTGCTTGCTTCCAAAAGTGATGATTCACTTATTCTTTTGTTCATAGGGACGTCATGACATATAACTAAAATAATTGTTGCTAAATTACCAGCTCTTTTTTATTTTCATAGTCTCGTGGACGAAAAAAAGATTAGAATATACATAAATGAGTGTAATTTTAAAGAAACTTTCGATTTGTGAACTATTATAGACCAAAACTATTTTGTTTCCCTAAATATGTTACTAAAAATTCGAAAGAATAAAATAAAATAAAACTATGTAGAAAAAGTGCGAAACAGGTCAAGTGTTAGATCCGGTGGTCCACCATCCATTTGATTCTTAAGCCCCACCTAATCAAAGGTTTCTTGTTTTCGGCGCCACGTACCCACTATATATAAAGAAGCATTAATTTTCTCGTCTCCCAAACACCCTCTCTCTCTCTGCAACATATCTTACTTTCCTTAACTTTCTTGATCGCCGAGAAACTAAAAGAAAATGGAGATAGACGATCATCACCAACAATTAAGAACCTGCGTGGTTCTTGGAGGCCGAGGCCTCATTGGAAGATCGCTGGTGTTGAAGCTCTTGAAACTTGGCAATTGGATCGTCCGAGTTGCCGATTCGACTCCGTCTCTCCAACTCGATTCCTCCGAAGAGAAAGATTCAATTCTATCACAAGCCCTCTCGACCGGTCGCTCCGAGTACTTTCACGTCGATGTTCGCAATAAACCCCAAATCATCAAAGGTATACCCACACTCTATGCAAATATATATGTCAGTTTATAATCTACTTGTTAAAATATACATGTTGTTAATTGGTTTGTTTGCTGAGAAAATGCAAGAAATAAATGTGAATAAGGATTCCAAAACACGCTCTCACTCAGAGAGAGAGAGAGAGAGAGAGAGAGAGAGAGAGAGAGAGTTGAAGTATTAGAGCTTTTATTTACCCAACAAAGAAGTACGCGGTTTCATAACTTTTCTTTTATGTAGGACACAAATAACTTGACTTAATGGGAGTGAGTTGATTGAATTTTGGTTAATGGGAGTGACTTGATTGAATTTTGGTTTTGTTTGGTTGCTGAGACGTATAAATATTAGAATCTTGTGACTTCATCTATGTAGGAGTTGATGTGAGTCTGTGACTCAACTGGAACTGAGTTGATAAATTTTATGAGGACATAAGTGGGAGTGAACTGTTAGAATTTCGTGTATGTAGCTTTAGAACTAGATTATGTAAATGTGGTTCTATACATAGTCTCGGCACATTTCATAGCTTTTCGATACACAGCCTTGCGTTGTCATGTCGCAGATGATGTTGCGGATGATAGAACACCATAATCAGGGCTGGCGCTTAATCAATGTGATTTTCAAGGTTCTGTTCCTTTTCTGGGGAAACAACTGAAAGTGTCCGTGATTTGTGAATTATGTTTGATGTTGTTTTCTTAGTTTGAGTTGATGAGTTGCCTTGTTCATATGGAGGATATGTGCATCTATATGCATTTATTTGAGCTCTTGACTAACCACAAGCATGGGCATGCAAACACACACTGCTCTTGCACTTAGATGGGTTCAAGTTGATTTTGATTCTCTCAATTTTTTACTTTGATTCTTTAAAATGAAAGAAATCAGAAAGATTAAATGTTGAATTTTGGATTGCTTTTGCAAATTTGTAAAATTTGCTTCTAGAAAGCCATATAATAATATCTGGTTCAGTGGAGTAGGGGTTTATTGTCATGCTGATGATTGATCCTGTTGAATTTGTCTCTTTTCCTACCATTTTCTCAAGGTCAAATGGTGATAGGTGTATTTTACCTGTAATTGTAATTAGGCACTCGTTTCTAGCTTGCAATGTTGTCCTCGTCGTGATGTCACATGTTCTCTATCTCTCTTTTTGGAAGTTTTCCTTTTCAGGCTATAATATTGACATTGGGGCTGAGAAATTAACTTGCAAGATGTTCTTCCTTTGCAGCTATTGAAGGTTCATCTGTTGTATTCTACATGGACAGTACTGATTCATACACACATGATGATTTCTATCTTTGCTACATGTTCATTGTTGAAGGTAAATGCCAATTCATTTCACTTGGATAGGCTTATGAGTAAGAATCAATTTGGCACTGAAAGGTTTAAGATGCTTATGTTTGGTTTTATCATTCAGGTACAAAAAATGTCATTCATGCTTGTCGAGATTGCAAAGTTAAACATCTCATATATAACAGTACTGCAGACGTAGTATTTGATGGTTCACGTGATATTCATGATGGAAATGAGTCATTACCATATTCTGGGAAAGTATGCCTCTTTTTTTGGAAGCTTCTTCATCATATGTTTGATAGAATGTCTTTAGTTCTCGTTCCCCACTGACCATCAATTGGTGATTTGTACATGGTACAGTTTGAGAACATGCTGACCGATCTGAAGGCCCAAGCTGAGGCACTAGTCCTGTATGCTAACGACATTGATGGCCTTCTAACATGTGCAATTCGTTCTTGCAATGTTTTTGGACCTGGAGAAAAACAGTTTGTGCCATTGCTGGTGAATATAGCGAAATCCGGATGGGCAAAGGTTTGAAAACTCTTGATTTACTTCGCTTGACACGTTGTTTGTTTGAATTATTATGCTCTAAATAAATAGTTTGGGACAATTTATTGAATGTAGTACGAGTAATGCTACATGGACTTAAAAATTAGACTTAAAATGTAGACTTGATAATCACAACCATTAAATAGGTAGTGAGTCCCAATAAATGCTAGGACTCACGGTGAAATCTATTGTTGTAATTATCAAGTCTAGTTTTTAAATTCATGTAGCATTGCTCATGTAGTACATTAAGTATAAGTTGTTTATAAATCCTATTTGAGTTTTTTTTTATGTCTCACATCTTTAAGGTTCACTTCTTTTGCTTGGTGTTCTGCTCATTTGATATGCTATTCTACTCATAGAAAAGGCAACAAGACAGACATTGTTTCCTGGAATTCTAGCTGTTGTATATATCAAATATATAACATTTTTGAATCGGCTGCTGCTGGCTGCCTGTTCTCCATATGTTTGATTGTTGCCTGTTCTTTTGATTGTTCCCATGTAGTCTTCTCTTCTCATTTCGTTTAATAATATTCTATCGTTTTCTATCAAAGTTGCCATTTCTTTTTTGGACATTTTGAAGTGTCTTGCATTTCTGAGCACTCATAGGTCTTTCTAATGTAGTCTTTTTGAATAAGTAATAGAATTTCTCATTTCAGTTTATTATAGGAAGTGGGGAAAACATATCTGACTTCACCTATGTGGATAACGTTGCCCATGCCCATATCTGTGCAGAAGAAGCTCTAGGTTCTCGTATGGTTTTTGTGTCTGGAAAGGTATCTTCCGATTATGCTCTTTTTTCTGCTTTTCTCTAAAAAATTAACCAAGTTTATATTTAAGAAGGATATTCCCTCACAATTGTTGTGCAGGTATTTTTCGTCACTAATCTTGAGCCGATGGGGTTCTGGGAATTTGTGTCTCTCATATTAGAAGGCTTGGGTTATCCGAGGTAACAAAGGCATTGCTATATCCCCCAAAGACAGAATTGACAGTCTGCCATCTGTCCTGTTAATATTGATCAAAGAAAGAACAAATAAGAAGAGAAAAGAGAAAATATTATTATGGCATTTTTGGTTTGTGTAATACACACTAACCTATGATACATAGTAAAGACTCTTTTATAGTAGCGCAACACAAAGCAAGGAACATGACTAAACTATCCCTAATATTAAATATACTAGATTACTCTAACAACACTCATATTTAATTGCATTGAATGTCATCCATGCATTTTCATAGATTCATACTTTTGTCGAGATGTATGTGGAATTTTCATCATCACTTAAAGGGTGGCTTAGAGCATGAGGTTTCCCTACTACGGGGTCTGGGGTGGGTCAAATATAATGTACGTAGCCTTGCCCCTACATATAGAGAGACTGTTTTCATGACTCGAACCTTGATGCCCAAGTCACAATGGAGCAACTTGATAAGTTATTGTCATTGCCCATTGTGTGATTATTTACTACTTGCCAAATCCAATGATGTTTATTTTGTTTTTGTGCTTCGTCTAATTGCTGGAAAATGGCATGGTGGCAAATTTATTGCTCGTCTTCCTTTTCTTTTCATCTTTTTGTTTAAATTTCTTTGATACTTTTTCAAAGGAGAACAAGCTATTATTTTTTATTTGTTTTTGTTAGTACAACAATGAACTTTGATTTGCTTCCTTCTCTTTCACTTTTTTTTTTCTCACTCTATGCGGGTGGTTGGCTTTCTTACAAAATGCAGCTATGAGGCTACTAAATGAGTTGGAATTGCCAATATTTGGGCCACCCTCAAGATTTTGCTTGATGGCCTTTTTTTTTCTTCTCAATTTTAGCATTTAAATCTTTGCTTAACTGCTTCTAATGTTGGTGAGTGGCTTCAAATATCCTCACTTTTTTTTTATTTCCCATTTCCTCAATTAGCATTTCTTTTCGTTCCTTTTGGCCTGCTGCCAGCCGGGCATAATGTGTATTGAATTAAGTGAAAATCTGTATATATTTCATTTTATGTGCTTATAATGGATTTATGATCATACTCCCTGAAATAGAGTTGCGGCTTACTTCTGATTGCAGACCCATGATCAAGCTTCCTGCTAGGATGGTCTCATATATTATTCTGCTTGTCAAATGGGTGCATTTAAAGATGGACTCCAGAAAGCTTAACCATTTTGTGTCAGTTCATAACATAGTTCAATTAGCCTCATGCACTAGGACATTCAACTGCTCTGCAGCTCAGAAGCATATTGGATACTTACCAGTTGTCTCTATGGAAGTAAGTCTTTTTTGCCTTGTTTATGTATTGTGGATTTGTGTCCCCTTTGTGCAAAATAAAACCAAGGATTTGTGTCCCCTTGCCCCAACACTTTGCATTTAGGGGGTTTGACATGTGGTAATGGTTTAAGTTAGATTGTGTGAGTAATTAGGGTTAGGAAGAAAAGAGAAAATTAAGAAGAAGAAAAAATATATTTAAGGGAAAAGTGTAGTGCATTAGGGTTACAAGACTACATCCCAATATATATATATAACCACGTATTACCAAAAATACCCTTATGTATGAAGATAATAAATTCGGTCGTTGTGGTCGGACTTTATTATGGATTTCTGACCACATTCTCCATAGGGCCTTCTTATCTCTTCCTTCTTCGAGTTTAGATTATGGAAGAAGGAACCGAGAAGAAGGTATCAGCAACAACTGGTTTTATTACGGGACAACTCATGATGTTCATATCGATCTAATATGTGCATCTGCATCTGCATCTAGCATTGGGTAGACCTCATACAATAACTGTCCTAGCTCTACCGTATCTTTTGTTTATCATGCCCAACTTGCAAATGATAGGATGAAAAAACTTGCTACTAACCTCCTTTATGAAAACATTTGCCAACTAATTTTCTGATTTTGTAAAGGGCATGCAAATCGAACCATTGTTCAGTTTCTCTTTGATGAAGTGTCGATTAATTTCGACATGTTTAGTGGATTGTGTGTAATGTTGGTAGTTGCCTTATTAGCACGGGACAGTCTCATAGGCCCATCGTCACAAATTCCGAACTTGCTTGGTAAAATTTGAAGCCACATAAACTCACAAACACCATAGGCTATAGCTCCGTATTCAACCTCTACCTTCAAAGGTTCTCACATTTCTTTCTAGCCAAATAACCCAAACAGTTGCAAAAATCACACATTGCCAAAGAATAATACTCTTTCCATTTCCACCCAAACCATTAAAATTCACACAAAACATCGATGAAACATATTGTGGGGCTACCCAACATTGCCAATCTTCTCAAACAACTTGTTCCATGGATACAACGTCATAGAAAAGTGTAAAAACAAATGATCCACACTTTTGCAGCTTGTTGCATGCATAGATTTGTATAAGGCTTTTTCCTTTGGAGAATATTATAGGTATTAATCTTCCCAGGAACAATTTTTCATGTACAAACTTGCACTTTTAGAGGCATCTTAATCATAGTTGTCAAATCACAATTCGTATCGTGAATCGGGATCCTAAATTTGAGAATCGTGAATCGTAAGATTCGACACAAAATTTGAACAAAAATAAAAAATAATACTACATATTTAAAATAGACAAAATATTAAATATTAAACATTATTGCATTCTAAAAATAATCAATTGACATAATCACGTCGTTTAAATGTAAAGATGTTAGCCGTTTGCTTCATTTTCATCTTTTGCTTAACCATTTTCAAATTTAACAACTTGAAAAAAAAAATCATTAAAGAACCATGGCCATTCAAGAACCAAAATAGTGACACCCAGTATAGATTAAGTTACAAACATGAATGGAAAAAGAACAAATAAGAAAATTGATTGGGAGAAAACATACAGGCCAACATTTTGAAATAAAAAATTAGAGCCTAACAAACTACCTAGAATTGAGAGCAAAAATCAACCGATGATGCGAGAGTGTTAGCCATGACCTTTAGCTTTAGACAATACAAGGCGAACTTTAGACGACGTTAGAGAAAAAACGAGTAAAGAGGTTGAGTTTTTATTAGGGCGTTGATTCATCTGCAAACAAAACGACGTCGTTTTACTGTTTAGTGGACAAAACGACATTCTTTTGCCAAAAATTTGGGTTTTAAAAAAGAGTGATTGAATCGTGCGATACGAATTGAATTGTACGATTCAGGTGCGATTCAACTCTAAAATTATTCTCATATAAGATACGAATCGTTTTGTACCTGTATCGAACTAAATCATACGAATCGAATTGCGAATCGTACGATTTTGATAACTATGATCTTAATCTTTCAAATATTCAATGTTTGATAAAATAGAGGAATAGAAGGATCATCCATCGATGACTTAAAAAAGGACTTACATGAGAAAGAACCCAATGTGTCAATGACCCAACACCTTTTATCTAATGAATATTGATTTAAAGTGACTAATTGAAGCAAATAAATTAAGGACACTAATTCCGAAGACTCCCTATTATTAAGATTTTTTCGGAATCCAAAATCCTAGACATGTGGAAAGGAATTCGACCTTAACAAGAAGCAGCACTATGGTCATGATAGTAAGATAGTCGAAAAAGATGAGGGAATAAATTGAACGACGACGACTCCCCAACCTATATATCCTCCCAAAATCTAACCATCACCCCATTACCCACAATAAACTTGACCTTTTGAGAAAAAATAAAATAATTTGTGAGAAATGAATTTCTAAGGATTCTCATAATTTCCTTTATCACACCCATTAACATCTCACCCATTAATTTGTAAGCCATATTTTCTTTTAATAACCAAATGTCATACTGCTTTATGCTCCAAGGAAATCTCTAAAGCCATTTTTCGACCAAGGCCACATTTCTAAGCATCAAATTTTCCACCGAAAGTTCCATTTTTAATTTTGACCTTGACAATATCTCCAAACTAACCAAATGATCCTTTTTATCGTCATCCCTCCCTTCTTATAAAAAATCTCTCATCATCCCTTCAATTTCTTGGCTACACCACACGACATCTTAGAAAGATACATATAGTAGTAGGAATACTTGCCAACACTGCCTGAACTAAAGTCGATCTTTCCCCCTTAGAAATGAATGGCTTTTTGCACCCATCCAACCTTTTGAATGACTGGATCCCAAAAAGACACAAACAATGGGCTACCTCTAAAGGTAGACCTAAGTACTTTAAAGGCCACCCACCTACTGAACAACCCACTTTCAATGTCAATCTAGCTATTTTATCTTGATGAGATTTTATTCCCACAATCAAACTTTTTTTCATATTAACTTTAAGACCATAAACCAACCCAAAAACATCAAGAATCTTCTTAAGATTTTTGAATTTTTCCTCATCCTCTAAAGAGAAAAAAATGTGTGTTCTCCTTCGATCACACCCACAACCTGAGTCGTTCTCTTCGCTGATACCAAACCCTATGATAGCCCTAGCTCCTCTTTTCTCTGTGTTAGAGATGAGCTTTGTGTCTTTCAAAGGCTGAATTAGACTTAGACTTTTGCTAAATAACGATTGGTCTTTTGGAACAAAAGGCCCTAAATTTTGAGGCCCACCCTTATCATTGAAGCTCTTTCCACAGCCACATTATTTGGATCAGGGAAAGGTCCAGAAACAGACATAGGCATCTTCTCCTTTAAGCCTAACTCATCGGCTCTATCACTATTTAAACTACGGCCCATTATCGCCAACTGACCTTCACTTCTGTAAGGACCATAACCCTTATTAACCACTTTTTTTTTTACTATTTTCAAAATTTTAAATCAGATTTAGAGTTCCCAAAATCACGGGATTTGATATTATCAACATAATTAATAACGCTAACAACGCCATTAATTGGCTGATTTTCCATACCCACAATAGTTTCCTCCTTCCTTGTGCTACTCACAGGGTTACTCTTTTTTCATACACCCATTCTTACCTTTCTACCACGTACCCCTCCTAAAACCCCCACTTCATCTTCTACCTCTCTCTTAGTGTACCAATATTTGGTACAACTTTTCCTGAAGATTTTGTCCCTTTCTTCATGATTAAACCTTCCCAAATTATGAAAAACCTTAATTTTGATTCAAAATACTTTTCCGCCATAATAAACATTCAAAGCAGTCCGAAGAAATCCAGAGACTAGTTTATGAACTCAAATCTGAGCCTGATACAGATTCTCTAAACTTTTAGTCCTATGATCAACTTCAACAAAGACCCCACCAATCTCCTATTCTTCAAAAAACTTCAATTTTTCACATAAATTGAATGGTAATCCCGCAATCGCAATCGCAATCCACCCACTGAGAAACAAAATTTTACTACGTTATTTATTTGACTCATAACACTGCTTCTTTAACTTCACTGCGTTCAAACCTTCAAGAAAATAATTTTCCTCTCTGCAAATATTGTCAGCGTCTTCCCCATTTTTACAAAAGAAGATTGCTTTATCGGTCTAAAACGAATTCAATTTGACATCAACGCATAGAGCTTTGGGCAGAGCACTTTGAATTTCTTTCCAGGGTTGAAATAAGATTTTTCTAATTCAAATCACCCCAATTTTTCCATTTCTGATCTTCCTAAAAAAACATTGTTTTCCCATGATCGTTAGGAGTGCAACTTGGGCGTGCTAACCCGAACCCAGTCCGAAAAAATTAGTGTTTTGGTTGAGTTTTCTAAAACTTGACTAGGCTTGGGCCAAAAATCTCCAATCCTAATTGAATTCAAGTTGTACTCGGGTTGACGTTTCGGGTTCATGGTTTCAACCCGGGTTTGAACCAAATTATTAAAATACGGGTTCAACCCGAATTCAACCTGCAATACTAAAATATGTTTAATACTTATTTAGACATTAAATAAGTAAAATAATGTGTTTTATACACTCATCAAGAGCTTTTATAGCAGTAAAGGGAATGTAAACTCCCTTGTCGAACCAATGTGGAATGGTGAATAAAGAACAAAAGACGATGTCTAAGTTGGATCTCACATCGGTTGGAATAAAAAAAGATCCTTTCCTCTTGTATATAAAGAAGGTAAAATCAAAGAGGCTTGTGTCTTTGATGGACTTGGTTTTCCACTGGGCCTATTTGAAGTTAATAAAAAAGTTAAAGGTGCTAATATTTAGGAGCCCAAATCTGACCCGAAAATTAAACCCAATTTAATAATTCAGGTTTAACTCGAGTTTAACTCGAGCCCGATTGGGCAGTATTCAAGTTGAAGTGTTTCGGATTGAGGTCATGTTCAAGTTGGGCTCGAGATGAGGGTTTTATAACTTGGGTTGGCCTCTCAACTCGCCTAACCCGCCCGAATTGCAGCACTAATGATCGTTTCTAGACCAATTCACGATTTCCATCTACGTTAGACCATCCCTTGTTTTTCATTGCTGTCGACAAATCACTGTTTGTTCCACCCAAAGCATTACCAAGAACTGCTCAAAACTCCTCCATCTCTCACCCACAACTCTTGCAAGAACAACAAGACTCTCTCTTCTACTATTATGTTGCAGCTTGGAAACTCTTATAAATCTCCCAAAGTGGCTAGTCTTCCCTAGGAATGGCAGTGGACCCCGGGGGCGAGAGAAGGGGAGAGTAGTCTCCACCCCGTAACTGTTTAAAAAAAGTTCGTCCACCCTCGTTAACGGGGGAAGTTTTAATCCCCGCTCCCGCCCCTACCCATTACAATTAATTTATGTGATTTTAAGAAAAAAATTGATTACAATCAATGACCAAAATTTCGTTTCGGTGCATTGTTTCGGTCATCCAGAAAACGGAAATATTTCGACTCGTTTCGGAAACAAAATGAAAAAAAAAATAAAAACTTTAAGAATTTTTTTCAAAACATTGGTCGAAATATACCAAAATATCTTGAAATACCTTGAAACATTTCGAAATAATTGTGCAAATGCATTGAAATATAATAAAACATTTCGAAATATTATGAAACACCTCAAAGTATTAGAATTCCATCACTGATTCATTTCGGACGTTTCGAAACGAAATTTTGATCTTTGATTACAATTAATTTAATAATAAAATTTGAATTGATACAAGCTAAATTACATAAAAAAAGTTGGTATCAGAACACGATTACCCATATGACCCAATACATTGGTTGCTGCACTATGGAAACTCTCGTGAACATCCCAATATGAATAACTGGAGCAAGTGATTTTTAAGCAATTTTGTATTAACTTTAGACTGATGGATTGAGTTTAAAGTAAGAAAATTATTAGTCTTTTGGCCCATAAAAGTTTGACTATTTTAACCTTTAATTGTTGTTTCTTAGTTTGTGAAAATCATTATTTATGGTGAGCCACTATCTTTTTGCTTGTCTTTTGTCCTTCCAGTATCCATGCCATTTCACAGAATATATTATCAATTAACAACAAAAGAATGGACTACATCTACTCATGCAGTTAGACCTTGTCTCCAAAATTATGATAATCATCTTTGTATAATCAATTTTTTTCATGTTTTTTTTAGCATATGGACTTTCAAGAAACTGAGAATACATTTTTCGAATATCCCAAGAAGCGTAGCTCCTCGGGGCCACCATCCATAGATTTACCCTCTTGTGTGGAGAAGCGGCTTTGCATAAGGTCTAGCATTAGTCCGATACGTGAGCCGGAGGGAGTACTACAGTAATCTACTAGGGCAGCTGGGATATCAAAAAAAGAAAAGAAATTGAGAATACATGCAACTATAGTACTAAAATTCAGAACACGATTAAGCTAAAATACATTTAAAAAAAAAAAATTGATACCAACTCCAAAATGGTGAATTAATTGGTCACAATACTTGGAACCAGAAGAGAAACGAGAGAGAGAGAAAATAGATCGTAATATACTCATAGTCGCCGAAGGTAGGAGAAGAGTGAGAGAGAGAGAAGAGGCCTTACCTAGTCAGTGATGACGAGAGAGAGAGAAGGCTGAGTGTGACGGCATCTTGGGAAGTCTCTTGGTGTCTTGAGAAGTCTTGAATTAGGGATGATGACTCCTAATAGAGATATATTTTAATAGATATATATATAAATCTAATGGGTTTAGCGGGGCAGGATGAGTTTTAGTCTATCTCTGCTTGGGTTTATATGGGTATCTCCATATACATCCACCGTTCAATACGTATGGTCCATCCCCAGTCCAAACGGGACAGGTTTGGACTAATCCTCGTTTTTCTCCGGTCCACTGTCATCCCTAGTCTTCACTTCAACACGAACACAGTATCCTCCCTCTCTATGTTTTTTGAGAAAAACTACCCTGCCATTCCACTTTAAAGCTTGAGAAAAGGCCTCCTTTAAACTACATGTGAATGACGCAAATCTATTCCTCTCAGTGATATGAAATGATGCACCATTCGACCCATCAAACACGTACCATGAATTTCTTACGTTCAATCATTATCTCCATTGTCAATCTATTAAACCATGGGAGCAAATTTGTAGAGAATGCAACTGCTTTTATTTGTAGATCTTGTCAATCTAATTAATTTTCTGGAGAATGCAACTGCTTTTATTACTTGTAAATTTCTTAGTTAAATTTCCTCTTGCTTTGTACTCTAGTAATTATTCCTTGATATGGTCGTTAAAGAAGAATGCTCCTGTAGGGTGGAGAGAAATAATTCTCTGATTTTCTTTTATCATTTCGGTAGAGTCACTGCCTACAAGTGATTGAGTACGATAGATCCGCTTGAACAACTAAGTGGATTATCTATCTTGAAAAGCCAAATATTTTCCTACCTTTTGAAAATTGTCTTGGCTCATTGAGATCATATGATGTTTACTCTTTTGGCTGAGATATCTGTGCCAAGGGTCAGATTTGGATTAAAGCACACTTCAATTGATTGCAATACTTATTTGATGCTGATATAAAAGCAATTTTTCATTTATGCCTTAAAAAGTAAGACAAGTTTTTTGATTCAACGGTTTTATCCTAGATATGGGAATCATGAGATCTAATTTTTTGCTTTTGTGTGCATTGATATCTGAACTTGCAGGAAGGTATCACATTAACCGTTGAATCATTCTCTTATTTAGCCAAAGATTCATCTTTTGCGAGAAACATTGACTTTGATGAACAATCAAAAGTGGATAAGCTCCTAGGCAGCGGGAAAGGTTGGTCCCTTTTTTTTATCTTTGTCTGTGGAATGGTAGAACTCTTATGTTGTACGATTGTTAAGTGTATGATTCAGCAATTGAACTTATGACTATGTTTTAGCACTTGAAATTGTGAAGATTATTCTTGCGTGCAAGCTTCAACCATCTGTTTGGCTCGATAGAGTTGAAGACGTCAAACTGTTTGAGTCTGTTGTGGCTTGACAGTGAACTATTGTATTTGGCCTGCACTTGATAATAAATTGCAAAGGTGGATGGTCTGGGCTTAGTAAAACTAAATATGTGCATGCAAAAGCATAATGAGCGGATCTACATAATCATAGCTATACAAATCCATGGCTGGTGAGAGCTAGTCTTAAGCTCAAACCTAACTACTTCCTCCCAAACAGCTACGTTTGAATTTGTCAAATGCCACCAGCTCTTGTGCATTTTCAAGTGTCATAACATGTTATCACAGGAAGGCTTTTATAAATTTTCCTTCCTTCTTAAACAAGGATAGATGTGGGGTGTTGTCGTTTGACTTTGTTCCTGACAGCCACATGGTTGAGGGTACTTCAGTTTAAGACCCAAGTGGTAAGCATCATGTCCATCAATAAAGCCTATTTAGATCAGGTAAAATAGGCCACCAACAGTGCATTGCTGTTGCAACTTTTTGGGAATACTTGTTTGAACAGCATAACACGTTTCCATTCAGTTTCTTTTTCTTTCACATTTTTTAGGTTAAGGTAAGATAAATTGTGCAATTTGACTAGGCTTGGAATAGGAAAATGTTCCCTTTTATTCTGTTTTCCTGAAGATTGAAATTTATATTATGTTGCTGCAGTTGCAGAGATTTTACTGTGGAGAGATGAAAAGAAATCATTTACTTATTTTCTCACACTGGTTCTGCTGTATTACTGGTTTTTCCTTTGTGGAAGGACTTTTATATCATCCTCTGCGAAGCTTCTACTGCTAATTGCGGTTATACTTTATGGATATCACATTCTGCCATTGAATATGTAAGTATGGTCGATGAAAGGTTGATGCTGTTACAGTTCTGTGCCCAGTTTTGTGACATAATTATGTCTCCACTCCAAGCACTTAAATATGTTTTTGTGCTGGCACTGTGCTGGTTTGGTCCCTGTTGCATATGGCCAAATCCTTTTTGCTCAATGCTTGTGCTATTCAATGCCTTGGTTTTTTGTTTTATTTCTTATTATTGTTGTGCTATTGTCCTAGCTATTGTTATTATTATTTTTTCGGGTGTTTTTATCTTTCTCCTTTTTTGTGTGCATATTGAAATTTTTTACATTACGTCTTGTCACGTTTCTCTGGAATTATGTGTGTGTGTGTGTCTTTATTAGTCACTGGTTATGTACTATATCAAGTTAGCAAGTTAAAAGACTTACTATATGGAATAGCCAATATGGTCCAATTTGAATTTTCTAAAACACATGCAAGCTGAACGTTGTTTGATTGATTTGGCGTTAGACGCTTCCAGCTTAAATTTTGCAGTCCTCGTGTATTCTTGCTTAGTAGTTGAGCCCTATTATCTGCAAAATTATTTCAGGTTTATTGACTGTGATGTATTTGCGACAGATTCAGTTTTACAATTCCAAGGATATCTTTATCTTCTTTTGAGATATCGGAAGTGGATATGAGAAATTTTATTGCAACCATAGCACATGTGTGGAATAGAGGGAGTCATATAGCAAGATTATTGGCCCAAGGAGAAGGTTGGAATACTTTCTTCAAGGTATGTAGTGACTGATTTTGATGCTTGATTCTATTCGGTTGTTTGTTCCATGTGTTGTACTACCTTTTTTCAAGTCGGTGGTGGTGGTGGTTTTTTTTATAATTTTTTTTTTGTTTTGGGGGGGGGTGCATAGGGCTGGGGGCATGGATAACAAGAGGGAGTCCTAATAAGCACCCACCAAACTTGCGTCTGTTTGAGAATTCTTTGAATTGGCAAGTATGAGCCTGTTTATCTGGTATATGTCGAACTTTATTCATTTTTTTGCTAACCTACCTGATAAAAGTTCAACGTCAGGACATTTTAAACCTAGATCCCCCTTTCGCCTCATGGTTACAAGCATTTGACAAAATATTTTTTTTGGTCTGGGAGCTCTGCCTTATAAGGCTGTTCATTGATTTGAATTCTTACCTTCGACCTGACTTCATACTTCCCGCCTCTTTATGAAACGTCATGTCATTATTTTCTACAAATGCAATCAGTGTGCTTTGTATATGAGAGAATCCAATCATATACATAAAGATATGAAAAAAAATCTGAACAGTTTGTTTTGTACAAATGTAGACTGCGAAGTTGAATAACGTATGTTAAGTTGAGAGGATTAATATAATATTAGAGACGACATTAGAGAGAAACAGAGAGAGGTTAAATATTAACCCTACCTCTCATACATCACTTGTATTTATAGTTAACTTACAATAATCAGAAAAAGACAAATATAACCTCTTATATATTTACACATACTACCTTAATACTCTTAACAATTAATACATACTACCCTAATACTCTTAACACTCCCCCTCAAGTTAGACTATATATATCATATAATCCAAGTTTGGAACAAATTGTTGTAAGACGTTTACGACTCAATGCTTTGGTAAACATATCTACAAGCTGATCTTCAGATTTCATAAATGGAGTCGTAATCTCCCCAGCTACTTTATTGTCTTGAATAAAGTGATAATCAACCTCAATATATTTGGTTCTCTCATGAAATACTGGATTGACAGCAATATGGATAGCTGCCTGGTTGTCACAGAACAACTGTGAAGGTGGTTGAACCGGAAATCCAATTTCCTAGAGGAAGTGTAGCAGTCAAGTCAACTCACTCGTCGTATGCGCCATTGCCCTATATTCAGCCTCAGCACTGGATCTTGCTACCACAGATTGCTTCTTACTTTTTCATGAGACAATGTTGCATGCTAAGAAAGTACAATAACCAGTGGTTGATCTCCGATTAGAAGGAGAGCCAGCCCAATCAACATCTGAGAAACCTTCCACTCTAAGATGTCTATTAGCTCGATATAACAGTCCAAGGCCATGAGCTCGTTTGAGATATCGCAGAATACGAGTAACTGCCTCCCAATGTGGTACTCTGGGACACCCCATAAACTGACTTACTACACTGACTGTATAGGAAATATCCGGTCGAGTGATAGTGAGATAATTGAGCTTCCCAACCAATCTGCGATATCGACCCGGATTTTCAAATAGTACACCATCATCCATCAACCGTTTTTGATTCAGATCCATAGAAACATCAATCGGTCTGCCACCCAACAAACCTGCTTCCTCTAGCATGTCAACCAGATATTTCCTCTGGGATAAACAAATACCCTATTTAGATCGAGCCACCTCAATATCCAAGAAATACCTGAGTTTTTTCAAATCCTTAGTATGAAATCGATCTTGCAAGAATATTTTTAACTAGGCAATCCCCTCAGAATCATTTCCAGTAATTACAATATCATCTACATAGACCACCAATAAAACATATCCAACATCCGTCTGTCTATGAAACACAGAATGGTCTGTCTGACAACGAAGAAGACCAAACTCTAAAACTGCATCTGACAACTTACCAAACCATGCCCTCGGTGACTGCTTCAAACCATACAACGATTTCTTTAACCGACATACACTCTTACCATACTCCCCATGAGCAGTAAACCGAGATGGCTGCTCCATGTATACCTCTTCAACCAAGTCTCCATGTAGGAAAACATTCTTGACATCTAACTGAAATAAGGGCCAATCAAGATTAGCAGCCAAAGAAATTAAGATACGAACAAATGACATTTTGGCAACAGGAGAGAAGGTCTCCTCATAATCAACACCATAGGTCTGAGTAGAGCCCTTTGCAACAAGCCAGGCTTTGAGACTCTCTACAGAACTATCCGGATGAAATTTAACAGTATACACCCAACGACAACCAACAGTTCGTTTACCAAGGGGTAAAGGAATGAGATCCCAAGTCCCATTATGATGTAAGGTAGCCATCTCCTCCTCCATAGCTTTCCTCCAATCCGGATCAGATAACGCATCCTGTAAGTGCTTAGGAATAGATATAACAGATAATTGAGAGGTAAAACAAGAGAAGACAGGAGACAAGGCATCATATGAAACAAAATGAGCAATGGGATGATTAGTAACACATGAACGAGTACCTTTTCGAAGAACAATAGGTAAAGAGTCTAAATTACCTGATGTTCCAAGATCAGAAGACGGTAAGGAAGACGGTACGGGCACCTCAGTCGATGGGCGAGGACGACGAGAGTATACACGAAGAGGTAAAATAGATGGTAATACAGTAGGCAACAGAATATTTAAAGATGAGGGAAGAGATGGTGGTACAAGAGACAACTCAAAGTCTAGATCTAAAGGCTGAGCAGGTGCTGGAAAATAAGGAACAGATTCCTCAAACGTGACATCGATACTAGTAAAGTATCGTCACAGAGAAGGACTATAGCAATGATACCCCTTCTGTGTGCGGGAGTATCCAAGAAATACACATTTGGTAGCTCGAGGGTCAAGTTTATCAAACCCAGGACCCAGATTGTGAACATAACAGACACATCCAAAAACCTTAGAAGTTAGGAAAAATAAGGGCTTACCAGGAAAAATGACAGAATATGGACTTTTGCCCATTTAACATAGAGGATGACATACGATTAATAAGATGACAAGCAGTAAGAAGAACATCACTCCAAAAATATCGGAGAATATTCATCTGGAACAACAGGGCACGGGTGACTTCCAACAAATGACGGTTCTTGCGTTCAGCAACACCATTCTTTGGAGAGGTGTAAGCAGAGGAAGTCTGATGAATAATGCCAGTCTTACTAAGATAAGCTATAAAAGGATCAGATTCATATTCCCGAGTATTATCAGAACGTAAAATACGTATACGACAATCATACTGAGTTTTTATTTCCTTGCGAAAGGTCTCAAATATAGAGAATAATTCAGAACGAGCTTTCATCAGAAACAATCAAGTCACACGAGAATAATCATCCACAAATGACACAAAATAAGGATATTTATTAGATTAAATATTCTTTATTGGACACCATACATTATAATGTACCAACTCAAATGGACTAGACACACGATTATTGACTTTAGACTGAAAGGACACACGGTGATGCTTACTAAGTTGACAAGCTTCACAAGACAAATATGACACATAACTAAGACTGGAAACTTGGCGCTTCAGATTCTCGAGAGAGGGATGTCCAAGACGACAATGCTACTGAAAAGGAGACAACGAGGTCTGTAGAGCCCGAGTAGATGAATCAAAATCAAGAATATTTCATCTTCGTCTTAAGATCCTGAAATACACAATAAGAGGGATAAAAAGTTACGGAACAATTGAGAGAACGAGTAATCTTGTTAATGAAAAGTAAACTAAAAGGAAACTGAGGAATAAATAACACAGAGGATAGAGACATATCAGGACTCAAGTGAGTAGTCCCCAAACCTGAAACTTTAGAACAAGTACCATTAGCAAGAGTAACACTACATGTGGAAGTAGCAGGCTGATAAGTAGAAAAAACACCAGACGCACCAGTCTTGTGGTCAGAAGTGCCAGAGTCTATGATCTAAGGACTGTAAGTGGAGGATAATAAACAAGTGGAAGCAGTACTTGACTGGGCAAAAGTAGTAGTGGAGGGAGATGGAACAGCCTGTTGTTGGGATAGAAACTAGGCATACTCCTCTCGACCCAGTGTAATAGTAACCGACCCGTGTCTGGTGGAGCTGACTGAGGTATGGAAGCAACAACCGAGGTGTCATCCTGATAGGAAGCCTGATTAGCAGCACCAGAAGGTTTTCCATGTAAATCTCAACAGAAATCAACAGTGTGTCCTCCACGACCACATTGAGTACAGGAACGGGGTCCACTACGGCCCCCACGACCACCTGTACGACCTCCTCGACCACCACGTCCACCTCAGTGACCATCACTGTGGCTACTAGGGACCACAAGAGCTGAGCGATCAGTGGAGACACCATGATCAATACCTGAAGGAGTAGACAAAGTAGCACGATGTAAACGAGAGAAAACCTCAAGCAGTGAGGGAAGACTAGAACCACCCAAAATCTGAGAACGAATAGCCTTATATTCAGGTTTCAATCCTACCAAAAATCTAACAACATTCAGATCTTCATGTTGCTTCTGCCAAACTGCTGCATCAGTAGTAAATAGATGGTAGGTCTTCATCTCCTCACAGACTCTCCGGACATGAGAGTAATAATTCTCAAGACTCAGAGTACCCTGTTCCAGTCGGAAGTACTCTTTGCTCACCTCATAAGCACGAGTGAAATTACCCGTACCAGAATACATAGTGGCCAAGTGATCCCATATCTCTTTGGCAGTGTCAAGATAGAGTAGGGTAAAACTAATACGAGACTCAATGCTATTCAATAGTAAAAAAATAATTTGAGCATTCTCTTGTTTCCACTGATCATACCCAGGAGTACCTTCCTTGGGTGTAGGATCCACCAAATATTTCTTAAATCCTTTGCCTCGAAGAAAGATTTGAACGGATCGGGACCATAAAATATAATTGGTCCCATTGAGTTTAACAGAAGTCATGAGACCATTGAGAAGAGTAGGGGGAGTAGAAGTAGGTGGCAAAGATGGAGTCAGGGAGCTGTTACCTTGCTTGGGTTCCATAGCAGTGCAGCAAATAGCAACTAAGAAGCTGTTGCAATGCTGAAATAGAGGAAGGAAGCTGCTGGAAGACTGAACCGGAGGAAAAGAAGCTGCTGAAATACTGAACCGGGCTGGACCACTGAACTGGACTGGTTGGGCTCTTTGGACCTCTGAACCGGACCGACTAGATTTGTTGGAAGACAGAACCGGGCTGGAAAACCTAGTTGGACCGCTGAACCGGACCAGCTAGGCTCTCTGGACCGCTGAACCAATCTGAAGATGAACCAGGATCAAATCGGGATTGATCCGGTCTAAGCTGGACTGGGTCTTGGGCTGGACTTAAAAACAATTTAAGACCGTGGGCTTGACCCGATCTGATCCAGACCCGACTCCACGGGTTGGATCCCTTCTTCTTCGTTGATTTGCGTTCCAAGAGAATCCTCTGGTCTTTGACGGCGCCACACACCACGACGACGACAACAACACACCACCACAGCCACACCACCACCACGAACGACGCTACTCGACGATGAACAGAGACCACACCACCACCATGAACGATCACGCCACCACACCAACAGGAACCACCACAACAACAGTACCACCACACCACCACGAACGACGCTACTCGACGATGAACAGAGACCACACCACCACCACAAATGATCACGCCACCTCACCAACAGGAACCACAACAACAGTACCACCACACGCCACCACAATAACAATACCACACCACCACAACAATGTTAATATATTTAGAATCGTAATTACTCTGATACCATGTTAAGTTGAGAGGATTAACATAATATTAGAGACGGCATTAGAGAGAAACAGAGAGGTTAAATCTTAACCCTACCTCTTATACATCACTTGTATTTATAGTTAACTTACAATAATCAGAAAGAGACAAATATATCCTCTTATATATTTACACATACTATCCTAATACTCTTAACAATTTACACATACTACCCTAATACTCTTAACAATGTACTTGGAGAGTGTTGAGGGAGTTTGCTTGCTGATGAGTAATTCATCCCCAGCATTGGATATAGTGTGCCCTGGCTTTAGATTTCTTTTAGAAATGTGCAACACAAGCATGCTATCGTTTTTTAATGCCTACAATGCCTCAACACTTCATCTTTTATTGCTCAAGTCAGCTTACCTGGTTTGTGAACAGCACTCCATAGTCATCTCAAAACCATTGAAATATACCCCAACAGTTTGTTTTCCTTTCCTGCCCTTTTTTTTGCGGAAGGGGTGGACGTATATCTTTCTTCCAGTAGCATGCTGCAATGTTGATTCTGAAACATAGTATGTGGGTGTCTTAGTTGATTGTTCATATTAAAGTGCTACTTTAACTTTCAGTAATTACAGGAGGCTGCCTTCTGTAAGGGTCAATACATGTGCCAAAAAAAAAGTAATGAAATCAAGTAACAATCTTCATGGACTTACCATGAACTATCCTCAAGTCCCTATGCTTGTACATCTGTGTTCTGGCTCACAGTTCATGGTTTCACATTTTTTGTGGGGCCCCTGAGTTGCTTCCATCACTTACACTACTAAATGGTTGTTAAAACTGGAAATAATTTGAGGGGCAATATGCTGTAGAATTGAATGTGGAATCCTATAGTTGGCAGTGATTGTGGAAACAATTTTGGTAAGGCTGGCATGGCTTCCCACAAATTGGAGGGAAAGAGGCAGCTACTTCTATTTCCCTGTCTATTTCTTGAAGTGGCATTGACAAGTATATGATCAGAAATATTGCTTTGTTATGATTTCTTCTTTTCAGATGAAGGTTCACATGAGATCTCTTTGTGTTAGTTTACAGAGTTTAGTAGTCCTCTAGTGAACCTTAAAGCAAACACTTAAAATGTATCAGGCTAGAATCGTCGTGCGTATGTGAGAATTAGAATCATTTATGCACTTGACTTCTCTCTTTGTTCTGCTCTTTAAGATGTGCATGCATGTGGATTAGGTCTCAATACAGATGGAAGAAAACTTGAAAGAAAGAAAGAGAGAAGGAGTTTTAGTTGCATTATTGTCATGTGAAATCACTGGTTTCTGTTTCTGACAAGTTTTTACACCTTTTTAAATATTTATTTTTTTGATCTTGTGTGTTTGCACCAATACAGGTTGCAGCTTCGCTATATTTTTTCAAGCTGATCGCGTCACATTCCTTGACTTTGGCCTTAGGTGTAGGTATGAGATAGTTACCATTCCTGAGATGCTTAATGTTTTCATTTTTTCGTCTGACCCGACTTGAAATGAATGCAGCACTAGTCCTAGCATTTACGTCATTATTCGTCTATGAGCAATACGAGGAGGAAATTGATGGAATAGCTACGTTTCTTTTCAAAAGTGTGAGGAAAGCTCTAGGGTTGTTGATAACGAATCTACCAATGCCCGTGGCCTCATTTCTTTGTAGCTCTGGAATGTTGCAAAAGAAGCGGCTTATCAGCAATGACTAGCCCATGACTTGACTTCTTCCCCCTTTTGTTGGTTCAGCTGTAGATATTTGAAATTTTTACCTCCACCAGTTCTTGTACAAGCTATATAGAGGAGGAGGGTTTTTTTTTTTTTTTGGTTTGGGGGGGGGGGGGGGGGGGGAGTTCCTTTCTCTAGTTTTAGCACTTGCACCACCCATGTCCAATGCCTTCGCCTTCCATTCAACATTTACAGTTATGAAGCTTTGCTACCTCAATATTGTTCAATCTTTTTACAAATTAGACTTATCTCAGTACTGATCTAGCAAACTTTGATCTCCTCTCATTAAGGATGCTTGACGAGTGGACTGTAGACAAATTTAACGACCAATACTACGTTGGCCCAAAAGCAATCTAAGAGAGGGGGGGGGGGGGGGGGGGTGATGGGATTAGGTTTGATTTTTTTTTTTGGTCAGTAGGTTGTTTGATCGACTAACTTTGATTTTTTTTTTTTTATCAATGATGCAATATAAAATAATTATGTGATGAAGATAATGTGTATGACAAGTAATGTAATTATGGATGATGCAAATAAGTAGAGAAGAAGAAACATAAACAAGATTTATAGAGGTGGTCTAACCAAGATGACCTACGTAGCATCTCTTTCATTGTATTGATCTCCTTTAATGGGTGAAACATTGAACCTCTTATAACATTCGTTTTTTTATTTTTATTTTCTGTGGGGACATACTTTTATAATTTTAAACTCAACCAATATAAGAATTTCCTTCTCTCTTTACAACAAATAATTACTCAAATAAATTCAATGAGAGTGAAAATCCCAGTAGGCCTCGTAGCCAAATTTCGTAATAATGATATTTCTTCAATATGTATGTCACATTTTGAATGCTCAAGAAATCTCCAAAGAATCTCCCCAAAAGTTTTACTTCTTCAAGCCATACAATTCCCTTTTATAGTATAAGCTTTTGCACAAGAAAGATAGGCCAAAAAACTAGCTATTAGAAACTTCAACGGTCCTGGATGTTTGGGGGCAAAGGTTCGGTCATCTAGTAAAACATGCTGTCCAAAATAGCAAACAAATATTATCCTTTATCGAAATTCTGATTTGGCTCACCGGAAGTCTTGAATCCTCCTTCGAAAGTCTGGATCCCTTATCCGACAGTTCGGTGCTATGCATTGCCCTCAATTTTCAAGCCTATTTTGACCCCCAAAACGTTTAAATCTAACAAATTCTATTTTCAGACAAAATTGTAGCTCTGGAAGTCTAGCTTTTAATCTGTTTAAATCAAGTCATTTGGACATCAAAGTAAAGATTTATTGCCAAATTACCGAGCATATGTCTAATTCTCCTGATTGTCTGTATATATGCATTATCTTCAACTTCTATGCCATTTTTCACCCCGAAAAACGTTCAAATTTGAAATTTTCTATTTCAGAAAATTAGACATCTGAGATCTGAGATGAAAGTCAATTAGACATCTGAGATGAAAGTCATTCTCATAGTATCGAGTCTATGTCAAATTGACTGATTTAAACACTTCCTCCTTGGCTTGCTTCTCCAACTTCTTTGTTGTAATCCTTCAACTCTTCTTCTCAAGCAACATAATTATCTTCCTAACTTGTTCAACAATCATATAAGTGAGATCATTAACTTCTCACGTTCTTCACTTATAACAATCAATTCGACGAGGTTGTTGCGTAAGCTTCTTATGCTCATTCCCTTCAATTTTTTTCATTTTTAATCAACTGATTTAACAATGCTCATTGTCTTCATTTTTTGCATCTTCGATCATCCAATTTAGTATATGACCTATTACATAGCTTCCCCTTTGATTCTTTATATTTGATGTACCACATTACCCATTCAACCACTTCTTTGTGTCAAACCTATGCAACACTTTACAACAAAACTCACACGAAGATAATTAGGAAAACAATAGTGTTTGTTATCGTCAAAACCTTGTTTAACCAAGCATAAGGTCAACATACTATTTACACAGTGGTTCCTCTGATATTTGAATTCACAACTTCATAGGTGATGGTTCTATGTTTTTTATTATCAGATTAGGCAATGCCCCCCCCCCCCCCCCCCCCCCCCCCCCCCCCTCCGTTCCCTTTTTTTTTGAAATGAAATGATAAAATTTTTATTAATAAGGAATTTTTTAAATTAGGAGAGGCATGACAATTGGGTGACTGTCCCTTCCCTCAAGAAAGCCTTAGTCTGTAGTCCGCCTTCCCTCAAGAAAGCCATCTAATTTGTCATTGCATCCTCAATGGTCCCTTTGAGGCATACCTCTCGCAATGCCATGTGGGTTCCCCCCTCAAAATCTGATCCTAAACTACTCTAACCAATTTGGAAAACAAACACCGAGGGAAAAATTGTTATCTATTTCCTCTCTAGCTTTGCATCGGATCCATATCAACATCAGTAATCTCTCAATATTAATAATCTGCTAGATACTTGTGTGGTACTTGTTATGTTTGTATGGGTTCTCCATCAATCTAGCATTGAGTAAATTGACGTGGATTAGTATTGAAAGTGCACGAGGTAATTCCTGCAATATCAAAGGGATATCGATGCTAAGGGTGAATCCAATAAGAAGCTCTTGAGTAAATTGAGAGGAAATGTGTATCCAGCGTGTCCCCTCCGACGCGCAAGCCAATCTACACGAGAGGAAATTGCTTACCTTGGATATGATGTCACTGGGCTATTTATACCTCAAGGTACTGGCTTCCGCTGATAACTGACAATGTCAAGAGGGAAATCCCCTAATTCGGTCGCACAAAGGGCAGATGGGGGTTAGCCCCTGCTAATTTTGGGGAAACATTTCTCGACCCACGCCTAGACTGTGCCTCGAGCTGCGTATTTACTATCCCTTAGGGATCGACAGCCTAGCATTCAATGTCTCGAGCATTAAATAATGACCGTCTCCCGGCTGGGGTTTGGCTCCTCTACACTAAGTGACTAACCGCATATCATGTGGTTTAATTGAACGCCAACGTTTTGGGGTTTTTTTGGATTTTTTTTTTAAAAACTCATTAGAAACAACGTTGTTTCTGTCCATAGCATATCAAACCCATCTCTCCCACTTCTTCTTCGTCAAATTCTTCGTTCTCCCTCCTTATTCATTAGATAACCTGGCTTCTCCCGCCTTCTCTATCCTTCTTCGTCAAGGAGTCTGCCTTGTCCCTTTTGCATCTCAAAATCAGAAATCCTCTTTTCTGCCGCTTCTTCTTCGTCAAATGACGGTAAGGTTATCGAAACCAGAAATTTTTCGTTCATATCAGAAATTTTTTTCATTTCATTCATATCAGAAATTTTTCGTTTCGTTCTTTCATTCGTTTTTGTTGTTTTCATTTCATGCTTGTGTATATGTTTTCATTAATTCTTCGTTGTTTTCATTTCGTTCTTTCGTTCGTTTTTAAGTTTTTAAGTTTAGGTCAAGACATATATTATTTGTCGAACTTGAAACAATTAATATTTTTATTTTTTGTGGAACTTGAAACAATTAATAGTTTCAATTTTTCAGGAACCTGAAACAATTTTTCAGGAACCTGAAACAATTTTTGTGGAACTTGATAGGTTCCAGTTTGATTTTTGTGGAACTTGAAACAATTAATATGTTCCAAGTTTGATTTTGATTTTTATTTTTTTGGAATGTCATACATATATCATGTGTAATTTCATTTCAATTATTTTTTTTATTGTAGGATACTGTGATGGATGATTTGCGAGTTAATGTGACCGAGAATATATCTCGTATTGATATGCAATTTGATATTGAAGAAGATGCTTATGTGTTTTACAATAATTATGGAGGGTCAGTGAGATTTAGCGTGAGAAAAGATTTTCAGAATAAAAGTTTGAAAGATGGTGTTGTTATTTACAGAAAATATGTTTGTTGTAAATAAGGTCAAATGGTTCGTCATAAAAGAGAGTGGCAAATAAGGAAATCTTGAGCAGAGACGTGAACAAATTGCCAAGCTCATATGTGCATATATCTTAATAGAGAAATTGACAAATTTGTTGTGGTGAAATGGGATGACAACCACAACCATCCTTTGCACCTTGCTGAATGTATGCATATGATGTCATCTCAACGGAAAGTTACTGGAACAAAAGACATTAATATTGATATGACAATGAATTGTAGAATATCATTTAAGGCTTCCTATGAACTCTTGAGTACTCAGTCGAGAGGAAAGAAAAGTCTAGGTTTTACTCGTCAAGAACAAAAGAATTACCTCCGTGAAAGGAGGCAACGAGACTTGAGATATAGTGAGGCGGGTAGTTTGTTGAAGTATTTTTAAACGGAAATAGCTAAAAATGTAAACCCCCACATTCGTATCTTTATATAGTAATATAATTATGTTTTGAAATGCTAATATATGAATGAACTAAGTAGATTGTATGAGTAGAAATAAAAACGTTAGTTGAGGTAATAGGGTATGTTGCAGAAGTTTGAAAGTATTTCGGAGTGAAAACACACTTTAGAGAGAATTTGAGTAGGAAGGATTTTTGATACAGCCCTAGTGTTTGGATCATAACTTTTTACTTTGATGTCCATTTGATGTGAAATTTGGACAGTAGACACTAGACTTCCAGGCTACAAAAGAGTATTTCACGAAAATTTTCCAAATCGACATCTAAACAGGCCAAAACTTCCCTGGAAGTTTCAGCAAAAACTGGGAGGACGTTCGAACGTGAATAGACGCTCGAACGACAGTGAGTCCCAGTACTTTGGTATATGTAGAGCTTTGATGCAAATGTAGAAGTACTGGGAGCAACTAACGTTCAAACGCCAAAATGATGTTCGAACGTGAAGTAGTAAATTGCACTATTGACGTCCGAACGCCAAATGACGTTCGAACGTGAGTTACGAATCTGGGTTTCAGAATCGCGCACAGGAGACCATTTCTTCCACTATAAATACTTAAAGACACCTCCATTAGCCCCATTTCAACATTTCTAACCCTAGAGAGGCTTATAGAGGAATAAATAAGGGGAAAAACAAGAGATCAAAGTGTTGATTCAAGTTGGGAAAGATCAAATCTTCAAGTTTTCACCCAAAACCAAGAAAGCAAGGTAGGGGTTTCTTCTCACTCTTGTTCATTGAGGCTAGGGTTTACATATATATATATATATATATATATATATATATATATATGTTTTGACTCTAAATCTTAGATATATGTATTGAAATCATTATTTCTTGATGCTCTTTCAAATATTACCATGTTTTGAACAAAGCTATGGTTAGATAGCCATGAAATCTCTTTTTCTTGTCTCAAAACCCTAGTTTCAAGATAAATGAATTTTTCTCTTGATTTTTCCTTTGTTCTTGATTTCAAAATTCTAGTGCTTTGTATTGAACAATAAAATGGTATTTTATGATGATCTCTTGCATATTTTCTTAAATTGTTCTATTGGAATAATACATGTAAAATTTGGGGATTTTTTGATTTGCTTGTGATTTGAGGAAAATATTTTGTATTGTATCTCTTGTGGATGTTTGGATGACCATGAGTGGCCGTTGACCAAGTATTGTAGAGTGGGTTAGATGCGTTTCTTACTCCATGTGGGTTTGAAGGTTCCCTATCACTCGTAGTGGGGTTGGTGCCTTGCGAGAACCAAACCACTATTCGCTCACGTGATACCAAGGCTTAGGGTTAGTATACTATTCTTGGGTTGGATTCTTCACTGCCAATGCATTGGTATACGCCCTTCCTAAAGTTGGATATCCTTGCGAGAATTGGGTGTTTGTGTGTGGGATAGGATATTCTCGATGTGTTTATTCATGCGATGTCATACATCATACCTGAGATACAGATACAAGTTGTGGTTAGAGATACATTGTGGGTAATAGTACAAATTGTGGGTTATTGTGTATTGTTGTGGAAATTGTTTATGTTGGAAATGGCTTATTGTTGGGAATTGATTGTACTTCTTCATTTAATTTATTGTTGTTGCGTAAACTGGAGATCCTTTGAAATGTCACTGTTTTATGTCAAAAGTTATATATGAAATTTGTGAAATGAGACCGACCTGTTTTATATGTTTTCAAAACCTGTTCGAGTTTGGGAGGATTTTCCTACAGGGCTTAGTGCTCACCATTTATAAACAACATTATTTTCAGATTTTGGTTTAGAGGAAGAACTCGGAGTGGACGAATAGGTACTTTGGGAAGCTCAAGGGGATGGGCATGTGGATCTGGAGGGGGATGTCTAGAATTGTTCTTGTTATGTTCTAGACTAGGAGATTCATTTTGAAATAATGTTCATGTAACTATTTTCCTTATTCCGCTGTGAGATAATAATTTGGCATATTCTTTTAGGCGTAATTGCCATAGTTTGACATATTCTTTTGGATGTAATGGCCATGGTTTGACATATTCTTTTGGATGATGTTGTAGATATTATGGATGATGAATGAAATTTTTTTTACTTATGGATCTTATTAGTTGCTCTCATGACGTGAATGGTTTTAAATAGTAATGCTGTCCAAAGGGGATTTTGGGGCGTTACAATAAATCCATCATTTTATTATGGAGTGCAATTGGATGTGGAGAAGTATATTACTAATATTTTTTGGGCCGACCCAAGGATGATTATTGATTATGGCAACTTTGGGGATGTTGTCTCATTTGACACTACTTTCAAAACGAACAAGGAGTATCGACCATTTGCTTGTTTTACTGGCTACAACCATTTTAGGGAGACAGTCTTATTTGGAGCTGCATTATTGTATGATGAAACGACAACATCATTTCAGTGGTTGTTTGAAACATTCTTACAAGCTATGTCTGGGAAATATCCTATTACCATCTTCACCGACCAAGATCAAGCAATGGCTAATGCTATTTCTCAAGTGATGCCACAGACATACCATGGGTTATGTTGTTGGCACCTTTGCCAAAATGCTTTGAAACATTTAGGGAACATATATAAGGATGGTTCACATTTTCCTGCTCAATTTAAAGAGTGTGTGTATGAATATGAGGAAGAGCATGAATTATTTGAGGCTTGGAAATCGTTGCTTGCAGAGTATAATTTGCATGATAATATGTGGATGAAATCCACTTGGGCATTGCGAGAGAAATGGGGGCATGTGTATATGACGAGGACTATCACTGCAGAAATGAGAAGCACCCAACTGAGTGAGAGCTTGAATGAGTTGTACATTTTGAAAGAGTTGTGAATGATAAGCAGTATAAGGAGTCAGACTCGGAATACCAAGCTAGGCAAAAATTACCTAGATTGAAGTTAAAAAGAGCTCCAATGTTAGTGCAAGCAGGACAAATGTACACTCCTACTATATTTGAGCTGTTTCAAGATGAGTATGATATCTTTCAGTGTGCTATTGCTACACCAGGTGATGTGTTGGATGGGTGGATCAATTTGTTGTTCGATTATTTTATGAACATAGAGAGTATTTGGCTTGGTTAAGACTAATGAGGAGATAGTCAATTGTGGTTGTCAGAAGTTTGAAATGGTGGGCATATTATGTGGCCATGCACTTAAAGTCTTGGACATGATAAATATTAAGCAAATTTCCGAGCAATACATACTTAAGAGATGAAGACGAGATGCAAGACAGAGTTGTACTCAGACCCCCAGTACCATGTCAAATGAAGATGATCTCAAGTTAATGGTGGCGTCACGTTATAAACAGCTTTGTCCTAGAATGATACAACTAGCTACTCGATGCTCTAGTCTTCAACCTGCATATCAATTGGTGTCACGTAGTGTTGGGTGCTTGTTGGATTGGGAGATACTAGATGCTTGGGGGATAGCAGTTGGAATGATATTTTGTTGAAAACCATGCATTTTGTATTTTTAATGAACATGATCATGATGCGTGATTGTGATTATGTGCCCTTTTTTTGTCGAACATTCTTATTTTTAATGAACATGATCTTTTTTATGAACATGATCTTTTTTCCAAGTCACAACACCATACAAAACACACAAGTTCATTCAAATTAAACCCACAAGTTTCATCAATACATCATTGTTCTTACATCTCTACTTCACTAGAATTACAAACATAAGCATCACCACTAGTAACGTGGCTACAAACATATATGACTTCATTGCTCCTTTATTTGCCTCAACACATTGAACTATAGTAGAAACTTCTTCAATCTTCAACTTCAATGTCATTACATCTTCTTCAATTCGTCGTACATCTATCATTTCATTTGTAATTTCCGAATAAGGCAGAGTAGTAGGAGTCATCCACTTAAAAAATTGACATCTCTTGTCCGGACATTTGTAGTATAGCTTCCCAGGATTTTTTTCAAATTCAAAAACTTTGATAATCGCTTTTTTCTTACCATTGGTGCATTGCATATTGTGATATCCTAACTCATTGTTGTTTGTTGCCATGCTTGAATATGTCATTCTTCAACACTACAAACATAAAAAGACAATGGTAATTAGTGGCAGTGCTACAAACAAAGGATTCTAAATTATTCTATAGGCATATAGATTTGAAACCACCATCACAATCACATTTTCCGCAAATCACATTTTTATTGTACAAGAAGCAAATACAAAATCACTATACAAGAAACAAATACAAAATCAATGTATACGAAGCAAATATAAAATCATTGTACAAGAACAATGTACAAGAATCAATGTATGCAATCTCTCCAAGTTTACACTAGCTGGCTTTAATCCTTCAAAATTTTTGAAGGCATTTCCATTCCTCGAGGGCACCATCCTCATTCCAGAAACCAACAAAACAGTGATAAGTAGTTCAGGACCCTTCATCAAAATCATAACAATCACTAACAACTAATTCAAGCATCTCTTAATTCATCTCTTGTCATAAAAAACTAACACCCTCCTCTTCCTGACCACAGGCAAACCTATCTGATCCTGCAAAAGAACCAGCTTCAATGCAGAAGGCAAGGACATAGACATAATAAAATCAGAAGAGTGACCATCCTGCACTGCTATATTAGCCAATTGATCAGCTACTGAATTAGCTTCCCTATATACATGTCTCATCTGGAAAGCTAATCGATTAAGCTTTTCTCTAACCTAATCCAAAACAGACCACAAAGGCTAGGCACAGTTGAACACACCCAGCACAGACTTCACCAACATCAAAGAATCTGACTCAATCAGAATTCTATATACACCCAAACCATATTCCTCTATTAACCTCAAACTATGTCTGGTTATAGTGGTAGTGAGCGATGGTAGTGGTGGTGGGTGGTAGTGGCGGTGGTGGTAATAGTGGTGATGGTCGTGAGGAGGTGGTGGTGAGACGATAAGGGTAGTGGTGGTAAGGGTGATGGTTGGACAGTGGTGGCGGTGGTGCTGGTGGGGTAAATTTTTTGGACTCATGTGTTTTTAAAGAGAGCTCTTGCATTTGCATTGAAGGCGTCAGTTGGACAGATATTTTTAAGCCGAAGGTGTCAATTGGACTGGTGTTTTTAAAAACTATAAGGGTTTGGGAATTAGTTTCAAAATATCCTGGGTTTGGGAATTTTTTTTTTCCTATCAGCTTGGGTTGGGTAAAAAGCTCAGCCATGAACATTCTGACAAAGATTGATATTCTAATTGGAAAACCAATGGCAACAAATGAATCGTCAGTTGAACTCCTGAAATGTGGTCAAGCCATAGGTTCGAAAGATTTAACTCCCTAGAAGAAGAGAATAAAAGGGAAATCTCATACAATTCTTGAAAATTTGTTGAGTTAGAAAATCAAGAAGTACCCACATTATCTCAAATAATATCTACTGAAGAGGAAAAATCACTGAAGAAATATAGATTCTTGAAGAGATGCAGATATCTGCAAATAAAGAAATTTCTATTAACTATGCATGGAAAAAAAACTATGGGATCTCACAAAAATGGTTATTAATGATTTATTCTTTTTCAGTGACTATTAAAATCTTGAAGATGCTATTCTCTAACCACGCTCATTGATGAATCTCGGTCTAGAAATGATTGACCAAAGGGGAAATGAGTAATCCAAGAAAAATTGGTTTCTCTGGAAAAGCGTGGAGTATTTGAACTTTAAGTTCCAACACATGGTGGATGATCTATCATTAAAAAAAATTATGAAAAAATAATAAAATATATCTCAATCCCAATTAGGGAACACGTTTAGAGAAAAGATGTGTGTGACTTATAGGCCGAAAATTTTATTTTTGACATAGATTTGTAGTCATTAGATTGATTAGGAAAAAATTGAAAATAATCTAAGATGCAAAAAGTTAAACTCAAGTTTATGTTTTGGGAAATTTGAAATCTTTTGTACTATATTATATAAATAGTTTTTAAACTTTTAATTGTTTCAATTTAATCCCTCAATTAGTAATTTTGTATAAATTAAGTCTTTATGTCCAATTTATCAATTAGAACAAATAGAGGCACATGACGTGGATTGCCACATGACAAACACATGGGATTGCCTCCGTTTGTTCTAACGGGGGGAAATGGATAGAAAGATTATATTAAAATAAAATTGATAGTTGAGGAACAAATGGGAACAATTGAAAGTTCAGGTTTAAAAAAGGAGACAAAGTTTAAGGACTAATTATGATATTTATCTTATGATTTATATCCATTTATTTATAAAAAAATTGATGTGTGAAGCATTATATTAGATGAACCACGATTCTGCACGTAAATTATTCCACTTATAAGTTTGTTTCTGTTTTTATTTAGATTCACTCGTCCTTGTCTATACGTCGATTATCTACACCTACTATACCCTTATTCATTTATGATTTCATTTACTACTCTTTTTTTTGGGTCAATCAACATATATTTCTATTTCATGAAAAGCATGAAGATTATAGTGATCAAGACATGAAAAAACTACAAAACATTAAAAAAAAAACACCCTGCAGTAACGTAAACAAATCAAACCTAACATTTTTCCTACTCCTTATCGTGCTTCCTCTTCATAAATCCTCTTCAAATCATCAGACAGCCAAACCATCCAACCAGATGAAAGACTATCTTTGCTTTTTATCTTATGATTTATATCCATTTATTTATAAAAAAATTGATGTGTGAAGCATTGTATTAGATGAACCACGATTCTGCACGTAAATTATTCCACTTATAAGTTTGTTTCTGTTTTTATTTAGATTCACTCGTCCTTGTCTATACGTCGATTATCTACACCTACTATACTCTTATTCATTTATGATTTCATTTACTACTCTTTTTTTTGGGTCAATCAACATATATTTCTATTTCATGAAAAGCATGAAGATTATAGTGATCAAGACATGAAAAAACTACAAAACATTAAAAAAAAAACACCCTGCAGTAACGTAAACAAATCAAACCTAACATTTTTCCTACTCCTTATCGTGCTTCCTCTTCATAAATCCTCTTCAAATCATCAGACAGCCAAACCATCCAACCAGATGAAAGACTATCTTTGCTTTTTTGGGTAGCAACCCAATGTGTAGCTTTATTGCATTCTCTACTTGCATGATGTAGAACAATATTCGGAATCAGTCTATAAATTACAAGATATCTCTTTGGGTAGCCTCGATCTCCCTTAGTATACAGTGCTCTCCACTACTTAAAGTATCTATGCATAATCTTGAATCAGATTCCACAATCACCGAGGAGTACCCTGCAACTATAGCAAGACAGCGTCTAATGTCCCATGTTTCTACCATTAAAGTTGAGTTTGCTACAAGACTTCCTGCACTTCCATCTATAAAGGCTCCTTCACTGCCATGAATGACCATTCCATGAGCCTCTCTTTTTTGTTTCTGCGTCCAAGCCCCATCGCAGTTGAGCTTTACCCAGCCCTTCGGGGGAGCTTTCTAGTTTACCTTTTTACTCCTGTTCCTTATCCTTATTTTGTTATTGTTAAGAAATATAGGGCTATTTTGTTTATTAAGGGTAGAATAGTCTTTTATTCCTGCCTTTTCAATTTCTTTTGTTTAGACTATATATAGTCTTATGTATTTAGGTTAAACTACTTCTTGGTATTCAATAGAATTATGCAGTATCAATGAAACCCTAACCTCCTCTTCCTCCTCTTTTTTCTTGTTTCTTGTATTTCTCTTGATTGTTTAACATGGTATCAGAGCTAAGTTTCATGGGACGAGGCTTAATCTCAAACATAGCTTACGTGGATCCAACTTTTTTTCAGACGGCCGTTTGGAGTGACGTATTTTGACCTGTTTTTTTTTTTAAGAAGGTACTTCGTTTCGTTTTTGCAATCTGGTATTTCGTGACTGTACACTGGTATTTCAATCTGGTTTTGCGATTTGTTTTTATTTGTTGTTTGATTATGGCTACTGAAAGAGATGATTCGCTTCAGTCTGTGAGTGTGAGGTTGGATGAAAAGAACTATTCGTATTAGAGTTATGTGATGAGAAATTTTCTTAAGGGTAAAAAGATATGGGGATGTGTTAGTGGAACCTCTGTGAAACCTAAGAATACTGATGATGGTTATGCTGATTTGATAGATACCTGGGAAGCAAACAATGCGAAGATTATTACTTGGATTAACAATTCTGTTGAGCATTCTATTGGTACACAGTTGGCAAAGTATGAGACAACAAAGGAGGTTTGGGATCATCTGCAAAGGTTATTCACTCAATCAAATTTTGCAAAGCAGTATCAATTAGAGAATGACATATGAGCTCTTCAGCAGCAGAATATGAGTATTCAGGAGTTTTATTCTGCTATGACAGATCTTTGGGATCAATTGGCTCTTACAGAATCGGCAAAATTAAAGGCATGTGGTGCCTATATTGATCGTAGAGAGCAGCAACGATTGGTACAGTTTTTAACAGCACTTCGCAGTGATTTTTAAGGACTTAGAGTTTCAATTTTACATCGTTCTCCACTTCCTTCTGCTGACTCAGTTTTCAGTGAGTTATTGGCTGAAGAAATACGTCTTAAGTCTTATTCTGAAAAGGGAATTCTTTCTATTTCTAATCCTTCTATGTTAGCAGTACCTTCTAAGCCATTCTCTAATAATCAGAATAAGCCTTACACAAGGGTTGCCTTCGACGAGTGCAGTTTCTGTAAGCAAAAAGGTCATTGGAAAGCTCAATGTCCTAAGAAGTTGAGACATCAGAATCAATCGCAGCAGCAATCTCAAGCTTGGAAGCCTGGCAACCAGTCACAATCTAATGCTCATAGACCACCTCAGGGTTATAAACCACCACAGTCTAATACTGCAGCAGTAGTTTCATCAGATCCTTTCATCGATCCTAGTACTTTGGCTGAGCAATTTTAGAAGTTTCTCTCCTTACAACCACAAGCTATGTCTGCTTCCTCTTCCGTAGGTCAGTTGCCTCATAGTTCTTCAGGTATGTCACATTCTGTATGGGTCTTGGATTCTGGTGCTTCACATCATATGTCTCCAGATTCTTCATCTTTTGCTTCTGTTATGCCTTCTTCTTCTATTCCTGTTATGACTGCTGATGGAACTCCTATGCCTTTAGCAGGTGTTGGTTCTGTTGTCACACCTCACTTGTCTCTCCCTAATGTTTATCATATTTCGAAACTCACATTAAATCTTGCTTCTGTTGGTCAGTTATGTGATTCTGGTAATTTAGTTACCTTTTCCTCTTCTTCTTGTTATGTGCAGGATCTGCAGTCTCAGAAGTTGATTGGGACAGGCCGTAGGAAGGGGGGACTATATATTTTGGATGAGTTAAAAGTGCTAGTTGCTGCTGCTCCTAGTGTTGATTTATCTTCTTTTTGTTTGAGTTCTTCTTCTTCTAGTTTTTATTTATGACATTCTCGTCTAGGTCATGTTTCGTCTTCTCGTTTGAGATTTTTGGCATCCACAGGGGCCTTAGGAAATTTACAAACTTGTGATATTTCTGATTGTAGTGGATGTAAACTGGCAAAATTTTCTACTTTACCTTTTAATCGAAGTATTTCCGTTTCTTCTTCTCCATTTGATTTGATTCATTCTGATGTATGGGGACCTTCTCCTGTTGCCACAAAAGGAGGGTCTCGATATTATGTTTCTTTTATTGATGATCATACTCGTTATTGTTGGATTTATTTAATGAAACATCGTTCTGAATTCTTTGGGATATATACAGCCTTTCGAGCTCTTGTCAAAACTCAACATTCTGCTGTTATCAAATGTTTTAGGTGTGATTAGGGTGGGGAATACACTTCTAATGAATTTTGTGAGTTGCTTGCCTTAGATGGAACTATTTACCAAACTTCGTGTACAGATACTCCTGAGCAAAATGGTGTTGCTGAAAGAAAACATAGGCAGATTGTTGAAACTGCTCGTTCTCTCTTGTTGTCTGCTTCTGTTCCTAGTGTGTTTTGGGGTGAAGCTGTTCTTACTGCTGTAGCTTTGATTAATACAATTCCATTTTCTCATATTTCAGGTGTTTCTCCTTTTGAAAAGTTGTATGGGTATGCCCCTGATTATTCTTCTTTTAGAGTTTTTGGTTGTACTTGTTATGTTCTTCGTCCTCATGTAGAACGCAACAAGCTGCCCTCTCGATCTGCTATTTATGTTTTTCTTGGTTATGGTGAAGGTAAAAAGGGGTATCGTTGTTTTAATCCAATAACTCAGAAATTTTATGTGTCTCGCCATGTTTTTCTCGAGCATATACCGTTCTTTTCTATTCCATCCACTACTCATAGCTTCACTAGATCTGATCTTATTCGTATAGATCATTTTCTGATCATTCTGCAGGTACTGACACTCTACTCTCTAGCACACCTGAAGCTCCCTCTTCTTCTATGGTCCCTCAAGCTCCGTCTGAGATTGTGGATCCACCTCTACGTCAATCTACACGCATTCGTAAGTCCACAAAGTTACCAGATTTTACTTATTCTTGTTATTCTTCATCTTTTACTTCCTTTTTAGCTTCTATTCATTGTCTCTTTGAGCCCTCTTCCTATAAAGAGGCAATTCTTGATCCTCTTTGGTAACAAGCTATGGATGAGGAACTTTCTGTTTTACATAAGACAGGTACTTGGGATTTGGTTCCTCTACCTCCTGGTAAGAGTGTTGTTGGTTTTCGTTGGGTGTATAAGATCAAGACTAATTCTGATGGATCTGTTGAGCGATACAAAGCTAGGTTGGTTGCAAAAGGGTACTCTCAACAGTATGGTATGGATTATGAGGAGACATTTGCTCCTGTTGCAAAAATGACTACTATTCGTACTCTTATTGCAGTTGTTTCGGTTCTTCAGTGGCATATCTCTCAACTTGATGTTAAAAATGCCTTCTTGAATGGAGATCTTCAAGAAGAAGTTTATATGGCTCCCCTTCCTGGTGTTTCACATGATTATAGGTATGTTTGCAAGCTCAAGAAAGCATTATATGGTCTCAAATAAGCACCTCATGCTTGGTTTGAGAAATTTTTTGTTGTGATATCTTCTCTTGGATTTGCTTCTAGTAGTCATGATTCTGCTCTTTTTGTTAAGTGCATTGATGCAGGTCGTATCATTCTGTCTTTATATGTTGATGACATGATTATTACTGGTGATGATATTGATGGTATTTCAGTTTTGAAGACAGAGTTAGCTAGACTGTTTGAAATGAAGGATTTAGGTTCTCTACGATATTTCTTGGGTATTGAGGTAGCCCACTCACCCAGAGGTTATCTTCTTTCTCGGTCGAAATATGTTGCAGATATTCTTAAGCGGGCTAGACTTACTGATAATAAGACTGTAGATACTCTCATTGAGGTTAACGCAAAGTATTCTTCTTCTGATGGTTTACTTTTGTCAGATCCTACTTTATACCGTACTATTGTTGGGAGTTTGGTATATCTCACTATTACTCGTACAGATATTGCATATGCTGTTCATGTTGTTAGTCAGTTTGTTGCTTCTCCTACTACAGTTTATTGGGCAGCTGTTCTTCGTATTTTGCGGTATCTTCGGGGTACAGTTTTTCAGAGTCTTTTACTTCCATCCACCTCTTCCTTGGAGCTGCGTGCATACTCTGATGCTGATCATGGCAGTGATCCCACATATCGCAAGTCTGTTACTGGTTTTTGTATCTTTTTGGGTGATTCTCTTATTTCTTGGAAGAGCAAGAAACAATCTATTGTTTCTCAATCTTCAACCGAAGCAGAATATCGTGCTATGACATCTACTACCAAAGAGATTGTTTGGTTACGTTGGTTACTTGCAGATATGGGAGTTTCCATTTCTCATCCCACTCCAATGTATTGTGACAACCAGAGTTCTATTCAGATTGCTCACAACTCGATTTTTCATGAACGAACTAAGCACATTGAGATCGATTGTGACCTTACTCGTCATCATCTCAAGCATGGCACCATTACTTTGCCCTTTGTTTCTTCTTCTTTGCAGATTGCAGATTTCTTTACCAAGTCGCATTCTATTTTCCGTTTTCGTTTTCTAGTTGGCAAACTCTCGATGCTTGTAGCTGCCGCATCGTGAGTTTGAGGGGAGATGTTAAGAAATATAGGGCTATTTTGTTTATTAAGGGTAGAATAATCTTTTATTCCTGCCTTTTCAGTTTCTTTTGTTTAGACTATATATAGTCTCTATGTATTTAGGTTAAACTACTTCTTGGTATTCAATAGAATTATGCAGTATTAATGAAACCCTAGCCTCCTCTTCCTCCTCTTTTTTCTTGTTTCTTGTATTTCTCTTGATTGTTTAACAGTTCTTACATTACATTCCTCACCAGCAAAAAAGAGCTTGGCTTATCACCCTTCTGGGCATAAGCTGGATTTGATTATAAACCCAATTATATATGTTTTCCATATAGACCATATCAAATATGCCCCTATTATTTGATGACTCAAAGACGACTCCTTACTTTTGCCCTCCTGCTTTAGTACCTCATGTAAGAATAAAATTAAGTTTTAAAACTTCAATTGAAATTTCATTGAAATTATGTTTTGAATTTTTCAGTTACAGATTTTTATCCTATTTATTGTGAATATTCAAGAATAATATTTACTACCTTAAATTTGATTTATTGTGAATATTCAAGAATAGCATTAAGTACCTTAAATTTGATTTTATGCTATTCAAGCCAAACGGTTAATATTGAAGAGTCACTTTCAAACCCAATTGCTATATAAGCCATCCTAAGCAACTATTCTAAAGACAATTCTCAGCCAAGTGTTTATACAAGCAATATAGATATAGATATATATATATATATATATATATTCATCTTCTTTTATTTGTTATTTGAGCAACTCGATTCGAGTCGGATTCATCATAATCTTCCAGTGGACGTGACAATTGAGAAGGTGCTGCTGCGAGCGTCTGGGTTGAATCTTGGAGTCGCTGGTATCCGTCAGTACCCTCACGTGGGGAGGTTCAGCTGCTTTAGGATAGTGATCACACGCCTCTCGGACTCGCAGACCAGCTCTTTCCAAATCAATTTATTTTGTTTATATAAATCGCATGTTATATTTTAATGATATAACCATTATTTGCATGCTTTATTTCGAATTTTAGATTACAACACTCATAGTTATTTTGCTCACATCATAAATCTAATATTTGTTGATTTGGCCAAAAGTTCAGTAGCAATTTTACTTAATTCCAATTATAAATCTATGCTTAAAATCTATAATTAGTTTTTACACCTCCAATAGCCACTCTTCAAACCTTGTTATCTTCTGTCTGTCTACTTGTATCTTCAAAGGGGACTCCTCCCCAACTTCTCCAAACTACGTACAGAGTAGAACAAAATGCTCTATAGTCCCCTCATTCTCTCCACAAAATGGGACACATGGGAAATTGTAGTACTTTCCTCCAAAGATTCCAACTAGTTGCCAGAGAGTTTGACACTGCCTTCCACACAAACATTCTGATTTTCGACAATGCTTGAATCCTCCAAAAAACACTCCATAATTCCCTTGGGATCATATAAGAGGAAGAAGCAGAGTTCTATCCTTTAGAAGGAGATAGTGCTAAAGTCAAACCATTATAACCACTCTTAACCGAATACTACCCATCTATAGTATCATTCCATCTAACCTTATCAACTTGTTGAGTGAAGCTAAATGGTAAGGTTAAGATGATTTCTAAAACAATAGGAGAGGTTCCATTTCATCTGTGGGTAGAGAATTAACTCCTTTACCCAGACCAGTGAACTTTGTTTTGTATTGAAATTTTATTTATAGTCTGGCACCCAAGGATCCTCCCATATCCTGGTATGACCCCCATTTACTATAAGTATATTGTACCCTTGTTTCAGAACATCCCTTCCTACCAATAAGCTCCTCCAAATTCAATTGTCTTCACTTTGGCTTCCCAAATATATGCATTAGGAAAATACTTCTCCTTCAAAATCCTCCCCATAAAGCCTCTGGATTTTGAACCATTCTCCAAACTTGTTTTGCCAACAAAGTCTTATTGAACATCTCCAAATCTCGAAATCCCAAACCCCCATCTTTCTTCTTTCTTGTGAACATATACCCATTTCTGCCACTGAATCCTTTTTTCCCCATTGCTCCTACTCCACCAAAAGCTAGATATTTTAACACTTAATTCTTGGAAAAAAACTAACTGGGAACTTGAAAATTGTCATGGCGCGCACACGAAGGTGTGGCTTGCACCACTACATTGATCAAAGTTTCTTTCCCTACATGATTAAGTAGCAATTTTCGGTAATACCCTTTAACTTAATCCCTAAACGTCTGTCCTTTAGATCTACCCCATTCTGTAGGGAGACCCAAATGCTTCCCTGTTCTCATGATTGGAGGAACACGAATGATCCCAGTAAGCTCCTGTTGTACAATATGATTTCATTTACTATAAAATAGTTGCATAATACATATTTGTCAACATATATTGGACAATAACCTTGGCAATATCAACCGATTATCCATCTAATCGCCGTACACATGCTAAATCCACTGTCCCTGTTATGGAACTAGTATGGATACATGGATCAATATTCCATAGTAACAACCCTTTCATTGTGCCTTTCTAACGACCAACCTTTTTTTGGTTAGAGGACCTAGTTAAATTGTGGGCACTAACCAACAAATTAACTCAATTTTGTTAGTTGGTCATGTCTATTGTTACGGTTTTTAACACATGTAATCACACTATGAAAAAAAACGAATGATTTGGCAGGATTCATAATCCTCTAAGAGAAGCTCGCTCCAATCACCATTACCGAGTAGACCCACTCTTCTGTATACAAAAAATATACATATACAAAATATATATATACTAGTTATTGTCTGCGCCTAAAGGCACAAAATAATAAAAATGGTAAACAATATACATATTTGTATTTATATCCAAAATCAAATCACAAACATAGAGAAGAGATAAATAAATTTAAGCATCGGTTGTAGTGGGGGTGAGAGGTGGTGGGTGGTAGTGGTGGTGGTAGGAGACGGTGATGGTTGTGCTGGGTGGCAATGACCGTAGTGGTGGTGATGGCGGCGAGGGCAGCGGGGATGGTGGTGGTGGCAGCGACAATGGTGATGGTGGTAATGGTGGCAGCGACAATGGTGATGGTGGTAATGGTGACAGTGGTGGCGGCGGTGGTGGCGATGGTGGGGGGTGGTGGCGGCGACGGTGGTGGTGGTGGCGGCTATGGTGGTGGTGGTGACTATGGTGGTTGTGGGGGTGGTGGTGGTGGTGGTGGTGGTGGTTGTGGCGGCAGCGGTGGTGGTGGTGGTTGTGGTGGTGGTAGAGGTAGTGGTGCGGCGGTTTCAAACACTATTATTTTTTTTAAAGTATTTTTGAGAAATAATTTCTAGAAGTACTTATAAAAAATCACTTCAAACACACTCTTAGGGGTCTATTTTTCACATTAAATTTAGGGTGTTAATATTAGCCGTTAGATTAACTTTAAAGTAAAATTTAAAGCGATCTGAACCGCGAATAGCAAAAATCATTTTGTTTATCTTTTGAGATTTGAATTGTAAGCTACTTTATTATATAGACTAGTTATTGTCTGTGCTTGAAGACACAGAGTAATAAAAAATGGTAAATAATAAACATATTTTTATTTATATCCAAAATCAAATCACAAATATAGAGAAGAGATAAAAGAATTTAAGCATCATTTTGTAGTGGAGGTGAGAGGTGGTGGGCGGCAGTGGTGGTGGTAAGAGACGATGATGGTTGTGGTGGGTAGTAATGACCGTGGTGGCGGCGGTGGTGATGGTGGTGGTGGTGGCGATGGTGGTGATGGTGGTGGCGGCGACGGCGGTAGCGGCGGCGGCAGTGGTGGTGGTGACGACGGTGGTGGTGGTGGTGATGGTGGTGGTAGTAGTGGTGGTGGTAGTGGTGGCGGCGGCGGCGACAGCGGTAGTGGCGGCGACAGTGGCGTTGGTGGTGGTGGTAGACATAGTGGTGGGGCAGTTTCAAACACTATTTTTTTTTTTTAAAGTATTTATGAGAAATAATTTCTAGAAGTACTTTTAAAAAGTCACTCCAAGTACACCCTTATGACCCTATTTTTCCTATTAAATTTGGGGTATTAATATTAGCCGTTAGATTAACTTTAAAATAAAATTTAAAACGATCTCAACCGCGAATAGTAAAAGTCATTTTATTTATCTTTTGAAATTTGAATTGTAAGCTACTTTATTATATAGACTAGTTATTGTCTGTGTCTAAAGGCACAATGTAATAAAAAATGGTAAACAATAAACATATTTATATTCATATCCAAAATTAAATCACAAGTATAGAGAAGAGATAAATGAATTTAAGCATCGACTTGTAATGGGGGTGAGAGGTGGTGGGCGGCAGTGGTGGTGGTAGGAGACGGTGATGGTTATGGTCGGTAACAATGATCGTGGTGGCGGTGGTGGTGGTGGCGACGGCGGTGATGGTGACAGTGGTAGCGGTGGTGGCGGCGACGGCGGTAGTGGTGGTGGTGGAGGTAGTGTGGGGCGGTTTCAAACACTATTATTTTTTTTAAAGTACTTATGAAAAATAATTTGAAGAAGTACTTTTAAAAAATTACTCCAAACACACCCTTAGGGGCCTATTTTTCCTATTAAATTTAGAGTATTAATATTAGCCGTTAGATTAATTTTAGAGTAAAATTTAAAGCGATCTCAACCGCAAATAGTAAAAGTCATTTTGTTTATCTTTTGAGATTTGAATTATAAGTTACTTTATTATATAGATGTATGCGTTTGTGGAATGAAATTAAGATTAATATGCCATATTGACATCATCCTCCCAACACTATCAAGATTGGAGACCATATTATAATTGCCACTACATCACCCATGATACATACAATCTCATTTTTGTCCACTGTTTCAAGCTTCACCAAAATATCAAGAGTGGTCAATTTCCTGTATGCCCGGTTTGTTGATAAATTCTCCATACCCCAAATTCAAAATCAATCTTCCTTTGACAAAATATACAAAGTTGTATGCATATTATATTTTGGAAACTAGGTAAAATGCAATATAATAACAAATTTACCCGTTATTAAGGGATAATATGCTTTTTCAACTTATAAAGCCCCATTCTGTCATTGATTACACATATTATCACTTGTGGTCTTGAAAGTTGCAACAGAATGACAAGAATTAAATCAATTCCGAGTATAGAATTACGGGTTCGGCTCCCATCCAATTCTTAAATGATTGGAGGATCCTTCAATTCTCTTTGACTAGTGAGAATGTTTCTGCCTTTTCATTATTTAAAATAAGTTTGGATTTTTAAATTTTCAAATGAATTAAATATGCTGATGTGGATGAATCTTTACCATTCAAAAAGAATTGGAGAATACTCTAAAATTATTTGAGAATTAGAGGGAACTCAGGGAAGTCTTACCCTAGAAAATGTTAGTCAATTTCATTAACCAAATGAGCAAAACTTGGGGAAATTAAATTAAAAGAATGTTTTTTTTGGGGTAAAAATTAAAAGAAATTTTACCACAATATCATAAAACATTTAGCATACTTCAAAGAGTTAAAACATGCACGTAACGTAGACCCAACCTTGATTCCTACAATTAAAGGCCTTGCTAGAACATCATATCAAAGCTCATATCTGAATCAATATGTATAAAAACACTAGTATAATGATGCAACATAGAAAGAGAATGATAAAAAAAAAAAAAAAAGGCAATACCTCCACCCTTGCAAGTTTTAAATGTGTGATTAGTTCTTTGATGTTACACTTGCCATATTTCTATATATAGGCTCAGGTTTGTAGCACCAGAAGTAGATTGGTGATCCCAATCACATGCTAGGAGCACCTCTTACTTTTTTGTTTTAGGTGAGCTCAATCTAATCTAGAATTCGATTGTACAGCCAAATGCTCCGCCTAGTTACTAATGACGCTCTTTTCTGTAATACACCATATTCTTCTTTGGTTGTGTCCTCCTCTGCTTTCCTCACCCAAATAGGTTAATAACAATAATTGATTTATGGCTATACAATCCTAAAACAATTGAGAATGCAAATTATTGTTTCCTCTTCCCTAGCCACTATCAAACAGAACAGTTGGGAGAACTACCAAAATATTGATTAAAAACTAAGGGAAGTTAGATTGGGGACAAATTTTGCAATGAACATAAGGGCTACAAAAGAAAACCAAAATCCAATGTTGACAAACATTTGCAATAGACACTGCTTAAAACATCGAATCGAGTATAACAAAAAGAATGAAAACAAAGCCAATCAATTCCCACACTCGCCAAAGCTGCCTAACATTTATCCAAGAAAAATTGAAACAAAAACAATCAACTTAAGAAAGAGATGTAAATTTTGGTTATACTTGATGCCAGATTCAGTCATCAAATATTCCTCGTTGCCCATTAGTATTGGATGGCTGGTGTTCATCACTACCAAAATGCATAAGCCTTATTTAGAATTTGTAGCTAAATGAAATGCCAAAACAGACACAGGCAACATACACATGCACACACATGGAATACACAAGCATACACATAAAGGGAAATTTTTTTATTACTATAGGAGGAGAAAAAGAGAGAAGAGAATTCACAAACTTAGAGTTTGCCAGTTAAGGACTTCTTTGGTTTTTGTGTATTAATTACTATAGGAGGAGGGAGAATATAAAAGAGATACAATGGTCCAAAACAGCTGATTGATGTAGTGTCCAAATTTGTAAGGTCTAAAAAGTTAAAATGGAGGACAATTACAAGATCTCTTGGATGAAGGATTGATTTTTTACTTAGTTTAAGGACTTGAAGGAAACATGGAGCGGTTACAAAAGTGGCATTATAGCAGAACATTAACCTTGAAGGAGGACCTCCTCAACCGACTTCTTATTCAACTAGTTGATGCACACGTGCGTTACATGTGGACCATTGTAAATTATATTTTTTTTGCTTTTATATTTTATTTGTATGACAAACTTTTGATTGGTATTTGGTTATGTTATTAGAAAACTATGTCCAAAAACTTACTATAAAGAAGGGCCTCAAAAAAATGATTTTCAGTGTCTTTTTCATCCCAAAACTTATTTGGTTACATTATTCTATAACAGTTTTGACGTTGAGAAAATAATAAAACTTGTTTGGATAATAACACATAAAATAATGCAAATGCTAAATGGCATTATGATTGACTTTTTTCCCCAAAAAATATAACAATCATGGGGCAACTATGCATGTTTGGTGATGAGATGGAACAACTATATTATGTGTTGCTTAATTTACAAATATTTCTATAGTACTTAAACCATAATTTTGATGTCATCATGAAGTATTTTACAAAGTCATTATTTAACAAAATGCATCAATATAATTTTCAAAAAAAAAAAAGGCATCAATATTTCACAGACTGGTGTGTTATTTATTTATTTGAACACATACATGCATTTTATTCACATCATCTATTTGTAACATGGACAATGCAATATGATTAGTTTGTTAATGAACTACCAGTTTATTGGACTCCCTACAAAAGGATAACTTTGTTTGAAGCTGCTATATCTTTTGCAGATATTCATTGGACTATAGAATTTTTCATTTTACTCGAGCAACAAATATAACAAAATTCCAATTAAAGTTCATTATTTGTCATAAGGTAATTAATTAGGTTATTAATTTCAAATACTATAAGAAAATAATTCTAAATTCTTATATAATAAAACATGAGTAACATTTATAATGATTTTATCTTTCATTTTGGTGTAAGAAGTTGAGAATGGACAATAATCAATTCATGCAATGTACTTAGGTATCATTATCAAGAACACCAAATTTTTCTTTCTTTGTCACATGCATAAACATCTCAAGCTGCTGTTAGCACTCCCATCCGTCTTGTCAAGTTTAACGACACCTCAAGCCTTGGAGTACTTAAAGCTATGGTTCGATGTCAAGTATTTATTGCCAGTTATGAAAGTGTCAAAAGTGATGCCTAAAAATTAGGATTATAAGCAAATATTTCAAGGTTACAAGCCATTAAAACTTGACAATACTCGTAAATCTTCACAACACTATATTTAAATGTGCAACAATTTATTGAAGAACTTATAATCAAAACTGAATAGTTATTGATGTATTATAACAAATCAAGATATTCATGAAGCAATTTTGAAAGCATTATTATTAATCTTGAGACGGCAAATGATACAAAGTAAGATTTGATTTTTCCTTTTTTATGACATGGTGGCACAATCACATTGGCGAATCAATTATAGAATGTATAAGAAAATAGAGACAATATGAATACATGACTGCTATTACAACACAAGAGATCCTAGTGACAAAGTTAGGCTCCCTTCCAATTTTATATCATTGGAGGATTCAACAATTCTACCTTGAAAGGCCAAGATTTATACACATCAAGAGATTCATTTAAATTTTAATTTCAAAGTGCAATACCTTTTCAGTTAACTGAATATGTTGATATGTAGAGATCTTGTCCATTCTACAGAAAATTGGTGGATCGTCCAATTCTTATGAAATTGGATAGAAGCCAAACCCCTAATGACATGATACACTCTCAAGGATAAAGCCTTTTACAACAACTACACATAAAAAGTGAGGAGTATCTTTTTCTTTTATTTGTTCTTTTTGGAGATATGTAGTTACGGAAGATTCATTTATGAAGCTCCTGTTAATCAGATGCACCTAGCATCCAATCAAGATGTGAATGGTGGACATCAAACAGGTAATTTGAAATAAAACAAAACAAAATAGGTAGACATTATAATACAAACATATAACAAGTTCAATTTTTCCTATTTTATTCTCTACCTCGTAACAATTAAGGGAGCTTCCTACCAGTTGGGTTGTTGCATAACGATAAAGATCTATTGAATTATGCTATACATAAATGTCTCATGTTTAAGCATGCCCCTTTCGTCTTCGATCAATTAGAATTGATAATTGGAAGAAAGTGAGCAATTTTCTAAATGATCTCCGAATGCTTATGTGTCTCGATGATTTATGAATAAAAGTTGCCCAGCTCTCAAGTTAATTCCTAGCATAAACGGCTTCACATCCCTTCTCAATTTGACTCTTAGAAGTTGTAATGGATTAACATGTCTACCGAGTGGGCTACACCGATAATTATCAATAAAACGATATAAAAAACCAAACCTTTTAATTGAATTAAGATGTCTAAATTTCTACGTAGTTGTGACCATTGAATTAAATAATCAATAAAAAATTATTATATTTAGCATTATAAGCCCAATTGTGGGAATTAATAATTAGATGTGATTGGAAAATATGTTTGAAATGTATAAAACACAGCAGAATATTGGCAAAGATGTACTGACGAATATGAAAAGAAACCAAACTTCTGCAATCGAAACATCATTTTTTGGCAAACTATTGATGCCATGAAACTTTGAAGGATCAAAACCCCAAAGAATCTTGAACATCATATATACAAACACGCATACATATAACATTGCAATTGAACATTAGCAAACACACAGGGATTTCAGTATTAAATTCTGCTCAAAACAATACAGAAAAAACTTAAACTCATTTATTGTAGATGAATAATGATCACTTTTTTTTAAAAAAAAAAAAAAAGAATGCAACTCCAATGGGGAAAAAAAAAGAACAGAACAACAGTAGGTGAATGTGATAGACACTTCAGTCCAATCGAACCGGAAGAAAATGTCAATCTTGCAAGAGTCTAACAGCCATAAGCACCATAACTTAATCAATAAATAAACCAAGAAGGTGAACATGTAAATGATCAAGAGATGCAAAGGCTACTAGTTTTGGGTTTATTATAGAACCCAAATAAGTAATTAAAAAATAAATGGGTTTACAATATGTAAGTCTGCAACATTTCTTCTGACAAAATAAATAGGTAAATGACATCATGTGTTTTAACAAACAAATATACTTACAAGGAAAAACCCTTAGAATGTCAAACCCACCATAGCACAAAAAGTTCCTCCATCAAGTTTTATATTCACTCTGGGTTCAAAGAAGCTCTAGCAAGGAAATTAATCAAAAAATGCAACACGTGAAACTGATCATTAACACAAAACTGATCATACTCCAAGAATATAATTAAAGCGAACTGTTACTATTGCACTTTAGTAAGAAGTCGAGATTACTATAGTATAATAAAGGAAATCAATGAAAAACTCAGCAAATTAATGACTGATCATAGGAGGTTTACAAACATGAACAAAGATGATATGCAAAAGATTTGGGACTTCAATACGTAGATAGTCCTTGGGTCGTGGCTCATGAGGCGTAGTGAGGATCTCATTCGATTCCAAAGGGGCTACTTTTTGTTCCTTACCATTTTGCTGAATCTGATTTTATCTGTTATTTTCTGTGAAGAAAAAAAGGCACATTAAAAGATAAAATTATAATATTAGAGGAATAACAGAAGTCACATACATGAAAGTCAATTTATTTGTTATGGGTAGAAGAGAACAATTGATAGGTGAAGGATGAAAGTAAATATAGAGATGCGTGTGAGAGAAAAGGAGGTTAGGAAACCAAAAGTTTAAAAACGGAGATGTGTTTGATTAATGTCACAAATATTTGGTATTTAAATTCAATAGTAATCTTCGCATTTTCAAAATTTTGGAGGTCAAAAGTGTCTAAAAAATGTTTTTCATGTATCTTGATATTTTATAGTAGTATAGACTGTGTGTGTGTGCGCGTGTGTGAGAGAGAGAGAGGAGTAATTTTTCAAAAATAATTCTTTCACCTTTTTAAATTTTCCCATTTTGTACCAAAATCCTAGAGTCTTCACTATTAATAAATTTAAACTGATTGACATCTATATATATATATATATATATATTTTGTTCTTAATTTAGCAAGTTTATATAAATATTTTTCTCCATTCATGTCTAGTTTAGCGTAAAGGTCATCATATGCTTTGTACTATGCATCTCTTTCCCTCTTTTTCACTTCTTTATTTGTAAGCTTGTGACTTTTAAGATCTTCTTCATTTTTTAGTTTTTTATCATGTTTTATTATACTCTCTTTTTGCTTTTACCGCAATTTGGAATTCATCTTTCCACCACCAAGTTTCTCTTGCTAATATCCATTGCCGCTCGGTAGAACCTCAATAACTAATTTTTGAATGTGTTCTACTATCGTATTCTATATTATTATTTTTTTTCATTTTCTAAAGTCCACACTACTTTTTTTAATATTTTATTCTTAAACAAATTTATCTTTTCATCTTTTCTTACATTTTTAATCTTTTTCTTATGTCTTATATTATTTTTAATAAATATTTCTAGTACCATTATTCTACGTTGTATGGTTAAGCTCTCCACTTGAATGACTTTACAGTCCTTAGATGATCTATAATCCCCTCGTCTATTAACCACCTTTAAAAGTTATTAAATGTTCATCCCTCTTTTTTAAATATGTATTTCCTCTCATAAGAAAATATGCTATAACGAAATCTAAGACGAAATCTCCAGCATCATTTCTGTCTTCAAATACATGTCCACCGTTTACCCTCTCATATCCAACCTGATTATTTCATATATGGCCATTAAAGTCTCCTCCTATGTATATTTTTTCTCCTATAGGTATTGCTCTCATTAGTTTATCCATATCCTACCAACATTGAGTTTTAATGTGTTCATCTAATCCTAGTTGAGGTGAGTTTAATTAATATTATTCAATCTCATTTCCTAAGAACTGTTACCATTTCTTGTTTAATATGCAAATCTTCTATTCTTGCTACTCCATTTCTTTGTCTATCTTTTCCTGTATAATAAAGTTTATAACTTGTATTTTCTATTTCCCTAGCTTTAGCCCCTACCCACTTATGTTTCTTGTAGGCACGCTATATTAACTTTTATTCTAATCATGATTTATACTAGTTCCATTATTTTACCTGTTAGCATTTCTATATTCCAAGTTTCTAACTTAAGTTTAGTATCCTCGACTAATTTATGTAGCTACACTTGTCTAGAGTGACGCAACAACCTTTGTGAATTTTTTACCGCATTTGAGTGATGAAATGAGATGCCCCTTGTGCATATTTTGAAACTCTCGGGTGTAGGTGCAACACATTGCTATCAGGAACTGCCCTAGTATCTATGTGAATATTCTTTGAATTTATGTTCATGTTTGGTTTGATGATTTTTAGGTTGGTTGTCAGCTACCTTCTCCAACCCTCCTTCTTTATCTTCTTATTTATTTGTTTTTTTATAGGGTTATCATAGGAAGTTGTAATACAAAATGTGTATATAATTAGATTATATTAAACTATATAAATCCTAAATCATGCACTAATTTAGATAGACTGTAATCAAAACAGTGCACTTACAGGGACGTAAATCAGCACAAACAATAAATAAGAACAAACCAGAACTTCAATCTGAGCCTTATGAAACAAAATCTCCTTAAGACAAATTTACTCCCTCTCGGTGCTCAAGGTGAATGAGCAACTGTCTCCCAAGATAGAATGGATTTTCCTTCTTGAAGAAGCATAACTTCAATCTTCAAGATTCCAGTGAGCACAACTTGGGTTTATACTTCAACCAAACCAAAAGAAGAATGCAACAAAATGCACAAAAGAGAGAGAGAGAGAGAGAGAGAGAGAGAGAGAGAGAGAGAGAGAGAGAGAGGAAGTCTGAAACTGGAATCCAGAATGGGATGGAATGAAATGGCAAAAGGGTAGTCTATGGCTGTTCAGATTGCCTAAAAAGACATGGGTTGCCACTGTTCAGATTGAAGAGACACACTATTTAATCTAAACAAGCAAAAGCACCTCCTGGATGAACAGTCTCTTTGGAAATAGACTCATGGAATGAACCCAGACTCCTTTGGCGCCAAATTCAAAAGGTAATGGATAGAAATTTTAAAAATCTAGTTGGATTTAAATTTCAGTTGGGATTTTTAATTATGATCCGCGTTCGGATCCGATTGATTTGACCCATGACCCGCACCGCTCCAAATAAATTGTAGCCTTTTGGCCCAAGCCCGGCGTGGTCGGGTCGTGGCGTGGTGGGGGACGCGCGTGCGTGTGTGTGTGATAATCAAGGTAGTGTAGGTGCTCGTTCCACTCACAAAAATGTGGTACCCCTTGGGGCCCAAACCTAAGAAGCAAACTAGAAATATATTAACTCACTAAAGTGTTGATCTTCTTCCAATATGGGACAAGCCTTATTTTACTGCACAAATCTTAGTTTATTTTATCACTTCAAATAGGTCACTTTGAGACATAATTTCTCATTCAAATCTTAATGATTTTGGACAAATAAATATACCACATTAATCTCCTCATGGAGGACAACACATTTACATTTGGTACCACTAATTACGAGGTGTGAGTCCCACTTTTATTTAAGCCTCAAATTGCTCAAATAAACTTGTTAAAACTAATTTTTTCCAAAAATCCCCCACATTAATAAAAATTTGATGTATGATAATGCAGACATTGGTTCAAGTACTATAACGCCCCGGTCTCCCGGATCCGTTACTTGATTAAATTAATCGATCACAATAAACCACAAATAAAACTCCGAATACAGGGCCAGAGCTATAATTGTCTCAATAAATTTATAATCACAATTTTGATCTCCAAATACCAATAAAAATAATCTCCTCAATATAAAAATAAATATATTCAAATTATACATCACCCCAATAAACCCACAAAGTTAAAAATTATGTCAAGATTCGTCCGTCTTCGATTTCTCAAATATTGACTCTGGTCCTTCCCTCCGAAATAATCCTAAAAAATATTAAAGGCGGGGAAGTATACAATATAACATGAAACAATATGCTCAACGAGAAAAGAATATGGATGATCAAATACCAAATAATTCAATTGAAAGACAATCACAGGTAATCCAATTCGATAAGTCACATAGCTCAATTTCTATCAAACATAGCCTTATACTCGGGTCCTCTTGGTGACATGACAAGTGACACTTGGACATTAAAATCCATACTTATATCGAACCATTACACCCCTCAGGGCTGTAATCACAATCACTCCCCGTAGGGCCATAATCACATTTTGCCAATTATGCCCCAAGTACACTTCGTACATGTACTAATCAATCCCAGAGTATTTAGCCCAACGTACATGTACAGGCCAACCGATAATATTGACAGAATTTCAAATCAATCAGAATAATCAATAGGAATACAAATTTCAGATAATGAAAGAACACTATTTGCAAAGAGATTTAAAGACAGGAGCATATTGTATACTACCCCGTACCTCAAATCCATGAATGACTTGAATAGATGCGAAATTCGAAATACCGCGAATGAAATAGTTGATTTTGACAACGATCTAAAATAAAATCACTGTTCAATTTTTGACCCCAATATCTCATAAATTTCTTTCTTTCTCTCTCTTTCTCTTCCTCTCTCACCTTCTCTTTTTTTCTTCTCCTGCTATGCCGTTCAAGCACCTGAGCTTGGCTATTTATAGCCAAGATATGCTTGGTCCCCAAGCAACTCATGGACATGTGTCCTTTCTCTCTTGTTTTTTTTTTTTTAAAGTGCACGTTTTCAAATCTTGCAAATCCATAATATGAATTTTGTCCTTTCACATAAATATATATATACCTATTCTAGATACCTATTCTAGATTTGGAAACGTGTAGAAAGAAAAAAAAAAAAAAGAGAGAGAGAAAGGACACCTGTCCATGAGTTGCTTGGGGACCAAGCATATCTTGGCTATAAATAGCCAAGCTCAGGTGCTTGAACGGCATAGCAGGAGAAGAAAAAGAGAGAAGGAGAGAGGGGAAGAGAAAGAGAGAGAAAGAAAGAAATTTATGAGATCTTGGGGTCAAAAATTGAGTAGTGATTTTATTTTAGATCGTTATCAAATTCAACTATTTCATTTGCGGTATTTCGAATTTCGCATCTATTCAAGTCATTCATGGATTTGAGGTACGAGGTAATATACAATATGCTCCTGTCTTTTAAATCTCTTTGCAAATAGTGTCATTTCGTTATCTGAAATTTGTATTCCTATTGATTATTCTGATGGTGACGAAATTCTGTTATCGGTTGACCTGTACGTTGGGCTAAATACTTTGGGATTGATTGATACATGTACGAAGCGAACTTGGGGGCATAATTGGTGAAATGTGATTATGGTCATGCGGGGTGCGATTGTGATTACAGCCCAGAGGGGTGTAATGGTTCGATATGAGTACGGATTTTAAATGCCCAAGTGTCACTTGTCATGTCACCAAGAGGACCCGAGTATAAGGCTACGTTTGATAGAAATTGAGCTATGTGACTTATCGAATTGGATTCTTGATTCTTTTACCTATGATTGTCTATCGGTTGAATTATTTGGTATTTGATCATTCATATTCTTTTCTCGTTGAGCATATTGTTTCCTGTCATATTGTATACTTCCCCGCCTTTAATATTTTTCAGGATTATGTCGGAGGGAATGACCAGAGTTGATATTTGAAGAATCGAAGACGGACGAATCTTGATATAATTTTTTTTAACTTTTATTGGTATTTGGAGATTAAAATTGTGATTATAAATTTATTGAGACAATTAGAGCTCTGACCCTGTATTCGGAGATATTTGTGGTTTATTGTGATCGATTGATTTAATCAAGTAACGGATCCCAGGAAATCGGACGACCCGTTTAAAAAAAAAAAAAGATTAAATAATCACTAACACGCTAATTAGGTCGTCAATTATGATACTACATAATTGAGAATTATTTTAAATATATATATTACATATGACAAAATATTTTTATGAACAAATAGACCTCAAATATAGACTCTTCGAATGAAAACGAGTCAAATGACTATAATATAAGTCAAATTTTGTATCATATAATATAAATATCTTTACATATATATATATATAGGTGTGTGTGAAAGGACTAAGTCCTGTTACAGATTTTTTACTTTTAAGATTTGCAAGGATTTGGGAAACGTGCAAAAAATAAAAACTTGGTGAGGAAATGGACGGCTGTCCATAACATGGCGTAAGCCATGACATAAACAGGCCATACTTCGGCTATAAATAGCCAAGTTCAGGCCTTTGATCGGCACACCAAGAGAAGGAAGGGAAAGAGAGGGAGGAAGAAAAGAAGGGAGAGAGAGAGAGAGAGAGAGAGAGAGAGAGAGAGAGAAAAGGGGTCCAAATTTTGTTGAACGCTTTTGAGTAAAAATTTTCTTTTGGTAAGATTCTTTTAGTTATTGTTTAGTCTATAGATTCGAGTTACTTAAAATTGATCCTTATTAAATATATTTGGATCAAATTTAAGTATTATTATTTTTTTGTTATTCCATAAATTATTTTAGCTTAACTAAGCTCTTATTATCTATTATTATTCTAAAACATTATTTTAATTATTTTGTTACAGTATACGGTATCGAGTAGAGGTCAAGACAGAGGTAGAGTTTCTTTTATCTTTTACTGTCATTGATGCATTTCATGCATATTTGGGGGCTCCATATTAAATCTATATTTTTTTTTTATATAATGCCTTATTATATCGTTTTAATCATGGGGTCAAACTGGGATTTTATAAATAAATTGTGATCAAGTACATGTTGTGATTTTTTTTTTATATGGAGACGATAGTTATCTTGTGAAACCACGCTGCATAACAAATGTTTTATTTTTTCTGTTGGGTCTGACTACGATATGATTTTATCTTGTGATTTAACTAAAGTTACTATGAATGCACATGATCGAGGGCTGAGGGTTAGTAGATGCGTGATCCTTGCGAGGATTCCTACTAGTCATTGGGTTCACTGGTTAGTAATATCGGTTACCGTGGTAGCCTGTGTGGCACCACATAATTCCCAGTATTGGTGTTTCCAAAAAGCAAGAAGGGCATTGGGTTCCCTAGGGTGCAAGACCCCAAAGTTTTCTCCGGAGGCGGTTCATGCGTGGACCAGAAAATTGACGGACTGATATGATCGAAATGTGCTGAAATTTATTTGTTTATCTGATTTATTATTTTGTTCTACTCCTGTATTTATCCGTTATTTAAATATATTATGCATTGTTTTAAAACCTTGGTAGTCATTGATAAACGTTATCCTACTGAGTTGGTGAGCTCATCCCTATCTAACAATTTTTTTTTTTCAGAAATATGAAGTTGGGCCGAAGGATAGGCAAAAAGGACAATGGATAGAGTCAGCTATTATTATTTCCTTTTTATGTTGTATCAAGAATAATTGTAATAATCCTGCGAGGATTATGTACTAGTACGCGGAATGTAATAATACAAGGGAGGTTATCATAAGTTCGGTGTGATTTTATTATTTAGTCACGCCCGGGTATATTTTTATTTTTATTTAAGAAGAAAAAAAAAAGTTGGGGCGTGACAGAGTGGTATCAGAGCCTAAGAATTAGGTCTTACATGAGAATTATATATAGACTAAATAGTGGGGTTAATTTACTAATACTGAACATGTTTTACAAATATATTACTATTATTTTTATCAACAGAACTAACTTTTTTATGACTATAGGTATGGCATCTTGGGATGATCTTTACATGGCCCACAGTAACATGGGCTCTGAGGCTGCACACGAATATCGGACTCTTAGAGTTAATATAGAAGCTTATAATTTGATAGTCTGCGAAATTTCAGATGTATCTCAAAATTGGCCATTCCTGCCGAGCTCAGAACAGAAAAAGTTAGTACACCACAGATTGACCTCTCAACTAAGGGTGCTTCGCCAAGCCCTCAGTATCGAAAGAAACCCCAACCTGTACCAAGAAATTCTGCATGGAATGCCAGCCCAAGACATTCAGTGGCCACCTGCGGGGGCTCTTGAGGGGCAGCCAATAGAATCCCCTAACCTGGACAATGAGGAAAATGACCCACAACCACCCGACCTCAACATAGCCCCTGCAGCCGCACCACCCGAAGCAAACCATCGTGCAGATTCGGCAAGTTCTGCGAATTAATATGTCTCCAGGGAGAGAGACATGAAACTTCTTGGTCCTTAATTGTACCGCCGGTTTTGCTATTCTAAGAAATTTTGCCTGTAAATAGTAGTAACTCTTAGAATAGTAGAATTATAACTTAGAAGTGACTATCCTAGACCTTTGTTTTCCATGTGAATAACATCTAGTATAAGAAATCAAATGTATATTAGTTACTAATTATGTGAAATTAGAGTTGTTTTCTTAAATTTTGGATATGGTTATAATGCAGTCATAATGTCATGGACTATGTGTTATAGGATGGAGGGAAACACATCTCAAGACCAACCAGAGACGTCCATCAATGACCCGTCCCCTCCAATACCGCAGGACACTATAAGTGGCCTTTACCAGTGCCTGAGAGAACTGACCACTATGGCACGCCAACAGGCGAAAAATAATAACCACAGTACGGTAACACAACCGACAGTTTAGGAACAAGCAAATGTGGCTGAAACGCGAAGAATGATGATACTCAAGGAATTTCTACGACAACGTCCCCCTGCCTTTCAGGGAAGTACAGAGCCACTTGATGCAGAAAGGTGGTTTCGACAAGTGAAAAAGGTAATGGATGGCATGGATATAGTCCCAGAGTTACAAGTTACCTTGGCCTCTTATCTTTTTGAAGGTGAAGCTGATCACTGGTGGGATACAGTCAAAAGAATGAGGAACGTAGATCAAATGACGTGGACTACTTTCGAAAGAGTGTTTAACGATAAGTATTTTCCCGAGTCCGTAAGGGATAAAATGTTCTCTGACTTCCTGGAGTTGCAACAACGCAACCTGACAGTCACGCAGTATGAGTCCAAATTTGCTGAACTCTCTCGCTTTGCCACAGAATTAGTTTCCACCGATGCCAAGAAGGCCAAGCGATTTGAACAAGGCCTTAAGCCTTCTATCCGAGGGCGCCTTGTAGCGCATCGACTGAGGAACTATAAGAAACTGGTGGAAAGGGCTATGCTGGTAGAAAGAGACTTGGAGGATACCCAAAATATCAGAAGTCGTCAACCAGGCAAAGCAAGTCAAACAAGAAATGGTGGCAGCAGTAGTAACCAAAGAATGACTCCATATCGACGGCCGGGGCAAGATACCAATGAAATGAGAAGTGCGAATCAGGGACAAAATTCTGCAAATGGGAACAGGATATCCAATGATACAAAACGATGTTTTAAGTGTGGACAAATTGGACACTTTAAAAATCAATGTCCCGCAAGGGTTGGCCAATCAAGGTTCTTATCAGCCATCCAATCAATCTCGTCCACAACAACGCCCATACCCTACTCAGACGACAGGACCGACAACCCAAGTTGGACCTTCGCAGTTGTTTTCAAACCAGGCACAACAGAAAAAGCCAGGAAGTAGAACAACAATTCCCGAAGGACAACCTCGGATCTACGCAATGGCTACGTCGGATAACGACACTGCAAATGAAGTAATTGAAGGTATCGTTCTCATTTTTAATTCTTGGGCACGTATCTTATTTGACCCGGGGGCAACCCATTCTTTCATTCGTACTTCATATGCTATTGCATTAGGGCTAGAATTCAAACCTTTGGATCAGACATTGTATATAAATTTACCTACGGGAGATTCCTTGGAAACGGCTAGGGTATGCAGAAATTGCATAATTCGAATTGAGGAAAGCGAGTTGGTCGTGGACCTAGTTGCCCTAGAAATAGTTGGATACGACATAATTTTCGGAATGGACCTACTGTCTCGCTACCATGCCGTCATGGATTGTTACGGTAAGAAAATCAAATTTTATACCTCGGGAGATGTAGAGTTCGAATTCATAGGCGGACGTCACTATTCACATCCATTCTCTACAAGGAACCAAAGTAGTTTGGAAATCCTTGCCAACCTAATTGGGGAAGAATTAGGTAAGATCACAGCTGATGTCATCTTGGTAGTGTGTGACTTTCCTGACGTATTTCCTGGGGAATTACCGGGACGACCCCCACAAAGGGAAATAGAATTTACCATTGTATTGCCCCTTACCGTATGGCACCGTTAGAGTTGAAGGAATTAAGGAAACAGCTGGATGAATAAAACACAAAGGATATAACTGAATCTGAAACTATGCATCTTATACCTTTGACTTAAAATCATCCTCATCCTTAATCACATGAGGATGAATGGAAGGAATCACGGTGAAAAATTGATTGCTGGCATCAACGATCAGGCTTTCTTTGACAGAAGCATCATAAGCAGCACTAGTCAATAGATTCTGTATCTGAGTTAGTGCCTCAAAACCTGGACAATATTAAGAAAGTATTTTAGACTTTGTTAATTAAGTAGCCAAAAACTATTTGAAATTCTCCTCTAAAATATGTTCCAAGTCCAAAAAACACATCCTGTCAACATGTCAGGTGAAGCATAGAAGAATATAGGTAGATCAGAAACAAATACCTTTCTCGATATTGCTTTTGCTAAGTTTTCCGAGTGGCATTTCAAACATATTTATCTCAAATTCCATCATTGCAGCCCTGCAAAATTTCATTTCTCCCAGACATATTCTCGAAAGAATAATCATCGAGTAAGGCGAACATTGATATATTTGACAAACCTGTATGTTTCCACATTAAAGAGCATCTTCATCAATTCAACTAACGGGGGAGCAAGTTTGCTGTTTGTATCATTCAGATTTTTCTTCTTAGGTGCCTCCTTATTAACCCCATAATCCTATCAAATCCAACACTGTAACATCAGGAAAATAATAACAATTCGAATGCACAAGGGATGAACATTCACATTTCAGCAAAGCAATTTGAAAAAAAAAAAGCGAGGCAGAGATCAGGAAAGGAAAGTTAGCGATACAATGTCCAACGGGAAGAATCTGCCAGGTTGCTTCTGAAAATTTTTCTTCTGCAACCATGCCTCCCACGAGTTCCCAGTTTTTTCAAGAAATAGACGTTTGAATTCTTGTATCGCATCTGATTTAGACATCCCCTCTAGTTTGCTTCCTCCAATTTTTTCATTCCCAACACGACCCCATTTACGGAATACATAACAATCTGAACCTTTGTCATCTTGAATGATTCGAAGGACATAATAACTGCATACATGAAAACAAACAAAAGTTATGCCTTAGTAAGACCAAAGGTTAAAATGAAAAGAACTTTCAAATCAGAACTTTGATCTTCTAGTATTTCCATCATTCTTTTCATAAGGAAATTAAATGCATCATATTACAGTTAGAAAAGAATAGGGGAAGTTAGCACTGTCCAGAAGTTTTTTGAAAAAAAAACACTCTATCAGCTTATGGCAAACAGAACATCATACCGTTATGCTGACAGGAGGTAACTCCAAATTATAGCTTCGTGAAGAAAAATAACAAGGTAAATATAAAATTTTGGAGAAACAAAAGAATAGTCCACGTGAAAGCACAAGTACCACCTTAGAGGACACTGCATATCTTGAGTGTAAAAGACGTTTAAAGCATATTCTTTGTGGATGTATGAATTTTTTTGGTCATCATGATTGTATAACTGTACTCGTATTAGTCTTGCATAAAATAAAAGATTAATCCAGAAAAAACGAAATACTAGCCAGTACAGTTTTAACCAACATTATTGAAGAGAGACACCAATTACACAGAGGAGAATGTCGGCACAAGGCGTGTGTTCCTGGCAACACAATACATTAACAGCAACTTTAAAAATTTATGCAGTCAGAATGATTGGCTCCATTGAAAACCATACGACAGCCCACTAAATTAGCTAATTGCTAGAATAAGTTGACTACCAATAACCTTTGGAAAGAAATCATCACTGACAAATAGCATAGGCCCTTAAATTCGAGTTATCTCCCAAGTATAAAGCAATATCTAATGACGGGATATTATTATGCGGAGGTCAATGTGATAAAGCATTGATCTCAAAATGCTTCAAAAGAAATACTAGAAATATAAGATCCCCCTGTTAACACCGGTTGAAAGGTCAGACATGTTCAAAGTTGTATTATAAATGATTTTCCCATCCTCAAGGATGTGTCCAGAATCTTGCAAGCCAGATGCTTCATGCACAGCACTTCGCCCTTTAACTTTGACAGTGACCATGCTACGTGCCTCTCCAATTGCTTCAATTTTGTACAATTCAAAAGGAAGTTTCTTCTGCCTTTTTATGCAGTCAACCAAATAATCCTCCCTAACAATAGGTCGTTTCATCCTCCTATCGACGTGAAACCATCTCACATCAAGTCACCTTGCCTTCCTTATCTCAGCATCTTGATCATCCAACACTCCACTTACAACTAAACAATTTGTGTCTATAGTGAAAGGAAGGTAACATAAGACAACTCAATTCATAGTGAAACGAGAAAAGATGTTAATTCTGTTAGAGTAATCTAGTATATTAGTATTAGGGGTAGATTAGTCATTTATATTCCTATGCTTTGCCCTAGTATAAATTCGTTTGTAATACAGATTTGATACTGAGTTAATCAATATATTTTTCCTTTTCATTGATAAACATCAACATGGTATCAGAGCCATAATCCTAAACTCAAATAATAATTCTTGATTAAAGTCAAGAAGAAGGGACCTGCAACTCTCACCGAAAGGTCAGGGGCTCAAGGGTTGGTAGAGAGAGGGGAAGAGCTGATGAACCAACGATGTTACAATCTAGTGAACCCGACGTGAAAGCCGATGGCAAACAGCACTGACGTCATCGCCGGCGATGACGTCATCAGAATCCGACCGTGAATACCAGCACCTTGATCGATTCTTCATGGGTTACTCATTGGTGTGCTCCTTTTCTTGTTTCGAGTTCATTTGGTAAGTCCTTTGGTCTGGTTTCTTATCTTCACAGTGCACCGACTGTTCCCACTGCTTCTGGTTTCTGGTCTGGTTTGTGGTTGGATTTCTGCTTTCTTGTGTGGTTAGATTTCTGTGTTGTGGATTTCTTGTGGTCGGCTAGCTATCGGTTCTTGCTTCTTGCTTCTACTGTGAATCGGTTCTTGCTTCTTGTTCTTGTGGATTTTTGTTTCTTGTGATTGACTGGTGTTGTGGCTGCTAGGTGTTGTTGGTTTGTGATTCTTATGGTTTGATTGTTGCTGTGACTGATCTTCCCTCCTCCTCTTCTTCTTCTTCTTCTTTGCCTGATTTGTCAGTTACTCGTCCCCCGATTGTGCATACTTATGTTCGCAGGACTCCCACTGTCTCCTCCACAGACGTTGTGCCTTCATCTGCACCTCTTGGCTCCCAATCAATTTCTGACACCGTGGATCACACTCCTCGTTACCCTCAGCACACTCGGAAGTGTCCTGACAGGTTTGGTTGGTCCAACTCTTGCTATTCTTCTACCTTTTGTTCTTTCCTGACTTCTATACATTCTCTGTCTGAACCAACCTCCTATAAGGAGGCTATACTTGATCCTCTTTGGCAACAGGCTATGGATGATGAGTTTTCTACATTACATAAGACTCGAGCTTGGGAGTTAGTGCATTTACCTCCTGGTAAACGCCCCATTAGTTGTAAGTGGGTTTATAAAATCAAAACCCAATCTGATGGTTCTGTGGAAAGGTACAAGGCTAGATTAGTGGCCAAGGGTTTTGCTCAAGAGTATGGGCTTGAATATGATGAGATCTTTGCTCCAGTGGCTAAGATGACCACGATTCGCACAGTAATTGCCGTGGCAGCTGTTCGTCACTGGAGCCTATCCCAGATGGATGTGAAAAATGCTTTTCTTCATGGTGATTTGTCTGAAGAGGTCTATATGACTCCTCCTCCTGGGTTGCCTTGTAGTCCTGGTCATGTGTGCAAACTTCACAAGACTTTATATGGTCTTAAACAGGCCGTGAGGGCATGGTTTGCAAAATTTTCTTCAGTTATATGTGACCTAGGCTTCTGTGCTAGTGATCATGATTCTGCTCTCTTCCTTCGATCCACTTCTTCTGTTTCATACTTCTATTACTTTATGTGGATGACATGATTATTATAGGTGATGACAGTGCTGGAATTCAGTTGTTGAAAACTCAGTTACAGGAGTATTTTGAGATGAAAGATTTGGGTCCACTTCGATATTTCTTAGGGATTGAGGTTGCTTCCTCTCCCAAGGGTTATCTTCTTTCTCAGTCAAAATTTGCCTCAGATGTTATTCAGCGAGCTGGCTTATTGGATACTCGAACTGTTGACACACCCTTGGAGCTTAATGTTCGTTATACTTCCTCTGATGGTTCTCTCCTGCCTGATCCTACCTTATATCGTACTATTGTTGGGAGTTTGGTGTATCTTACTGTTACTCGTCTAGATATTGCTTATGTAGTTCATGTGGTTAGTCAGTTTGTTGCTGCACCTACCACACTTCACTGGTCTGCTGTTCTTCGGATTCTTCGATACCTACGGGGTACATTACATCAGAGTTTATTATTTTCTTCTTCTTCGTCTCTGGAGCTCCGTGCTTACTCTGATACGGATTGGGCTAGTGACTCTATGGATCGCAAATCCACCACTGGTTTTTGTCTCTTTCTTGGTGATTCTCTTATTTCCTGGAAAAGCAAGAAATAAACTGTTATAGCTCCCTCTTCTGCTGAAGCTGAGTATCGTGCTATGGCATCTACCACAGAAGAGATAGTTTGGTTGCGTTGGTTGCTTGCTGATCTTGGCATTTCCTTGACTACTCCTACTCCTATGTATTGTGATAACACCAGTGCTATCTAGATTGCTCATAACTCGGTGTTTCATGAGCGCACCAAACATATAGAGATTGATTGTCACTTTGTGCGCCATCATCTTCAGTTGGGCACGATCTCTCTCCCATATCTTTCTTCTACTATGCAGTTGGCCGATTTCTTCACCAAATCCCACACTATTGCACGCTTTCGTTTTCTCCTTGGCAAACTCTTGATGTTGGATGCTCTCACATCATAAGATTGAGGGGGGATGTTAGAGTAATCTAGTATATTAGTATTAGGGGTAGATTAGTCATTTATATTCCTATGCTTTGCCCTAGTATAAATTCGTTTGTAATACAAATTTGATACTGAGTTAATCAATATATTTTTCCTTTTCATTGATAAACATCAACAAATTCAAATTCAGCACATGGCCCATACCTTTCTTAATCTTGGCATGAACCTGTCCACCTGCTTCCTTAATTTTGCTCTTCCATTCCTCCAGCAATCATCGAACTTAACAAAGCTTATCCCAAAGACAGCTACCCCTTGCCACACATCGACATCCTTATTAATGCCACTGCTGGACATGAGCTACTTAGCTTTCTGGATGCTTACTCTGGGTATAATCTGATTAGCATGTTTCCTCCAGGCCAAGAAAAAACTTCTTTTATCATCCTGAAAGGAACTTAATGTTATAGGGTCATGCCTTTCGAAATAAAAAACGCCGGAGCCACAAACCAGCGCCTTGTGAACAAGATGTTCGAAGCACAGATCGAGAAGACCATGGAGGTCTACGTTGATGATATGCTGGTGAAGAGCTTGGCTATGGCATACCATGTAGCACACCTGCAAGAGACTTTTGACATCCTGAGAGCTTACTGGATGAAGCTAAATCCTGAAAAGTGCGCATTCGGTGTAAGCTCAGGAAAATTTCTTGGCTTCATGGTTAATAAAATGGGCATTGAGGCTAATCCAGACAAGATCAAAGCTATCTCGGAGATGAGATCCCCAGATTTTGTGAAGAAGGTCTAGCGCCTTAATGGAAGGATAGCAGCCCTTAGTAGGTTTGCCTTAAAGTCAGCAAAAAGGTGTTTAACTTTCTTTACAATTCTCCAAAAGTCTTTTCAATGGGGACTGGATGTAAAGGAGGATTTCCAAAAGTTAAAGGCCTATTTCGTTGCATCCCCTTTATTCTCTCATGTCGTACTAGGAGAAATCTTGTATCTTTACCTCTCCTCCTCATCCTCTGCTGTGAGTTCCATCTTGGTCAGGGAGGAAGGAGGAGTCCAAATGCCTGTTTATTACATAAGAAGGGCATACCGAGGAGCAAAAGTAACTACTCTAAATTGGAGAAGTTGGTCCTTGCACTGGATCTCCGAGTCGAGCAACAAGAGGCCAATCTTCGCAACCCGAAGCACCTTCGCAGCAACCCCAGGCAGGCAATATCTTTAATACTGTTGTATTTGAAACAATTGAACAACAAGTCTGGTATGATACTCATTTTATCTCTCAGACTATAATTCCTGAACGACCGATTATTTACGAAGATTTTGAGAATATTGGTGTTAGACAAATACTTGATGCATGTGGATGGTTAAACTATGTTAGATTTTTTGCTCCTGCTTTTGATTGCCTAGCCTGTGAATTTTATAGTAATGCACAAGAAATCGGGCTAGGGAACTTCGTATGTGTGTTAGGGGAGTGGTTTTTCAAGTTACACTGACTACTATCGCTGATTTTTTTCAGCCCATGCCGAGACATCCCAACCCGTAATACCCTTACACTCAAGTGCCGAATATGACTGATATAGTGATAGAATTAACGGGGGAATCCGAACTATGTATGGGGGAGTCCTAATAAGTACATTAAGCAAGGGGACTTGACAGATAAGTACCGGATATTGAATTTGATTACTGTAAATAGTTTGTTACCCTAAGCTCAGAAAAATCAGATATACACCGAGAGGGCCTACTTCCTTTATGCTTTTAGGATGGGACACATGATTGATCTCCCGAATTTGATCATGGACCAGATACTGATTACTGTGAAAGCAAAGAAACCCTCACTTCCATATGCTATGTTAGTTTCTGAGATTTGCAAGAGTAAGGGAGTGATCACGGATCCCTCGTGGCCGACGATGGAGCACTTTCAACCGTTAGAAAAGACCTCTCTAAAGAAGAGCCACGGAGTCCAGCCCGAGGAACAGCCAGAAATGCCACCCGCACTGCAGGAAGAACCATTCCAAGGAGCCGAAGACTTTCACCCACCAGAGCAGCCTCAGCCACCAGAGGAGCAGCCGTATATACCAGTTGATGATAGGTCCGACCGATAAATTTTGCTAGGGTTGGAGACCAGCATCACCCAGCTTGATCGATACATGGATGACTACGAACAGAACCAGTCTGAGATATTGATGCTACTCAGAGGACATTTTGGTGGAGGCCCATCTATTTCCTGATCAGAGACCTTTCAAGAGATTCCACAGCATTACCACTTCTACTACTACTTTCTTGAACACTTTTAAATTTTTGCATTTCCATTTCAGTATTTATGTTTTGAATGATGTTTTGAATTTGGTTTTTTTGAAGTTAATCTAGGTTATATTTTGGTTAAATTGTGTTAAGTTAGGGTGCGTAATTCATGTGATTCACGTTACAATTATGTTACTATTCTTATGCTTTGCAGGGATACCCTTAACCCGATTGCGCGGGATTTTCATACAGTAGTTGTGCACTATCCTAATATTTTCATTTAAACTCATTTTTCTGAGCACGTAAAATTTCTTATTTTGAGAAAAATTTTGAAATATTACACTCCTTTATTAAGCTTACATATATAGTGGAAATGTAAAAACCCTATTACAGATTTTGAGCCAATCTTCCTTGGAGAGATATTTCACACTTACTCAAGTAAGAATTTTCGATTCAGTGATAAAGTTCTTTGAATAATCTCATTATTTTTGTTTTGATTAGCACTCATTGAGATACATGATTAGCAATTTCCTTGAATTTTCAATACGAAATTATGCAGGTGTATGATTTCTAGAAAATGATCTTAGGCCATCTTTGATTTAAATTTTGAGCCTTAGCCATTTCTTTTACAAAATTATATCCCTAGTTAGCTGTGATTGAGCCTTTAAAAAGTATAATTTCTTTTTTATAAAACCCATATGTTAACCGAGCCATAGAAAAATATATTTGACATACATTTGCTATCTAATTTTCTTGCACCCTCTTCTAAATTAGTATGATACAGAAAAGTAGAAGAAAAAAGAAAAGGAAGAAAAGAGCAAAGAAAAGAAGATAGTGGCTGTTGTTCAAAAGAAAAAAGAGTCTATGGAAGAAAAAGAAAAGAAAGCAAAGACAAAAAAGAGCCAAGAAAGTGAAAAATGTGAAAGAAAATGAAAAAATGAAATACCATGTATGTGAAAGTTTTGAAAAATTAGGAAGAGGTGTGCCACAATATTAAGAAATGATAGCTTTTGAATACCATTGATATCTTTTCTTAAACCCTGAACCCATGGCCACATTACAACCTTACTAAAGTCCTTTTTTTTTTTCCAGAGATCATTCATGTGTATTATTTCCATCCATTTAGAAAAAGGAAGTGTTGATTATGTGTTTGATGTTGTGTTAATATTCCTTTTATGAGATTCTGTCAAATTCCAATTTTATTCAAATAACCGTTCTTTTGATAGTACATGTGAAATTATTGCTTTGTTAACAATATTCATATCACATGTAACTTCTGAGTGATAGTCACTATAACGAGAGTGTGTTCTTTGCTAAGTGATTTCCAAGAAAGAATTGATATCAAGGCTAATTCTTGTACAACAAAGTGAAGGGTGGTGATATTTCTTAAATGATTTTTGAAGTAAAGGAATCATTGCACACACACAAGTTTTTCTGAAAATATATGTATAGTGTCACAACTAATGTATGTTACTCTTATAGTAATCAGGGAAGTGAGGTATCCTAGCAAATCAGAGGAATGGTGATTTAATTTTATCTGTGAAAAATATGAATTATTGTATTCTAACCATTGAAGTTTGTAGGTAGCTTTACTGGAAACCTTCACGAGACAAAACTCATTCACTAGGGATCACCTAGGGGTTTAACGGCTTATTGCATGTGCTAAATGCAATCGTGTTATCTACGAAAGTGATTTTATTTTGTTCTGTTGTTATTTTAATTACTAGGGACTAGTAATGTTTAGGTTGGGGGGGTGTGATTAACCCTAATTAGTATGTAAATGAGTTAGGTTAATTGAGTTAATGAAGTGAGTTAAAACAGTCAGAATAAGTGGAATTAGGGTTAGTGCGTAAATTAGGGTTAATGCGTGAAATGTTGTTATTTTTAGGATTTTGTGTGTAAAAGCTACAAAGTACAGGGGATCAAAGTGTCAAAGCTTACATCAGAAGGGGAGGCAAGTGCAATTATCACAATTCAACATCAAACAAAGGAAGAAGAAAAACAGAGGATTGCCACCGTCCGGACGGTCAACAAACCGCCTCAAGTCCTCCTTGCCTCCCATTGGCCAGTTTATGCAACAAAGGAATCTAATTGGACCAGCCCAAGCCCAACCGACTTAAGCACCCCTTCCAGCTTCTATAAATAGTCCAGCTCAGCTTCATTTCCAACATTCGGTCAAAGGGAAATCCAGAGAGAGTGGAGCAAAGTCAGGGGAGTTCAGTGTGACGCCAGTATATCCAGAGAGTCAGAAACAGTTAGTGAGTGAGAGAGAGTAAGAAATAATATGGCATAGCCCTGCCGAACCACTTCCAGCCAGCTTTCCAGCTTACCTCCAGCCGAAACTTTTCTTTCTTCTACATTTATGTTATTTCTTTCTACTTGGAGGGTTGAACCTCTACCACTTTTGTGCCCTAACCGGTAGTAAGGGTGGTTTCATTTCAACTATTCCTTGGGGAAGGAGTGTCTGTGTTTTAGTTTGTATTGTAATGGAACTGTCTCGCACTTCTTGCTTGTATGTAGCAATGGGGTGTGAGTAGTCCATTTTTACCCTTCGGTGAAGGGTGAACATATGTAAGATATTGTTTGAGTTATGGAAATGCCGATGTTATAACTATGCTTTATTGTTATATATACCTCCCTTATTGATGGATGATTACATTTATAATATGCTCATGGTTATGAACACCGAGCGGTACCTAATGCTATATACATACTATCTACTAGTTATGTACTATACTTCATGCATAATCCAGTGATGTACGTGATTGGGCGTTACGTAACAGTCGATTGATTGGTTATAGACAGGTTAAGTCTCGGCATAGTCAATGCTTTTGATTCAATGCGTAAACCGGAATCTCGTCATCAGTAAATCATCAACCTGCCGATTGAATAACTGTAGTATTCCTTCTTAATGGCTTGCCTTTTGGTTTACTATAGTCGTTTAACTGTTGCATGGTACAAATAGTTAACCACCAACCAATTCAAAATACAAAAGAGTCCAACATTATCCACTCCACTGAACAAACCAATAGCCTCTCTAACAGATCATTACTGAGAACATCCTATTATATTCTGATAAGATGTAATCTGGTTTGTTATGTATTTTGATTCTTTCCACTATTGTAAATATTATATATACTCAATAACACACATCATCTGGGATCATCTTTTTGAACCAGACTTACAAACTTTAACTTGGTATCAGAGCCATAAGTAGGCTAACACCTCTTTCTTTCGATCCCAATGGCCTAACCTAGAGATTCTGCTGCTTTTATCTTTCCCAACATCACTCCCTTGGTTTCTGTCAGGCTTGATGGAAGCAATTATCTGAATTGGATCACCCAATTCCTTCCTCTTCTACGAAGCCATGATCTCCTTGGCATTGTAGATGGCTCTGAGCCATGTCCTCCTAAGTTTGTCACTGATGATGAAGGCAAACTTACTACTACCATTGCTACTGATTACATGCTATGGCAGAAAAAGGACCAATTCATTTTGGCATGGATAAATGCCACTCTCATAGAAAAGGTTTTGTCTACTGTTTATGGACAAACAACTTCTCGACAGGTATGGACCACTCTGTCTAACAAATTTGCCCGACATTCTCGATCCAAAATTTCCCATCTCAAAAGACAACTGCAAACTCTTCACCAAGGATCCAAGTCATGCACTGACTATCTTCTTGATGCCAAAAATTGGTCTGATCAACTTGCAGCTATAGGAAAATCTGTTGATGATGAAGATCTGATCTCATATGTTGTTGGAGGCCTCAATCCCTCATATCATCCATTTATCACCTTTCTTAACTTTGCCACTCCAGAATCCTCTATTACCTTTGATGATTTTCAAACCGAGTTGCTCAACTATGAGCAATTGCTAGAAACCCAACACAAATCCATACCACCAGATAATACCAACATAGCCTTCTTCACTCAGAAAACCAAACCCAATTACCACCACAAAAGATCCAACAAACCATTCTCCTCCAATAAACCCTCTGGTTCTAGGCCTCCTAATAACCTCAGTCTTCCTGGAAAAACTCAGAATTCAACCTCCAATCCATTCTTTCAAAACTCAAAACCTCCTTGTCAGATTTGTGGCAAGACAAGCCATCAAGATCTTGATTGTTACCATATGATGGACTACTCCTACCAAGGAAGACACCCCCCTGCACAACTGGCTGCCATGGCTGCTCATACACATGTCACACCAGAAGATGATCAACCTTGGTTCCTGGATAGTGGTGCTAATAACCATGTTGCATTTGCTTTGGAGAACCTCACCATTGATCAACAACCATACCAAGGTCCAACTCAAGTAACTGTTGGAAATGGGGGAGGTTTGATCATAAGTAACACTGGTTCCTCTATTCTTCAAACAAAAGATAGTTCCTTGCTTTTATCTAATATTTTACACTGTCCTCAGGCCTTTTCTAATCTCCTTTCAATCCAGCAACTTTGTCAGGATAATAATTGTTATTTTGTGCTAACTGCTTTATATTTTGTTGTGAAGGATCTGCAAACCAACAAAATACTCCTCCAAGGACTGAGTAGAGCAGGCCTCTATCCAGTTCATTTCCAATCAAATAAGTGGCAGCAAAGATCCACCACCAACTCTTCATTTACTGCTTTCCTAGGATTCATAGCCCCTGTCCAGACTTGGCATGCGAGATTGGGTCATCCATCCACCTCAATTCTACAACATCTCCACCGTGATGCTCTTATTTCAGTTTCTGGGTCTCACAAGTTAAAACAAATTTGTGAATTTTGTCAAATGGCTAAAAGTCATAAACTTCCTTTTCCTACTTCTGTTCATCAGTCAAGTCATCCCTTAGAACTTATTCATTCTGATGTCTGGACTTCTCCAGTTCTTTCAAAAAGTGGCTGTAAATTTTATGTTATATTCATTGATGATTATTCTCGATTCTCATGGATGTTTCCTTTAAAGAAAAAGTCAGATGTTGCTTTATGCTTCATTAAATTTAAATGTCTTGTTGAGAACCTATTCTCCTCCAAAATTAAATAGCTTCAAACAGATAATGGAGGAGAATATTCTACCCAACTCATTTAAAACTTTTCTAACAGAAAATGGCATTTTGCATAGGCTGACATGCCCTAAAACCTCTGAGCAAAATGGCATTTCTGAAAGAAAGCATCGACATATAACAGAAACAAGCCTTACACTTCTAGCTCAGTCACATCTCCCATCTGAACATTGGGTAGATGCTTTTCTTACAGCCACTTACCTTATCAACAGAATCCCATCACCTGTTCTTGATAATCACTCACCATATTTTCTCTTATTTCATAAACAGCCAGACTACACCCTTCTCAAGACATTTGGTTGTGCTTGTTACCCTATTCTAAGACCTTACTCTGCTCATAAATTGTCATTTAGAAGCAAAAAGTGTATTTTTCTTGGCTATGCTGCAAATCAGAAAGGATATCAATGCTATGATGTTCCCTCTGGTCGCATCTACATCTCCCGTCATGTAGCATTTGATGAAAATACTTTTCCTGCTGCACCCTCCATTTCCAATTCCACACCTCCTGCCAGTGCATCATCATTCATCACCCATTCCATTCCCACACCTATTTTCCTTGCTACTACTCACATCTTGGAGGATATTCCCTTGGATACTACTACTCCAATCACAACAGGTATGTCTCCATCTATCTCAGCTACAAACACTTCTGTTTTCTCTAACTTGTTGATACAGCTCCTGCAGATATGTCTTCCATTGACAATGCTCAAACACAAGACCTTTCAACCCCACCTTCACCCTTATCTATGTCCAATTCCTCTCTTCCACGACAGATAGTCACCAGATCTCAAACCAATTCTCTCAAATCCAAACAATTTCCTGATTATCACCTCTATACCTCCACAAAACATCCAATTCAAGCCCTCTCCTCAATTATACTTCCATCTGAACCACGAACCTATAACCAAGCATCTAAAGATCCCAATTGGCAAGCAGCCATGCAACTTGAGTTTGATGCTCTCATTGCCAATAAAACTTGGACTTTATGTCCTAGAACATCTGATAAGCATGTCATTCTAAATAAATGGGTCTTTAAACTCAAACAAAAGGCAGATGGCACCATTGACAGGTACAAAGCAAGGATTGTAGCCAAAGGCTTTGAGCAAGAACTTGGCATTGATTTCCATGAAACATTTAGCCCATTCATAAAACCTGCCACTATTAAACTTGTGCTTGCCTTGGCAGTCCACCACAATTAGGTTATACAACAATTGGACATCTCTAATGCATTCTTGCATGGCCACCTTGAGGAAGAAGTATTTATGGAACAACCTACAGGGTTTGAAGACAGCAATTTTCCCTCACATGTTTGTCAACTTCACAAGTCTCTATATGGCTCGAAACAAGCCCCAAGACCTTGGTTTAGGAGACTATCTCAAAGTCTCTTGGAACTTGGATTTACTGGATCATCTGTTGATACTTCTTTGTTTTATCTCCATCGTTCTACTGTCACTATTCTTATTTTAATATATGTTGATGATATATTGGTGGTGAGTAATTCCCCTAATGCAGTTGCTACTCTTCTCCAACAACTCAGCCAAGACTTTGCAGTCAAGAACTTGGGGGCTTTATCATACTTCCTTGGCAATCAGGTTTCTCGAACCTCTGATTCCCTTCATCTTCATCAGGGTAAATATATTTTAGACTTGCTGCATGACACTTCAATGATGGGAGCTAAACCAGTATCAACTCCTTGCACCTCTGGTGGAAAATTGTCCAAGCACATTGGTGAACCCCTTTTGGATCCATCTACTTACAGACATATTGTGGGAGCTCTCCAATATTGTACATTGACTCGACCTGATATTGCCTACAGTGTTAATCAACTATGTCAGTTTCTTCATTGCCCAACTACAGTCCATCTCATGGCAGCAAAAAGAGTGCTTCGATATTTGAAAGGAACCATTGAACATGGACTTCATTACAGCAAAGGGTCCTTATCTTTACATGGTTTTTGTGACTCAGATTGGGCTGGTAGCCCTGATGATCGCAAGTCTACTACGGGCTATTGTATTTTTCTAGGTCCATGCTTAATTTCTTGGATGGCAAAGAAGCAACCTGTTATTACTAGATCAAGTACTGAAGCAGAGTATCGATCAATGGCCCTCACTGTTACTGAGTTGTATTGGATTCGAATGCTGTTTAAGGAACTTGGTTTTCCTCTTCATTCACCTCCTTGCTTATGGGTTGACAACATTGGAGCACTTTCATTATCCTCTAACCCTGTGTTTCATGCAAGGACCAAACACATAGAGGTTGATTACCATTTTATTCGGGAGAAATTTTTTAACAGGGACATTCTTGCTCGTTACATTTCAACCACTTTCGAACCATCAAATATTTTCACAAAGGGACTGTCCAAGAGCAGGTTCAGTATGCTTAAAGACAAGCTAATGGTTCGACCTCTTCCCATCAGCTTGAAGGGGGCAGCTAACCAACCAATTCAAAATATAAAAGATTCCAACATTATCCACTCCACTGAACAAACCAATAGCCTCTCTAACGGATAACTACTGAGAACATCCTATTATTTTATGATAAGATGTAATCTGGTTTGTTATGTATTTTGATTCTTTCCACTGTTGTAAATATTATATATACTCAATAACACACATCATCTGGGATCATCTTTTTGAACCAGACTTACAAACTTTAACTCAAATATGCTGATTGAGTAATTCAAGTATTCCTCCTGAATGGCTTGCCTTCTGGTTTACTTGGGTTATCCGATTGTAGCATAGAGATATACCTGCCGGCTAACCTAATCACTTGCTGGATAGAATTTAATATACATCATACCTACCGGTTGAATTTCAAGTGAAATGGGGGTTAATTGCTGTAAGGTGGTATTTCCAGGACTTAGCCAATATAATGCATATGGAATCCCCGAACTGAGGGTATCTTTTCCTTATTGCTTCTCGTATCTTTTAATACTGTGGTTTTAATTTAGTTATTTTACTTGTTCTAAGCTCACACTACCAACTATTTTATTGCAATTTGTATTCCTAACAGCTTCACCATTTCTATTTTGATTTCCAATATTCAGTTCCCTGTGGGTTCGACCTCGGACTTAAATCAAGTATTATATTACAATTTGACCACTTATATTTGGGTGTATACCACAGTTCAAACCGAAAGCGAGTCAATTATACACGTGGAGACCAAGACACTATACCTAGAGGGGAGATGAGTAGATTTTTCAATTATAGCCCAAATTGATTACAAATTAAAACATATGCCTACCACAATTAGCTCTTCTCAATTAACACACATGACGATTGATTAAATTAATATTCAATTAATTCACTTGTAATCAATCTCACGTCGATCCCAAATCCCCAAACCCACTTGCACAACTATGGATGACATGATATCAAACAATCAAAACATCAAACACATCGTGCGCATGTGTGCTAACAAATGCAAGTGTGTACAATAATCAATAAGAGACAACTAATTTGTTGACACAAAAAACCCTCTTCAGGAAAAACTATGGGGAACCACTCGGGGTTTACCAAAACCTAATTCATTACTCTCAAAGTCAACATACAAGTACTTGAGACTTATACCTCAACCAATACCATGGCTAGATGCTCATTTCCTTGCTATGTGTCTCCGTTGAAAATCACTCTCTGACGTCTGGTGTTGCTTCACTTGAACCTCTCCCATTGCACGGTTCGTCTAGACCTCGAGTGATTATAGGCACGCCAACAATCTACGATATTCACACACCAATAAGTTTGTTTAACCAATAAGTTCTTCAATACCAATTTGTGAGGTTGGGTAGAATCACTAGTGGTAGCCTTTGGATCTTAGAGATCTCGGTTGTGGTAGAAGCTTCCAAGGTAGAAAGATAGTTTCCTTTATTAGAAATCTCACTAGAGGCTCCTCCTAGGTCTGGGACAAGCACTCCCTATTTATAGGCTCGGAATAAGTATAGTCTTAGTAAATAAGAAAGATTTGCGAACGATCGCTAGATCGGTGGGAGGGTGGTCATAGGGTGATTGGCACTAGGAGTGAAAAATAGCATCTCAAACCAGCCAAGGACTAGTACCACTCTAGTGACCATGGGCACCACTTGAGCTACCATGGGACCAATCGAGCGAGCTCATAGAGCAAGCCCTATGTTGATCACCTGTGTCCTTTTCCATTTTTGTCCTAAGTCATCAAGAGACTGCTCTAGAGAAGGTTAGTGAGCATAGGGCAGTCCCTAAAGGTTTTTAAGCCTAAAACCATACAAAAACTTGTCATCTTGAGCACTAAAAATTTTTGTTCAAAGAGAGGTTCGATTGTGACTCAAACTATGTTTTCAAAACTCATAAATGGTTTTAAAAGAAAATTCTTTTAAAATCACCAAGGAGTCATATTCAGATCGCCTCTAATTCCATTTTCATCTTACTCATCCTAAGTTAAAATAACTAAGGGTTCATCTTACGTGTCTAGGTCATTATCTTTGTCCTAAGCATGAAGATGCGTATGAAGGTTAAATGATGTAGCTTTGACGCTTGATCTTCTCCGTTCAATGACGCTTTCAGATGTTGAACTTGATGACATCATGACCATGAAAATGGTTGAGATTTTATAATGGACTCCACGAAATTAGTCAATTACAAATATATGATCTACCAATCTTCTCCTTTGGAAATTTCGTGACAAAACACACAAGTTTGAAATAAAGATTACAACTCTAAACTATTGAACAAAAGAAATGTAAATCTAATCACTCATGCATACGTCCTAAATCTCTATCTAGTACAATGATCTATATCTTTGGGTGAAGCTTGAAGATCATAATCCTGTACATCACGATTCAAACCAAAATCTCGTGAAACACATCATATGTTAGAGAAATAAATCGCATAATCACAAGTATGAAAAGCACCAAGAGAAGCATAAATATATATACATCATGTAAGTGCAAATATGTAACATGTTTGAACTAATTTGCCTCATATTCTTGATAACCAATTAATTTATCAGTGCAAAATATATCAAGTTCTCCCCCTTAATTGGTGTTCATAAGTAAAATAAAAATTGAAAAATAAACAAGAAAAAAAGGTGACTTCATGCCAAGTTGGCAAATTTACTCCCCCCGAGTATTTGAACTACAAACTCCTCATTTCTATGTTCACATGCAACATATGTAGCCTAGTCAAGAGAAAATCTCCTCAATTACTCTAATATCTACCTAAATTCTTGTCACAAATGCCAATCCAATGACAACATGCAACAAACATGGTACATAATCAAGTCACCTAACATATTCTTATCTTATTTGCCACAGATGTCAATCCAATGAGGACCCATAACAATCATGATATAGAATCATAGTATAACAAGAAGGTATAAATGCATAGCTACTAGCCAAATCATGCACATAGAATAAGGGACAAACAAGATATATAACTCAATGATCAAATATGATAATCAATCAAGCATAGGATCAAGAGTATGTCACAACAACAAAAATAGAGCTAAACAAGGAAAAAGTCAATAAAAACTAAAAGTCAACAAAGAAAATAAACAGAGTACTTAAGTATAGGCCATGAATGAATAAACCACTCTCATGCTCACATATGACCTAATACTAAGTCTCCAAAGCCATAACTCAAATGGTTACATCATTACCATCTCCTCCAGGTGTCTCGACCTCATCGTCAAAAATAAATCCAGAATTTTGCATCATGTGCCTTAGACATTGAACATCCCTCCTAATCTCCCGTTGATCCCTCTATAGACCCATTATACCCTCATTAAGAGAATCCATACAAAGAGCATAAAGATTATGCTGCTGATTAATGCTTCTCTGCAGCTGATCAAGTGCTAGGTGAAAGGATGTCCACTGATCTAATGCAGCTGTTGGAGGTGTCCTAGGGAGTGTGGTGCATGAGGTATGGCCTCGTGCCTACCTCAATAGTGGTGAGTGACGAGATGTACCATGCTCTGCGTAAGTAGTACCATGAATCTCAACCTTAATCTCATCATCCTCTATGTCACAGGGTCAATTTCTCACTCAAATGTTTGCCTCGTGATGGCACTGAGATCCCACACTCAGTCTCAGCCTATGCCTATAATCGCTCACATAATGCACACAATGAAAAGAATAGGGACACAACAAGTAAACACAGCACCACACAAGCTTTACAGGCCAATGGCCTAACCTTTTTCTTTCTCACAAAGCCTAAAGGAAACACTCAGCCAAGGGTCTGCTTACAAAAACATGCCCCAAATCTCTTGGTTGCACTGCAGACCCAAACATGCCTATTTAAAGCAATCAAAGTGGCAGTTACAAGCCCAACCGCCTAGGCAACTACATGGCAGTTCAGATTTGCCCACAAAGCTACCCACAATCTGCTGATGATGGTTGAGTCCACTCCCACATCTGCTGGTCATGGTAAGGGGCAGTTGCAACTGTTGGTTGACCAAGCTAGCAACTGCCCTTAACTGTTGTGCATGCTGAGTGTACATGCCAGCAACCCTCATGTTGTGCACATGCCAGCATTTTGCACAGAACCGCCCCTGCATGCCTTGCACATGCCAGCAATTGTCTGGAACCGCCACCATCTGCAATGCACATGCCACAACTGTTCGGAATCTCCTCACATGTTGTACACCTGCCTTCCTTGCGAGCCCACAACACCTAATTAGCCATGCCTTCGTGCCTAGCCATGACCAACCCATGGCTTGGTCTTCCAAGCTAGCATTGCCCCACAAAATCGAGCCACCCGACTAGCCTTTGCTTGCATGCTTGCTTGTGCCCACGTGCCCATGCATTAGCTACTATGCCCAGCCATGCATGGGGCTTTAATCACCTATAGATTGCACCCAAACGTGCCCATGCACCCAGCCATACATGGGACTTCAATTAACTCGATGATTGTGCCTAATCGTGCCCATGCATGAGCTGTCATCCTCAACCATGCATGGGTCTTCAAATAAACTACTGGTCATGCCCAATGTGTCTATGTATGCGTTGCCTCCCTCAGCCATGCATGGGGCTTCCGCCAACGACGGGTCCCTTCGATCATTGGCTGGGGCCGTGCCTTGTATCCATGTGCCAAGGCTTAGGGGCATCGGGGTCCCTGGGGAAGCTGGCCTGGCACCCCTTCGCAGAGCACCCCCCTATAATAGCTTTATGAAGCAAAAACACAATGACAACACTGGACGTACTCTGAGCCGAGGAGTCATAATATCCTAAGCCTGGGGCATAGGCGCTGCATGCTGATCAAGTCTTTGAAAAACCATTTTATCCTAACAAAATACAAGTCCAAGTCCTTTAGGAAGCATCTTTTGCACCAAGGGTTTGCTTCCTCAAGCAAAATACAATTTGGCTAAGGCATGGGCGCCTTTGGGCGAGGCTGCCCCATGCCAACGCCGAGCCAAAAGCTAAGGGGGTAACAAGCCACCCCTGCCAGAAGAGCTCGATTTCCTCGTCGAGAGATTGACCCTATTCCCCTTGATCTGATCAACAAACTTCTTCCTCCGATGGGCAGCCTTACCCAAGCTGTCCTTTGACTTTTTAAGCAACCCTTGCTTAGAACGAGCGACACCATACGCAGCAGAACATCCGGTCCTCTGTCTCGCCCCTCCATAGTCAAAAGCCTACTGCTGTCCCACGGGCAATATCCAATAAGGGACACGGGTTGGAAGCTTTGCACCATGCTCCAGCTCGTTTTTGTGGTCACCTCCACATTCGGTCAAAAGGTCCTTGGGGAGTTTTGGAGGTAAAGTCTCAACACATTTCTCCAAACATTCAGCCACCAACCCGGGCATTTTAAGCTTCTCAATAGGATTGTTCCCCACCAAGGCTGAAAGATATGTCATCTTGCCTTCTTGTAACCCAGCATCCATCTGCAAAGTGGACAACATCTCCACTTTTCGCTTGTAGTCTCTGTTGCTTTGGTCTGCCACATTCTCTGCAGGCACAAATCATGCTGCTCCCTCGTATAAGATTAGCATCCCATTTAGATATGGTGCTACAACTTTAGAATTGATCACCCAAGTGCAGGTTGTACAAAATAATAAATTTCTCGGGAGTCCGAGGTCGAACCATAGGGAATTGTGAAAACAAGAGACACAAAACAAATAAAAGGAAACTATTTTGAAATTTATTTGAGTAGAAATTTATCCAACAGAAGAAAGATGGGTTGGTTAAAACAATAATTGAAATACTAAAGCATCGGAGATACCCTTTCAAATTCACACAGTAATTATTAATGATCCAGTTTTTGAACTCAATTGAGAATCAGCTGAAGAGTAATCCCAATCGGAATACTTAGCAGTGATAATATGAAAACATCAAAATTTATAATTAATGAATTATCTGAATAAATATAAAAATTTACTTGTAGATCACAAGCATTCACCGTGCCCGGAGTTTACGATAAATCAAGCTTTCAAACAAGTAAACCTTATTTTATTACAACTAAAAAATCAACTATCTTATGAGAAATTCTAATTAAAGCATGGAATAACCAGTTATTTGACTCGCAGAGAATCTCAAGCATTCGATGTACATGGCACACCGAATCAAGAAATTATACAGAGCAAAAACTTTACTAAAAGATAAGAATAAAATTAAAAGAATAAATTATGCATTAAAAAGAACATTGAATCAATAATAAATACTGTATTTCATTGAAAATATATCCTCTAGCTTTAGTTGGGCTTTTAGCAAGCCATAGAACAAGAATAAAAACTAGACAAGAAAAGATGGGAATAAAATAATAATCCTAATCATCCTCCCTCTCAATAGATGAGAGCCTTTATTTGTACTAAAATAAATCCTAGGTATAGGTAGAAGATATGAGGTTGGCTTGGGAGGAATTCCTTTCCAAAAAGAAGTCTTTTAAGGTTAAATCTCGTGCATAAAATCTTAGGGGCGCGGGTACAAAATCTGTCCAGATTTCAAGCTTGAATTTCGCATATTTAGAGGCCGATTCACGAAATTTTCATCAAATACACTTTTGTAGCCCTTGAAGTCTTCTTTAAAACCCCACAAAAATAAAGTCAATCGGATATTGGATTAAAAATTTATCACCAAAATAATAAAGACATGTCAAATTCTTATCTTCTAGGATACTTTCCTAATCCAACTTTAAATGAGTTTTCTTCCAACTTGGACTCTTATAAGGATTAAAATTGCTGCCATATCTTCAAATCTTCCTATCTTAATCATGATTCTTCAATCCTTATCAATTATTATTCTTCCTTTAGTGATTGCTTCACTTGTTTTATCCATTATTACTTTAAATCAATCAATTTACCTGCAAAATAAACCAAACAACTAGAAAAAATATCAAACTAGAAAATTAAGGAATCTAACACATTTAATCATACAAAAATATGTAATTAATCAATCATTAAATATAATAAAAATAGCACTTTTGATGGTTAATCATATGGCATCAGTGCCACCTTGGCCTTTACAAAGAACTCATTCCCGAGGATGACATCGAAGTCGTCCAAGGGTATAGCTGACATGCTCACACAGCCTTCCCACATACCAACTTTTAGGCTCACCTCTGCATTTCCACGCATTGGAATTGCACCTAAATTGACAACCTTGAGTTTGCTAGAGTTGTCGTCCAACTGTATGCCAAATGTTCCCACTTCCCTCTACGAAATGAAGTTATGGGTGGCACCCGTGTCCACCATGGCCAGAACTTCTTTCCCATTCACCCAAGCTTGCACAAACATGAGACCTTTACGGCCTTTTTGAATCTTTCCCATCGAAATTGCATTCAGCAGTTGTAGAGGATTAACCCACGTGGGGTAATCATCGTCGATGGTATCTCCATTTTCAGCTACAAGGGCAGTAAACTTCTCCCTCTTGGGACAGTCCCTGGCACGATGAGGGTCGCTGCAAATAAAGCAACCAGAATCAAAGCTCTTCTTTTTCTGGTTGTTGTCTGGCTTTTTAGAATCACCTCCGTTCACCTTTTTCCTCTAATCCGCCTCCTCTACGTCTTTGGAAATGCCAGATCAATATTTCTTTCCGCCTTCTTCCCTGATGAGTCCCAAGCTAGAGATCCTTTCCATGTGCCGGAGGGTCCAATTACTAAAGCTCGGGCCAAGAAGATCAAAGTGGCAATGCAAGAGTTTGTTCAAGCAAGCATGGCTGAATACTCCAAGGACCCAAATAATTCCACCTTATCAGAGATGGGCTTAAAAGAAGTGGAAGCATGTGAAGTATACTTGCTACAAGCTAGGAATGAAGAGGAGCTTCAAGCCGAACCCTATCCTAATGGGCCGGGTCACGAGGCCCATTGGGACGAACCTCTTGGGCCAGATTTGGGCCCAAATATGGCCTAGAAATGTCATGCATTATGGGCTGCCAAAGATTCCAAAATTATTCCTCAAATCTTGTGCTATTATTCCCTCAAATCTTGTGATGACTATGGGAAGATCTTGGGGATATCTTTCCATCTTTGGCATGCCACTCTTTTGGAAAGTATTAATCAAGCTTGGAGAAGGGTCAAAGATTGGGAGATTTTTATCACAAGCCTGGAAGGAATTTGAAGACCAATACTCCTATTCTTGGAAGGATTTTCTTCTGGAATAATCTACATTAATTATGTTATTTCCTTTATTTTAAAATTTTGAAGTTACTGTTCACTCCAAAATTACTGTTCATGCCTTCCTTGGAGGCCAAGTTTTGTAGCCTATAAAAGGCCATTTAGTGCAATGAATAAAGGAGGACATTTTTTTTTGAGAGCAAAAGCTTTGTGAGTTGAGAGTTTTCTCCTCTTGTTCTTTTGTGAGCACTCGGCTTATCAAAGGCTTGCAACCTTTGTGGCGTCTCTTTGCAAACCAAGGTTTCTCGAGACAGGTTCTCATTGGGTCTTGGGTTTCATACCAAGGTTTCTTGAGACAAGTTCTCATTGGGTCTGGGGGATTTTTTTTTCCCTTTCCACTTGATTTTCGGCTTTCTTCAGTTTGAATCAACTTGTTCGTGGGTTCAAGGAGCTTTATCTCCACGGGTTCACATCAGTTGGTATTAGAGCTTAGGCTCCGAATCAAATTTTTATCTTTCTTTTCTAATCTGTTCATTCCCCTCTTGTTGGGTGAACCTAGAAGATCACAAGTTGATCTCTCTTTGTTTGACCTTCCATTCCCATATTTCTTGTGTTTTTGTGTTTCTTGATATTCTGTTATTCTTCTTCTTCTGACTTGGGTGCAGCGAGCTAAAGAAAAAAAAACAGAGAAAAAAAAAGTTTTTGCTCACGCACTTCCAGATGCTTTATTGAGCAACCTTGATGGCAGTAAATCAATAAAATATATTGATTGGTTTCTGAATATTACTATTATTGCCATTGCTAATATTTTTTTATATACCATACAATGTCCTAGAGTCTTATTGTAGTTTCAAGTCTATTTGCTTCTTAGAGTCTTTTGGGATTCGTGCGTTAACTTCAGTGAGTTCTCTCTTGGACTCTGTGTCTCATATCGAGGATTTTGACTTTTTGGGGATCTTGATTGTCAGGGGCTACACCAAGGGCAAACTTGGGTTTGCATTGTGGTGTTCCTTAGGAACTTGATTGGGGGTAAAAAAAAAAAAAGTGATACACGAGTGAACATTATTGAGAGCATACACATGAGAGAGTGTGAGGAAATTTCTTTATACTAACATTTTTTTTTTTTTTTGCAGATATACCCTAACAATGTCTTTGAAAGAAGGCTCTGGAGAAGAAATGGGAGGTGCCGAATTTGACGAGGAGTTTACCTTGCGTGCAGTGTTCCGAAAATTGCAACAAATGTCCTTGCAGTTCAGAAATATGGAGGACATAATTGCTAGAAAAGAGGTGACCTTACAAAACATGCAGGGGGGACAAGGAGGACCTCGAGCTAATCCTAATGAACACTTGGAAGAGGAGGATGTCATAGGATTTTATGATGGTGATGATGATTGGGATAGGCATGCAGTGTTCCAATTTGAGCCTAGGAGGGATAGGCGCGTGCGAGGAGGCCCTAGGAGACCCCATATTGGCCATGAGGGTATGGATGGAGATCTTGGAAGCATCAAGATGAAGATTCCTTCCTTTCAGGGCAGAAACGATCCGGAGGCATACCTTGAGTGGGAGAAAAAGATTGAACTCATCTTCGATTGCCACAACTATTCGAAGGAGAAAAAGGTAAATTTGGCGGTAATTGAGTTCACGGACTATACCGTTATTTGGTGGGACCAATTGGTTACCACTAGGCGGAGAAATCACAAGAGACCTATTGATACTTGGCATGGGTTAAAGGCTCTCATGAGGAATTGGTTCATTCTGAGCTATTACTACCGCGAGTTGTTCCAAAAGCTCCAAAGCCTTTCACAGAGCTCTAGGAGTGTTGAAGACTATCACAAGAAGATGGAGGTGGCCATGATTAGGGCCAATGTGGAGGAGGATCGTGAGGCCACCATGGCGAGGTTCTTAAACGGCCTAAACCGTGACATAGCCAATATAGTAGAGTTACAACACTATGTTGAGCTAGAAGACATGGTACACATGGCCATGAAGGTGGAAAAACAACTCAAGAAGAAGGGGAATACAAGATACACTTCCACATCATGGAAGCCAAAGTGGGAAGGCGGAGGAAGGAGCGAGGGAGCGATGTCCAAAGCAAGAGTTGAACCACCAAAAGGAGGTAGACGAGAGGAAGCCCCTAGCAAGCCCAAAGTCGAGTCCTAACCTTCGCAGAATAGAGACATCAAATGCTTCAAGTGCTTGGGATCGGGCCACATATCCTCACAATGCCCCAACAAAAGAGTAATGATCGTGAGGGACAATGGAGATGTGGAGACTGATGATGAGGATGTTAATAAGGCCAAGCCCGAACTTGTGGAGGACGGCGATAATGGAGTGAAGGATACTGTTTTTGGTGAATCTCTTGTTACTCGAAGGGCACTTAGCATGCAATCCAAAGTTGAAGATGAGGAGCAAAGAGAAATATCTTCCATACACACTGCTTCATCAAAAACAAGGTATGTAACATGATCATTGATGGTGGTAGTTGTACAAATGTGGCTAGTACTACTATGGTTGAGAAGTTGGGATTGAAAGAACAAAAGCATCCTAAGCCATATCGCTTGCAATGGCTGAACGACTATGGAGAGGTTGGGGTTACTAAGCAAGTCTTAGTGGCCTTCACCATTAGGAGATATAGCGATGAGGTCATGTGTGATGTTGTACCTATGCATGCAGGCCACATCTTGTTGGGGAGGCCTTGGCAATATGATCGGAGGGTGATGCATGATGGCTTCCGCAACCATTACATCTTCGAGAAAGATGGAAGAAAAATAACTCTTGCACGTTTGACACCCAAACAAGTGTATGAAGACCAATTGAAGTTGAGAGAGGGTGAGCAAAAGAAAGAGAGTGAGAAAAAAAGAAAGAGAGAGAAAAAAAATGAGACTAAAAAAGAAAAGAAAGAGAGTGAGAAAAAGAGAGAGAGAGAGAAAATGAAACTGAAAAAGAAAAGAGAGAGAGCGAGAAGGAAGAAAGAGAGGTGCTGGAAAAAATGAGAGAGATGACACAAGAGAGAAAAGAAAAGGAAAGGAAGGGCAAAATAAAAGAGAGCTTCTTTGCAAGAGAAAGTGAGGTAAGGAAGGCATTTTTAGTAGAACAACCCTTGATCTTGCTCGTATACGAGGATTCATTCCTTGTAGAAACTAACTCTTCTCTTCCTGGCCTTGCTAATTCTTTGTTGCAAGAATTTGAGGATGTCTTTCCCGAGGAGATGCCTAGTGGATTACCACCCGTTCGAGGCATAGAGCACCAAATTGACCTTGTACCCGGAGCCTCAATACCTAATAGGCCAGCCTACCGAAGCAATCACGAGGAAACAAAGGAACTTCAAAGGCAAGTTGAAGAATTGATGGGAAAAGGGTATGTCAGAGAGAGCATGAGTCCATGCGCCATACCAATTCTACTTGTGCCTAAGAAGGATGGAACTTGGAGGATGTGTGTTGATTGTCGAGCCATCGACAACATAACGGTAAAGTATCGCCATCCAATTCCTAGGCTAGATGATATGCTTGATGAGTTACATGGCTCATGTATTTTTAGTAAAATTGACCTCAAAAGTGGATATCACCAAATAAGAATGAAAGAGGGAGATGAGTGGAAAATTGCTTTTAAAAACCAAACATGGGCTTTATGAGTGGTTAGTCATGCCGTTTGGTCTCACTAATGCACCAAGCACTTTTGTTGTTGTTTATTTTGATGATATCTTAGTGTATAGCAAATCTTTAGAAGAGCACATTGATCACTTGAGATGTGTGCTTGTTGTGTTGAGGCAAGAGAAGCTATATGCTAATTTCAAAAAGTGTACCTTTTGCATGGAAAAAGTTGTATTTCTTGGCTATGTTGTCAGTGCAAAAGGGATTGAGGTTGATGAGGAGAAAGTGAAAGCCATCAAAGAATGGCCAACACCCAAGAGCATCACCGAGGTAAGAAGCTTTCATGGCTTGGCTAGTTTCTATAGGCGCTTTGTACGTGACTTTAGCACCATTACTGCACCACTTACCGAGGTAATAAAAAAGAATGTTGGTTTTCATTGGGGTATTGATCAAGAAAATGCTTTCAAAATTGTTAAAGATATATTGTGTTCTGCACCTGTTTTGGCACTTCCTAACTTTAACAGAACTTTTGAAATTGAGTGTGACGCCTCAGGATTGGGTATTGGAGCTGTTTTATTGCAAGAAAAGTAACATATTGCCTTCTTTAGTGAAAAGCTAAGTGGAGCGGCTTTGAACTATCCTACCTATGACAAGGAATTATACGCTCTTGTCCGTGCTTTGGAGACATGGCAACACTACTTGTGGCCAAAGGAATTTGTGATACACACTGACCATGAGTCTCTGAAGCATCTCAAGGGACAAGGTAAGTTGAACAAAAGGCATGCAAGATGGATGGAGTTCATAGAAACTTTTCCCTATGTCATTCGCTACAAGCAAGGTAAGGAGAATATAGTGGTCGATGCATTATCTCGAAGGTATGCTCTTCTTACTTCTTTGAGTACCAAATTGCTTGGTTTTGAGCAAGTGAAAGAAATGTACATCAATGATGCTGATTTTTCGGATTTGTACAAAGCATGTGAGAAAACATCATTTGGTAAGTTTTACAAGCATGATGGTTACTTGTTTAGGGAAAATAAATTGTGTGTGCCTAATTGTTCCATGCGTGAGTTGCTTGTGCCAGAGGCACAATGGGGTGGTTTGATGGGACATTTTGGAGCTGCTAAAACCCTAGAGGTGCTACATGAGCACTTCTTTTGGCCTAAGATGAAAAGAGATGTTTTTAGAATCTGTAGTAGATGTATCACGTGTAAAAAGGCCAAATCAAGGGTTATGCCTCATGGGTTGTATACTCCCTTGTCTGTTCCTAGTGAGCCTTGGGTTGATTTGTCCATGGACTTTGTTTTGGGCTTACCTAGGACCAAAAGGGGTCGAGACTTCATATTTGTTGTAGTGGATCATTTTAGCAAGATGGCACACTTCATTGCATGTCATAAGACCGATGATGCTACAAATATAGCTGACTTGTTCTTTAGAGAGATAGTGCGACTCCATGGTATGCCTCGGAGTATTGTGTCAGATAGAGATGTCAAGTTCCTTAGCCATTTTTGGAAGGTTTTGTGGTCAAAATTGGGAACTAAGCTATTATTTTCAACTACTTGTCACCCACAAACCGATGGAAAAACCAAGGTTGTTAGTAGAACTTTGACTCAACTTTTGCGCACTGTCATTCAAAAGAATTTGAAAGCATGGGAGGAATGTTTACCATGTATAGAGTTTGCATATAATAGGAGTGTGCATTCTACTACATCTTATTCTCCCTTTGAAATTGTTTATGGTTTTAATCCACTAGCTCCTTGGACTTGTTGCCTTTACCTGTGGAAGAAAGGCGCAACTTGGATGGCAAGAGAAAGGCTGAATTGGTGAGAGCCCTACACGAGAAAGTTCGCTTTCAAATTGAAGCGAAGAACAAGCAATATGCTTCTCAAGCTAACAAAGGATGGAAACATGTGAGTTTTGAGCTTGGTGATTGGGTGTGGGTACACATGAGAAAGGAACGATTTCCAGCCCATAGAAGATCCAAATTGTTACCTAGGGGAGATGGCCCTTTCCAAATCTGTGAGAAGATAAATGACAATGCATATAAAGTGGATCTTCCAGGTGAGTATAATGTCTCTCTTACTTTTAATGTTTCTGACCTTTCTCATTTTGATGTAGGTGATGATTCGAGAACGAATCCTTTTGAGGAGAAGGGGAATGATGAGTCCAAAGCTAGAGATCCTTTGCACGTGACGGGGGGTCCAATTACTAAAACTCGGGCCAAGAAGATCGAAGTGGCAATGCAAGGGTTTGTTCAAGCAAGCATGGCTGAATACTCCAAGGACTCAAGTAATTCCACCTTATCAAAGATGGGCTTAAAAGAAGTGGAAGCATGTGAAGTATACTTGCTACAAGCTAGGAATGAAGAGGAGCTTCAAGCTGGACCCTATCCTAATGGGCCGGGTCACGAGGCCCATTGGGCCGAACCTCTTGGGCCAGATTTGGGCCCGAATATGGCCTAGAACTGTCATGCATTATGGGCTGCCAAAGATTCCAAAATTATTCCTCAAATCTTGTGCTATTATTCCCTCAAATCTTGTGATGATTATGGGAAGATCTTGGGGAAATCTTTCCATCTTTGGTATGCCACTCTTTTGGAAAGTATTAATCAAGCTTGGAGAAGGGTCAAAGATTGGGAGATTCTTACCACAAGAATGGAAAGAATTTGAAGACCAATACTCCTATTCTTGGAAGGATTATCTTCTGGAATAATCTACATTAATTATGTTATTTCCTTTATTTTAAATTTTCGAAGTTATTGTTCACGCCGAAATTATTGTTCATTCCTTCCTTGGAGGCCAAGTTTTGTAGCCTATAAAAGGCCATTTAGTGCAATGAATAAAGAAGGACATATTTTTTTTAGAGCAAAATCTTTGTGAGTTGAGAGTTTTCTCCTCTTGTTCTTTTGTGAGCACTCAGCTTATCAAAGGCTTGCAACCTTTGTGGCGCCTCTTTGCAACCAAGGTTTCTCGAGACAGGTTCTCGTTGGGTCTTTGGTTTCATACCAAGGTTTCTTGAGACAAGTTCTCAGTGGGTCTTGGGGATTTTTTTTTTCCTTTTCCACTTGATTTTCGGCTTTCTTGGGTTTGAATCAACTTGTTCATGGGTTCAAGGAGCTTTATCTCTACGGGTTCACATCATTCCCTCTTTTTCTTTTCGAAAGGGCCTTGACTGTTGCCCATTTTGAAGTCAACCAAGCCATCTGCAGCAGCAATGGTAGAGGGCAGATCGCACACCCCCTGCCTACGCAACTCAGCCTGTGCCCAACCTTGCAAACCGGACATGAAATTGAAGGGCTTGTTCTCCTCGGACATGTTCTTGATATCCAGCATCAAAGAACTAAACTCAGTCACATAATCATGAATAGTTCTAGTGTGCTTGAGTTTCTTGAGCGATTCCCTAGCAATCCACACCATATTGCTAGGAAGGAATTGATCCTTCAACTCCTTCTTTAACGTCTCTCACGTCTTTATTCTGGCTCATCCCGCAGCAGCATTGTCCTCACTTCGGGTTCGCCACCAAAGCTTGGCATCCCCAAAGAGGTACATACTGGTTATGGTCACTTTCTCCCCCGCAGGCACATGAGCAACCTTAAAATACTGCTCCATGTCCCACAAAAAGTTCTCTAGCTCCTTGGCACTCTGACTCCCTCCGAAGGCCTTAGGTTCAGGGACCTTGATCTTTGAAGATGTCTCGCCTGCACCAGGACGAGAATGCATAGCCCTTTTCACTAGGGTCAATTCATCATCAAGACTTTTGAGGTTCGTCTTGACAACATCAGTGAGGGACAAAACATCCTCCATCATCGTCGCAATCCTAGCATCGTTGTCTTTCACAAAGCTGTCGAAGGCAATTCTCAAATCTGCGATCTGGACAACATGTTCCTCCATCTACACAGACATACTGGTTTCAGCACCACCAGTATGGACGCCCAAAAAATCCTATAGACGGCTCACACGTTCACGTAGTTCAGCAGGTTTCCACCAGCCATGGTCGAAAATTGAAGCTCTGATACCAATTGTCACAAGGTCAATTTCTCACTCAAATTTTTGCCTCGTGAAGGCATTGAGATCCCACGCATAATCTCAGTCAATTCACACAATCGCTCACAAAATGCACACTATGAAAAGAATAGGGACACAACGAGCAAACACAGCACCACACAAGCTTTACAGGCCAATGGCCCAACCTTTTTCTTTCTCACAAAGCCTAAAGGAAACACTCAGCCAAGGGTCTGCTTACAAAAATGTGTCCAACTCTCTTGGTTGCACTGCAGACCCAAGCATGCCTATTTAAAGCATTCAAAGTGGCGGTTACAAGCCCAACTACCTAGGCAACTGCATGGTAGTTCATATTTGCCCACAAAGCCACCCACAATCTGCTGATGTCACTCCCACATCTGCTAGTCATGGTAAGGGGCAGTTGCAACTATTGGTTGACCCAGTCAGCAACTACCCTCAACTGCTGTGCATGCTTAGTGCACATGCCAGCATTTTGCACAGAACTGCCCCTACATGCCTTGCACATGCCAGCAACCGTCTAGAACCGCCACCGTCTACAGTGCACATGCCACAACCGTTCGGAATCGCCTCACATGTTGTGCACTTGCCTTTGTTGCGAGCCCACAACACCTGATTAGCCATGCATTCGTGTCTAGCCATGCCCAGCACCATGGCTCGGTCTTCCAAGCTAGCATTACCCCACAAATGAAGCCACCCGACTAGCCTTGGCTTGCATGCTTGCTTGTGCCCACGTGCCCATGCATTACCTGCTAGGCCCAGCCATGCATAGGGCTTCAATCACCCACTGATTGCACCCAAACGTGCCCATGCACCCAGCCATGCATGAGGCTTCAATCAACTCGCTGATTGTGTCCAATCGTGCCCATGCATGAGCTGCCATCCTCAGCCATGCATGGGTCTTCAAATAACCCATCGGTCATGCCCAACGGGCCCATGCATGCGCTACCTCCCTCAGCCATGCATAGGGCTTCCGCCAACGATGAGTCCCTCTGATCATCGACCCTGCATCTCGGGTCTCGGACTTTAGAATATCTTGCCACCACCCATGGCAAGCATTTGTTGGGGTCGTGCCTTGTTTCCATGTGCCAAGGCTTAGGGGCATAGGGGTCCCTGGGGAAACTGGCCTGGCACCCCTTCACGGAGTACCCCCCTATAATAGCGTTATGAAGAAAAAACGCAGTGACGACACTGGATGTACTCTAAGCAGAGAAGTCATAATATCCTAAGTCTAGGGCATAGTCACTGCATGCTGATCAAGTCTTTGTCAAACCATTTTATCCCAACAAAATACAAGTCCAAGTCCTTTAGGAAGCATCTTTTCTGCCAAGGGTTTGCTTCCTCAAGCAAAACCCAATTTGGCTAAGGCATGGTCGGCTTTGGGTGAGGCTGCCCTATGCTAACGCCGAGCCAAAAGCTAAGGGCTTAACACTCTACCTCTAGGGACTCCTTCCCTAGAGGTCTCTTTGGTCTCATCAACTGGTCATTATCCGAAGCACCAGCACCCTTATCTAAACATATGCGAGTGATCAGACAACCAAAAGACAGAGTGTCAATAATCCTCCTTTCATCAAATGTTCTCCTAATGACTCAAAATATCACTCGTGGCAAGTCTATCTCCAAACCAATACCAATAGTATGTAGCAAATAAGCTCATGGTGTGGGAAAAATGAAAATATGAGTCTTCGGTTCAATGTTGTAGTTGACTACCAGATTTATAAAATTATAATCCCTAGTCAATTTCTTGTGATACCATAACTGGTGGTTCCACCCGTCGGGATAAGGAAGCCTGTACATCAAAGACGCAACTGTCGACAATGTGGAGTACTCTCAAGTCGAAAATGAAAAGGGTCTCGAGCTATCCGGGGACGATGTAGGGCGGTGGCAATAAGGTCAGTGGAAAACTCAAATAACACACCTCGGACGTAAGTCATGAAGTGCTCATTATCCTCTATAGTTTCATGAATATGTGTGTAAAACTCTCTGACCATATCCACATTTGTAGGCAATGGGGCTGCAAATAGCTCAATCTACCATCTTGAATCAAATAACGAAGGGACATGAGTGTCACTTACTCCCATCGTGGTTGAATCCATGCTCTATGAGCACAGTCCACAATGAAAATTGTCTCTGATACAGCTTTCGGTACTGTAGTGTCTAAAAGTGAGTTGTACTACCTGAAACTTGTACCCTTGCCTTCTTCTCAGCTCGTGGAGGCATTTTTTCAAAACGAATCGGTGAAATAGTGTAAATTTGTATGATAATCTCATATCTAAACTCAAAGAACATTAAATCTCACTCCAAATGAAGTTTGGTCACTTGGGTGGGGTAAAAAGTCTATGGAATTTAGCTTGGAATTGGAGAAAATGAAGGTCTTCCATCAAAATCTGGTCTTTTAAGCGTCCACTACCGAATCCTAACGCAGACCGCTCAAGCGACATCTAGGGCCGCTCAAGCAAGGTCTGAAGCAGAGCACCTTTGTTTTTTTGCAATTCAATCCACTTCAACTCATCTCGGATCAGTCTTAACATACATGCATGATGTAAATTAAGCCTAAATACTATTCAATGCAATACATGGATGAAATTGGACAAAATTAAATGCAATTCTCAATTTAATCAATAAATGTTCAAAGCAAATAATCATGAAAATTACACAAATTTGCATTTTAATAACTCCATCAAAAATTCGTCATTCGACTACACTACTCTAAGGCATATTCAAAGATTTTAAACTCAATTGCATGCATCCTAGAGTAATGTTTCTACACTTTGGTTCAATTTCACTCACGTATTTAAATTTTGTTCAACTTTGACTAATTCATGTGCAACGGGTGAAACCAACCTCTAACACAAAATGGATTCTGATTAGTTTAACGCATTAATAAGCTCATCATGAAATCCTAAATGGATTGTCTAAGTGAATACATGACCGGTTAGTGAGTGTCCTAAATATTTTTCTTTTTGAGAACTCTCCCTCTCTTTTATCCCTTCTCCTATATGGCTTCAATTAACACGATTGTGAATTATGTACATTAATGTATGCTTCTAAATGTGATAAACATGAGCTCTGAGCTTTATAAATAAGCAAGTGACAATTAAGCATAAGTACTCTCATAATGCAAGTGCAATTATTTTTAGCCATCTATTTTTCCTCACCTTTTTAGATTTGGTCACATTGGGCTTTTTTCACAAATTGGCCTTCGGCATCATTTAAGAGATTGGGATTTAACTAACCTTTAGCCATGTGTTCACCTATCACTAACACTTAGAGTCATTCAAGATTATCAGTAATTCAAACTAATCAAACTCCTAAGTGTGAAGGTGAATGGATGCGTGTACTTGGTTTTGAATCTTTCAAAGGTAAGCACTATCCAATCACGCTAGCATGAAAGAGACTTTGGCTAATGAATCATGCAATTGGATTTATGTCACTAAGTTCTCTATCTCCTACTATGACTCATAGCAATGCACATTTCAACTATGACTTAAGGATGAAACAATTTCAAAACAAATCAAAGTGTGAATTACCATAATTATGAACAAATAAAAAACAGAAAATATTTTTGCCTTCTTCTTTTTCAATATTTTTGAATTTTTCAAGATAAACATATACAAGAAAAATATGCATAAAGATGCAATCAAAACAAAGAAAACAAATAAAGCATTTTTCCATAAATCCTAAAAATGAATGTCAAAAAGGGAATCAAAACTATTTTTGGATTTTTAGTATTTCTTTTGTGTTTGGCTTTTTAAATTTCTAATGTTTTTGTATCTTCATATAACAAAAAAAAAAAAAACACACATATATGACCTAGAATGTTTGATGAAACGCATGCAAGATCACCTAGGTCCATACTCTCACATCTCCTACTTCTTAGGAGTCATGACCTTGCTAGAAGCACTCGGAGCCTCTAACTTGGTTAAGATGGTGAGTTTCTCAAGGTCCTCATTGGTCACCCAAACTTGTTTTCCCTTCCTAAAACTCAGATTAGGTCAGAAAATGGGTGGATAACTAGCTCTCTTCTCCCAAGATGTGTCTAGATCAATCTTGACCTTGGGGCTAGAAGAAGCTTGGGGCACTCTAACACATGGTCCATATGAAGGTGATGCATGACTATGCTTGGACTCACAAGACTGAAAATTTAGGGCTTTGGATTGAATTGCTAGATGCACAAGTTTCTTGTTCAAGACATCCTTATTTTTCATGCAATGTCAACTATGATGACCATGTTTTCCACAAGTGTAGCACATATCATGATTGGTTTGGATTTCTTTAGCAACCTTATTCTTTGAATTCCTACCCTTACCATTCATAAAAAATTTAGAGCTTGTGCCTACTTGTGGGAGTGATGGGTTGGTGATACCCTTCACAAACATCGTCTTGGAAGAAGTGTGGGTGTATTCATTTATGTAGCCTAAACCACGCTTATCACCTACACTCTTTCCCATGGATAATATCCTATCTAACTTTTCATTGCATTAGGAAAGTGTCTTAGAGAGTTTATTTGATTTATGAAGATCTTTATCAAGTTTGGAACATTTTGACTCAAGATTCTTCTTAGACTTGATAAGCTCATGACATTCTCTCTTAAGAAAATTCGCTCGGTCAAGGAGAGACTTGTTCTCATCCTCTAGGCTACATATTTGAGCCTTAGACTTGACCAAGTCCACTTGAAGAGCTCTCATCTCTTCTTCACTTGAGTTGACCCGACCACTCAAGAAGAGAACCTTCTCTTGTTGCTTGAGGAATTACACATACAATTGATCATATACATCATGAATATCCTCGTAGCACCCTTCATCCCCCCACACACGTAGGGATTCTTCTTCCAAGTTTTCCACCTCCGTGGTAGGACTTGTTTCAACTCCACTCGTGGAAGTTTCTCTAAAGGGAGAGGAGAATGGACCTACAAAAGCCATAAAGTTCTCATCATCATCTTGAGAAGATGATTCATCACCCGAGGTCGACTAACTTTCACTGTCACTCCACTTGGCTTTCATTGGGCAAATCTCTCTTCTTTCTATTTGGGCATTCTGATGTAATATGTCCAAATCCTTGACATTCAAAGCATTGGAAGTCTTTCCCCTTTCTCTTAACTTCTTTTCAAGATTCTTTTCCCCCTTTCTCTCTTCCCTCATTAAAAGTAGGTCTACTAGGATTTCCTTTCGACCTTGGAAACTCAACATTACTAGTCTTGAAATATTTTTTGAACTTCCTTGCAATCAAGGCTAGGCCCTCCTCTCCTAATCGGGTGACCCAAATTTACCTCTTTCCTGATTAGTTAAGCTCAAGGCCATGCCTTTAGCTTGCTTTAAGGATGAAAGGTTCATCTCAAAGGTCAAAATAGACCCTACTAGGTCTTCCACCAACACCAACTCCATGTTGACAATTGTCTCCAAGGATGTGAGCTTAGCATGAAATCTCTTGGGTAGAGATCTCAAGATTTTCCACTTTATGGACACATCGTCAACCTTGGTACCTAATGCAAATGATGAATTTACAATATCACACAATTTAGCATAAAATTCATTAAATGTTTCATTATTTTGCATCCTTAAAGTCTCTAACTGAGATGTGTACCTTTGGAATCGAGACATCTTCACCATGGATGTCCCTTCTTGGGAAACAACTAAAATGTCCCACACTTCCTTTGAAGTCTCACAATTAGCGATCCTTCAGAACTTATTGGGTGTCATGGCATTGAATATTGCATTCAAGCCTTTTGAGTTCCACCCGCGGATTCATTCTCATTTTTAGTCCATACCTTCAATGATTTTACTTCAATCATTACTTCACCACCTTCAACTTGTGTGGTGGTGGTAAGAGGGCTCCAACCCTCTTGGATAGTCAACCACATTCTCTCATCAATGGATTTAAGAAATGCTCCCATACGAGCTTTCTAATATGCAAAGTTCAATCCATCGAAGAGTGGTGGTCGTCCAATTGAACGATCTTCCTTTTGAGAATCCATTCAAAACTAAATAGTAGTAATGATAGAATTCTCGAAGGTAAACTAGCAAGTAATCAAAAACAAGATATGCATACTTAGTGTCTTATGATCGCAGGGCAACCATGCTCTGATACGAATTGTTGTTATGGGAGGGGGAACCCGATGTTGATCTTCCCTCGTGATTATACACGTAGAGAATAAGACGCTATACCTAAAGGGGGTGAATAGGTTTTTTAATTTTAGCCCAAATTGATTACACATTAAAACCTATGTCTACCACAATTACCTTTTCTCAATCGAATACAAAAATTAACGATGAGAACCTTTTTAGTCACCAAAACCCTTAACACACATGACGATTAATTAAATTAATATTCAATTAATTCTCTTGTAATCAATCTCATGTCGATCCCAGATCCCCAAACCCAATTGCACAACTATAGATGATATGATATCAACCAATCAAAATATCAAACACATCGTCCACGTGTGTGTTAACAAATGCAAGTGTATATAATAATTGATAAGAGACGCAAGTAATTTGCTGATGCAGAAAAACCAGCTCTAAAAAAACTACAGGGAACCACTCAGGGTTCACCAACGCCTATTTCATTACCCTCCAAGTCAACATACAAGTACTCGAGACTTATACCTTAACCAATACCATAGCTAGATTCTTTTTTCCTTGCTATGTGTCTCCACTGAAACTCCATCTCCGACGTTTGGTGTAGCATCACTTGAACCTCCCCCACCGCACGGTTAGGCCTCGAGTGATTATGGGCACGCCAATAATCCTTGGTATACACGCATCAATAAGTTTATTTAACCAGAAAGTTCTTCAATACCAATTTGTGAGGTTCGGTAGAATCACTAGTGGTAGCCTTTAGATCTTAGGGATCCAGGTTGTGGTGAAAGCTCTCAAAGTAGAAATATAATTTTCTCTCTTAGAAATCTCACTAGAGGCTACTCCTAGGTTTAGGAAAGACACTTCCTATTTATAGGCTCAGAATAACGATAGTCCTAGTAAATAAGAAAACCTAGATTAGTGGGAGGGCAGTCATAGGGCGCTTGGCACTAGGAGTGAAAAATAGAATCTCAAACCAGCCATGGACCAGGACATCTCCAGGGACCATGGGCAGCAATCGAGCGACAATGGGACCAATCGAGTGAGCTAATAGAACAAGACCTATGCTGATCACCCGTTTGCTTTTCCATTTTTATCCTAAGTCATCAAGGGCCCGCTCTAGCGAAGGCTAGTGAGCGTAGGACAATCCCTGCAAGTTTTTAAGCCTAAAACCATGCAAAACTTGTCATATTGAGCACTAAAAGGTGGTTCTCAAAGAGAGGTCAGATTGTGACTCAAATTTTGTTTTCAAAAATCATAAATCATTTAGAAAATATTTATTTTAAAATCAACTTGGAGTAATAATTAGATCACCTCTAATTCTATTTTCATCATAATCATTCTAAGTTAAAATAACTAAGGGTTTATCCTAGGTGTCTTGGTCATTATCTTTGTCCTAAGCATGCAGGTGCATACGGAGGTTGAATGACGTAGCTTTGACTCTTGATCTCCTTCGTTCAATGACGCTTTCGGATGCCGAACTTGATAGCATCATGACCTTGAAAATGGTTGAGATTTTACAATGGACTCCATAAAATTAGTCAATTACAAATACATAATCTAACAATAGGGAACTTGCAGCTAATTGAAAAATATGGGGAAGGGTTAATGTGTGATTTTAGGATTGGAGCCTTTTGGAGGCGGGCAAACTCATTCTAGAGAGTTTTGTCGGTTGACCCTTTTCAATGTCTGTCGACCGGATTTGAAGGCGATCAACCGACTTAAGTCGATTTGCCTAGGTTTTGGTTCTCACCTCCTATGTTTTGCATGACCACTATAAATACATATTTATGATTTTTCATGTTGTGTTTATGGAAAGCCTTACACACCTCGAACACTTAAAAACAGAAGAGAGAAAATAAGGATAGAAATTGGAAGGCTAGCTGATAATGCCCCAAAATCCTCCTTGAAAGGGTATTAAATATCTATATAACATCAAACCATGAGAGCATCTAAAATAATTATTAAATAATAAAAAATATCCATCAACTAAGTAAATAACCAAACCAATGTCAATAAAACATCATTAAGCTCTCAAACTTAAATCCCAAAAAATAAATAATAGCTTGCAGCAAAATAAATAAGAAATATTCATAACATTGTCTCATAACCAAATCTCATAAATAACTAAAATAGATAGAACCAACTTTAAGCCTTCAAATCTGGATCTACATCCTAATCCAATTCAGCCTCAAAATCAACCTGCTCATTTAGTGTGATATCCTCTTCAAGTCCATAATCTGAAAAATGTTATACCGCAGGAGGTGCATAAAGCCCAGTAGAAAATCCTTCTCAAACCCAAACAAGGGTTCGAAAACATAAAACAAGTAAGTCTCAATTTGTAAAATAAATACATAAACTTTGAAGTAAAACAATGATATTTGATAACAATCTCAAGTTTACATTATGAAACAGTAATTTCATCACAAAGTATAATCATTTGCCAATACCACAACTCAAAATATAATATCTCATTGTACATGCAGGTAGACTACCATGAATCTACACACCGAACCTATCTCATTCACCCACCACAAACACAAACGATCTCACATGCATCCCCATAGGGTTATAACAACTATAAAATCTTTAGGAAGGACGTCTACCGACTTATTCAGCATTGACGAGTCCTTCCAAGGAATAGTATATTAGCCATCAACCTCAAACCTATGTGAACAATAGTGGTTGACCCTCGCAAGAAATTAAACACCCAATAAGTGTGAGGTAACCATCAAACCCCTCGAGGTAGAAAAAACTCTAACACTCTACGATACACATTCAATTGTAATCCACGTTCATCAAACCCCACCCATACAAAGAGATTAATGATGCATAAAATAGGTTATGCACAATCAAATTAGTCGGGTGTATGATGCAAGGTAATTAATGGAGCAATTAATAGTAAAAGACAAAGGTTGGGTGGTTGAGCCTAGGTGACCTAACCACTGAAGGCGACAACGGTGGCTGAAGAACTTTATTAATGGGAGAATAAAGTAATAGGTGAGAGAGAGAGAGCAAGATTGAGCTCAAGGTGAGGTGTGTGAGAGATATCCCTCATGTGTAGAGGGCTTACAATTTATAGGCACAGAGCTCTAGTTGAGGTGGTGACGTGAAGATCAGGCTTACCAGTCTTTTGGGGAGGATAGCTAAAATTAAGGATAGGTGCTATCTTCGAGTAATGGTTATCCTGATGACTACTTCCCACGTGCATTGACCACTGTGGACCTGTTGAATCTTGAATTGGGCTGAGGTCATGAGTTGAATCTGACCTATCTTTTTTGGGCTACTTGGGCTAAATCCACGAATTGGTCCTGGCCCAGTTGGATCTGGGCTCATCATTTGCCCCCATGCCCCAAGCCATTGAAATGACAAGAGATTAAGGGCATGAGTAAGCTCTTCTTCTAGGCACACTAAAAACCTTGTTCCCCACGGTAGTTTCTTCAATTTTCCATCCTTTTGTCCCTTCGAAGCTCACTCCTTCAATTTTCCTATTTTGTTGTTAAACACTCACTATACTACCATCAGATTATAGGGGATTTCACATTAAAACCCCCTTCCTCCATTTCGGCATCTTCCTTAGGGTTTCTAGAGGCCATATATATAGATCCACAAATCAAGCATTCACTTTCCTTATTTTTTTCATCATCCCTTGGATTGGGCTAAACATTTCCCATCTCTTCATTTTCGTAGATCGTAGAGAGAGAGGAGTTTGCTAGGCCATGGAGACCAGATGAGGGTTGATGAAGGCAGGCGATACCATAACAAGATCAGGGGGAAGGCTAACAGGAGCCATGGTGAAGCCTGGCGAGACTCATGGCAAAGCTAGGGACGACGCCAAGCATAGAGGGTGGCAGAGGCGGTGCCAGTCTTCATTCGAGCGACGGAAGTGAGCTGGGCGGTAATTCCAGGCATGTTGGTGGCAATGTCAGTCGTATAGTAGGCGACGTCAGGTGCATAGGAGCAGACAATGCCAGGCGTGCAGCAGGCAACACTAGGCAAGGCAGAAGCGGAGGCGACGCCCTCGACATAGACTCGGCAGACGTGAGTGTAGGCACAGGCGCTGGCGCTAGCACAGGTGATGGCAGAGTGTTGGACGATAGTTCTAGGATGCTAGGCCCCAGCGAGCACTTGTCTAGCGTCTGCAGGGAACAGCGAGTAGGCGTGCTGAGCAGTGAAGGCAGTGCCCTCGGCTTTGCCAAAGAGAGGGATTGCGACACTTTTCAGCTAGGTAAGACAAATATACTCACCCCTTTTATTTATCGTTTGCCTTGATATTCCTTTGACATTTTCTTGATACTGGCTCTTATCTTTGTAGTCGCCCAATCTGATAAAGGTGTGACGACAAGCTCCATTTAGGCTTCTTAGCCAATCAAAGGAGCTACTGACAATGACAGTTCGAAGGTACCTTCGATTTTCAGTTCCATAGATTTTGACAGTAGTATTGTCGATATTGTCTCATTTTTTCATATCCCTCTCGCTATTTTATGCCACCGGGCCGAGGAGGATGAACCAGCGTGCTTCAACTCCTCTGGGGAGATTATTTTTTATGAGGATGTATTAGAGGCAGGATTAAGGTTTCCCATACCTGGGTCCATCTGTCGTATTCTAGGTCACTTGTCGCTTGCCCTGGGTAGGTTGACCCCGAATGGTTGGAGGGTAATTTTGGCGTTCTGTTCACTATGGAGACTGGTTCACGACGAAAGTGTTTCTCCCCCTTTCGAGGAGTTCGGGCATCATATGTGCTCTTGGACAATCCTACTCTTCATTAGGGATGGTACCGCTTTTCTCCGAGGTCGGGCAAGTTGATCACTGGACTACCTTTGAATTGCCACAACTGGAAGTCTAGGTTTTTCTTCGTTGGTGGAGAGTGGGCTGCTAAGGAGGACTGTGACTTGGTGCCCTCGAGGTGGGATAGTTTTTCGAAGACCAAGCTGGGTATGAGTTTTCCCTTTATTCTCATATCTGAATGTTATATTCTTCTCGCACTTGCAAGAGATTAGGCTCTATGCTATGAGAGATCATCCTACCAAGTAATTCACAGCCCTTATGTCTACGTCAGGTCATTCCAAAGCTTCTCTTATGCAGAAGAGAAAATGTATTTGATCCTTTCAATAAACTTGGTGACTATATATTCTTCTTCTTATATCAGTTCCACAGGTACTACTATTGATAGAGTGATGGTGGAAGCTCTGTATGCTTTTAGGGTGGCGTCTTCCCCTCTTCCTAAGAGGGCGAAGTTTGATGCCCTCGGTGCTTCTCGACCAATATCCGATGGCCACACTGCTCCCCAAGAGGTGGGATCTGGTGGTGCCCCCACTCTTTCTTAGCATGTGGTCCCTTCGGGTGCTAGGGCTAGCCTTAGTACTGCTTTAGGAGTTGGGACTCCTGTGTGGTCCTCTACGACGACTGGAGCTCCACGCAATTGTCCTGCTTCTAGCAATGGCTTAGTGTCCATGCTGCAGGACGTGAATTTGGCCAAGAAGCGGTTTGGAACTTTGTGACAGCTACAGATTTCAAGGAGGTCGGCTCTCGAGATCCGGAGGGCATTATAGATACTACGATGGAGGGATTCACTATAGTATATTTTCCTTTAATTCAACCTTGATTTTTTCACTTGCCCCCTTTTTTATGTTCTGCCTTTTGGATGCTTATAGGTGGATGTTGCCTTTCCTTGCCTTTTTTCAAGGATGATCAAGCTTGATGAGGCATCAAGGGCACTAGCGGAAGAGAGACAGGCATGAGAGGCTGTTGAGGAATAATTGAGGTTGGCTCATGAGAGAGATGCACCTCTTAAGGCTGAGCTTTCGGCATCCCGTGAGAGGACCGTGAAGCTAGAGACTGATAGGGAGACTATTTGCACGAGAGCAGAATCAGAGTTACGAGCGTCTCGCGAGAAGGCCACAGAAGTTGAGGCCGAGCTATAGATAGCTTGGGGAAGGACCAACCTGGTAGAGATTGACCTACAAATAGCTCGTGAAAGAGCCACGAAGGTAGAGGCTCATTCCATTAAGATGGAGAGGAGGAGGGAGGCTGCTGAAAGGGCCGTTGTTGGTGCTTTTATTGATGGCTATGAGGAGTTTAGGGGGAAGGCCTCAGCAACTTTCCCTGTAATTAACTTTTCTGGCTTCGTCCCAGATGAGGCACCAAGGACGGATGGTGACAGGGAAAGTTTTGATAAGACCTGATCGAGGAGCAGTGAATAATGTCGACAGTATGACAACTCTTATCTTTAATTGTCTACCTTTCTGTTGTTTGGCCATGTTATGACTTTTGTAAGTTGTTTACAAGCTTCTATGGAATGAAAGATAGTTCTAAATAAAATAACTCTTCCAAAGTTTTATTTCATAATTTAAAGTAATAGATAACAAAATAAATTGACTGAAGCGACAAAAGACAAATAAAATGATAGTCCCTAGCTTATACCCCACTATTGATAATACCTCTTCAGGTGTTCGACGTTCCATGGATGGGCCAAAGCTTTTCCTCCAAAGTTCTAAATTTTGTAGGTGTCTGGCCTTACAACTTCTGTCACCATGTAAGGTCCTTCTCAATTAGGGCCTAACTTCCCTTCTCGAGAGTCCTTGGTAGATAGGATTACTTTTTTGAGGACTAGGTCCCCAGGCAAGAAGGAGCGAGGCTTCACCCTCGAGTTGTAGTACTTGGTCATGCGGGGCTTGTACTCTGCATTCCTAAGCATGGCCATCTCCCTCCCCTCCTCTATCAAATCGAGGTTGATGCGGAGGCCTTCTTCATTCGTGGTTGGGTCATGGTTTTGGACCCTAAGGGAGTGTACCCCCAATCTCGACTAGTATAACCACCTCTGTCCCATAGGCTAAGGAGAATGAGGTCTCACCTATAGGGCTCCTTGGCGTTGTTCGGTATGCCCATAGTACTCTTGGGAGCTCGTCCACCCACCACCCTTTGGCGCTTTCCAGTCTGTTCTTTAGGTTGCAGAGGATTGTTCTGATGGTGACCTCCACCTGCCCGTTCGCCTTTGGGTGGGCTGGGCTAGAGTGGGGTTACTTGATCTATAGGTCTGCACAGAAGCCATTAAGGAGTTTGTTGTCAAACTTCTTAGCATTGTCACTTACTATTGCATGAGGTACTCCGAAATGGCATACTGTGCTCTTCCAGATGAAGTCCTTCACTTTCTAATCCATTATTTTGGCTAAGGACTCAGCTTCTGCTCACTTTGTGAAGTAGTCAATGGCTACTACCACAAATTTGTACTGGCCCTGACTCATAGGTAGGGGGCCTAAGATGTCAATCCCCCACGTAAAGAAAGGCCAAGGGCTCATGATGGTGCTGAGTTATTCTGGTGGTTGCCTTGGCATCATTGTGAAACGTTGGCACTTGTTGCACTTTTCTACGAATTCACGAGCGTCTTTAATCATGTTAGGCCAGTAGTAGCCTTGCCTCACCGCCTTGTGAGCCAATGCACGCCTTCCTTAGTGGTTTTCACATATTCCCTTGTGGATTTCTCTCATAGCATAATTGGACTCCTCGGGAGAAAGACAACAGAGTAGGGGGAGTGAGTAGCTTCTCTTGTAAAGGGTGTCACACAAGGTGACATATCTAGATGCTCTCAATCTGAACATCTTGGCTTCCACTAAATTCTTTGGGAGAGCGCTCACTCTAGATAGGCTCAGATAGGTGTCATCCAATTGGCCTCGGAGGATGCATAGTTGATGTTGTCCTCCTCTGCTCTAATCCTACTTAGCTCGATCTGGTGACCTATAAGTGTGGGGCCCATTAGTATTTTTTATGGGTGCAAACCTGGCGAGTGCGTCTGCCATGGTGTTATCCTTCCTGGGCACGTGCTGAATTTAGAAGTGATCAAATTTTTTAAGCAAAGCTTGGACCACTAATAGGTATTCTTGCATCCTTTCCTCATTTGTTTCAAAATCTCCCTTTACCTGGTTGACAATCAGCTGGAAATCACTATAAACCATGAGACAGAGGGCTTCTATCTCAATTGTGAGCTTTAAGCCTGATATGAGGGCCTCGTATTCTACCTGATTTTTTGATGCCGCAAAATGGTGGGTACGGCATATTTGAAGTGGAGTGCCATGGGGATTGATAAGCACCAGCCCTACTCCACCGCCCTCGCTAGTAGAGGATCCATCCACGTATAGCTTCCAGCATGTTACTACGTGAATGGGAGGTGCCTGATTAGGCATGGCAAGCCACTCAAACAGGAGCGTAGGAGGTTGAGTTATGGGCAACAAGGGTGCTGAAGATAATAGAGGAGTAAATGTAAGGGAACCAGGCACCTCCAGTCTGGGAGCCTGGACTCCATGGGCTTGGGGCGCTGGCTCCAAGGTGCCAGGCTCTTTAGGGATAACGTTTGGGCGTGCCTCACGGCATGTTGAGATGCTGTGTATTGAGCAGGGGGAACGCAATGACGCAAGACACTCCTTCTTGGGAATCTCCTTCTTCTAATGGTGTAAAGTCAGCCACAAAATCCGTGATTGCTTGCGCTTTTATGGCCGCCCTCGGCTGGTACTGCACGTCAAACTCGCTCAACTCAACGACCTATTTAAGGAGTCACCAGACACATTTGGCTTTCCCAAGATCCCTCTAAGTGGTTGATCTATGATAACCATGATAGTGTGGCTTTGGAAATAGTGGCGTAGGCGCCTAGTAGTGGTAACTAATGGGAGGGCCAACTTTTCCAATTTGGAGTATCACATCTTTGTTCCTCGGTATGCCCTGCTTACATAATAAACAAGCCTTTGGACTCCTTCTTCCTCCCTAACTAGAACGGAGCTCACAGTAGAGGGTGAAGAGGAGATGTAGAGATACAAGATTTCTCCGGGTATGACATAAGAGAGTAAGGGGGTGTGGTGAGATAGGCCTTTAACTTTTGGAAGGCTTCCTCTATGTCTGGTCCCCACTGAAAAGACTTGTGAAGTATTTTAAAGAAAAGTAAACACTTATGTGCTGATATTTAGACATACTTGCTGAAGGCTGCTATCCTTTCATTAAGGCGCTGGACCTCCTTCACAGAAGCTGGGAATCTCATCTCCAGGATAGCTCTGATCTTGTCTAGATTAGTCTCAATGCCACTTTTATTAACCATGAAGCCTAGGAACTTCCTTGAGCTAACGCCAAAGGCGCACTTTTTGGGATTTAGCTTCATTCAGTAGGTTCTCAAGACGTCAAAAGTCTCCTGCAGGTGTGGTACATGGTCTGCCATAGCTAAGCTCTTTACTAGCATATCATCTGCATAGACCTCCATGGTCTTCCCGATCTATGTCTCGAAAATCTTGTTCACAAGGTGCTAGTACTTGGCTCCGACATTCTTAAGTTCGAAAGGCATGACCCTATAGCAGTAGGTTCCCTTCGAGGTTATAAAAGAATTTTTCTCTAGATCATGTGGAAACATACTAATCTGGTTGTACCCAGAATAAGCATCCAAAAAGCTGAGCAACTCATGTCCAACAGTAGCATTAATAAGGATGTCAATGAGTAGCAGGGGGTACTTGTCTTTGGGATAGGCTTTGTTGAGTTATGTGAAGTCTATGCAAAGGCGCCATTTTTCGCTGGCTTTCATCACCATCACACATTTAATAGCCAAACCAAATAGGCTACCTCCCTTACTGACCCGTTTGCAAGCAACTTCCCCACCTCTTTCTCCATGGCATGGGCTTTCTCGGTTCCTATGCTTCTCAACTTTTGGCGGATAGGTTTGTACTTGGGATCCACGTTGAGCCAATGGGTGGCCACCTCAGGATCAATGCCTTCCATATCTTCATGGGACCAAGCAAAAACGTTCATGTTTCGCCTAAGAAAGTCAACGAGGTAGGCGGTTCGCCCCGGCGAAAGCGAGGAGCCAATATAGATTCTCCTTCCTGGAAGATTCTCGTCCAGCTCTACTGGCTCGAGTTCCTCTGCTGGTTCTCCCCTTTCCAACGTGTTGTCATCCCTAGGGTCGAGAACTTCCACTTTGAGGGTCTCATAAGGCTTTCTGGCCCTCATAGAGGCCACATAACATTCTTTAGCGACAATTTGGTCTCCTCTGATTTCTCCAATCCCACTAGGGGCTGGGAAATGAAGTAGAAAATGGTAGGTGGACAACACTGCCCTTAAGGTATTGAGTGTAGGGCGTTCAAGGATGATGTTGTAGGCAGATGGGCAATCCAACACTATGAAGTTCACCATGATGGTGGAGCTTCTTAGTGTTGTCCCCGCTGTGACTAGCAGGGTGATAGAACCCAAGGGATAGGCCCTCTCCCCCGAAAATCCAATGAGGGGCGTCCTAATGGGTTGCAATCTCTCCCTACCCAAATGGAGGTTACCATAGGCTATTGCAAACAAGATGTCAGCAGAGCTGTCGCTATCCACTAGAATTCTCTTAACCTGGTAGTTGGCTACCATCATAGTTAACACTAGAGGGTCATCATGGAAGCATTGGATCCCCTCGAGGTCCCTATTTGAGGACGAGATGACCTCTCTTTCCCTGTGTTGATGCGTCTTAATTAGGTGAGGGTCATCTGACTCCACCTGTCTGGCTCTCCTAGCATGCGCCTTCCTAGCGGAGTTGGAGTCACCTCCTCGTCCTAACCATCCGGAGATCATTTGGATTTTTTTGAGGGGCTACTGGCGCTATCTGTCATCTTGGTTCTGGCCAGGTGGCGGAGCCTATCCTCTGCCAGTAATGTACTGCCGCAACTGGCAACACTGTATGAGCTCTTCGATCTTCCTTTTGAGTTCAAAGCAGTCGTCAGTGTCGTGGCCATGATAATGATTGAAACGACAATACTTATTTGGGTTCCTAAGGTTAGAGGCGGACTTCATCTTCTCCAGCCAACGTAATGTAGGATCATCCTGTATTTTGAGTAAGATATGTTCAACCGAAGCGCTGAGTGGTGTAAAGGTTTATCGCTCTCTCAAAGGTGTAGGACCAAGGCGGTCCTTGACAGAGACTCTCTCCGTCCTCTTTCTCTTGTTCTCTGCTTCTCTTTTGTCTTCGCGGGTGTCCTTTCTTTTCTCACCCCCGCGGGAGGACTCACCTCGCCTAGCTTTGGTGACATCCTCGGTGTTCATATACTTTTGTGCCCTAGAAAACAGCTCGGGCATGCTTGATGGTGGCTTTTTCAAGACGGAGAACATAAAACTCGACGAGCGCAGACCTGTAATAAAGGCGATCATGGTAACCTTGTCATTTGCCTCCTCAATTTGGAGAGCCTCCTCGTTAAAACAAGTGAGGTAGCTCCTTAGACTTTCATCCCGGTACTACTTGATGGAAAGCAGGTGAGTAACTGACTTTTGATGTCGGCGTCCCCCTATGAAGAGGGAGATGAATGATTTGGTTAATTCAACAAAAGAGTTGATGGACGATGGCTTGAGCATGGTGAACCACTGTCGGGCAAACCCCTTCAGGGTAGTAAGGAAAGCTCTGCACATAATCTCGTCAGGTACGTTATAGAGTTGCATGAGGGACTTGTATGTGTCAAGGTGATCAAGGGGATCTTTAGTACCATCAAATATCTCTACGGTATGCATCTTGAATTTCGAGAATAAAGGGTAGTTGATAACACCCCCCACAAACAAAGTGCCAGTGCATCTTACCAGATAGTCCATTGTTTATGGCGCATGTGCCTTGAGGGCGTTGATGGCGTCGTCAAGCTGATTTTGCATCCTTGATTTTCTCATCCCATTGGTTAGGGACACCCTTGATCGAATCATTATAGTAGCTTTCATGGTTTGCATATTGGTTTTCCCCCTCATCCTCCTATGCTGGGGGTCAGCAGCGTGTGAGGATGGAGCAAGGACATGAGGAAGAGGAGCATGTGGGGCGCCTGGGCGCTGAGGAGGGACTCCCTGGCAGGGGTCGCCCGGGCATTGCATGGGGGTGCCTAGGTGGACAGGCTGTAGCGCCTCCCCTCCTGCGGGCTTAGGCATGCCTCCTCCTGAGGCGAGCATCAGTTGGAGAATTTGCTGGTTTTGACTCACTAGCAACTGCATCATGTGTAGAGGGCTTACAATTTATAGGCATAGAGCCCTAGTTAAGGCGGTGATGTGAAGGTCAGGTTTACTAGTCTTTTTGGGAAAGATAGCTACAATTAAGGATAGGTGTTATCTTCGAGTAATGGTTATCCTAATGATTACTCCCCATGTGCGTTGACCACTCTAGACTTCTTCAATCTTGGACTGGGCTGAGGTCATGATATGAATCTGACTTTTTTTTTCCGGCTAATTGGGCTTAATCCATGAATTGGGCCTAGCCCATTTGGATCTGGGCTCATCAGAGATAATAAAATAACACCACTCTTCACAAAAATTCATGTATACCATAATCCAACATTCCACAATTCTCAAGGTAGAAAAATAATCAAAGCAAAACATGTAAGGGATCGTCACAAGAAACCTTCATGTTCACGTTGTTCCAAATTCTAGGGTTTTATCAAGAACATATAAGTTTTGAATGTAAACATGTGTTTGAATGTAAAATCATGTGCTTCTTCGAGAACTAAAACATATATTCAAAAAGGATCTAAAAAAATTGAAGCTTTATCAATTAAAGCAATTTATAAATCAAGAACCAAGGTTTTGTATCAAGAACAAACAATCTTTATGGCAAAACATGTATTTTGTTTAAGAAACGAATCTTGAAATTAAATCAACGTTAAAACATCATAGATCTAATATTTATATCATAATAGAGATGAAAAAGATATACATATACAACCTTAATCTCAATGCATGGACTTTAGAAAGAATTCCTACCTTAATCCGCAATTTAGTTGATCCTAGTGTGTTTTGAGGCTTTTCCTACGCATTAATCCCCTAATATCTTGCCCCTTTTCTTCTCTCCCAACATCTCTTAGTTTCCTAGGTTTGAAATATAGGTAAAGAAGCCCCAAAAGACATCTCTATGTATTTATAGGCTGAGAAAACAGTGCAGACAACATAGATATGATCTATAGAATCGCATTAGTGCGTTCGAACGAAGTCTTTGGTGTCCGAATGGGATTAGCTCCCAATATCTCTTATTTTTTGCTAAAAAATTCATTAGCCAATGCATTCGAAAGGATCCACTCGTATTCGAACGGGCTCCATTTTTTTGCCTAAACTTCAAAGGTAGTTGTGTCCTAATTAGAGGTTGATTCACGAAATTTTCATGAAATATACTTTTGTAACCATTGAATCTAGTTTCTACTGTTCAAAAATTAGATTAATCGGACATCTAAGTAAAAATATATGACTAAAATACTAAGGTAGTATCAAATTTCTTTCTACCTAAAATCTCTCCAAAATGCGTTTCAACTTCGAAATACTTCTAAACTTCCAATACATCCTATATCACCTCCCCCAAGGTTTCTTGATTGTTTGGATTCAATGGTAACCTTACTTTGACCTAAAAATATTCACAAACTTACTTAGCCATATTTCTCAAGCTTAAACACCTCCGTAACCTAGTTTAACCCAAAAATCAATGTGCCAGGAACTCAAACTTCATGATCAATTTTTCAACAATGATTTAATGTTTCTACCATCATTTCTACTTGTCCTATTAGGCTTTTTAGCTCACTCCTAGTTAACATTTTTCAAAGATTGTCCGGGATGTGGGGAATGTCAGCGAGGAGTATCAACCCAGAGCTTAATCTCCTCCTTTATTGATGTCTTTGTCTATTTTGTGAGTTGAGAGGGACATTTATTAGACATTGATCTTTTGTTTCCGCTGTACTATTAATTAATTTTTTGAATTGTAAACTTAAAATAGGATTTGATGGTGATGTGAGAGTTGTCATGTTATGACCTAAATTGATGAAGTAATTTTATGTGTTAATGTTGTGGAATGGATTATTAGAGGTATGCTCTCACATGTGTTGCTCTTACCATCATGTCCATTGTCTTTGAGTTATGTGTTTTTAATACTATAAACTCATCGGGAATTTTTAATAAGGGATTTATTTTTAATTTAACCAGATATCTTTTATCAGAATTTGTCTTAACTGTAAACACAATGAATATTTTTAATGTTATTGAGCAACTTTCATTTAGGTCACACCGTTTTATGACAAAGGGGCATGAAAAAGGCTTCTCACCCATTTTGTGCTCCCAATTCCCAAGCACGTATAAAATGCCATTTCGTGCCACCTTGTTGGAATTTGGGAGATGTATGACTATGTAGAGGGCTTTATTCCTAACTTAAAAGTAGTAATTGTTGCTAACTTGAAAGTAATAGTTTTTGCACCAACATATTTGATTATACAACAGAAGAGAATCTCTCAAATACCAATATTGATATTGAGAAGATCATTCAAGGCCACCACGCCCATAATTATCCTAAAGAAGTTAGGACAGCACTAGATGCGGCAAAGTTTAAGAGGATAAATCCTAGAGAAAAAGAGAGTGGAGAAGAGACCTGACCCCACCCTCGGTTATGGCTCGAGTATGGATGGGGATGGACTCTATAGAGTCAATGTGGGGCTCATCATTTTTAGCAACCCTGATGACTACATCATCAAGGATGTTGTACTTAATTCTAAAGGCTGGAATATCATCCTTTGTTAAAAAGGCTATGACAGAAGGTTGCAAAGGAGAAAAAGGAGAATAAAATAACAAGGAGAGAGACCGGGAGACTCATAGATGCTTGGAGAAGCTTGAAGATTGAAGTAACAGAGGAAAAAGAAGAGAGTATATTCTTTTATAAGAAGAATGTGCCAGAAGATGGAATGGCGCGCCTTTTTGAAAATTAAAATAACCATTTTTCACAATGAAATGACATAATGACGATTTTTGCTGAAAACGTTGCATTGCATTTAATAAAGTACATGATTGCTGCAGAGAATGAATGACATCGACTATCACGTGGCAGAAATTCTCTGGAGGCAGATGAAGGGGTTTAGAATAACCCTATGCATGATTAAACCATTTAATGAGGACACGTGACAAAAGTATGAAATGACAACATGACAAATGTAGAGTGCCTTGATGAGCCATACTGGTATAACCAAATAGGTCCTGACATTGGCCGATCAAAATTGGAGTCTCCTCAATTGAACAATTCGATTTGCAAAATTCCCAAGTAGTTGGTATAGACAGAGCAGACAAAAAAAATCAAAAATCCAAACGAGACTTTGGTTCGAAATCAAGGGATAATGACTAGATCAACCCGAACTGGGAATAGTTAAGTCATCGTGAATAACACGGACGGTCATAAGCAACTAATAAGAAAACTGCATATTTTAATGGTACGCATTATAAACATGTGACCTAAAAAATCAACTAATGAGAAATATATCCTAAGAGGTTCAAATACGGATGTGGGAAGATATGGTTAAAAAATAAGTGTGCTACTTTATTTCAGCCATGATTCTAAAATCTAAAAAATGGGTACATACTTTTATATATACCGAATGAGCTTAAGTCAAAGACATGCAATTTTTTGTCTGTTAATTGTTTATTTAATATTAGAACCTTTAATTTAAGCATCAGAGTGCCTCCGATTAGTCAAACACCCTAACATGAGGAAGTTTGTTCATCTTGCATAGAGGAAGGTGCACTCAATTCAATTAAACAGTCAATTCATTTTCTAGAAAATAACATCATTCCTACCATTATCAAGGTATGATATTTTTTTCTCGAGAGTTTTATGCAAAAATAGAGAAATTACTTCCGACCAAGCAAAATTAGGGGCTTTACGACAAGGTTTAAAGCTAGCTATCCCAAAAAGTTATCAAAAACAAGAAATTAATGTAGATGCTCAATTAGTTATCAAGCTCATTAATAACCTCAACAACCGGGACCACATACACAATTTCATGGCTAAGGCTTGCCAGTGATTGATAAATAAATACATATATTTCCACATTGTTCAAAACATTTGAAAGGGGGAATTAGAAAGATTTAAAATTTTATATTTTGTAATCTTAAAAATGAGATTTTTTACATTTCACCTTTAACATATTAAAAGCGTTGTAATATGATTTTTTCGTTATCTTTTGTTACTTATTTTGTTAAAACCCACCATACTGAAGTTGATAAAATGAGTAATAAAAACTAACGTAAATGCTACATTGCAACATTTTTAATACATTGAACGTGCATTATGAGAAATCTAATCTTTAAAGGTACAAAATAAATTTTTTAAAATTTTTAGGGCATAAAGTATCATTTTCCCCATTTTAAAACACTACCATCAACACGTTTTTCAATTTAGCAGAAAAACAAGTCACGTCTGTAACTGAAACCCCTCCTCTGTCCACCTGGACTCCACTTACAGAGAGCCATGCATATATGTCAGTTTGCCCCCGTCTCTTCTCTTCCTGCCCTTTACCTTCGTTCTTTTTCTTTTGGTCTGTACCGATCCTTCGTTCTCATCTACTCTTTTCCTTCTCTTCACGCCGTCGAGAGGCCTCTCTCTCTCTCTCTCTCCTCCCTGCACACACACACACCCCTCCGTATATCTACATATAGATACATTTTTCTTCTTGTGTAATTCAGTACATTTCCCTTCCCAATCTCCAAACCTCCCCTGTTTGCTAGGGTTTCTTTCTGCCACAATGCCTCCGCCGAACAAATTCATGAAACCGAGTCATAATCCAAAGGAACCCGACGAGCCGGAAACACCTTCAAATAATCTATGGGTCGGAAATTTATCCAGCGAGGTGACGGACTCAGATTTGATGTCTTTATTCAAAAATCACGGCGCGTTGGATGGCATTGCCTCCTACACGGCGCAGAGCTTTGCATTCGTGTACTTCCGTCGAATCGAGGATGCAAAATCGGCCAAGGAAGCTTTGCAAGGGGTGGTTCTGAAAGGGCATGCGATTAAGATCGATTTTGCCAAACCTGTTTGTTCTGATGCGCTTATTTGTGTCTCGCTAGGTTTAATTTGGATGGTTTGTTGTTGTTATTCTTTTACTAGCCGGGCAAATGGACGGGATTCACGATCCTCCATTTTCTTCCAATTTCTCCTTCCATACTATTCACCATTCGTGGGGAGGGGGTCAAATAGTTGCATAACTTGAAATTTTTGTTCAACGTGAATTACTGATGAGGTATCATTAATGTCATATTTTTAGGTAGATAGAATCTATTTATACCAAATTTACACAATACACTGTAATCTACCCATTTTTAATAAAATCGATAAAACTTTGCCTTAAAAAAATTTGATCGATTTATCAAATAATCAATAATTTCAGCTTAATTTCATCGTATAATCACTCGTACAACTAGATTTCATAATATTGAAAAATATGATGAGAGAGAAATTTTTTTACTATTTTGAATCTCTTAAATGTAGTGTTTGGGTGTATTATATTTTAATAGCAAAAAAGTTGTGCATTATATTATTTTTTCTCTGAAACTGTAACATTGTTTTCGCTTTACACGTAGACTAGTGATTCGACTCTATTGCACAATTCAAAATAATTCCAATTTTACCCATTTGTGCAAAACTAGAATTTAACGATTTGTGCAAAATAGCATAATTTGAATGGTTAATGGTGCAATGTGATTAAATTAATAATTGAGGGTAAAGTAAAATCAAGATCATAATGCGAGTATGAAGGATAATTTTCAAAATTTGAGAGGCATTAAAAATTTAATCAAAAACATAATTTAGAGGTATTTTTTGTAATTTTAAAAGCCTGAGGGGGCCATAAGGTCCATAACTTGGCTTCGCCCTTCCTTAGTTGCTCTTCTCCACTTTCTCCTCTCCTATCATTATTAAATAATGGGGAAGTACAAATATTAGGAGAAGTTGTGGGGCATAAAAACTAAATATTTTTTAAAAATTTGATTGAATAGTCGTTACTTAATGAGAGAATTGAAGAGTGATTATAGGAGTCAAGTGTTGAATAAGGACAGGAGGAGACCTTAGTTTAGTATTAAAATATTCGAAGAATTTGAAAAAAAGAGAAGGAATGATTCTCGAGCCTTTTCGTCAACTTATAACAGTCTGACCCTGAACGCTGCACGAGATATGTTTTTTCTCATCTTTTCTTTTTTTTGACCCATTGCTTTTCTCTTTCACCTTAACACTTGATGAGATGGATAAAAAATTATTAAGTAAAAATAATTTTAGTTGAATAAACTTGCAAAAATAATGGTTAGTTCGGTAGGAGTTGAGAGATGGTTACAAATGAGACGGGATATAATTTTATTTGAGAGAGAATTAGTTTGATAATTAAAAAATTTAGAACTCTAAAAATTTAGGAAATGGGGAAGGAAGACCAAGCCTTTGCTTATATATATACCAAAACAAGACAAGATGTGGAAGACATGAGTAAACACAAGATAAAAGATAGATATAAGGAGTGGTGATGGATTATCACAAAGTAAAGCACAAATATTTACTAAAGTAAATTCTTTATTCACAAAATAAATAAATTACAATTTACTAAAATTAACTTACAAATAGTTTACTGAAAGATAAACTGTTGGCTAAAGAAGCTCTTCATTTGCATCATATATGAATGCTAGATACAATATGAGAGAAGGGAAAGAGAGTGTTTATAATGGCTTGTAGTGAGCTTGAATAAGCTTGGTTTGCTGAGAATGGGAGAAACCCTTATATAGGCGTAAGGATTTTTGAGAGAATCTTTGGAATGATTTCTCTTTTGACTATTGCTACAGCTTTAACTGGGGTGGAATACTTTCACCTCTACTTTTCGGGTGAAAAGAGGGTGTAGATTCCTTTTGCTGGGGTGAATGCTGACTTTGTGCAGGAATGGGTCATTGCTTTTTGCTGAGAATCTGCTTTCGGTGGAAAAGCAGACTGATTGATTGTTGTCGGCTACTTTACTGGGGAAAGGAGCCTTGTTTGATGAATGATGCCTTATCGATATGTGAGACAGACAACTTTTCTTTCTTTTGAGGAAGAAATTAGTGATTTAAGCTATTACACATATAGGTAAGGATCATGGAGTAGTGATATCCAGATCATCATATCCTTCGTAAGGATCATGGGCATCCTGGAAGGGATCTATGCATGGACTAACAGATGCTTGGGACGATACAGACGAACTGCTCTGACTGGCTGCTTGCTGGAGAAGCTTTTGTGCTAATTCTATCAGCTCAGATGACTTCTTTTTCTGTTGCTTACTGGAATCCTTAGAGGATGATTTTTTCTGCTTTGCTAGTTGTTTTGATGATGGTTGTGCCTGAGCTTCTGGTGAAGACACTCTGAGAGCCGGCATAACGTGTTTGACTGGAGTTGCTGGAATGGTAGAGGTTGTTCCTGTAACTGTTACTGGAGTAGGAACCTTTAATGGAAACTCTTTTTGTACCTGGGCAATAATACGGTTGTGCTGGAACTTTGGCCACCACTTAACATAAAATTGTCTGGCAACACAATTTGCTATAACTTTCCATTTCCAATTACAAATCCATGGAACTTTATATTTACTAATAAATATTAATAATACTGGAAACTGACTCTCATATTTACTAGGTTTATAGCAAGACGCGAAGTAGGTCACTTGGTCTTGAAGCTCAAGTGGTAAGATTTCAATCATGGGGCTGTGAGCATGCCACCACTGTAAAAACCAGGAAGGAATCTGGCTTTCGAAATCTTTACTAAATTGTATGAACCAGGAGTGAGTATAAGACTCATCCTGATAGAGTAAAAATTTAAACCATGATTCTTTATAATCATAGTAATTAAATTTCTTGTTATGATTAGAAAGATCTCGGGATGAAGAAGGGTGAGATCCCCATTCTTTTAGAGAAATAAATCTTTGGATGTATAGAGAATGATAAATAACTTTGTTGGGATTTTTACAGTCCGGAATTTCTTTAACGAAAATGGACTAGGTAAAAAATAGGATATCTTGATAAAACTAGAATGATTTTTCATAATCAGTAGGAATGAAATTCCATCCTGGCTCAACGTAAGCATTTACTAAATCCTTGACATCAAAACCTGATCTCGGCTATCCATGATACGCACCGGTCCCTCCTTGAAGGTCCCAATCCGCATCAACAACAAACTCGCCCCAATCCACCACATGAGTCGGATCTGGGGTACATTTCTGGAGCATAGAGACATGAAATACCGCATGAACACCTGATAGGTTTGGCGGTAACGCCAACCGGTAAGCGACTGTACCAACCCTCTCAAGTATCTCAAAAGGCCCGATATACCTCGGTGACAGCTTTCCTCGTTTGCCGAACCTGACCACTCCTCTCGTAGGCATTACCTTCAAGAAGACATGATCTCCCACCTCAAACTCTAGAGGTCGCCGCCGTCTATCGGCGTAGCTCTTCTGCCTGCTCTGAGCCGTGAGAGGACGCTTCCGTATCAAGCTCACCTTCTCTGAGGTGTCTCTAACCAAGTCTGGACCCGTAGAGGGTCTCTCTCCTACTTCCGTCCAACAAACCGGAGATCGACAAGGCCTCCCATATAGTGCCTCATAGGGTGCTATCTGTATGCTCGTCTGATAACTGTTGTTGTAGGCGAACTCCACCAAGGGTAAGTGTTCTTCCCAGCTACCCTTGAGATCTAGGACGCATGCCCGTAGCATGTCCTCTAATGTCTGAATGGTCCTCTCAGACTGACCGTCCGTCTGGGGATAAAAAACAGTGCTCATCATCAGCTGTGTCCCCATGGCTCGTTAGAAACTCTCCCAAAAATGAGCCGTAAACCTGGGATCCCGATCTGATACTATAGATACGGGTACCCTATGCAACCGAACAATCTCCCGTATATATAACTTACAGAATTCCTCCAGTGTGAAGGTCATCCGCACCGCCAAAAAGTGTGCTGACTAAGTAAGCCGGTCCACTACCACCCATACCGCATCATGTCCCCGCGATGTCCGTGGCAAGTGAGTCACAAAATCCATCGTGACATGTTTCCACTTCCACTCAGCTACCTCCAATGGCTGGAGTAACCCTGCTGGTCTCTGGTGTTCAGCCTTCACTTGCTGACATGTGAGACATCTACTAACAAAATCGCCAACCTGCCGCTTCATCCCATTCCAATGATATTGGCGACGAAGATCGTGATACATCTTCGTGTCCCCTGGATGAACCGCAAAACAGGAGCAATGAAACTCCCTAAGGATTTCCTCTCTCAGATCCGCCAACTGAGAAACCACAACCCTTCTTCTATACCGAAGACTGCCATCTGAGTGAATGGTCCAGCCCTCGTCACATGTACCTGCCTGTACACGGTCCCGAATGGACAATAGCTCCGTGTCCTGACTCTGGGACTCAATCACCCTGCTCAGTAGAGAAGGCGTAGCCACCAAACTCCCCAAAATACCTTGAGCCTGACCCATATAGTGTAGCCCGAACTATCCCACAATGTCGAGCATCCGCCACTCCCGGAAAGTCACACTACCCAAGACTCCCTGTGACTTCCGGCTGAGTGCATCAGCCACCACATTTGCCTTACCGGGGTGGTAATGCAAAGTGAAGTCATAATCTTCCAGGTACTCTATCCACTTGTGTTGCCTCATATTGAGGTCCCGCTGTGTAAAAATATACTTCAGACTTTTGTGGTCTGAAAACACCTCGAACTGCTCACCGTATAGATAGTGGCGCCAAGTCTTCAAAGCAAAGACAATGGCCGCCAACTCCATGTCATGTGTGGGGTAATTTTGCTCGTGGTTCTTTAACTGCCGAGAACCATAAGCCACTACCCTCCCGGACTACATCAAAACACATCCAAGTCCGTCCTTCGAGGCATCACAATACACTGTGTACCTCTGTCCCCTTTCCGGGACTATCAAGATAGGGGTTGAAGTAAGCCTCCTCTTTAACTCCTAGAATGCCTTCTCGCAAGAATCATTCCACTTTAACTTGACCTCTTTTCGAGTCAACCTGGTCATAGGAGCAGCTAGTCGGGAGAAGTCCTCAATAAACCGTCAGTAATACCCTGCCAATCCCAAGAAACTGCGTATCTCGAAGACTGACTTCGGCCTCTCCCAATTCATGACTGCCTCAACCTTCTCCGGGTCTACGGATACACCTGAAGCTGACACCACATGTCCCAAAAACTTCACCTCAGTCAGCCAAAATTCACACTTGCTGAACTTGGCGTACAACTAATGGTCTCTCAAGGTCTGATGAACAATCCTCAAGTGACCCTCATGCTCCTCCTCAGACTTGGAGTAGATCAAGATGTCGTCAACAAAGACTACAACAAATTGATCAAGGTAGGATTGAAAAACCCTATGCATGAGATCCATGAATGCCGCCGGAGCATTCGTCAATCCGAAAGACATGACAGTGAACTCAAAATGCCCATACCGCGTCCGAAACGCCGTCTTAGGGATATCTACCTCCCTAACCCTCAACTGATGGTAACCAGTACGGAGATCTATCTTGGAGTAGACTCGCGCCCCTCTCAGCTGATCAAACAAGTCATCAATCCTTGACAAATGGTACCTATTCTTGATAGTAACCCTATTCAACTGCCGGTAATCTATGCATAGTCGAAGGGTTTTGTCCTTCTTCTTTGCAAATAACACAGGAGCACCCCAAGATGAGGTACTCGGTCTAATGAACCCCCTGTCCAACAATTCCTTCAATTGGACCTTGAGTTCTTGCAAATCAGCAGGCGCCATCCTATGCGGAGTCATAGAAATGGGCGATGTACTTGGATACAGCTCAATAATGAAGTCTACATCTCTATGTGGAGGTAATCCTGGTAGTTCATCTGGAAAAACATCCTCATAATCACAGAGGTAGACCCAACTCCTGTCTCGCCTCGTCCTCTAGGGTAAGGCATGCTAGCCAACCCATCAACTGCCCGTGCAAATCTAGAGTCGTACACGGCTTGATGTAAAGCAACATGCTTTGCCCCCTGGAATTTGAAACAAACACCATCATGCATATAAGCAGTGACCCGCTTCCGATCACAATCAATGACGACTCAGTGTGCTGCCAACCAATCCATTCCTAGGATTACATTGAACTCCGACATGCCAATGACCCGAAGGTCCACGGTGAGTAGAATCCCTGAGATCTCTAACTCACACCCCCGACATATCTGATCAACCCTCGCCCTAGCACCTAGGGGAGAACTCACATTCAATGGCTCTTCTAAGATCTCAACCTCTAAGCCCAAGTCTTTCACACAAGATGCAGCAATAAATGAATGTGATGCACCAGAATCAAATAATACTCTAGCCCATAAGCGAGAGAATAGAAATGTACCCTGTACCACTGACTGGTCTGCCGGCTCAGTTTGAGGTATCATGGCGTAGACACGCCCCTGGATCCCCGAAGTTCCAGCTTGTGAGCCCTGCCCTTGACCCCGAGCCATACCCTGGCCCATCTGGCCTGCTTGCGGAGTTCCCGCTCGTGAAGTGGTAGGAGCCTGTGCAACACCTTGGAACGGATATTGGCTTCCCTGGCCCATAGTGGGGTAGGAAGGAGTGTAGTGAGACTGTGAATATCCCACTGATGGCTGGGACTGAGACGTCCCCTGACCCTAGGATCCCTGCCTCTGAGGACAATCCCGCTTCATATGCCCCGGTTGGTGGCAATGATAACAAGTCTGTTGGCCTGCCTGAAAAGTAGGCCTCTGATTCCTCCCAACTCGAGAGGACTGACCTTGACCTTAGCCTTGATAGCCGCGGCCCTACCTTTGATGCCCCTGCGGAGCAGAAGTTCTCTGCCTCTTCCCCGTACTAGAAGAAGAGGATTGACCCTCCTTCTTCTTGCCTTTACCACCCGCTTCCCGGATGTTCCTTGCATCATCAATCTATCTCTCAATGGCCATAGCTGTCGTGACCATTGTGCCCAAGTCTTGTAGAAGAAGACCCACAATTTTGCCCCGGATGGACAACTTCAAGCCCTCCTCAAACTTACGTACTTTGGCCATGTCTGTTGCCACATAATCGTCGGTGAAACGGGCTAATTCAGTGAACTTAGCCACGTATTCCATCACCGACATCGTTCCTTGCCTCGAGTCTAATAACTCCCGGGTCTTTGCATGTCGAGCAGCTGCCGGGAAGTACTTACCCATGAAGAGTTCCTTGAACTCTGCCCAAGTCATTGTCCCCAAGTTCTTTGAGGTCTTGATCCAACCCCACCACACTTGGGATTCTCCCTCTAGCTGAAAAGTAGCTAAGGTTATCTTCGTAGCATCGGAGGTGATCTCCATTGCCCCTATGACCTTGTCTACTTGTCGAAACCAATGATCAGCTACCATGGGGTCCGCCCCTCCCATGAAGATCGGAGGTTGATGTGCCTTGAACTTCTGGAGATGACTTGAGCCCCCTTGGCCCCCACTTGCACTAGTCTGTGCAATGGTAGCTGCTGTAGCACTGGCCTGTGCAATAGTAGCAGCCGCAGTACCAATAGCCTCCATGAAGGCTTGTTGGTCAAAGGCCAGTGGTGGTTGGTTGTTGTTCCGTCCACCCCGACGTCCCCTTCCTCTAGTTGCCATCTGCACATACATTAGATAGCAATAAAAAAACAACTCCCCAAAGTTAGGGATCAAACACAAACGTTGAGAATTCTCTCATTGTCCCCCTAGTATAACATGTGTCACATACTAGTAGACGTTTAACCCTTGAACTACCCCGTTCATTCTTCTTTTTTTTCAAACTCTCAAGGTTATGTTTTCTAACCCTAGTGTTCCTCCTTTCCATATACATTCTACCATGTATATAATTCACAGAACAAGTAACACATAACATGTAGCAAGTAGAGCACATAACATGAAATGCGTATGGAATGCAATGGTCTAGACCCATGTCCCTCAAGCCTTAGGTAAATCGTATACCTAAGCTCTGATACCAAACTGTGACGCCCCAAAATCCGGGGGTCCGTTGATTTCCCATCAACCTACGGAATACCCGTGGATACCGAATAACTCGATATCGCGCCGTTATGCCCCATTTATCGGGGTCCATAATTGAACAAAAAATCGGGCAGAGTCTCCTTTGTACGGGGAGCTCTACCCAAAACTCAACCTGTGCAATATATATTCAAATGACCCATCCGAGGTCCAATATAAAGCAATGACCGCACCGGGTCCATTTATAAGTAAACATTGGCCACACCAGGTCCAATTATCCATACTTATATCAAAACATGCAAGGTTATTTTAACAACAATCCATATACGTTCTAATACAGTTATTTGTAAAAGACTACATGTCCAAAAACATAATTTTCGCAAGTGTTTTACAATAACACAAAATAAAGCCACATACGGCTTTCTTCAAACATGAGGGTCCAACATGGAGCCATCCGCCAGTGTATCTCTCCCACCTGAAATGTTTTCCCGTATAGGGTGAGCCAACGCCCAGTAAAGTAATTTCCTACAGAGGCTACTCCCCACCTAAGTGCACATGCAATGTTCACATTCTACATTTCGTATTCACATCAACATTCCAAGTAAGAATATGCAACTCTATATTGGAATCTACCATGCCATGCTATGAAATGAGATGGGACTCACTCATGCACATTTAACCCGAGTCATCACCGACTCCCCCAACACAATGCCATGCCAATGTGTAGTAACCCCATCAACTGATGAAAAATACATCAAATAACCGTTTGAATTGAAATCATGTGTTTTATAAAATCAAATCATTGTTGGATGCTACCCATTGAATGAGAGTTTTTTTAGATAATAAAATCTTGTGTCTTCCTGGGCAACGGATTTTGGAATCGCAACGCCGGCTCCGTGGGCCTAACTTACACTTTTCTGGAATTTCACCGCCGGAAAGTGTATAAACCAAGTGGCCGAGTTTTGCACCCGAGGGAGAGTCTATCCCTGCTTACTATACCCGACACAAATTTTTCTTATGCATGAACCGTGCAACTCAGCCGGATCTTCGATCCAACTTTCCCGAGTTCACATATCAACCACCAAGAATGGTGTTTGATTAACCATGCACCCACACATCCACACTCATGACTTATGCCCATGAATGTGATGCCCACTCACACACACACTCATGTCTTATACCCATGAATGTGATGCCTTTATGCATATGCAATGTAATGAACATTTGCAATACCAATGTCGTGTTCTATATGTAATAAGTGTCATATGGACAATTTGAACTACCTATATAAACATATATCCATGGTAAATTATATCAAAGCATATAAATACCATATCCCCATGAAGCTAACACATTAGCAACATATCCAATCAACACAAGACTTAAGCATGCTATACATAGTCATGTGTCACACACTTTAACATACAAAAGGCATTTAACAATACCTTCAAGGCAACCATCATGTTACCACATAATCATTTCATTCCTATGACAAGGCTCAATGTACACACATAGCACCTCATCATATAAACATATAGCATATCACTAAATACCAAAATTTCAAGAATGACACAAGGAACCTCTATATACCGAATTCAAACTAGAACTTGAATTCAATTCAACCATTTTTACCTCCCTTTCCATAATCATAGGTAAGTAAACCCTATAGTTCTTCACACACATACCCACCCATATGACACCATAGGTGATAAATAGTCTCAAGTAGGAGAAACCCTACCTTTTGAAGCATGAGATGAAGACTAGAGCTTCAAAGCTTCAAGAACACCTCAAGAACACCAACAAAAAACCCCAAAATCCTTGATTTCTCCAAAGACTCCACTTGAATCTTCGGTGAAATCCCTCGTTCTTGGTATGTACGCATAGCCCTTGACGATTAGAAGAACTTTAATTCTTGGTCCGACGAATTCTGACCGACGGAACTTCCGGAATCGGAGCGGGAAGCTTGAAGAAATTTTTTTTTCCTCTTTGATCTTGGCCGGCTGCTTACAGCTAAGGAGGAGCTATTTCTTCTCCAAAAAGCTGATTTTAAGAGGATATTTATAGGCGTAAATGAGCGGTCCACATCGCACCGCATATTTTTGACTTCCAGGTCCGTTTTTCGTCCCGAAATGAGTCATTTTATCTCGGATTAAGTCCAAATAAATTTTATTGGAACTTTAACTTAATTTTAAGGAAATTTTTAAAAATACATTTTTTTTGGGACCTTTAAAATGTCATTCGCCACGCAGTTGCCTCGAACGACGTGCAAAAATCTGACTATCTTGGAATTCGACGAAATTTGACAGGGTGACTAGATTTTGTGATATGAATCCAACGACGAACTCCGTTTCCTCATCCGAGGTCCAGAGCATGAGTATCTCTAATACTCATTAGGATGGCAAATGACCATTTTGCCCTTATTCACAAAAATTCAAATTTATCCAAGTTTCACAAAATCTGCATTACTTTAATCTAATATTAATGAAACAGACACAACAAAGAAACCCAGAAACAAGGGAAAGACAACCAGCAGCCAATGAATTAAAACCCAAGAACAAGAAGCCATCAAAAACATAATGATTGTTCGTTTCACAAAGAAAAAGTGAAGTAAGAGCGACCTTGGGAAAGAAGGCTTTGAGCGGTTTCGTTCAGTTTCATATCACATTCTTTAAGCATGGCGTATATATCTTGTTTAGAGCACGTATTATTCACCATCTGCTTCTTCCTAAATTTCTTTGAGACGCCACCAACACCACTAGAGGAGGAGAAGCAGGATGATTAGCTCCATCTATGTTTTTTTTTGTACTTTCAGTTTCATGGGAAGGCAAATTGAGATATTGTAAACGAAAGAGAAAAAGAGGGAGAGGGAGAGGGAGAGAAAGAGAGGAGGACTTAATGGAATCTGAAACGTAGAAATCCATAAATCTGTTGGGCAACTAAGAGAGCATTAAAGAGAAATAGAGGGAGATGGGGAAGGTGAAGAGAGGAAGCATGGTTGTATTGTAACGGCAAAAGCAAGTGGGAAGCAGAGCTACTAATTTCGATTTGAGCAGGGCTATTGGACCTAATTTATTGACATAATTTGTTGATTTAATTCATTGTGACATTTGGATTCACCATAGACCCCATCAAATATTAGAATATGGTGTTGATCCAATGATTCCTATAAAGCCACATCATTATGTCAACAAATTAGATCAGATTTTTAAGTCCAAATAGTATTACCTGTAATTGTGATCAATATTAGAGGTATCACAAGTAAGGTGAAGGCTATTTTTGGACTGGAAAGCAAGTAATCAGCAAAATCAACAAGTCCCATAGGAAAACTGACTCGCCTTTTGTTTGTGGAAAGAAAGGACATGGTTGAACGTAATTTTACCAATACATTGGCTTATCCATACGGTGCTGCTTGAATAAATGTTTGCAATCTTTCTTTAACTAGCAAAATTTAATGGAGAGTAAAATCATAACTTATGCGAGGAATTAAAATTAGTTTAGGGATAGAATTTACCAAGGCAAAACAATGTGTATGTTTGACATAGATGTGCATATGCAAAAACAACAAATCAATGGCAGGCAGGGGCACAGAGAGAGAGAGAGAGAGAGAGAGAGAGAGAGAGAGAGAGAGAGAGAGATTCACATCTTTCTATCTAATAAACAAGAATTGCATCTCAATAACAACACTAGAGCGAACATACAGTGGAAGAAAATAACAAATCGAATGAAATAATAAACAAAAGTAATGAATATATAGAAAGACAAATTGATACACATTCATTAGAGCAGTTGTATTTACCTATCCTGCTTTGTGTACAATAGTGTGAGACCCGGGGGGGGGGGGGGGAGGATTGTATGAATTGGTGAACCAACAGGTTGTGAAGGAAAGAAAAATATTAGATCTATAGAATAGTAGAAATTATTCAATTTCCAATTAATTGATATATTCATTGGATAAATGATTCCTAGTAGCTATGGACTTATTGAATATTTAACCCTAGAATCTATATGGTCTAACAGTAGTGGATATAACAACAAAGCAATAAATGAATGAAGATCTTGATCAAAAAAAAAGGAAGATATAAATATATTTTGAACTGTGAATGAAGATAATTTACTAACAAAAAATGCGGAGATTGAGCACTTAGGGAGACTGAATTAGAGAACTAGTGGAGATTACTCTTTGGCTGCTCTCTAATCGCTCAAGCGGTTTTGAGACGGCTCGAGTAGTTTGTTGCTTAAAGGTCTAGATTGACTTATTTTTCACTCCAGAAACCACCGTCCCCTCATGACTTAAGCAGTTAGTTGCGAACCTAAATATCTTGAGCTCCAATTAAAATTTATTTTCGGATATATAGGGTTATAGTTTTCACCTAGGGTAAGTCTCTATGAGCTAGAAAAGGCCTATTACTTTCTAGAGAGTTTCAAGAATAACCCTACATCCCTAAGATCCAAAGGCCAAACCATTTTAATCATTCCTATTCAACTTCACACATTGAAAAAGAAGATCTAACTTGGTGATCAACAAACCCTCATTGGTGTGTGCATTTTGAAAGTCTTGGGTGTGAAGCCTTGAAAATTGATCAAGGGGCCTACATGGTTCATTGTGGTGAATGCGTCCAAGTGAACCTACTTAATACTTCGATGGGTGATATCTATAGGAAAGATTTACAACAAAAAAGAGCATCTAGCCATGAGAAGTGATTAAGGAATAAGATTCGAGTATGTATAAATTGATTCTGAGTATAGTGGATTAGGCTCTAGGTGGATCGGGATCTGTTCTATGGTTCTTCTCGAGAAGTGTTGCGTCAACAAATTGCTTATGATGTGGATAATCTTATTGATTGTTTTAATTTCACACATTCACAAATATACTTGTAATTGCACACATAATGTTGGATGAATCGCCACTTTATTTATTTTATTTGAATCATTCATCAATTTAAGTTTTGTGAACATAGGCTTTGGTGTGGGATCGTAGTCCTGGTGAATTGAATTGTAATTGAATCAATTGAAACATTTTGCATCAATTCACATGGCGGGGTATTCGGGTTGCTAAAAAAAGGCGTTCACACACTTAGTTGCATAATTATCTAGACAATTAGTAATTGTTGTAGATTAGGTTTAAAATTGGTGACTGTTCAAGCGTTAATTTTAGAGATAATGGGATGTGAGTACCTTTTTCAAAACTTATTTGGTTTTAAGTACCACCTCCAAACATATCCTCCTTTAAGTCCTCTTTTTCATCAAATAGTTGTCAATAAGTACATATTTTAAAACATTTTCAAATTCTTTCTAAATTGTATTCCATAATTACCCCTACCATAAATAGTGCATACTTAATATTGAATGTGAGACTTTCAAGATTCCTTTTGATATTTGTGTATCATTTGAATTTTGAAATTTCATATATATATATATATATGTATATGTATATGTATATATATATATATATATATATATATATATATATATATATATATATATATATATATATATATATATATATGTCTCTCTTTGGTGACATTGTTTGCATAACAATTTTTTGACTCCCTCTTTAGGTGCAACTCTTTGAGTGGGCAAAATATATATTGTCATCATTTAGGTACAATCTACTGTTGTCACTCTTTACTGACATTGTTTTGGGCACTATGAAGGGCATTACATGATGCCATTGATTGGACCCCATTGTCATTATATCGTGTCTCTCTTTGGTGACACTGTTTGCATGACAATTTATATCGTGTCTCTCTTTTGGTGACACTGTTTGCATGACAATTTATACTGTGTCACTCTTGGGCGATGTGTGAGTGTGTGCGTGTATATATATATATATATATATATATATATATATATGATTTTTCAAAATTCAAATGATACACAAATATCAAAAAGAATCTTGAAAGTCTCACATTCTAATCTTGAAAATCTCACATTCAATTAGGTATGCACTATTTATAGTAGGGGTAAAAGAGCTTTTATGACTTTTTTTTAGCACATGTACTTCTATCCCAATTATTTTAAAAAGTGTATTTTTACCCTATTAATTTTTTTGGGAGGTACCGGCCTCCCTAAGCCCCTTAATTTTAATGAACTTATTCACCCCTTCTAGGTTATGTCTAGTGATTCTACATGTATAATCGTAAGGGAAGATCACCTGTGCATCTCTCCCTAGATAATAATTATAATATTACAAAATGAATTTTATGATTTTTTTTTAGGGGTAAAAGTGGTAAATAATTTTTTTTTGGTTATTGACATATAATATATGCATAGAAAATTGTGAAAAAGACCATGAAAACATGGAGTGGATAATTAAAACATAAAATTTTTTATTCTTTTAAGTTGTTTGTCTATATACAATATCTGTGTGTGTAAAGCTAGAGGAAATTTGGATGGTAAGGAAGCAATGAATGGACGACCCCTAATAAGGGGGTTTTAATGATTGGAATACTAAAGTGCAAGAAATCATGGTTAATAATTAACACTTTCATTTTTATTTAATTTGTACATCAATCATAATTTATTAAAATTGTAATATATGGTGAGAAAAAAAAAAAAAGAGGCATGAAAGGTCACTCAACAAATATTGTATTGTTTAATGAACAATATTTATGTTATAATTGTTTAGATGCATGATATTTTGAATATTTAAGAGATGCTAGAGAGAAAGAATGAAACAAAAGTTTTTCCAATATGTAACGCTCCAAAATCCACCTTGGAAGGCATTACTACCTACAAACTATCCAACCATGAGAGCAACTTAAAATAATCATTAAGTAATAAATCATCCACGCATTTGATTAGGAATAAATATTAAAGCCAACAAAACATTGTAACTTCTTCAACTTACAATTCAAAACCAAAGAATATCTGGCAGTGGAATAATAAAAACTAGCTAAAACATTGTTTCATAAAGATCTCTCAAACTCTAAACCAAAAATAGAACAACTCTATTCCTCTAAGGTGGGATCCACATCTTGATCCTCCAACGACTCGTAATCAATTTGCTCATCGACATTGACATCATCTTCTATGCCAAAATATGTAATTGTGTTGTAGGAGGTGAGCAAAAGCCCATAAGAAATCCCTCTATTTTTAAAAACAATATAAAGAAGTCAAGTCTCTTTTGAAAAATAATATGTATACATTTTTTAAAGTAAAACCATGACAATTGCAATGATCTCAAGTGTACGAAATATAGTAAATCAATGACAGGAATAAACATGCAAGAAAGTAAAACATTCAGTAAATAACTCAGTAGCATCATCTTATATGTTCATGTATGTTGGTTGCTTCTCAGGAATCTATACAACGATTCTACCTCGTTCACCCATCACAACCACACCATCTCAATCATTCCCCGCATGACACATTACAAACCACTTTAGGAAGGGCATATATCGTCTCCCACGGTATTGATAAATCCTTCCGAGGAAAGGTATATCATCTCTCAACCTCGAACCTACATGAACAATTATGGTTGCTCTCACAAACAACAATCTACTAAAAGTGTTAGGCAACCATCTCACCCCCACTGGGATAGACTAACCTCTAACACTCTGTGAAAGCTCTCGAAGGCAATTCAAGTCCATCACACCCAAACCATACATGAGATGAAACCACAATTTTCTTAACAACCACAATCTTAACCAATCACAATTTTCATAAAAAATCAAGTATAACAATTGCACAATTCTCAATATAATAAAGTAATAAAGGAATTAAAATATGCAAGAGATCATGTCAAGAAAACCTTCATAATTTCGGTATCAAAATTCTAGGGTTTTGCCAAAAATCATAATTTCTTGGAACAAGAACAAGTAGTTGATTGATAACCAAATTTAATCAATAATAGGAATTTAGAAATCAAGAATACATATGACTTTCACAATAGAACATGTATTTTGGAAGAACTAGGGTTTTGAAAATTCAAGAACAATGTTTCTTGCATACAAGACATGTATCTCGTTGAAAACAATATGTTATTCGAAAAAGAATCAAGGACGAACAATATGTTAATCAAAAGAAACCAATAACGAAAGATTATCTAACATATAATAGCCTAGAAGATTTAAAAGATACCAAATTATACCCCAAGTCTCAATGAAAGAACTCGAGAAGAATCATCTATCTTGATTCCGTAGTTTGTGTGTAAACCGAGCGTGTTTGATCCATTCCAACGTGAAAATCCCTTTCAATCTTGTATTTCTCCTATTCTCTCTTACTCTCTAAGGCTCTCTAAGGTTAGAACTGATGAAATAGGGCTATGAAAGACGTCCTTGGGTATTTATAGTATGAGAAAACAGTCCAATCAGCACAAATTTGATACTCAGAATTGCGACCTTACGTTCGAACCGGAGGCTTGAAGTTCGAACTATCTCCTTGACGTTTGAACATCATCTTGGCTTTCGAACGTTGCTTGATTCTAGTACTTTGTTTTTCCATTAGAGTTCTACCAGACACAAAAGTCCTAGGACTAACTGTCATTCGAACGGATCCATTCACGTTCAAAAGGATTCCCATTTTTACCTGAACTTCCAATAAAGTTTTGGCCTATTTAGAGGTCAATTTGGAAAATTTTCGTGAAATACACTTGTGTAGCCCTGGAAGTCTAGTGTCTACTTTAGAAATTTCAGATCAAACTGATATCAGAGTAAAAATTTATGGTCTAAATATTAAGTCAGTGTCAAATATGTTCCTACCCGAATTCTCTCTAAAATGTGCTTTAACTCTAGAATATTTTCTAAATTCTACTACACACCCTATTACCTCTTCTAAAGTGTTTATTTCTACTCTTACAATCTATATAGTTCATTCTTACGTCATTACATATATGAGTATTATAAAATAACTAGGGATAACCTATGTCTGAAGTCATGGTGCAATTCAAAAAACATCGAGCACTAAATTTGGGCACGAAATAATCAAGTACTGAATTCGGACGTGTACTAAGCTGAAAGCCTAAACTATCCCCATAATCCGTGCCTGGAATTGTGCAATTCAAAAAAAAAAAAACTTACATTGTTCTTGAAAACGAAACAATCAAACACTTAACATAGACACGCTAGAAATAAACAAACACTGAATATTAATCGTGAACACGAAATAATCAAGTATTAAACTTGGATCGACACTAAGTTGAAAGCCTAAAATGCATCCTTTAATACATCTGCATTTTACATAAATGATTAACAAAGTATTACCTATATGAAAAATAAAAATTCTAATAAAAAATCGCGACAACCACTTTTTTTAAAAAAAATGGACAAAACTCGAACCTGAAAAATAAAAATTCACGCCTCAATGATATTATCATTTTAAAAATTTCAACCAGTATGCACAATTTATATATTTTATCATTCTATAAAGCTACTAATCAACCTTTAAATTTTTAAAGTCACAATTAAGAACAAATCTAATTGCAGCATAACTATAACCTCCATGAACAAACCACTGCTATGAAAATGAAACAAAATTAATATAACAAAATCTTAACAAAGGGAAATAAGAAGAATAACAATGCAAAGATGACATAGAAAATTAATTTCAAAACCCATATTGACAAACAATATCAAAGAGTAAGAATATATTACCTCTACAGAAAGTATAGCCGAGTTTCATAAAATCCCCTTTATTTTTTGTCCAATTGTCTTGTGGACTCTACACATAAAGGAAACCAAAAATAAAAAATAATAAAGATTTAATATGTTGGAACAAATTCAGGATTTGATGTGTTAGAAATTAGTAGTGATTAATAAGATACAACCTTACATTGCAGCCTTTATTACGGATCAAGCAGCTACGTAATACACTTCCTGAGTACTTTTATTAGGTCCAAAGGCTAGCTGTCATTATGCGAGCAAAGAAAAAAAATCAAATTCTAAAGAGAGAGTTGATGAGCTCAAGAACTTACTTTGGAGTAGGACCTAGAGAACAACCAAAACAAATATGAAAATTTTGGATTACACAAACACGTAATATCCCAGAAGTTCAAGACTAAAAACAGAAAATAGACAGGATCTATGAAAAATGAAATTGAAAAACATGGACAGAAAAATAAAAATTAAAGAGTTGAGCAATTAGTAAAAAATCAAACAAATACACAAATCCACCTCATTGAAACAATAATACAAACACCTGGAGTTCAAATCAACTCAAATTCGCAACTCAAATTTGTTACTAATTGTGTCTCAAGCAGCAATTTAAAATGTACATTTACAAATGTTATACTCAGCAAACATAACACGTGGAAGTCTGGAACACTCTAATGACATTTGACATGCACATATTCCTCCCAAGTTTTCTATTTAGTTGAAGGCGTCGTTTCCTGCTTCCTTGACACCGGTTTAAGAAATCGGTCCTACATATACAACATATATGCAAATGAAATATTAGATTCAGGATCGTGCCCCCAAAACAACTCTAATAATGCATGGTTGTGCAATTCCACTCACAAACTATAAGAGGGAAATATCATGCTTAAGTTTCAAACAATTAATTTTCCCTAGCGGTCGAACAAACAAACTATAACAAAAGTGGTCAGACTGTAGAAACCAAAGGTCGAACAAATGAAGTGAGTTGCTTAGAAAGAGAATTTGCGATTAGACATTGATTGTTCACTAATGGCAACATAACCTAACTCATTTTTGTGTGTATTTGCCTATTTCAAATGTGAGGAAACAGTCGGTCAGTTTTACATTGATCAGAGGCAACATTACACAGACATTTCATTTGGTTATAATAGATGTAGGAGAAAGTGATAAGATATGACTTTTCATCTATAACTCACCGTTAAGTGAATGGCTTCCCAGTGTGTTCCTTACTAAATAGAATTTTTAACAATAGATCATTCTTTTCTATAAGGTCGATGAACTGAGCAAACGTAGCACAACACCATCACTACAAATTTTTGCTTTCCGTCGAGTCATCCAGGAATATTACAGAACCTATGGATATATAAAAGAGTTAAAGAAAACCCAATTCTATTGACTCTGGAAATAAGCATAACTTCCAAAAACCAGAACATACTATGTCATCTAATCAGGAAATCGAAGAGTGAACCCGATAGATCATCAATATAGAACCAATTAGACACCTTTAAAATCAAATAAAGATAGCCCAAAACGAAAAATACCCTACATCAGCCCTATCTTACTGCACAAATGTATGGTATGTTTGGGTATCCAAATAAGATGGACATAAATTCGATTCTTTAATTTTGAAGCGACATACATATGATTCAATCATTGAAAAAATTACTTTGCACGTCCAAATGCGCCTTTAATCATTCACTAATTAGATTGTCCAGAGTTACAAAACCCTAAATTTCAAGATCTAGACAACTGAACAAATACAAATTAGTATATCATTGAACCCAAACTCAAACTCTTCAACTAATTCAAACCTAGACCCATCAAATTAAAAATCTCAACTTTAACAATAATTAACAGCGTGTGGTGTGTGGTTTGTGTTGTGTGTTCCGTGTGTAGGGGTGGGTTGCACAGATGGAGGGGGTTGTATAGGGGCTGGGTTGCATAGAGGGGGTAGAGAGGAGGGTAGGTTACTCAGAAATAGGAGAACTTGGGTGAGGAGGGGGCTGGGCTTATTATCTGTGTGTGTGTGTGTGTGTGTGTATGTGTGTGTCTGAGTGAGAAAGACAGAGAGTAAGAGAACAAGGGCACCTGGGAGAAGACCAAGGCCGTGGCACAGTGGTCATGGCGCTGGAGATGTCATCGGTGAGAGAGAGAAAGGAGTATAAAATGGTTTTAGGGGGAAGAGAGGGGTACCTGGGTTCGTGCCCTGTGTGCCGTGTGCCTTGTGGGTTGCTTCAAAGAGAGAGAGAAAGAAAGACGCCGGTGAGAGAGAGAAAGGAGTAGAGGAAAAGAAGGAAAAAAAATTAAAAGATGTCTGATAGGGGCTAATAGACGTGCTGCTCCTTGCGTGTGTCAGGCGGCTGTGTGCAGGTGAGAGGCAGTGTAACGTTAAGAAGGAGGTGATAGGTGTGATAAGATGGTTTTGAGGGGACAAATATATGGGGTATAAAATTTCAATCTCCTTTCTGTTTTATTATATAGAATTACATCACTATATTAAGATAAACATGTAGGGGTTTACACAATATGTGTACAGTTAGAAGTTAACAGATAGATTATGAGGTTGAAACCTGGAGGAAGGGTGAATAAGTCTAATGTGGAACCAAATACAAATTCAAAATTAATTGACCTAATTCTAGTTAAAGTAGTTATGGACCACGATTTAATCAAAAAAAAAAAACACGCAACAACGCAGGAATAAAAATCAAAAGTATGCAAAGAAAATTAGCCCCACCTCGGGTAAAAAATCACAGGACCACATGTAGCCCAAATCATCCACCATTGAAATCAAAAGTACATATCAAATATTTACAAACATTCCAGTCACAATAGATGTAAGTTATTCTCTTGTCTAGTACTCTTCTCAGCAAACTCCGTCTCATTGTTCACCAAGTAAAACACTCGTTCCTCCAATATGGATTGGATCATGCCCCCCAAAAACGCTTATTGGTTAGTCCTTCACAAACTCTGACCTTCCTCCTCGAAAATCAAGACAAACTCAAACAATTTTGTTTTGGAGCAACGAAGAACTCTGATGTTTTTGGGACACTCGTATGTTAGTAAATTTACTGTAATTTGCTAATTTCATGAACTTTTATTGTAAATCTCAACCTAAGTCCATGGCCATAATGCTTCAAAGATCAAGTTTTGAAAACTTCAAGGAAGAAAGGAGTTCAACCTTCAAAGTCGTATTTAGGATATCTTCCATGCACCTTCAAGAGCTTAATGATAGAGTTATATACTAAAAGCTTACTTTTTGTAATGAAACTCAGTTTATTATTTAATAAAAGTTTTTCATTTTTTATTGAGAATCTGTATGGGTAAAATATTTGCATTATATTAAATATATGATACGCATGTGTATCTTTTATTTTACATTGTAGATAATTTGATGTGTAGAGTTTGGCTTATATACCAAAGATCAAATTATCGGATCCTTGTATAAGTAAATGTTCACAGTCTTAGATGGAATTAGATACCATCAACAGGATTGTAGTGCAATCTTTTGGGATAGTTTGCCTTAGCTATAGGAGATTGTCTGATGTCTCGGATTGTTGCCCTAGTACACTTTGTGTACTGGAAATGACGACTATTAACGTTATTTTCTTTTTACTGACTAAATAAGAAAGTAAATACCTCATGATTATTATGATTGTTTAAGCTCTTAATCTTGAGATATTTAATTGACACGTGCATATAATAATTGTTACTTTACTTTATCAAAGAGCGAGATTCATATTTGAGTCAACAAACTAAGTGAATTAGGAGATAACATTATTTGTATGATGAAAATTAATTATTAAATGTAGGGATGACAGTGGGCCGAAGCGGGGGCGGGGGTTGTAGTCTCCTTCCCCGTACCCGCTTAAAAAAACTTTGTCCATCCCTGGTCCACCCCCGTTAACGGGTATAGCTTTCATCCTCATCCCCATCCACGGGTAAATTTGTAATCCCCGCCCCCGCCCTGTCCCCAACCTTCACCCCCGCCACCGCCCCCACCCCGACCCCGACCCCGGTACCCGCCCCAGCCCAAGCCCAAGCCAACATAATCCAAAATTCTAAATAAATTCAACATTCTAAATAATCTGACATAATTATAGAATATTATAACATAATTAAAAGCTCTACAACATAATTTAACATTATATAATTAAAAGCTTATCTACAACATAATCCAACATAAAAATAGTCACAATTGCATCAATGCTTGTAATCAACAACATGTAAAAATAAACTTTCACATAATATATTATGATGCTAATAATTCACTTAAAAATCTATTCATTTATTCACTCTAAAGAATTATTAATTAAACAATATCATTTTAAAAGCAACAAAGACTATTAACTCAAATGTAAGAGAGTAGACAATTTCATGGCCAAAATTCCCCAAAGGGTTAGGTCTGAGAGAAAATATCAGGCCCAGCTCCATGATGAAACACATTTCCTCAAACTAATTAGTAAGCATTCAGTATTGGTGAAATTTCAAACCGCTAATATAAGCAGTTCGACAAACTTGTACAATGTGACTTTGTCGTGCCAAAAACTCAGTAGCAATTCACACCATTTCAATAGAAGTTTACTAAAACAAATTAATTAGGCACAAATTAGCCATAAATTGATTATATACAAAATGGAGAGCAACACTTCAATTTTTCCAATAAACATAAGCCTACACAATCAACATTGTCATACAACTGGGATTTGAGGGGAGTTCATGGTCTATTGGTCTCTCACCAACGCCTATATGCTCTTATGTACAACTCAAATAGACCATGTTAGATCTGAACACTTTCATTAATTATAAAACTAACAAAACACACATGACGAGCTAACATTCAAACAAACAAGACACCAAAAAATTAGTTTTACATTTGGGATTAATTATATATATATATATATAATAACATGTATAGCGGGGAAGGGGCGGGGGTAAGTGTCAGTTCATCCCCGCCTTCATCCTCGTACTGGTTTATACGGGTATCCCCATATACGTCCACTGTCCAATACATATGGTCCATTCCCAGTCCAAACGGGACGGGTTTGGACGAATACCCATTTTTTCCCGGTCCACTATCATCCCTAATTAAAGGAAACCACGTCTCGGTATTTAAATGGTTGATGATGTCCTCTTGAGGAAGCTCATATGTTTTGTCTATGTCAAACCCTACAAGTGGAATTAATTATTCAACATGACAAATAAGTTGAGTGGTAAGATCTCAAGAATAAAAAGAAGTCAATTAAATAAAAAGAAGTAATTATGTGGAGCTCAAAATATAATTTTGAGATAAGACCCAAGAGATCAATAATAAGTTTTTAGTGAAATAACTTATTATTAATGGGCAATAGGATGTTTGTTCTGGGTTGAACATAGGATTCTTAGGCCGATTGGAAGCCCGACCCTTATTTCTCCTTAGGGTCTCTAATGTAGCCTATAAACACTATATGTTCTCTCAGTCATAACATTTACCTTCTCGTTTAAAAGAGGCAGAGAGAAAGAAAGCAAGGAGAGGACTATAGTCCGCATTGCATTCGAATTTTGGTGTGAAAGGACATACAATCAAACATTGTGAGGTCCATCGAGTCTGTTGTTCGATTTGCATCAGTCTTTGTTTGTGTTGTTCACACTTCAAGAGGTAAACTCTAATTCCACCTTATAGGGTTAATAAATTTGTAATCAATTATACGTGCCATCAATAGATCTTGGGAATGCTGCTCCAACACTTAGGACAAAGATAATGACCTAGATACTTATGAACCCTTGGTTTAATATCCATGAACTACTCTTAGGCTTTTCATGAAAAGGATTTTCTAAACATCAAATGTGTTTTGAAAACATAGAATGAGTCATGTATTAGATCATATTTGAGCAACATTCCTTAGTGCTCAATAGGTCACTTTTGTAAAACTCAGGTAAATTTGAACTTTTTCTGAAAGAGGGCAAAATGGTAATTTACCACTATAATACGGATTTAAAATGTGTATTTCTCTAGAGCTAAGATGACGAAACGGACTTCGTCGTTGGATTCGTCTCGCGAAATCTAGTTACCCTGTCAAATTTCGTCGAATTCCGAGATAGTCAGATTTTGCACGTTTTACGAGACGACTGCGTGGCGAATGACCTCACAAAGGTCCCCAAAAATGAAAATTATAAAATTTCCTTATTATTGAGTTAAAGTTCAAATAAAATTAATTTGAACTTAAACCGAGATGAAATAAATCGTTTCGGGGCGGATACGGACCCGGAAATAAGGGAACGTGTGGCGCGATGTGGACCGCGCATTTAAAGGCTATAAATATAAACTAAAATCAGATTTTTGGAGAAAATGTCTCCATTCCTTCAGTTGAGTCTCACGTTGAAGAGAGAAAAGAGGGAGAACAGAGAAAACCTTGAAATTTCAAGCTTTCTTCTTCGATTCCCGGAGTTCCGCCGGTCGGAATTCATCGAGCCAAGAGTTAAAGTCGATCACATCGATGAGGGCTACACAACTACACCAAGAACGAAGGATTTCACCAAAGATCCAAGAAGAGGATTTTGGAAAATCAAGAGCTTGGGAGGTGTTCTTGAAGTTCTCCACGCTCCAAGAGGTAGGGTTCCCTCCTACCTTGGTTTATTTCTCACCTAGGATGTCTCTAGGAAAGGGATAGGTTATATAACATGCATATTATTATGGAAAAAGGGGAAATGGGTATAGAAATGGTTCATTTCGAGTATTATCTTGAAAATTGATATGTGAAAGTTCCTTGGGAATTTCTTGGGAATTTTAGCATTGTGTTTATATGCTATGTGTTTTGAAAATGCTCTTATGAGTAGAGTATGTTTTGAACATGAATTATGTGATAACATGCTTGTTATTGTTGTTGATGTATGCTAAATGATATATTGACGGGATGGTGAATATTGGTGATTGTATGCATATGATATAGATTGCCTTGGTAATGGTTGAAATGTGAAAATTGCTCAATTGGCATGAATTGCATCTTGAGCATGATATTGCATCACATTCATGGGCATAAGTCATGAGTGGTGGTGTGTGTATGCATCATTGATCACCTCATTTGGTGGTTGATGTGTGGACTCGGGAAAGTTGGATCGAAGGTCCAGCTGAGTCTCATGGTTACATGGGAAAAACTTGTGTCGGGTATAGCAAGAATGGCTAGACACTCCCTCGGGTTCGAATCCCGGCTATTGGTTTACATACTTCCGTTGGTGCAAGTCCAAAAAAAGTGTAACAGCGTACGGAGTCGGTGGTGCGATTCCAAAAATCCTTTGCCCAATAAAAACACATGGTTTTGTTTTTATAAAGTACTCATTCAATGAGTGATATCCAAAAAAGAGCTTGGAGAAATCAAGGGCTTTGGGCGAAATTGGGGTTCTTGAAGGTGTCTACGAAGTGGGTTTACGCTTCAAGAGGTAGGGTTCCCTCCTACTAAGGTTTATTCCAAGCCTAGAATGTTTAGTGAAATGGGTAGGTTGATAGAACTAGATATCACTTACCTATTGTTGTAAATTGGGTGAAATGAGTATTGAAATGGGTAAAGATAAATCCTAGCTTGGATTGATAATAAGAAGTTGGTAAATGTGATTTCTAGAATTGGGTATGTGAGAATAGCCTAATGTGATTCTTGAAATTATATGCATTTGTGGGCATGATTATGTATTTACATATGCCTTGAGAATCTAGTATGTTGATAACATGCTTTGAGATTGTGTGTGAAAACTGTTGATATATATACATGCTTGTGATATATTGACATTGTGAAGAATTATGGAAATTATATGCTTATGATATAATTTTTCCATGGAATATGTGAATTGTGTTGAAAATGTTCATATGTCATTTATAGCATATTGAACATTGTGTTATTGTTGCAATGAGGCATCATATTGCATATGCACGGGAACATCGCATTTGGTGGGTGCGTGTGCATGGGGTTGTCTTCACCACACTTGGTGGATGATGGGTAGGCTCGTGTAAACTTGGTCGATGACCTAGCCGAGTCTCACGGTTTGCATGGTTGATAGGGTTGGGGTAGCTAGAACGGCTAGAAGATCCCTTGGGTGCAAGACCCGGTGTTTGGGATACGCACTCCCTTGGCTCGGCCCATGAAGTATGTGGGTGTACGCGGAACCCTCAGTGGAAGTCCGTAAATTCCGTGTGGGTTGGGTGACCCTTGGTGTGAGTCCATGAACATCCACCCCTATAAAGACCCTAGATTGAAATGTCATTTGATGTGTAACATAAATGACGGATTCATACACATCGGCATTTGCATGTGTTGAGGAGCCGGGAAGGGCTCGGGATTGATGTGCGTGAGTGAGTCTCATCTCATTTCATGACACGGCATGGTAGATTCCAACATGAATGCATATTCTAAATTAGAATGTTGTGTATTGTGGATTTTGTTGGCATGTGGACATTTCATATGCATATAGGTTGGAGAGTAGCCTCTTTAGGAGATACCCTATTGAGCGTGGCTAACCCTTCGTGGGAAAAACATTTCAGGTGCAGAATATATGCCGGTGGATGGCTCCCAATTCGAGCCCCATGGATGAAGAAGGCCGGAATGTGGCATTGTTTGAGTTTTTGTAAAACATTTATGAAAACTTAGTTTTTGGCATGTAAAATTATGGAATTAAATGTAATAGAGTTGTTATGAACCTTGTATATTATGAAAAGTTCCATTATACATGTATTGGATGAGTTTGGAATGGATTGGAAAATGGAAAACAGGTAAAATAGGCAAATCTGGGCAAAACCTACCGGTAGGTTACAGGTAGGTTACGGGTAGATGTGGTCCAGTAGGCAAAACCTACCGGTAGGTCGTTAAAAACCTACCGGTAGAACTTTTTCAGTGGGCAAAACCTACGGATAGGTCCAGCAAAACCTACCGGTAGGTTTTCCAAAAATCTGAAATTTTAAGAATGGTTTGTCAAGTCTTTGGGCTATATAATCCTTCCTTCCAATGTTACAAATGGACAATAATGGACTACCAATGGTGGTACGTTGGACCTCGGATGGGTCAGCGGATTAAAAGTAAATATACTTTGTTTTTCTTTTATAATACCGGTCAAGGGTATGTTATGGACGTGGTGTCGGGTTGTGCGACAATCACGGATACTTTCGCGGGTTGATGGGTTATCAACGGTGAATAAAGGACCCCCGGAATTTGGGGCGTCACATAATCTCTTGAATTATTACGCTATATGAGATGGAAACCTGAGATTCCCTGTGAGTAGAATAGCTAGATGTACATGCTTGGGTTGAATTGTTAATAATTTCATCTAATTAATTGATTTGTTGATTTATATGAATTGAAATGTTTGATTGGTTAATTTCTTAATTTATCATTGACTCCGTGCATATTAAATGATTGTGAATAAAAATTGGATATTTGGATTCATTTAGATTAGCTTATTGATGATATCTTACAGAATTTCCTAAATAATAATTGATAAATCCTCCAATTTGGTTCACTTCCTAGTTGTTTCCCAATGGTAGATTCCAACATGAATGCATATTCTAAATTAGAATGTTGTGTATTGTGGATTTTGTTGGCATGTGGACATTTCATATGCATATAGGTTGGAGAGTAGCCTCTTTAGGAGATACCCTATTGAGCGTGGCTCACCCTTCGTGGGAAAAACATTTCAGGTGCAGAATATATGCCGGTGGATGGCTCCCAATTCGAGCCCCATGGATGAAGAAGGCCGGAATGTGGCATTGTTTGAGTTTTTGTAAAACATTTATGAAAACTTAGTTTTTGGCATGTAAAATTATGGAATTAAATGTAATAGAGTTGTTATGAACCTTGTATATTATGAAAAGTTCCATTATACATGTATTGGATGAGTTTGGAATGAATTGGAAAATGGAAAACAGGTAAAATAGGCAAATCTGGGCAAAACCTACCGGTAGGTTACAGGTAGGTTACGGGTAGATGTGGTCCAGTAGGCAAAACCTACCGGTAGAACATTAAACCTACCGGTAGGACTTTTCCAGTAGGTAAAACCTACCGGTAGGTCGTTAAAAACCTACCGGTAGAACTTTTTCAGTGGGCAAAACCTACGGGTAGGTCCAGCAAAACCTACCGGTAGGTTTTCCAAAAATCTGAAATTTTAAGAATGGTTTGTCAAGTCTTTGGGCTATATAATCCTTCCTTCCAATGTTACAAATGGACAATAATGGACTACCAATGGTGGTACGTTGGACCTCGGATGGGTCAGCGGATTAAAAGTAAATATACTTTGTTTTTCTTTTATAATACCGGTCAAGGGTATGTTATGGACGTGGTGTCGGGTTGTGCGACAATCACGGATACTTTCGCGGGTTGATGGGTTATCAACGGTGAATAAAGGACCCCCGGAATTTGGGGCGTCACATAATCTCTTGAATTATTACGCTATATGAGATGGAAACCTGAGATTCCCTGTGAGTAGAATAGCTAGATGTACATGCTTGGGTTGAATTGTTAATAATTTCATCTAATTAGTTGATTTGTTGATTTATATGAATTGAAATGTTTGATTGGTTAATTTCTTAATTTATCATCGACTCCGTGCATATTAAATGATTGTGAATAAAAATTGGATATTTGGATTCATTTAGATTAGCTTATTGATGATATCTTACAGAATTTCCTAAATAATAATTGATAAATCCTCCAATTTGGTTCACTTCCTAGTTGTTTCCCAATTGAGATTAGATATTAGGATTAATTTACTACCCAATTGTTATTGAAGAAGTATCCAATGCCTTAGTAATTTCCCAAATCATTTTCTCAATCTATTTAAGTTTATTTGTTTTAAGATTCAACTACCAAATCAATCTCTCTCAAACACACAACATATTTTCTTTTATTAATTCTTTTTTCACTCTAAAATCCCCATCTCCTTGTTGTTCAACCTTGGACTCTACCAAGAAATTACAACTTGCTTGACACCTACACTTGGGTTTACAACTTCTGAAGCGAAGTAAATTTTTGGCACCGTTGCCGGGGAGAAGGCGCGATTGAGGAGTGATTCATTATCATACTAGGTTTGCTCAATTTTTGCATAAGCAGAGATTGGGTAAGGTCTTTCCAATTTTACATACTTGTCATTTAATTTTCTTGCATTTTATTTTATTTTGCTACTTGTGTTGGTTATTGTTGCATGAACTCTTGGCATAGAGAGATTGGTGGAAGGTTGATTAGGGAGAATTTTGATTCACTGTTTGGAGATTTATTTGACACACCTCTTGTGAGATCAGAGCATGCATCAAAAGGATTTTAATATTAGAAATGTGGGAGGGCAATGATGTATGAATCTCGATAAAAGTTTTAGGTTAAATTGACGAATTTAAAGGTGAGCGGTATATAAAAAAATATACAAAGAGTATACATATATATATGTACATTTATATATGGTGTTATATATATATATATGTTAATTAAAGTAACTAATTACATGGCTAAGGTGTATTTATATGCTAACTAAAAACCTTGGTCGATACAAGTCCTCCATGTGACAAGGAATATCAGGTGACTGCGAGACGTCTAAATGACAATGTCTATGTGAAAAGAATTAAATATGTAATTCAAGTCATCAATGTGACAGGAATTAGCTATGTGATTCGAGCTTTCTAAATGACGGGCGTCTGCGTGACAGGATTTAGTTATGTGGTTGAGTCGTCTAGGTGACGAGAACGAGAATTATTTATGTGGCTTGGGTCGTTTGAAGGATAAAGTGTGGCGCCCCTAAAACTAGGGGTTCTTTATTAACCGTTGATCACCCATCAACCCGCGGAAGAACCCGTGATTGTCGCACAACCCGACATCACGTCAATAGCATCCCCTTAACCGAGGTTATAACTCACACGTGTAACCTTCATACACTATATCATTTACTAATCCGTGCTCCTTTATATATCAATTTAGAGTCATTAATATCCCATATAACCTCTTTGAGTACAAGGAATTGATACTCGAAGACATTTAAAATTTTGAAGTTTAAAGAAAACTTACTAGTATAAGTGTTCAAGGTTCTACCGGTAGAAGTTGTGCACTGGACTTCAGTTTTTTTAAAATCTATGAAAACCTACCAGTAGAAGAAATCCCTATTCTACCAATAGAAATAGTCTACTAGAATTTTTCTACCGGTAGGAATAGTGATGTTCTACCGGTAGGAGAACCATACTGGAAAAGTTCTACCGACTAAGCCTACCGATGGAAGCTGCCTACTGGACTACATCTATTAGTAGAAGAACCAAAAGTTCTACCGGTAGGTGTGCCCATTTTATCCATTTTCGACTTCCAATCCATTCCAAATCATCTCATATCAATATGAACACATGTATCATGAATTCTTACATTCAACATAGTTCATATGAGTTCGATTACAATCAATTGCATGTGATTTCATGCCCAAAACCAAATTACATAAAAGTTTCACAAAATATGGTTTAAAAGCTACAAGTCGACTTTTCTTCATCAATGAGGGTCCGAGTGAGAGCCGTCCACCGGCGCATATCCCGCACTTGAAATGTTGTCCCCATAAAGGGTGAGTCACGCTCAATAGGGTATCTCCTAAAGAGGCTACTCCCCAACCTAGATGCATATGAAATGTTCACATGCAAATTCAACAAGCAACAATCATCCATTCAAGAATATGCAATTCAATGATGGATCATTTATGTCATCCCATTTTATGAGATGAGACTCACACATGCAACTCAACTCGAGCATTTACCGACTTCCATCACCCATGCAATGCCATGAGTATAAAATTGGGCATTCCAAGCTCTTGCTATTGATGTTGCACATCCAACGATCTTTTTAAAAATAAACCATGTGTCTTTGTTGGGTAGCGGAATTTTGGTGTCTCACCGCCGGTTCCGCACATCGATATACTTTTTTGGACTTTCACCAGCGGAAGTGTATAAACTAGTAACCGGGTCTTGAACCCGAGGGAGTATCTAGCCCTTTTTGCTATACGGGACACAAATTTTCATGCAACCATGTGACTTTGTCGAACCTTGGTCCAACTGTACCGAGCCCACTTATCAACCACCAAGAATGGTGTTTGATCCAACAACATGCACACACATCCACACTCATATCAAATGTCCATGAATGCGATGTTTCCCGCACTTATGCAAATGTATATGTACAATTTGCAATTCTCATCATTATGCAAATAAGATCTCAATTACAATTTTAACAACATGTTCTATATGTCATGTGCACAATATGAACATTTCAATAACCATCAATAATCACAATGTCAATATATCATATGCATATACCAACATCAATCTCAAGCATGTTATTCCATAATCTATGCCAATAACACACTTAATTCACAAAAGCACAAAATATAAACACATAGCATGCCCACATAACCCCATATTCCAAGAAATTACAAACTAGCAATTTCTACACACCAATTCAAGCTAGAATTGATTTTTACCCATTTCCATTACTCATTTCATCAATTTAACAACAATACGCAAGTGTTATACATCTCTAACAACCTACCCATTTCATATCACAACCTTAGGTTGAAAATAAATCTAGTTATAATGAAAATCATACCTCTTGAAGTGGAAAACAAAGGTAGAAAGCCTTCAAGAACACCAATGAAGCCTTAGCCTTTGATTTCCTCAAAATCCTGATTTTCAATCTTCGGTGAAATTTGTCCTTTTTGGTATGGTTTTGTAGCCCTCGACGAGGAGAACAACTTTTGTTCTTGGCTTGAGTCGATTTGAGCAACGTAGCGGCGTAGATCGTAGAGAGAAGGTAGAGCTTCCCTCCCTTCTTTCTATTTTTTCGGATAATTTGATGGGTATGGGGAGAAATCTAATTTTTCTCCCCTATTTATACCCTTTAAATGCTTGGTCCACATCGCGCCACACGTTCCCCATTCCCGGGTCTGATTTCATCCCGAAATGATTAAATTTCGTCCCGGTACAAGTTCAAAATATTTTTATATGAACTCCCTTTAAATTATTTTCCAACTTTCGAAATTTTATTCCATCTCGATCACCTCGTAAAACGAAAAAAATTCAACTATCTCGAAATTCGACAAAAATTGACTGGGTAATTAGATTTTACGAGAGGAATTCAACGGTGAGGTCCGTCCGAGTTATAGAAAAATTTGGGTTTTCAACCCATACTGTCGTGACAAATTACAATTTTTCCCTTTTTTTATAAAAAATCAAATTTACCCGGGTTTTACACAAAGGCTATTGGTGTGATAGTTTATGGCCTATATGGCGGATAATGCTTGTGTGGCATATGTTGTCTATGTGACAGATTATAGCATGGGTGGCAGTTGTTGTATATAAGGTGTTTATTGCCTAAGTGAAAGGTACGATATTACTTTGGCGACAAGTAAGCAGGTATAACCACAATGACAAGCAATAGTGGTTCTAGCCAATGTACGTGCAAAGGTGGCAGTGTTTATGATATATTCACTGGTTTTATGTTTGAGATGACACAAATTTTATTGTAATAATGATGTCACTACTTATTACTAGTGTACAAGCATTCAATAATCTTTTGATGCTCACATTCCATTGTTTATATGTGTCCAAGTAAATCTGGTACGAAGAAAGTCCACTGCTGAGTTTAGGTGGTCTAAGGGGACCTTATCGTAGAGTCTTTTGTATTTCCTTTAACTTGTGAAGCATTGTAATTAGTAAAGTTTATTAATACTTTTGATGGTTGGTAAACTTGAGGATTACATGGTGAATGCTACCAATCTATATATGTACTCAAACATAAAATCTATTTTGGTTGTTATGGTGGTTGTAAGAAGATCAAGTGTACCAATACATATCCAGGTCATAGGGTTTATTTAACATATTTAATTTTAATCTCCAATATATATATATATATATATATATATATATATATATATATATATATATATATATATATATATATATATATATATCTCCAGGTTGGGGAATTACAACTCCATGAGCACATACACATTCTAGGATGATACAAAATCACCCAATAGGTCAAAACCTTTGCTACCACCACATCCGTAATTAGCTCAAAACCCCAGCTTACCTCAAAACCCACAAGGAGTTCATAATCCTTTCATGCCACAAGCGGACCCGCCAGAGGATGATACTAAGAGCAATGATGGTGACAATGAGAACTATGAGGAAGTGAACAATGGGCGTGCTAATGTGATTGTCAATAATGCTAGGACATTGAGATTATTTGAATCCCACCCATCACACTCCACCTTCATGCATTATTTTTCCCGTGCAAGCTCATCATTTTGTCTTTAAACTGGGCATGATTGCATTGTTGCCTAAATTCAATTGTTTAGATTCTAAAAATCCCTACCTCCATATCCTTGATTTTGAGGAGGTATGTGCCGCATTCCAATACATGACAGCTATGGAGGATATAATCCATTTGAAGCTTTTTCCTTTCTAAAGGATAAGGCTAAGACATGGTTAAACTCCCTTCAGCCAAGGTCTATTGGAACATGGCGGGAAATGAAAGAAGAGTTCCTCAAAAAGTTTTTTCCAACTCAGAAAACAAACACTTTGAAGTGACAAGTTATGAATTTTTCTCAAAGAGACAATGAAACGTTGTACCAATGTTGGGAGAGATTCAAGAAACTACTAGCATCATACCCTCAGTATGGATATGAAAGTTAGCAGATTGTAAGTTTTTTCTATGAGGCTTTGTCTTCCCAAATGAGGCAATTTGTGGAAATGATGTGTTATGGGGAGTTCATGGCTAATGAATTGGAACATGCTTTTGATTACTTTGATTCCTTAGCAGAGAGTGCCCAAGCTTGGGACATTCAATCCCTGATTCTAAGTCTAAAACTTCAAATGCACCATTAGGATGGGGAAAGTATCAATTAAAGGAGGAGGTTGACTTAAATGCAAGGATTGCAATTTTGGTTTGGAAAATTGAGGCCATAGAGAAGAAAAAGATGAATGAGTTTCAAACAATGTCTCAACAGGAGTTATGTTCATTTGTGAGATTAAGGACATTTAACTAGTGATTGTCCGACGATCCTCGTTTTGAAGGAGGTGTTGAATGACCAAACCAATGCGGTGAATTCTTTTTCCACACCTTAAAACAACCCTTACTGAAACATTTACAATCCGAGATGGAAGGCATACCTCAATTTTAGTTGGAGGAATGATAATGCCATATAAAAACCTCCTTCTCAATCATCTCCTTAAGGGCCATCCAATTTTGTTCCTTATACTTCACCACCCAACAGAACTTTGGAGGATACTATGCAACAATCATTTCTAGCCAAGCCACAATCAATACTCAAACTGTCTAAACCCTCGGCCAATTGACCCAATATTTCACCCAACAAAAAGAAGTCATCAATGATATCTGGAATACACTTACCAAGTTGACCACAGCCCCATGCCACCAAGAGAAAAGAAATTTTTTGGCACAACCTCAACCAAATCCACAAGGTCAACTCAAAGCGGGAGTTTCCTATTTTACACCTGAAATCACCGAAGAACAAGTTCAAGCTATCACCACCCTTAGGAGTGGGAAAGTGGTTTATAAAACCATTTCCACAAAGTCTCAAGATCCTAAAGAGAGTGAGAAATATACTAGGGATGATGATAGTTTGGATCACGTTGAGCCTATAGTTGAAGATATGCCTAGTGAACCCCCTAAGTGTCTTATACCCACACCTTTTCCTCAAAAGTTTGGTTTCACCATCAAAGGCCAATGTGAATTCCAAGAGTTTGGAAGTGTTCAAACAAGTCAAGATTAACATTCATTGCTAGATGCCATCAAGAAAATCTCATTATATGCTAAATTTTTAAAAGACTTGTGTACCATCAAGAGGAAGTTAAATGTTCAAAAGAAAACATTTTTGACCGAACAAGTGTCATCCATCATCCAACATAATACCCCTCAAAAATAAAAATATCCCAGTTATCCCACCATTGCATGTGTCATAGGCAAATACAAAATACACAAGCATTACTTGACTTAGGAGCTTGTATGAATTTGTTTCCCTATTCAGTTGATCAACAATTGGGATTTGGGGAGTTGAAACCTATCTCTGTCACACTTCAATTGGCAGATAGGTTGGTTAAGGTTCCAAGGGGTATGGTGGAGATTGTTTTGGTATAAGTTGAAAATTTGTACTTTCTGGTTGACTTCATTATTCTAGACACTCAACCCGTTGTGAACATAAATGCACAAATTATCGTTATCTTAGGTCACCCATTTCTTGCTACATCTAATGCATTGATTAATTTCTAAAATAGAGTGATGAAATTGTCTTTTGGGAATATGACATTAGAGTTGAATATCTTCAATGTGTGTAAGCAACTGGGAGATGTGAGTGATGACTTGCATGAAGTTAACTTAATTGATTCAATTGAACATGATCAATTTAATGTTTCTTCTTTATTTGATCCTCTTGAAGCTTGTTTAATTAAAAAGATCAAATCCTTTCTAGAATTTGATGAGGATAATGATGAGGTTAGTGAGCTTAATAATTTGTTAAATTCTTCACAAGTTTTTGAGACAAGAGAATGGAAATCCAAGTTTGAAGAGCTTTCATCGGAGACCACCCCTCCAATTCCTTCAAACATTCAAACACCCAAGTTGGAATTGAAATCTTTGCCAATGGACTTGAAGTATGCTTTCCTTGGAGAAGATAACACATTTTCGGTAATAATTTCATCTCATCTTCATGAGCCTCAAGAGGGTAAGCTTCTTCAACTTCTTTTTAAGCATAAAATTGTCATTGGACGGACCACTACGGATATAAAAGGGATTAGCCCTCTTCTTTGCACTCACAATATTTATTTAGAGGAGGATGCAAAACCTACAAGGGAAATGCAAAGTCACTTGAATCCAAACATGAAGGAGGTGGTTAGGAAAGAGGTGTTGAAGTTGTTAGATGTGGGAATCATTTACCCTATTGCAGATAGCAAGTGGGTAAGTTCCACTGAAGTTGTTCCTAAGAAATCCGATGAGATGGTTGTCTCTAATGAAAATAATGAACTTGACCCCACTAAAGTTATCACCAGGTGGAGGATGATCATTGACTATAGGAAGCTTAACACCATCACTAGAAAAGACCAATTTTCTCTTCCATTCTTGAGCAAGTGTTGATTAGGTGTGAAAAGAACAACATTGTGCTTAATTGGGAGAAGTGTCATTTCATGGTACAAAAATTCATTGCTCTTGGGCATATAATCTCATCCGAAGGCATCCAAGTGGACTGGGCTAAGATTGATTTGATTTCTAATTTTCCCATTCCCAAATCCCTTAAAGATATTAGATTATTTTTAGGACATGTCAGTTTTTATAGAAGTTTTATCAAAGATTTTAGTCTCATTTCACGGCCTTTGTGTAATTTGCTTGAAAAAGATGTTATATTTGAGTTGAATGTGCATTGCCAAGAGGCATTTAAGAAACAAAAAGGGCATGCTCACTTCCGCCCCAATCATGCAACCACCCGATTGGAGTCTTCCATTTTAGCTAATGTGTGATGCTACTAATTATGCCGTGGAGACGGTGCTAGGCCAAAGAAAAGATAAAAGCCCCTGTGATTTATTATACTAGCCGCACACTAAATGATGCTCAAATGAATTACTCCACTACTGAAAAAGAGTTGTTAGTAGTTGTGTTTGCATTAAATAAATTTCGTTCTTATCTTATTGGCTCACCAATTGTGGTTTTCATAAATCATTTCGCCCTTAAGTACCTATTGACTAAGAAGGATGCCAAACAATATTTGTTACGATGTATTTTATTGTTGCAAGAGTTTGATCTCACCATCAAGGACAAAAAGGGGTGAAAATGTGGTAGTGGACCATTTATCAAGGCTTGTGAGCGATGTAGCCATTGAATCAACCCCAATTAAGAACATTTTCCCATATAAGCAATTGTTTGTTACATCTTCATTACCTTGGTATGCTGATCTTGTTAATTTACTTGTCATAGGTGAAATACCCAAGCATTGGAGTACTCAAGAAATAAGGAAATTCCTAGTGGAGGCTCGCAACTTCTTTTTGGCATAACCCATACTTGTTCAAATATTGTCTGGATCAAATCATCTGACGATGTGCTCTCAATGATGAGGTAACAAGTGTCCTTACGTTTTGTCATACGGAGGCTTGTGGTGGCCATTTTTCACATCGAAAAACTGCTGCAAATATTTTGTAATGCGGATTTTATTGGCATACTTTGTTCAAAGATGTTTTTGAATGTTATAAATGTTTATGAGCTTTATCAAAGGCTTGGGGGAATAACCCAAAGGAATATGATGCCTCTAAACCCCATTTTAGTAATTTAAATCTTTGATTATTGAGGGATAGATTTTATGGGCCCTTTCCCCCCCATCATTTGGACATGAATATATCTAATGGCAGTAGACTATGTCTCTAAATGGGTTGAGGTGACACCATGTCGAAACAATGATAGCAAAATAGTTTTGAAATTTTTGAAGGAAAATATTTTTTCACGATTTGGTATCCCTCATGCCATGATAAGTAATGGGGGGGGTCAATTTTTGCAACCGACCGTTCGAAATATTGATTCATAAATATGGTGTCACCATAAGGTTGCGACTCCTTATCACCCACAAACAAGTGGGCAAGTCGAGCTTGCCAATAGGGAAGTTAAGCACATTCTTGAGAAGGTTGTAAACCTATATCGAAAAGATTGGTCTTTGAGGTTAACCGATGCTTTATGGGCTTATAGGACTGCTTACAAGACTTCCCTTGGCATGTTGCCCTATCGTTTGGTCTATGGTAAGGCTTGCCACTTGCCTGTGGAGTTAGAGCATAGAGCTTTCTTGGCCATTAAGTCCTTTAATTTTAGCCTTGCTAATGCAAGCTCAATAAGGAAATTGCAATTGAATGAACTTGAGGAATTCTGAAATGAAGCATATGACAACTCTAGAATTAGTAAAATGAGGATGAAAATTTTTCATGACAAACATATCTTGAGAAAATCTTTTGAACCATCTCAAAAAGTCCTCTATAATTCTATGTTGCATTTATTTCTCGAAAAATTAAGATCAAGATGGACTAGTCCCTTCATTGTTAGAGAAATGTTTCCTTACGGGGTTGTTGAGATTGAAAATCCCAAGAATGGGAATATTTTCAAAGTGAATGGTCAAAGGTTGAAATCAATTTTAAAGGTGTGGCTTGAGAAGTGGAATCCATTGAGTTGGTGGATTCCCACTATGAGTAATCTTGTCTAACAACTCAATTCTTGTGCACAAGTGTTTTATTTCTAACTTCTTGTTTTAGTTTTTTTTAAGGATGGCACAATGGTACATGTTCCCTTATACTTGAGCATATTTATGTGAATTGTTCTTTGCTTGATCTTATATTGAGGACAATGTCATGTTTATGTTGGGGGTAAGATCACATTTCATGTGATGTTGTGTTTGTTTAGTTTATATATATTTTGTGCTTCATGCTAATTTTTGTATTTTTTTTTTTTGCATGGATTTTTGTGATTGAATGATGCTATCTTTGTTTTTGAATAAGAAAAAAAATAATGATTGTTAGCTAAGTGTGAAGGTCTGAATAATTTTGAGGACTTTGGAGAGAAGAAAATTTTCTAAGTGTTGGCAATGTGTTATTAGGGATCAAATTTTTTTCAAATGTTGAAAACATTGCTCTCAGAACCCTAAGTCCGGATTGTGACGCCACAAAATCCGAATGACCTTTGATTAACCCATGATTACCCATCAACCTGCGAAAATACCCGTGGATGCCGGTTAGCCCAACACTGCGGCACCACATCCCATTTATCGGGATTTATAAAAAAATACAAGCCCAATTACTTTCGGTTGATTGATCCATCCGATGTCCAATATACGACCATTGGTATCCTATTATTGTCCATTTATAACATTGGAAGCAAGGATTATATAGCCCAAAGACTTGGCAAAAGAATTTAAAAATTTCTGATTTTTGGAAAGTTTATCAGTACAGCGAATCGGTACGGTGAGCTCGCTGGACCTCGCAGTACCGGTACGCTCAACACTCTAGAAAGCTTTGTACTGATACACTGTACCGGTATACTCTGCCCATTTTTGCCTGTTTCACCTATTTTCCATTTTCAATCTTACCAAAACCATTCCAAACTTATACAACATAAATTTATACATCAAACTTAGTTGATACAAATTCTATTACAATTATTTACATATTTTTACTTGTTCAAAAGCTAAATTCTCTTACTTAGTTTACAAAAAAACCCAAATTAAAGCCACAAGCGGTCTCTCTTCATCCTTGGGGTCCCGAATGAGCGTCATCCACCAGTGTGTATTGATGAGTGGGTTTTATACCTACGAATTGAGTATTTTCGGTTTGATGAAATTACAAGTTTTAAATTATTTTATCTTCCTTTTTATTTGTTTTGTGTGTTTTAATGTTATTTTGTAGGAATCATCATTTAGAAGGAACACAAGATGATTTGAAAGGAAATAAGGTCAATTTGGAGCTTAAATGTTGGGTTTTTGAAGGCAAAACAACAAGGGAACTTTAGGCTTGAAAGGGGACCCGCGCCCCTGCACCAAAACCAGTGCCCCTGCGCTGGAAAGGGCAGTAAATCAGTGCCCCTGCTCTGATTTTGGCGCAGCTACTCTGGTAGGGGAAGTTGGACGCGAATTAGGACTCGTTTTTTACCCGAAATTGGACTCTAATGCCTCTTATGTGCTATGGTTTGATGAGAATATAAATATACTGATTTTGGGGGCTGAAAAGGGAGAGAAGAAGACCAAGGATTGATAGAAAATTGAAGGCAAGAATCAAAGGAACCGACACGAAGAAAATCGGACTTGAAGGCTAGAGAGGAGTTGAAGATTGCAACTAAGTTTTCATTCTTTTTTCCTTACTTTTACTTCTTGATTTTCTAAGATGTTGTTTAATTTGAGAAGGATGTTTTTCAATTACATTATGAACTAAATTTTTATTAAGATTGCAACTGAACCTAATGTCTAGTTAAATTGATCTACTCTCGTTTCTAGTTTTTGTTGATCTTATATGAGTTGTTTGTCATATTTTATGTTTAATATATAATTGTTTGGCTAAAAATTAATTTGATAACTTAGATGAAATTGGAAGATGAATTCTAGGTTTAGATTTGAATATGATGACATGCGTCTGATTAATTCTTCTTAGGATTGAATTGCTGGGTTTGTGTATAGGATATGAATATACCTATATGTCGTGTGTAACTTTTATGAGAGTTTGAACTTAATGAATCGATTCCAACTTATTTTGTATAGGAATATAGCAATTTAATTGGGAGAGATATGCTTATCTAACTATCGGAAGAGGTTTGATAAATAATTTTGAAGTCTCAGTTAACAACTTATTTTGATCAATTTACTGGAAAGAGAGTGGAAAAATTTATACGAAGCATTAGCGGAAGTTGTAATCTTAACTTCTTCTATCTGTTAAATTCAATCTTTGATTATTAAGTTTAGATTTAGTTTTAAATTAGTAATTCCATAGTTCAATTCCAATTGTTTAAATAAAATCGAATTGATATAAAGTTAATACTTGAAAGTTATTATCAATAATTCTCCGTGGGAATGATACTCTACTTATCACTTTATTACTTGTTGATCGTGTATACTTGCACGTAAATTGTCAATACCAAATTCGGACAACAAGTTTTTGGCGCCGTTGCCGGGGACTTATTCTAGTAATTATTTCAATGTTAATTTCAATCAATTTGATCTTAGTTTAAACTTATTTAATTTTCTATTTTAATTGTTTTCGCAAACATTCTTGAATTTTATATGCAAACACGATCTACAGGTCAGGAGCTACTGCCGTTTGAAGACAAAATCGAAAGAAGGCTTCGAAACTTGAGAAAACAGTGTCAAGAAGAAAACAACCAAGAAGCTATGGCTGAAGAGGAATAAAAATTGTTAAGGGATTATGCTATGCCGCTTGTGACGGAAATACAATCCAGCATTCGAAGACCCGCAATTCAAGCAAATAATTTCGAGATCAAGTCGGGTACCATTCAAATGATTCAGAATTCAGTGCAGTTTGGAGGTTTGCCTACCGATGACTGGAGATATGCGACACATTTTGATACAATGGGGTTTCTGAAGATGCAATTAGACTCCGACTTTTCCCTTTCTCACTTCGTGATAAGGCGAAGAATTGGTTACATTCTTTGTCGCCAGATTCTATTTCTACGTGGTCAGATTTAGCTCAAAAATTCTTAGCTAAATTCTTTCCACCAGCTAAAACTGCAAGGATGAGGAACGACATCACTTCATTTGCACAGCATGATTCTGAGACTCTCTATGAAGCTTGGGAGCGATTCAAAGATTTACTCCGAAAATGCCCTCACCATGGTATTCCTAATTGGTTGCAAGTTCAAACGTTCTACAATGGGTTGTTTAGTGCCACCCGAACTAGTATCGATGCAGCTGCAGGTGGGGCATTGATGGGGAAGAATTTTGATGAAGCCTATGAGTTATTAGAGACGATGGCTGCCAATAATTATTAGTGGTCTTCTACAAGGATCAATCAGCCAAAGGTAGCAGGGATTTATGAAGTTGATGCAGTTACTGCATTGGCTGCACAGGTTGCTACGTTGTCAAAGAAGATTGATGCTCTAGGAGTGCAACCTATTCAGAGTGTGGCAGTTGTATGTGAATTATGTGCAGGGAACCATCCAAGTGATCAATGTGCAATTAATCCAGAGTCGGTACAATATATGGGTAACCACAACAGGCAGCAATATAGTAACAATTCCAACAATTATAACCCTGGTTGGAGGAATCATCCGGGTTTTTCTTGGAACAATAATCAAGCCCAAACCTCTGCTCTAAGACAATCATACCCACCAGGCTTTCAAAATCAAGCTCCACCACAGCAGGAAAAGAAGTCAAATTTAGAAGATTTGCTTTCCAAGTATATAGCACAGAATGAGACCAGGATGAACAGTTAGGAAGTATCAATTCGAAACCTGGAAAATCAAATGGGTCAGCTTGCTAATGCCATTAACAACCGACCTCAAGGAACTTTACCTAGTGATACGGAGATCAATCCTAAGAGAGAAGAAAATGAGCATTGCAAGACTATTACATTACGAAGCGGAAAAGAGCTATCTGAAGTTGCTGGTGGAACTCCAAAGCAACCACTTGGAGATGATAGTAGGGATGAGAATAGAGATAACAAGAATGTGGAACATGCAAAGAAGGAAGAAGAGTTAGTGGTAAATTCTGATGAAGGCAAGCAGAGTCTTATTGTGCCTCCCGTGCCGTTTCCACAACGTTTGTAGAAAAAAAAGTTAGATAAGCAGTTCTCAAAATTTTTGGAAGTATTTAAGAAGCTCCAAATTAATATCCCTTTCGTAGATGCATTGGAGCAGATGCCTAGCTATGTGAAATTTATGAAGGAAATTTTGTCAAGGAAGAGAAAACTAGGTGATTTTGAGACAGTGGCACTCACTGAGGAGTGTAGTGCTATCCTTCAAAAGAAGCTACCACCAAAGCTCAAAGATCCGGGTAGCTTTACAATTCCATGCACAATAGGCAGCCAGTTTTTCGGGAAAGCATTGTGTGACTTGGGAGCTGGTATTAACTTAATGCCACTCTCAATCTATCAGCAATTGGGTTTGAATGAAGCAAAGCCTACCAATGTTACATTGCAATTAGCGGACATATCACTTACTTATCCAAGGGGCATAGTTGAAGATGTTCTAGTTAAAGTGGATAAGTTTATTTTTCCAGCTGATTTCATAGTTTTGGATTGTGAGGAAGATAGGGAAGTACCTATAATTCTTGGGCGGCCATTCTTAGCGACAGGGAGAACACTTATTGATGTACAGAAAGGTGAGCTAACCATTCGAGTCCAAGATCAATAGGTGATGTTTAATGTATTTTCAGCTATGAAATTTCCTAAGGAAGCTGAAGAATGTTTTCGGGTTGATTTGGTGGAAGATGCAATAAATGAGATATTCGTAGGAAGATGTATTTCAGATCCCCTTGAGACATCACTGGTTAGTCCCACTGCTTCGGACTACCCGGCTCCTCTAGAGTATGTACAGTGGTTGAATGTTTCCCCATGGGTTGTCAAGTTTAGATAACAGTTTGAGACTTTGGATCAATCAGGAAGCTCTACTCGTGCAAAGTCATCCTTGGAAGAACCACCTATATTGGAGCTTAAACCTCTTCCAAATCATCTACGGTATGCGTATTTGGGTGACTCTTTTACTTTACCTGTTATTGTTTCTGCTTCACTTGATGAATTTCAAGAGAGTAAACTGCTGCGAGTCCTTCGTGAGTACAAAACAGCTTTAGGATGGTCTATTGCAGATATTAAGGGCATTAGTCCCTCAATTTGTATGCACAAAATTCTGCTTGAAGATGATGGTAAGCCTGTGGTTGAGCAACAATGCCGCTTAAATCCTATCATGAAGGAGGTAGTCAAGAAAGAAATCATCAAATGGTTGGATGCCGGAATCGTATATCCTATCTCAGATAGTTCATGGGTTAGTCCAGTTCAATGTGTTCCGAAGAAAGGAGGCATGACGGTAGTGTCCAATGAGAACAATGAGTTAATCCCAACACGAACAGTGACTGGGTGGAGAGTATGTATGGATTATCGCAAACTCAATAAGGCAACTCGAAAAGATCACTTCCCTCTACCATTCATTGATCAGATGCTTGATAGATTGGCTGAGCATGTATTCTATTGTCTATTGGATGGTTATTCCGGCTATAATCAGATCGCAATAGCACCCGAGGACCAGGAGAAGACTACGTTTACCTGCCCTTATGGAACCTTTGCATTCCGGAGGATGCCTTTTGGATTATGCAACGCACCTGCAACTTTTCAACGATGCATGATGGCAATATTCTCCGACATGGTCGAGCAAAATCTTGAGGTATTTATGGATGATTTTTTGGTATTTGGAGATAGCGTTGACCTATGTTTAGAGAACTTAACCCTTGTGTTGAAAAGATGTGTGGAAACAAACTTGGTGTTAAACTGGGAAAAATGTCACTTCATGGTTCAAGAAGGTATTATTTTGGGACACAAAGTTTCTGCTAATGGCATAGAGGTGGATAGGGCAAAAATAGAGACTATTGAGAAACTACCACCACCAACATCAGTCAAGGGAATTCATAGTTTTTTGGGCCATGCAAGATTTTATAGGCGATTCATAAAGGACTTTTCCAAGATTACAAAGCCTCTGTGTAACCTTTTAGAGAAAGATGTGCCCTTTAAGTTTGATAAGGCTTGCCTAGAGGCCTTCGAGGTGTTGAAAAATAAGCTCATAACTTTCCCCATGATAGTTGCACCAAATTGGGATTTGCCGTTTGAGCTGATGTGTGATGCTAGCGACTTTGCAGTTGGTGCGGTTTTAGGTCAATGGAAAGAAAAGATGTTTCATGCTATCTATTATGCTAGCAAGACATTATCGGACGCACAGCTCAACTACACAACCACTGAGAAAGAATTATTAGCAGTTGTTTTTGCTTTCGACAAATTCCGATCTTATCTCATTGGCACAAAGGTGATAGTGTTCACAGATCATTCGGCCATTAAGTATTTAATTTCGAAAAAGGACGCCAAGCCACGCTTGATTCGATGGGTCCTTTCGCTTCAAGAATTTGATCTAGAGATTTGGGACAGAAAGGGGACAGAGAACCAAGTGACGGATCATCTCTCCAGACTTGAGAATACCGTACAACAAAAGGGTGGGGGAGTAATGATCAATGAATCCTTTCCGGATGAGCAACTCTTTTGTGTTGCAAGGGAAGCACCATGGTATGCAGATTATGTGAACTATATAGTGAGTCATGTGTTTCCTCCTGAATTGAGCAACCAACAAAGGAAGAAGTTCTTGCACGAGGTGAAGCATTACATCTGGGATGAGCCATTCCTATTCAAACAAGGTGCAGATCAAATGTTAAGAAGATGTGTACCCAGGTAAGAGATCGAAGGAATCTTGCAGCATTGTCACTCATTAGATTATGGAGGACATTATAGGGGAGAGAGAACAGCGGCAAAAGTCCTTCAATCAGGTTTTTATTGGCCAACTCTCTTTAAGGATGCCCATTTTTTTGCATTAAAGTGCGACAGATGTCAACGGACTGGGAATATTTCAAAGCGACATGAAATGCCCTTAAACAGTATTTTGGAGGTTAAGATCTTTGACGTCTGGGGTATAGACTTTATGGGCCCGTTTCCATCATCCTACAATAATCTCTACATATTGGTTGCGGTGGATTACGTCTCGAAGTGGGTTGAAGCAGCTGCTTTGCCCACTAATGATGCAAAGGTGGTGTTGAATTTCCTTCGGAAAAACATCTTCACAAGGTTTGGTACACCGAGAGCGATCATTAGCGATGAAGGTACACATTTCTGTAATAAATATTTTGCAGCCCTTCTCGCTAAATATGGAGTCACCCATAAGATTGCCACAGCTTATCACTCCCATACTAGTGGTCAAGCTGAAGTTTCGAATAGAGAAGTGAAGCGGATTCTGGAGAAAATTGTTAACCCAACCCGAAAGGACTGGCCGAAGAAGCTAGATGATGCCTTGTGGGCCTATCGAACAGCATACAAAATGCCAATTGGAATGTCTCCATATCGGCTCGTGTTTGAAAAAGCTTGTCATCAACCGGTGGAATTGGAGCATAGTGCATATTGGGCTATTTGGAAACTTAACTTTGACTTGCATATAGCGGGTGAGAAGCGCCTCTTGCAGTTGAATGAAATGGATGAGTTCCGTCTCCAAGCATACGAAAACGCCAAGCTTTACAAAGAGAAGATAAAAAAGTGGCATGATAAGAAGATCATTAAGCGAAAGTTTGAGCCGGGACAAGCTGTACTCCTCTTCAATTCGCGGTTAAAACTCTTCCCGGGTAAACTCAAATCAAGGTGGTCAGGACCATTTATTGTTACTAAAGTGTTCCCGCATGGAGCAGTTGAAGTCGAAGATTCCCACTCCAAGAGAAATTTTAAAGTGAACGGGCAAAGATTGAAGCACTATTGGGGTGGCGACATTGATCGCCAAAAGACTTCAATTACTCTCGCCAATCCGGAATAAAAACAGGGAGTAGTCAGGCTGATGACTATAAAATAAGCGCTATTTGGGAGGCAACCCAAAAATCGAGTTTTTAATTTTTATTTTTGTTTATGTCAATTTGAATTTTTTTTTTTAGATTATTAGTACAAGTTTTTAATTAGTGTGTTAATTGCTTGTAGGTAGCGAGGATCGACAAGAAATATCAAAGAAAATAATAGAGTGTAAAATTAATGGAGTTTGATAAGTAAAAAGAAGATGAAAACCAGAAAATCAGTGCCTAGGCGCCCAAAACCAGCGCCCCAGCGCTGAAATTATATCTCCAAAGCAGAAAATCAGCGCCTAGGCGCCCAGAACCAGCGCCCCAGCGCGCCAAGGCAGTCCAGAAAGCAGAGGGGCAACGCCTAGGCGCCAGGATCAGCGCCCCAGCGCTCCCAACTTCGCCCAGCTTGCGCCAAATGCAGTCCAGAAAGCAGAGGGGCAGCGCCTAGGCGCCAGGATCAGCGCCCCAGCGCGCCCAGTCCAGGCAGCCCGCCTGCTGATCAAAACTGCTTCCAACTTTAGATTTTCAGCATTCTGCACATCCAAAAACTGCTCCAAACTCAGATTTTCAGCTTCCAACTTCAGATTTTCAACATTCTAAACATCAAAAACAGCATCCAAACTCAGATTTTCAGCTTCCAAAACTACTTTCAGATCAGATTTTCAGCATCCAAATTCAGATTTTTAGCATCCAAACATCAAAAACAACTTCCCAAATAAACTCCTACCACTACCACAAAAATTTCAAACCTTTAAAAATACATACACACCAACTCTTTTTCATCCAAAATTTTACTCCATCATCTTGAATATCTCAAACTCCTTTCCACCAACATTATCACATCTCAAGTGGCATCAATGAACATCAACTAGCAACAAGGGTTATTCCATCCTCCATTGGTAAAGAACAAACTTTGCAATTTAAGGTACAATTCTCATTCATTCTCCATGGGTAATGTTGAAGTCTTTTAAATGCTTGCAAGAGATTGTTAGGTGTAGTCTTGGCTGGTGCTCATGATATTTGGGATGGCTTATCATTGACGAATTGAGCAGTGCACACAAGGTGTTTGTTAAATTACCCAAGAGGGAACAAAGATTTGCTAGCTACTTTGTGACCAAATTTTAGTTGTCGTGAGGGTATATCATTGCATATTCAACATGTCTTCAAAACGCCAAAGAGGGGAAAGCTCTAAATCTTCCAAGTCATACGACAAAAAGAGATTTGTTAGCGAAGCGGCATCGAAAAGATTTCATACGTGGTTGGTGAAGAAGGTATTGATTCCCGAACGTGGTCTTTGCCCAGATGAGACGCATGATGGGTCTGTACACGACATGATTATGGAGCGTGGTTGGTTCGATTTCACAGAACAACCGGAGGCCGCCGTAATCCCCATTGTCAAAGAATTTTATGCCAATGCCAAGGAGGCTGACAAACATGTGGTTCAAGTCCGGGAAAAAGCAGTGTCATTTGACAAGACAAGCATCAATGCTTATTACAACGTCGAAAACATACCCGATGATGATGAGTATACGAAATATAAAACTGAAAAACTTGACTTGGACGAGGTGATCAAGAGTCTATGTAAGCCGGGTGCTAAGTGGACATTAAAGGGGTCAGAGAAGGCATGGTACTACTTTCTATGTGCTAAGCTGATGCCTTCCACACACTTTACTGAATTACTCCGTGAAAGAGCGGTATTGCTCTATTGCATAGTTACAGGAAAAACCATTAATGTGGGTCAAGTTATCGCAGATTGAATCACAAAGGCTATTAAGAGCGGTTCCAATACCGGGCTTCCTCACCCATCCTTAATTACCAGGCAATGTAAGAACGCAAGAGTCAAATGGAGTGCTGATGAAGTAGTTCAACAACCGCAGGTGCCAGTTGATCATCAAATCATTAGTCGCTTTAAAGTGTGGAAGGGTGGTTTCTCTGAGCATAGGGGTGCCGGGTTTGTTATGGTGAATATGCCTCAAGAGTCTGGGGACCCATCGGAGCCTCCTCAGCCTGCTGCTGCTTCATCCCAGTCACCTATGGAGAGTCTAATTGATGAAATGCGCGGATTGCGCCGAGAAACACAGGAGTTACACAGAGAGACACAAGAGTTACATAGGGAATCTCGACGCGAGTCTAGACGCAATGACCAACTTGCACATCGTTTGGACTCATTCATGGAGTACTCAACGAACTTCAATTCCTCACTCGTCCAGATGTTTACCAACTATGGTTTCAACTCGGGCACATCTCTAGTACAGTTTCCTAGTCCACCTATGTTTCCTGAATACACTCCCGACTCAGCGGACGATGAGGACGCTGACGATGATGCGACCTAGCGAAGTCTCAGGGAAGTCCTCTGTCTTAATTTTTTCTACTCTATACATTGAGGACAGTGCTTAGTTTAAGTTTGGGGGTGTTTTCTTGTTTGCATTTGCATTATTAAGTTTGCATTTAGATAGCATATTTTTGCATGTTTTAGTACAATTTGGGCAATGGGTTGAGTGAATTTGAGTATGGCCAATGATGAGATGGATTAATTGTTAATTCAAGGGAAATTGATGAACATGTTGAGTTTGTAGTTTAACATACTAGTTGGTTTTACATTGGTTACGATTTTTTTTTCATGCATGAGCACATATTTATCTATTTGGTTAATTATCATTTAGAAAATTTGTTTGGCTAAGTGCTTGTGGGAGATATCAGTGAAACTCTAGAAAATTTATTTAAGCATCATTCAAAGCAAGTTTAGGCATTCATATAAGTTTGGGAGAAATATTGGTTATAATGGGATAGTATTAAAAAAAAAAAAACTTGAAAATTATTTTGATTTGATCCTTCATGAGTTAGAAAGAAAAAAGAAAATAGGAAAACAAGAAACAAGAAGGGGCATGTGGTGAGTAGAGATGGAGCGTAAAACACACTCACTCATAAACACATGTTGAGAACGAGATGGAGCGTAAAACGCACTAGTTCAAGAAAAGGCGAAATGGAGCGTAAAACGCACTCGCTCAATAGGAAGTGTATAAAATGCACTCACCGAATGAATGAAAAAGAGAGAAAAAATAGAGAGAGAAAAAAAAAATCTTTGTACCTTCTAGTTATATGTTTTGCCTTAATTAGCAGAGGTTGATGTGAAACGTAAGTTCATAGAGTTGATATTGAGTATCTCCTACAGAGCGCTTGACTACGTAAATGAATCTGGGTGATGGCTAGCTTAAACAGCTCGAATATGCACATGTATTTAAAGGGTCATGAGCGGAGGCAAAATTAAGGAGTATGTTAAATTGTTAGACTTTGCACCGTTTTGAAGTTTCCCGTGAGTTATTATTTGTAGTAACTTTTGGGGTCATTATTCAAATTCATATTGATCCATTGTTTGAGTAGTTGGTGGTTAGGATTAATTTTTATAGTTTTTGTTCTTAGTATTTTGCTTGAGGACAAGCAAAGATTTAAGTTTGGGGGTATTTGATGAGTGGGTTTTATACCTACGAATTGAGTATTTTCAGTTTGATGAAATCGCAAGTTTTCAATTATTTTATGTTCCTTTTTATTTATTTTGTGTGTTTTAATGTTATTTTGTAGGAATCATCATTTAGAAGGAAACAAGATGATTTGGAAGGAAACAATGTCAATTTGGAGCTTAAATGTTGGGTTTTTGAAGGCAAAACAACAAGGGAACTTTAGGCTTGAAATGGGACCCGTGCCCCTGCGCCAAAACCAGCGCCCCTGCGCTGGAAATGGCAGTAAATCAGCGCCCCTGCGCTGATTTTGGCGCAGCTGCGCTGGTAGCGGAAGTTGGACGCGAATTAGGACTCGTTTTTGACCCGAAATTGGACTCTAATGCCTCTTATGTGCTAGGGTTTGAGGAGAATATAAATATACTGATTTTGGGGGCTGAAAAGGGAGAGAAGAAGACCAAGGATTGATAGAAAATTGAAGGCAAGAATCAAAGGAACCAACACGAAAAAAATCGGACTTGAAGGCTAGAGAGGAGTTGAAGATTGCAACTAAGTTTTCATTCTTTTCCCTTACTTTTACTTCTTGATTTTCTAAGATGTTGTTTAATTTGAGAAGGATGTTTTTCAATTACATTATGAACTAAATTTTTATTAAGATTGCAACGGAACCTAATGTCTAGTTAAATTGATCTACTCTCGTTTCTAGTTTTTGTTGATCTTATCTGAGTTGTTTGTCATATTTTGTGTTTAATATATAATTGTTTGGCCAAAAATTAATTTGATAACTTAGATGAAATTGGAAGATGAATTCTAGGTTTAGATTTGAATATGATGACATGCGTCTAGTTAATTCTTCTTAGGATTGAATTGTTGGGTTTGTGTATAGGATAGGAATATACCTATATGCCGTGTGTAACTTTTATGAGAGTTTGAACTTAATGAATCTATTCCAACTTATTTTGCATAGGAATATAGCAATTTAATTGGGAGAGATATGCTTATCTAACTATCGGAAGAGGTTTGATAAATAATTTTGAAGTCTCAGTTAACAACTTATTTTGATCAATTTACTGGAAAGAGAGTGGAAAGATTTATATGAAGCATTAGGGGAAGTTGTAATCTTAACTTCTTCTATCCGTTAAATTCAATCTTTGATTATTAAGTTTAGATTTAGTTTTAAATTAGTAATTCCATAGTTCAATTCCAATTATTTAAATAAAATCGAATTGATATAAAGTTAATACTTGAAAGTTATTACCAATAATTCTCTGTGGGAACGATACTCTACTTATCACTTTATTACTTGTTGATCGTGTATACTTGCACGTAAATTGTCAATACCAAATTCGGACAACATGTATCTCGCACCTAAAATGTTTTCCCGTATAGGGTGAGCTACGCTCAATAGAGTATCCCCGACAAGGGCTACTCCTCAACCTAGATGCACATGCAATGTCACATGCACAATTTACAAACAACATACCTTCCAAACAAAATGTGCAATTCAATGTTTGAAACTACCATGTCATATTATGAAATGAGATGCGACTCACTCATACAACTTTAACCCGAGTCCTCACCGACTCCCACAACACAATGCAATGCACTTGTATAAAACGTTTATCCTTGATGAGATACATCCAATGATCGTTTGAAACAAAAGTCATATGTTTTATGAAACCAAATCATTGTAGGATGTTTTCATCAAAAGAGTATTGTCATAAATCAAAACCCTTGTGTCTTTCTTGGGCAACGGATTTTTAAAATCGCACCACCGGCTCCGTACGCCGTTACACTTTTTTGGACTTGCACCGACAGAAGTGTATAAACCAATAGCCGGGTTTTGCACCCGATGGAGTGTCTAGCCCTTCTTGCTATACACGACACAAGTTTTCCCACGCAACTATGCCACTCAGCCGGATCTTTGATCCAACTTTCTCGAGTCCACATATCAACCACCAAATGAGGTGATCAACCATGCATACACACACCCCCACTCATGACTTATGCCCCGGAATGTGATGCAATATCATGCTCCATATGCAATAGATGCCAAATGAACAACATTAACCACATGTCATCATAGTCCATGGAAATTAAAATCATATGCATATAATTTCCACAATTCGTTATCAAGCTAACATATCATAAAGCATATGTTCACATGTCACTAACAAAGCCCAACATGTGATTCCAATTATATCAAAATAACAATTTCAATCAATCAAGACATTTTATCAAACACCTTCAAGGCACCAATTATGTTAAACACATATCATGCCAAAATTTCACCAAGTTACAAGAAATTGCACAAGTAACTTTCCCACACCAAACTCAAGCTATTTCAATACCCATTTCCATAACCATAGGCATGTAATAATTTGTTCTATACACCTAAGTCTCTTCCTATGGACATCATAGGTAGAAGTAAAACCAAAGTAGGAAGAACTCTACCTCTTGACGCGTAAAACGAAAGGTAGAACCGTCAAGAACACCAACCACGACCCCAACACTTGATATCCCCAAAATCTTCCTTGTGGATATTCGGTGAAATCCTTCTTTCTTGGTGTGGTTGCGTAGCCCTCGTCGAGAGGATCGACTTTAACTCTTGGCTCGATGAATTCCGACCAGCGGAACTCCGGGAATCGAAGGAAGAAGCCTTGAAAAATTAGTTTTTCTCTCTTCTTCCTCTTTTCTCTCTTCAACGTGAGGATCAGCTGAAGCAATTGGGGACAAATCAGATATTTCCCCCTATTTATAGCCTTTAAATGCACGGTCCACATCGCGCCACACGTTCCCTATTTCCGGGTCAATTTTCGCCCCGAAATGATTAATTTCATCCCGGTTTAAGTTTAAATTAATTTTATTTAAACTTTAATTCAATTATAAGGAAATTTTATAATTTCTGTTTTTGGGGACCTTTGTGAAGTCATTTGACACAGTCGTCTCGTAAAACGTGTAAAATTCGACTATCTCAGAATTCGACAAAATTTATCTAGGTAACTAGATTCCGCGAGACGAATCCAACGGCGAAGTCCGTTTCGTCATCCGAGCTGTAGAGAAATATGTATTTTAAATGATCATTATATTGACAAATTACCATTTTACCCTTTTTCCGAAAAAAGTTTAAATTTACCCGGGTTTTACATTCTTCCCCCCTTAAAAGAATTTCGTCCCCGAAATTCACACACTCATGCATATGCAACAGTCATATAGTACTAAATGACTATAGAATGTACCTCCATCATCAAATAGAAAATGATAATTGGTACGGATAGTGTCCTCGCGTTCCCATGTCGCCTCCTCCACTCCTCGGTGTTGCCACAACACCTTCACTAGCCTCACGGTCTTACCTTGCAAAACTTGATCCCGGCTATTCATGATACGCACCGGTCCCTCCTCGAAGGTCCCATCCACATCAACAATCAACTCACCCCAATCCACCACATATGTAGGATCTAGAGTATACTTCCGAAACATAGAGACATGGAATAGCACATGAACACCCGATAGGTTTGGCGGTAACACCAACCGATAAGCAACTATACCCACCCTCTCAAGTACCTCGAAAGGCCCGATGTACCTCGGTAACAGCTTTCCCCGCTTACCGAACCTGACCACTCCTCTTTTAAGCATCACCTTTAAGAAGACATGATCTCCCACCCAAAACTCTAGAGGTTGTCGCCGTGTGTCGACGTAGCTCTTTTGTCGGCTCTGAGCCGTGAGAAGACGTTTTTTGTAACAAGTCCACCTTCTCTGAGGTGTCTCTAACCAACTCCGGACCCGTAGAGGGTTTCTCTCCCACCTCCGTCCAACAAACCGGAGAATGACAAGGTCTCCCATATATTACCTCATAGGGTGCCATCTGTATACTCGTATGATAACTGTTGTTGTAGGTGAACTCCACCAAGGGAAAGTGATCTTCCCAGCTACCTTTGAGATCTAGGAATCATGCCCGTAGCATGTCCTCTAAGGTCTGGATGGTCCTCTCTGACTGACCGTCTGTCTGGGGATGAAAAGCAGTGCTCATCATCAACTGTGTCCCCATGGCTCGCTGAAAACTCTCCCAAAAATGAGCCGTAAACCTAGGATCCCGATCCGATACTATAGACACGGGCACTCCATGCAACTAGACAATCTCCCGTATATATAACCTACAGAATTCCTCTAGTGTGAAGGTCATCCGCACTGCCAAAAAGTGTGCCGACTTCGCAAACCGATCCACTATCACCCACACTACGTCATGTCCCCGCGATGTTCGTGGCAAGTGGGTCACAAAATCCATCGTGACGTGCTCCCACTTCCATTCAACCATCTCTAATGGTTGGAGCAAATCTGCTGGCATTTGGTGTTCAGCCTTCACTTGCTGACACGTGAGATATCGGCTAACAAAATCCCCAACGTGTTTCTTCATCCCGCTCCAATAATACTGGCGACGAATATCATGGTACATCTTCATGCCACCTGGATGCACCGTAAAACGGGAGCAATGGAACTCCCTGAGGATCTCTTCTCTCAGATCTGCAGACTGGGGAACCACAACCCTTCCCCTAAACCGAAAACTACCATCCGTATGAACGGTCCAGCCCTCGTCACCTGTACCTGACTATACTCGGTCCCTAATGGACACAATCTCTGTGTCTTGCTCCTAGGACTCAATCACTCTGCCCAGTAGGAAAGGCGTAGCCACTAAACTCCCCAAAACACCCTGAGTCTGACCCATATAGCATAGCCCGAACTGCCCCACAGTTTCAAGCATCCGTCACTCCCGGGAAGCTACACTAGCCAAGAATCCCCGTGACTTCCGGCTGAGTGCATCGACTACCACATTTGCCTTACCAGGATGGTAATGTAAAGTGAAATCATAGTCTTCCAAGTACTTCACCCACCTGCGTTAGCTCATGTTGAGGTCCCGCTGTGTAAAGATGTATTTCAGACTTTTGTGGTCCGAAAACACCTCGAACTGCTCACCATATAGATAATGGCGCCAAGCCTTCAAGGCAAAGACAATGGCCGCCAATTCCATGTCATGTGCAGGATAATTTTGCTCGTGATTCTTTAACTGTCGAGAACCATAAGCTACCACTCTTTCAAACTGCATTAAAACACATCCTAGTCCGTCCTTGGAGGCATCACAATACACCGTGTATCTCAGTCCCCTCTTTGAAACAACTAAAATAGTAGCTGAAGTAAGCCTCCTCTTCAAATCCTGGAATGACTTCTCACAAGAATCATTCCACTCAAATTTGACCTCCTTCCGGGTCAACTTGGTCATAGGTGTGGCTAGTCGGGAGAAGTCTTCGATGAACCTCCGGTAGTACCCTGCCAATCCCAAGAAACTGCGTATCTCGAAGACTGACTTCGGCCTCTCCCAATTCGTAACTGCCTCTACCTTCTCTAGGTCCACGAATACACCCAAAGCCGACACCACGTGTCCCAAAAACTTTACCTCAGTAAGCCAAAATTCACATTTACTAAATTTGGCGTACAACTGATGGTCTCTCAAGGTCTGGAGAACGATCCTCAAGTGACCCTCATGCTCCTCCTCAGACTTGGAGTATATCAAGATGTCGTCAACAAAGACTACGACGAATTGATCTAAGTAGGGTTGGAACACCCTATGCATGAGATCCATGAATGCCACCGAGGCATTCGTCAATCCAAAAGGCATGACGGTAAACTCGAAATGCCCATACCACGTCCTAAACGCCGTTTTAGGGATATCCGCTTCCCTAACCCTCAGCTGATAGTAACCCGTGCGGAGATCTATCTTGGAGTAGACCCGCATTCCTCTTAGCTGATCAAACAAATCATCAATCTTTTCAAAGGGTACCTATTCTTAATAGTAACCCTATTCAACTACCGGTAGTCTATACATAGCCGAAGAGTCTTATCCTTCTTCTTGGCAAACAACACCGGAGCGCCCCAAGGTGAAGTGCTCAGTCTAATAAAACCTTGTCTAACAATTCTTGTAGTTGGATCTTGAGTTCTTGCAACTCAACAGGTGTCATCCTATGTGGAGTCATAGAAATGGGCGATGTACCGGGGTGTAACTCAATGGTGAAGTCTACATCCCTATGTGGAGGTAATCCCAGTAGTTCATCGCATAGTTAGCTCACCTTTTTGTACATCGATAAGTGTTCTTCCCGTGGCTAAAAATGGTCGCCCAAGAATAATAGGTATTTCTCTATCTTCCTCACAATCTAAGACTATGAAATCAGCTGGAAAAATGAACTTATCCACTTTAACTAGAATGTCCTCAACTATGCCCCTTGGGTAAGTGAGTGATCTATCAGCAAGCTGCAATGTGACATTAGTAGGCTTTGCTTCTTTTCAAACCCAATTTCTTGTAGATTGAGAGCGGCATCAAATTAATACTAGCTCCCAAGTCACACAATGCTTTTCCAAAAAACTGACTACCTATTGTGCAAGGAATTGTAAAGCTACCTGGATCTTTGAGCTTTGGGGGTAGCTTCTTTAGAAGGATAGCACTGCACTCCTCAGTAAGTGTCACTGTCTCAAAATCACCTAGTTTTCTCTTCCTTGACAGAATTTTCTTCAAAAATTTCACATAGTTAGGCATGTTCTCCACTGCTTCTGCGAAATGGATATTTATTTGGAGTTTCTTAAACACTTCCATGAATTTAGAGAACTGCTTATCCCACTTCTGTTTCTGCAAACTTTGTGGAAACGACGCGGGAGGCACAATAGGACTCTGCTTGCCTCCATTAGAATATGCAACTTGATCTTCTTCCTTCTTTTCGTGTTCCATATTCTTGCTATCTTCATCCTTACTATAATCTCCAAGTGAAAGTTTTGGAGTTCCACCAACAACTTCAGGTAACTCTTTTCCACTTCGTAATGAAATAGCATTGCAATGCTCCTTACCTTCCCTCTTAGGATTGATCTCCGTATTGCTAGGTAGAGTGCCTTGAGGTCAGTTGTTGATGGCATTAGCGAGCTGACCCATTTGGTTTTTCAGGTTTCGAATTGATACATCCTGACTGTTCATCCTGGTCTCACTCTGTGCTATAAACTTGGAAAGCAAATCCTCCAAATTTGACTTCTTTTCCTGCTGTGGTGGAGCTTGATTTTGAAAGCCTGGTGGGTATGATTGTCTTGGAGCAGAGGATTGGGCTTGATTATTGTTCCAAGAAAAACTGGGATGATTCCTCCAACCAGGGTTATAATTGTTGGAATTGTTACTATATTGCTGCCTGTTGTGGTTACCAATGTATTGTACTGACTCTGGATTAATTGCACATTGATCACTTGGATGGTTCCCTGCACATAATTCACATACAACTGCCACACTCTGAATAGGTTGAACTCCAAGAGCATCAATCTTCTTTGACAACGTAGCAACCTGTGCAGCCAATGCAGTAATTGCATCAACTTCATAAATCCCTGCTACATTTGGCTGATTGATCCTTGTAGAAGGCCACTGATAATTGTTGGTAGCCATCGTCTCCAATAACTCGTATGCTTCATCAAAATTTTTCCCCATTAATGCCCCACCTGCAGCTGCATCGATACTGGTTCGGGTAGCACTAAACAACCCGTTGTAGAACGTTTGAACTTGCAACCAATTAGGAATACCATGGTGATGGCATTTTCGGAGTAAATCTTTGAATCGCTCCCAAGCTTCATAGAGAGTCTCAGAATCATGCTGTGTGAATGAAGTGATATCATTCCTCATTCTTGCAGTTTTAGCTGGTGGAAAGAATTGAGCTAAGAATTTTTGAGCTAAATCTGACCACGTAGTAATAGAACCCGACGGCAATGAATGCAACCAACTCTTCGCCTTATCACGAAGTGAGAAAGGGAAAAGTCGGAGTCTAATCGCATCTTCAGAAACCCCATTATATCTGAATGTGTCGCATATCTCCAGAAAACTCACCAAATAATCGTTTGGGTCATCGTTAGGCAAACCCCCAAACTGCACTGAATTCTGAATCATTTGAATGGTACCCGGCTTGATCTCAAAATTGTTTGCTTGAATTGCGGGCCTTCGAATGCTTGATTGTATTTCAGTCACAAGCGGCATAGCATAATCCCTTAACGATTTCTGTTCTTCTTCAGCCATAGCTTCTTGGTTGTTTTCTTCTTGACACTGTTTTCGCAAGTTTCGGAGCCTTCTTTCGATTTGATTAGTTTAGTGTTAACTAGTTGAATCTGAATGTTAATTTTGTGTTAATTCGATAAATTAATTTTTAATTGAATGAAATTACATGTTAATTTGGTGTTGATTTGATAAATTACATGTTAATTTGATGAAATTGAATGTCAATTTGTTAAATCTGAATGTTAATTTGAATGTTAATTTGATGAACTGAGTGTTAATTGAATGAAATTGAAAGTTTATTTGATTAGTTTAATGTTAACTAGTTGAATCTGAATGTTAATTTTGTTTTAATTTGATAAATTAATTTTTAATTGAATGAAGTTACATGTTAATTTTGTGTTGATTTGATAAATTACATGTTAATTTGATGAAATTGAATGCCAATTGGTTAAATCTGAATGTTAATTTGATGAATTGGGTGTTAATTGAATGAAATTGAAAGTGTATAATTTAAATGTTTACTATCTGCGACATTTTTTGAATTTTGTCGCAAATTTCTTTTTTTGGCAATTTCATTTGCGACGTTTTTGGAAAGCGTCGCGAAAAGGTGGTTCCCTCCCAATTTATTTTTGGCCCGAAAGATGGCGGGAGCTGAATAAAATTATTAATTGCGACATTTTATATTCATCGCAGTATGTTACGCCGAATAAACTGATTTTCTGTCCTTTTTCACTTTCCACCTACCACAAAATCCCAACCGTACATGCCATCCCTCAAAACCAATCCCAGCCATTTATTTCAATAACCCAACATCCACCGCAGGATCTCATTAATCCAATGACCTGAAACAAGCTTCTAGATCATTTTTTCTCTCCAAACCCTTATATCACTTCTCCTTTTGGGCCGCCTCTCCCAGACTGCTTGTGCCACACTCGTGCTACCACTCTGAATCTCCATTTCTCTCTCTCTTTTCATTCTCTCAAAGATTCGGATTCACAGATCTCTCTCACCATTCAATGCAACTCCGATCTCTACTATGAGAGATACATTTATATACGTTTTTGTGTGATTTGATCTGAATCTGAAATGATTGTGTTTGAAATTGGTGCAGAACCACTGCCATGGGGAAGTGCTACCCAACTGTGAGCGAGGAGTACAAGATCGCCGTCGAGAAATGCAAGAAGAAACTGAGAGGCTTGATAGCCGAGAAGAAATGTGCTCCTCTCATGCTCCGTCTCGCGTATATTCTCTCTCTATCTTGATCGATCTCCTCTTATTTACGTAGATTTAGTTAGATTTTAATTAACTTATGGAGGTTGATACTTTGACAATTGTGATGATCTTGTAGGTGGCACTCTGCTGGTACTTTTGATGTGAAGTCTAATACCGGAGGTCCGTTCGGAACAATGAGGCACAAGGCTGAGCTGGCTCATGGAGCCAACAATGGTCTAGAAGATTTGGAATACACTCCAAAACCAGAATTTGAAGGGTTCTTCAAGATTACAAATGTTAAAAATGAGGTAACTCTATTTATTTTACTTTGGTAGCTTCTGACATTTTATGGAGTTGGATTCATATTTAATAATTTATCTCTGATTTGTTTTGTTACAGGAAGAGCTTCTTAGACAGTGGTTCGCCCATATGCAAGACGTGAAGCCTGGTATATATGTCACATATAATGGTGACTTTTTTGATTGGCCTTTTCTGGAAAGCAGAGCAGCCTATAATGGATTTAGAATGAGTGATGTATGTATCTCAGATCACTTAGTTGCAGTTAGTTTTAAATGAATTGGCCCTTTGGCTTGTTTGTATTGTTGGCATTAATTTAGTGATGGTTTTCTCCTGACTTTTCTTCGCCAGAAGTCTAAACTATATCCTCCCTTAAAATTTTGAGATTGATCATATACTTGAAACCTTGTATTTCTTCGCTTTGTGAATTCTAAAATTCACGTCCCTTTCTTGCCTGCTAGTCCATTACGTGGTGTTAATGCTGCCAACATGCCAATTTGGGGTGCTGAAATTAGATGAAATGAAATCTTTGCATGCCTTTGTTCAAAAAGTGCAAAAAATATTGAAATTACATATTATCTGATATATAGGATTTAATTGTTATCCATCAGTTAAAACTTCTGCGTCTAACAGACTGTGTTTTGTCGGATTGGAAAACATCTTTGCTATTTGACTGGTGTTGGTTGTGTCACTGCATTTATATCCACAAAAATCAAATGTTACTTTTCTAAATGACGCTAAGTTATAAATTACAGTTGCATTCAGTTTTAAACCAGCAGCAACTTCTTGTGATGCTATAGGGTTGAGATTCATGTTTGCAATCCTAGAGCTAGAAGTGGCTGTACACAGCCTAGTTCTCATATATGCATGACTTGTAAGATATCTTCCTTTAGTTCTCAACCAGAGTTCTTGACCGAGGCACATTTTCATGGTAAATGAAATCCTGAACGAAAAAATGTGCTACACTGTATGCATGAATATTATATGATTTTCTCCTGATTAAATATGAGACGAAAAATTTGATACGAAAACATGAAAAGAAATATAATAAAAAAATTGTTTTTTATAAGAAAATGAATTTGAGTGGGATACAAATGGTGGTGACAAATTCATGTTAAAGAGTGTGACATTATATCTATGTTAATGTATCATAGATGTAGTAAAATCCATTATTTTGTAGCCACGCGAAATTGGATAACAAAAATTGTGTAGAGAGTGAAGCTGCTTGCCCCACTACATTTGTTGAAATCTCCTCTCATTGCTCGCAATGTTATGTGCTTCTCTTAGTTGGTTTATTTATAAATCATCTATTTTTAGGAATTTTTTGTTATTCCTTTAAGGTACTTGATTTAACATTTGTTTTTGGCATGTGAAAGAAGTTTATGCGTGTAATTGGGTTTAGACTTTAGACAATTTTTTGGGTGCTACAAAGAGTTTTGAAATTTTCTTTACTTCTTTAACATACATTTTTTTTCTTTTTCTTGCTTACTGTATTGTTTTTGTTTGATTGATAAATTAATTCAATGTTCAACTTCTATTTGATGGCACCAATATGGTTTTGGGTACTTATTGTTGGTTTACTTGAGTGCTATGTAGTAATAACCTTTCTATTGTTTTATTATTTATTTTGACCTGTGTTTTATTGATTTCCAACTAAGCAAATCAAAGACGAAGCACATTGTATGTATGTTTTGAAGATGATTACACTAGATTGGTTGTTAAAACATATTCAGATTTGTGGGATTTCGTTTAGTGATTTAGTATGTGATTTTTGTTTGGTACGCCACTTTTTTTGCTTTAAACTTGAATTAGTATGTAGTTTTAAAATAAGTAGTGTTTTAGTTTAATTGCACAATGATTTTGTTTTTCAATCTTTGTTTTTATGCTAACTATGTAGTTTTTTAATTTCAGTTTGATCTTACTAGAAATGTTTATAATGAACCCCGCGATCGATTGACGTGGATTGGGTGCTCGGAAGTGGTGGTTACAGGTTGGGGCAGCGGTGGAGGTGTGTTTTCTACAAGTGTGGTGCCTATATGTATCTATCGACAACAACTATGAAAGTGACCCCTCTTGGATGTCAAGTGTATTCTATGTTTGCTATGTTTTATTTTGGAGATATGTTTGGTGGCTTCATAGATTCCATTTAAGTATAAAATTGGGTTATTTGGAGTGGTGATTTTGTGGAAAATAGAGTTGAATTGTGATGATTATTATATATAATTTTGATGGTTATATGTTTTGTTTGAATTATGATAATTTTTATGTATGATTATGAACTGTGAATTTTGGTTCTTTGATTGGTTTTGGATTATGTAGTGAGTTGTGAATTTTTTTCTTTGATTTGTTTGGTTCATCGAATAAATTTTTCTTGAGATTGATTATGCGATGGTTTGAGTTGGACAATGATATATATAATGAGATATATAAGCTCTGTAGACAGGTTAAGATTTTTTTAAGCTCCTACCTTTATAAGAAATTCTGTTGAAATTTTTTTAATTAAAACAAATGAAAGAAAATTTATTTCAAATTGTCGAGTTTTTTTAGGTGGCAAAGTGCCTTTAGGTACGGGTTATTACTAGTTTTTTATAAAGGGTCATTTTAAAAAAAAATGAATTTTTTCGCAACGAAATTAAAATCGTCGCAAATTTATTTATTCAATTATTTTTTTGCATTTTTTATTTAAAAAAATTATTTGCGACGCTTTTTTTACGTCACTAAATTCATTAAATTATTATTGTTTTACATTTGTTATTTATGTACAAATCTATTTGCGACGTTTTTTTTTCGTCGCTAAAACTTAATTTAATTATTATTTTTTTACATTTTTATTTTTGTAAAAAATTAATTAAATTATTATGTTTTATTTTTATTTTTTTAAATTATTCGCGACGATTTTTTTTACGTCGCAAAAAATTAATTAAATTATTATTTTTTATTTTTATTTTTTTAAATTATTCGTGACGATTTTTTTACGTTGCAAAAAATTAATTTAATTATTATTTTTTATTTTGTTACGTTAGTGGAATAGATTTTAGCTACGTTTTTTTTACTTTTAGCGACGAAAAAAAAACGTCGCTAAATTTTTTTTTTGCGATGAAAATAAATTTGCGTCACAAAATAATTTATGCGACGAGGCTATTGCAACGAACACGCGACGAAAAAAAAACGTCGCAAAAAATAATTTACGACGATTTTTTTGAATTTAGCAACGAAAAAAATCGTCGCAAAAAATGATTTTTGTTGTAGTGCGCTTAACCCGAATTGACCCGTCAACACGAAGTTTTTAACTTGAAGGAGATTGATCTGACCTTTTCGTTGCATGTATGAGTTTTCATGTTCTGATGACTTGTTTTTTCCATTACTTCTGATGTTTAATTTGGTTGCACGATATACGATTATCATATTTAATTAGTATTATAGAAATAAAATATTAATTATTTGTAACTGTTGATCAAGCACTGACATAATTATTGTATAAAAAATATATTATTACTCATTATTATTATTGTTATTATTATTATTATTATTAAGTTAATTTTTAGTTTGTAGAAAAAGTATAAGGAGAGATTCAATTAAGTGAAAATAAAATCTTAGTGTTAAATTTTTTATTCAAAGTTTATGTGGGTCAGCACGAACACGACACGAAAATAAACAGGTCAATTCGACATGATACAATTAGTTAAATGGGTTGGGTTAGGGTTGACTAATGTTCGACACGAACAAAATTTGACCCGACACAGCACGACGCGATTGCCACCCCTACGTGGTGGTTGCAGATGGTGTGGTGTACCCTTACCCCCAACTTAAGTCATACATTGTCCTCAATGCAAAACAAAGTAATGCAATGAGAAATTAAAAATAATAAGGGAAGGAAAACACCTTGCAATAAGCTCCAACAATAAAAACCACTGGCTACAAAATAACAAAATAAACTACACAAAAAAGAACTAAGCATAACAAACTACTAAATCACCTAAAAAAATAAAACACAAAAGAAAAGTAAAGCACTCAAAAATAAAAATAAAAATCAAAGAAGATAAATAAAAAATAAATCTAACTACTATGTAAAAGAAAAAAAAAAAAGCTCACACTCAATTCTGATTAAAGTCTGATTTGAATATGTGCTATTTTATTTTTAATGGCTTAAAAACATGGTGTCGAAGCAGCTCCTTTAATCGAATTATCAACTTATACACCCAACATATCCTTAGAACACTCAAGGAAATGGATATATATAATTTTTTATGCAAATCCAACAATGAGATAGAAAATATATCTTTATCAATTACGGCACTCAACTCAACTTTGATACCCTCATCAAGCTAGGATGTGTGAATCTCATTACTACTCTTTGATAATGAAATGTTATTGTGCTCACTAGCCTCTTGTAAAATAATAATGTCACTTAATTTTTCATTATCAACAGTATTAATTAATTCATCCTCAGTTTGTAGTTCAGAAAAAGAATCACTCTAACCACATTGACCAAGCTCAATTTTTTGTTCTTGGGTCAAATTATTAACTGCTATGGTTATTGTATTGAGCATGTCTCTTATCTCTTCAATAGCTTGGAATGTTTGGGCATTGATAGCAAGTTGGTTTTGTATATGTTCATTCAACATTTTCTCAAATCTCTCTTTTTCTAGGTCATAATATGAGGGATATTGAAGAGGCTCGTAAGGTGGTGTGGAATCTACCGGTGTCTGGTAATATTCGTTCCCCCAACTAAAATCGGGATAAAAAGTTTCAAAATAATAGATGGCGTAAGGTTGTTGAGAATTAGGCAATATAATTGACCCATCCCACGAAAACCTTTGAAACAGTGGAATTGAAGGGCACTCATTAGTGATATGTCCATACTCAACACATATCTCACACGTATACCCCATATATGAAGCATATGACACCATTAAATAAAAAAAAAATAAAAAGCAAAAAAATTTCATGGGCTTGCAATGAAAATCATAAGACTTACCTGCCGTTAATCCGAATCACCTTCTAAATTTGTACCCTTGTTTTCTTCAACAACGGTGCCAAAAATGCTTGACCTCAAAAGTGGGTAGATAATAAGCTAGTTCCCAAGCGTAGGAATGCATCGTTCATCAACTCGGTCGATTACTGAGGTCGTCTCCTCAAGAAAAACGATGGACAAATTCAAATTGTGATAAAAATAAAAATAAAAATAAAAAGATCTTTTAAGGTTGGGAATTTTAGTATTTAACTAAACTAAAGATAAAATTTCATAAAAAAAAGAACCAGATAATCTTCAAATTTCATCCCACCCATGAACATAAATTTACACTCTAAATCTATAGCTCATCTGCTTTCATAGTCAAACTACTACAGACGGATGATTTTCAACTAAAAACTTGAAAAGAACTAATGTAGCAATTGAAAGATGGTTTATGATGAAAGAATCGGTACTCTAAAGGTTGCAGGAAACACCACAATTATTTGTACCAAGCCTAATTGCATACAAATAATAGGGATGCATGCAAACCAATTAGATTTTCAAAAGTATAACATGTTCAATCAATCACATAAATGTTAAAAACCTAGTTTAAAGTATAAACTCTAGTTCATAGGTTGGGAACCCCTCCTACAATTATCTAGAAAGTAAATTACTCAAACATGATTGAATTGAAATTGAAAGCAATTAAAACGACATTAAATAAAAGAAAGTAAATAAAACTTGTATTGAAATAGGACAAGAACAAAAGTGCCACTTGTGCACCAAGCAAGATATAGGACAAGGAAGGGGCAAATTGCAACAAATGTGTTAGGTGTATGTGCGCCTGACATGAGAATCATTTATGTTTTGCCTGGTTGGGAGGGATCAGCAGCGGATTCACAAGTACTTCGCGATGCAGTTACAAGGGGTACTGGGTTGCGTGTTCAACGGGGTAAGCTATAGTGGATATTTTTAGCATTGGTCTTATTTTTTATTTTTTATTTTTGGAATTGTTTACTAATGGGTGTATAAACAATTACGACAGGCACATATTATTTATGTGATGTCGGGTACACCAATGGTGAGGGTTTCTTTGCTCCTTTTAGGGGTCAACGATACCATCTTGACGAATTTGGAAGTGGAAGGGAAGCTCCTCGTAATGCTGAGGAATATTTTAACCTAAAACATTCATCTGCCCGGAATGTTATTGAGAGGTGTTTTGCTCTCCTCAAGATACGATGGGCAATCCTTCGAATTGCTTGTTTCTACCTAGTCCCCACACCTAACAGAATTATTGTTGCTTGTTGTCTGTTACATAATTTTATTAGGAATGAGATGCCAGTTGACCCATTGGAAGATCACATACCTGAGTATGTTCTTAATGATAACGATGACAATACAAACACCAATGTAGTTGACAGTGTTGAGACCTTTACTACATGGACTCTTGGAGGACTCAGTTGGCGAATGAAATGTACGCGGCATGGCAGATGGGTAGATGAATTTTGGGAGGGGGGGAAGTGGTTATTTTTTTGACATTGAATTAGTAAACTCAATGACAGTGTTATTGCGGTTTTGTCTGGTTTGATTAATGGATGTATAACAATTAATTTGGTGGTGTTATTATGCAATATATTCTACATTTTCCGTATTGTAATTGATTTTACATTGCTGAGCTTGAGACTAATAAATACATGTGTATATATATATATATATGGTTAGTGTTGGCAGCTCCCATGTTATGAGTGGTATTCAAGTTGAAAAAAGTACCCGACGAATATGGACAAGTGCGGAAGAGACACAACTAATAGACGCACTGATTGATCTATGTGCAATAGGGTTGAAGTGTCCTAATGGTACATTCAAGCCAAGTTATTTGCAAATGCTTGAACAATGAATTGGCAGCAGTACGCTTCGTGCACAACCCCACATTGAATCAAAGATAAAAATGTGGAAGAGGCAGTACAATTGTATACTATCTATGATGAATACGAGTGGTAATGACACTGATAACAAAATCGAGGTTGATTCTGATGATGTTTGGGAGGAGTATTCAAAGGTAATTTGGTCTGATATACCACTGTTTAATTAATAAAGGTATTTTGTTATTTATATTACTCCACTTATTCGAGGCATGTTATTTCGTGGTATAATTGTTGTAGAAAGATAAGCAGGCTAAGGGGATGCGTGAAAAATGTTGGCCATACTACAAAGATTGGGGAATTATTTTTGGCAAGGATCGCGCAACAGAAGAATTTGCTAAGGATGTTGATGAAATGATTGGAGGAATGACAATGAGGATGCAGACCCTGAATTTGACCCAACCGGCATTAACTATGAAAATGAGACAAATGCCGCAAGTCATAGTACGACTCAAGGCATGAATGTCTCCACTGACACCCCCACCACCAAAAAGACGAAGAAGAGAAAGGCGTCGACAGCTGCCGAGGTCATTGCAGGTAGCTTGGGTGATATGACAAGGGTGTTAGGTGATTATGTTACGACTTGTGGTCGTAAGCTTAATAGTATTGCACATAGGGTAGGCCATGTCCAAGATGTTTCTGAATCGAGGAGAAAAATCTTTGATGAGCTTGAGAAAATTGGGTGGCTTGATGAGGATCTACTGTTTGAGGCGGGTTATAGAATTGCATCTGATCCGGTTAAGGTTGACTTGTTCTTTAGTTTTTCTGACGCTTCAAAGTCATCTTGGGTAAGGAAGTTGTTGTATGGATCGAGCTACCAACATGTGTAGGGTTAAGTATGGTACTTCTTTTTGTTTTTTTACGTGATATAGGTGAACTTAGTGCTTGATGTTTTTCCTTGTTATCCTTAACCCCTAAATATCATCCCTCAAAATGTGTTGTATATGGATGGAGGGGAGTGCCACTCTCCCTTTGAGTAGTGTCAAAAGAAATGGCAAGGAGATGGGAAAATGGGATAGTGGAAATGTGTTATGTGTATGAACAAAAATACTCTCCAAGCACAAGGAGACTTTTGAGGGTCGTGTTTTACTTGGAGGTACTCCAAGGTCGTTTCCACGAGGAAGGATGTAAACCAAGGGGAAGGTGATTTTGGGTGAAAGAAAATGTAAAATCTTTTGTTGTTGAAAGTTGTTTGGTGAAGTGTGTTTTGGTGAAAATGAAATGAGAAACAAACGTTGGCTAACCCAAGAGGTCACTCCAATAGGAATACCATGTCAACTCGAATCCCTCCTCCAATAGAGCATAAATGAACGATTGATTCGTGGGAAGTTAGGGATAAAATGGGTGAGTATCTAAGCATAAACCGTGACTAGGCCTACGGAATATCAAAGACTCACCAACTTATCCACCCTCAATCCAGTCAAACCGAACCATTGAACTCTGAAAAAAGGGAGGAGAATGAGTTGAAATGGCATACCCAAGTGGAGGTTCCCCTTGGTTTTGCCAACTAAAGGATTTTAGCTACTCATGGTTAGGATGAAATTAACAAAGTAATGAGAATGCATTGCAAAGGAATGAAGTTCTTGAGTAACTAAATGCACACAAACATAAGCTATAAGTGAAAGCAATGAATACCTATTTTAAAAGTAAGAAAAATAAGAACTTTGATGCATTGAAGGTGAAAGTTTTAAAAGAGAATTAAACTTGCAATGAACTTGTAGGAACTAGCATTAATGACATTCAATGCAGCTCTAAAGATTCTTCCAGGAGATTACAAGACAATGTAATGCAGAAAATGTAAAAATCCCAATTTATCTCTATAGAACACTATTCATCGTCTTCTACTCAGACTCTCTCTCTCTCTCTCTCTCTCTCTCTCTCTATATCCTCTAATCTCTAATGCAGAATTGTAAGCCCCCACATATTTATATTAATATGAGGATATAATTGTGTTGTAATTCTAAGGTAAGAAATGACGTAAGAATGAATCACATAGATTATAATAGTAGAAATAAATAATTGGGAGACGAATTGATTGGGAAGTTTAAGTTTCGAAGGTGTTTAAACTTGGAGAAGGGTTATTAGATAAGTCTCTAAATATTTTTAGGTCAAAATAAGGTTTCCATTGAGTCCGGAAGGTCGAAAAACTTTGGGAGAGGTAATATGAGGTGTATTAGAAGTTAGGAAGTATTTTGGAGTTAAAACACATTTTAGAGAAAATTTGGGAATTTAGGATTTTGGACACTGCTTAGTATTTTGGCCATAACTTTTTATCCTTAAATCCAATTGATCTGAAATTTTTACAGTAGATATTAGACATCTAGGGCTACAAAAGTTTGTCTCATGAAAAGTTTCCAATTCGACCTCTAAATAGGTGAAAACTTCTCTGGAAGTTGGGACAGAAAGCTGGGACAGAGAGTTGCCAGCGTCCGGACGTCCAAGGCACCGTCCGGACGGTACCATTAATATATACCCAGATCAGTTCGCGATTTTCCCCAATTCTTGCTTTCTAAATACACCAAAACCGCCTCCTTCACCCCATTTTCCCCATTTCTAACCCTAGAGAGCTTTGGGGGAGGAAGAAGGAAGGGGATTCTCACCTCAAAGTAGATCAATCCTCAAGGTCTTCACACCAAACTAAGGAAGAGGTAGGGGTTTTCTCTCACTCTCTCACATTGAGACTAGGGCTATATATATATATATATGTATATACATATGTCTCTTTCTCTAAATCTTGGATATGTGTTAGGAAAATCTTTGATTCTTTATATTTTTGCAATCAATGCCATGTTTTGAACCATGTGATGGTTTGGTAACCATTTTATATTTCTTTTTCATCTTCAATCATTGATTTGTAAGGAAAATGGACTTTTCTCTTGGTAATTCCTTGGTTTTCAATTTCAAAACTTATAGTTGTATATTGTGCAACAAATGATGTTTATAATGATCTCTTGCATTTTTCTTAGTTGGTTATTGAAAATGTCGCATGCTATATTTGGGGATTTTTGAGATATGCTTATAAATTGGGTAAATTGGTTTGATGTTGTATCTCTAATGGGTGTGGGATGACCATGGGTGTCCTTTGACGAGATGTCGTAGAATGGGTTAGTGTTTTGGTAAGACTAATCCATTCGTAGTGGGATTAGTGTTTTGGTAAGACTAAACCACTATCGCTCACGTGGTGCCGTGTAAGAGGGTTAGTATACTAATGCCTGGGTTGGATTTCGTCACTGTCATTGGTATGGTACACGCCCTTCCTAAAGGTTGGATATCTTTGATAAGATGTGTGTGTGTGTGTGTGGGTGTGGGCAAGACGTTACTCAATGTGTCGATTCATGTGGATGTCTTACATCATTGTTGAGATACATGTACATATATTGCCGGAAATGTTCAAGTGTGAGTTATCGTTCATTGTACCAAATACGATTTCTGCAAGATTTTTGGGGTAGTATGGGATGCCACAAGAACTTGTGGAAATGGTGTATGGTGGGATGGATTATGTTTTGGGAATTGATTCTTATTGGTATCTTGTGTTAATTTATTCTTTTAATTACCGTGGTTCCTTAAACTGGAGATCTATTTAAATGCCCTGTTTTCCTTCAAAAGTTCTATACTATATTTGTGAAAATGAGACCGACCGAATTTTAAATGTTTTCTAAACTTTGTTTGGGTTTGGGAGAAATTTTCTACAGAGCTTCGTGCTCACCCCCTACCGCTAACATTTTCAGATTATATACTTGAGGAGGAGTTGGGAGTCGAGGAGCCCGCATATTGGGAGACTCCGATCGACGGGAGTGTAGATCCCGAGGTGGACATGTAGAGACATAGCTTCTTTTGTACTAGACTAGAGAGTTTATTTGGAGATCATGTAAAGTCTAATATTTTGTTATTCCGCTGCAAGTGTACTTTAATTCTCTTGGAATGTAAATGCCATTGCTTGGCCTATTCTTTTGGGATGATAGTGTGGATATGATATACGGTGAATGGAAGTTTATTTTATGATGGATAAATGGACCCGGTGTGGTCAATAGTTATGCATATGTGGACCCGGTGTGGTCAATTGTAATATAATTGTACAGGTTGTGTTTTGGGTAGAGCTCCCCGTGCAAAGGAGACTCTGCCCGAATTTTGTTAAAATATTAATGGTTAATGAATGAAACTTTCGTCGTGATGGATTTACTTAGTGCTCTCATGCGGTGAATGGTTTTTAGAATGTAATGTCACCCAAGGGGGTTTTTGGGGCGTTACAGAATGGTATCAGAGCTTAGGCTTTAGGTCTTACATGGGAGCTGTAGGTTATGGATTACCACTGGAAAGGTAGGACTAGGTTGAAGGAGCCGTAGGCTTGTAGTGGTTTGAAGCTATGTGTTTATCAGATAGGTTAGATTCATTTTATATTTAGTGTAAAGGTTAATTATTTGTTCGAATTCGATGAGTTGTCTCGCTACGCAATCAAGTTTGTGGTCACTGAGGCAAGGAGAGCTAAACGCTTTGAACAAGATTTGAGGCCTTCCATCCGCGAGAAGCTGGTTACACTCTTAATTCGAGAATGCAAGATCTCGTGAACGTGGACGTGGACGTGGACGTGTACAAGGACGTGGACGCGATTGAACAAAGGCTTCAGACAGTGGAGAAGATGGAGTTACTCAGACGAGAGTAGGCATGGACCCGCGCCCATGCTTTGCATGCGGAGAGTATGGGCACTTTAAACATAGATGCCCCTCGTTTCCCCCAATAACCAAGCAAGCAACTGGGCGAGTGAATGCAAACAGGCCACCGCTACGACAACCACTACCACCACAGAGACCGTTACAAGCTCATGCCCCCGGCGGCGCCAATCAAGGAAGGGTTTTTGCTATGACTCAACCGGAGGAAAATGCCTCCAACGCCATCGTGGAAGGTATCATTCTTTTCTACGATTCTTGGGCCCGAATGTTATTGGATTCCTATGCGACTCATTCTGTTGTACGTACTGCATATGCTGTGAAATTTGGATTGGGTTTCGAGGAAATAGAACTTACGGTATATGTTAATTTGCCTACGGGAGAACAAGGGGATACCAGTAGGGTTATTATATATATGTAATCTTTGACTCTAAATTATATCTACTTGCTAGGAAATCATCATGTCTTGTCATTCTTGTTAATATTACCTTGTTCTAAAATATATTATGGTTGGGTAAACTCTAAATCTTATCTTATGCCTTCACAACCCTGGTTTACACAGGAGATGTGTTTTTCTCTTGATTTCTCATTTGTTCTTGATTCCAAACCTTAAATCTTACCTTGTTTTAACTATGTTATGCTTGGGTAACCACTAATTCTCGTTGTATGCCTTCGAAACCTTAATTTTCAAGGAAAAGTGGGTTTTCTCTTGATTCCTTCCTTGTTCTTGAGATCTAAACTTGATATTCATTTGTCATTGAATTCTAACCTTGATATTCAATTGTCCTTGAGATCAAAACTTGTTATTCATTGGTTACTGAATTCAAACCTTAATCTTCAATGGTTCTTGAGATCTAAACTTGATATTCATTTGTCATTGAATTCTAACCTTGATATTCAATTGTCCTTGAGATCAAAACTTGTTATTCATTGGTTATTGAATTCAAACCTTAATCTTCACTGGTTCTTGAGATCAAAACTTGTTATTCATTTGTTATTGAATTCTAACTTTAATATTCAATTGTTCTTGAGATCTAAGCTTGATAACCATTTATTCTTGATTCCTGAGCTTAATATTCATTTGTTATTAATTTCAAACCTTGCTTATTTATTTATTCTTGATTTCCAAGTTTAATATTCATTTGTTCTTGATGGCCAAATTTGATATTCATTTGATTGATCCTAACCCTTGCGATTCATGTATTCTTGATATTTAATACTTGACATTCATTGGTTCTTGATTTCAAGACTTGATATTCAATTGCTCTTGATTTCAATACTTGATTTCTCTTTGTTCTTGAGTTCAAAACTTGATACTCTTTAATCCCTGATTACAAAGCTTAATTATTCATTTGTCATTGATTTCAAACCTTGCTTGTTCCATTGTTTTTGATTTCCAAACTTAATAGCCATTCATTCTTGATTCCAAAGCTTGATTATTTACTTGTTCATTGAATTCAACACTCTAGTGATTTGTATTGACCAATAAAAAGGGTATTTTCGATGATATTATGTTAATTTTTCTTAAAATTATTTCGTTGAAAAAAAAAAAAAAAAGTATGTGGATTTGGGTCGCCTAAGAATGGAGTATTTAGATTCGGCAAGAAGGGCAAGTTAGCGCCACGATTTACCGGGCCATTTGAAGTGATTAAAGTCGTGGGCAAGGCGGCGTATCAGTTGCGGTTACCAGCTCAACTATCCGGGGTGCAAGATGTGTTTCACGTGTCGATGCTGAGGAAGTGTCAATCGGATACAACGCCGGTCGTAGATTTGGAAGATATTGAAATTCAAGACGGAGCAACCTATGAAGAACAACCGGTGAAGATTCTCGACGCCAAGGAGAAGGTACTTCGCAACAAAGTCATCAAATTGGTGAAAGTCTGGTGGCAACATCTTGGAGCGATAGAAGCTACTTGGGAACCGGATTTAGAGATGCGGGAGAAGTATCCGTATTTATTCACTACTCGACGATTAAGTTTCGAGGACGAAACTTTCTTTAAGGAGGGTGGATTGTAAGCCCCCACATATTTATATTAATATGAGGATATAATTGTGTTGTAATTCTAAGGTAAGAAATGACGTAAGAATGAATCACATAGATTATAATAGTAGAAATAAATAATTGGGAGACAAATTGATTGGGAAGTTTAAGTTTCGAAGGTGTTTAAACTTGGAGAAGGGTTATTAGATAAGTCTCTAAATATTTTTAGGTCAAAATAAGGTTTCCATTGAGTCCGGAAGGTCGAAAAACTTTGGGAGAGGTAATATGAGGTGTATTAGAAGTTAGGAAGTATTTTGGAGTTAAAACACATTTTAGAGAAAATTTGGGAATTTAGGATTTTGGACACTGCTTAGTATTTTGGCCATAACTTTTTATCCTTAAATCCAATGGATCTGAAATTTTTACAGTAGATCTTAGACATCTAGGGCTACAAAAGTTTGTCTCGTGAAAATTTTCCAATTCGACCTCTAAATAGGTGAAAACTTCTCTGGAAGTTGGGACAGAAAGCTGGGACAGAGAGTTGCCAGCGTCCGGACGTCCAAGGCACCGTCCGGACAGTACCATTAATATATACCCAGATCAGTTCGCGATTTTCCCCAATTCTTGCTTTCTAAATACACCAAAACCGCCTCCTTCACCCCATTTTCCCCATTTCTAACCCTAGAGAGCTTTGGGGGAGGAAGAAGGAAGGGGATTCTCACCTCAAAGTAGATCAATCCTCAAGGTCTTCACACCAAACTAAGGAAGAGGTAGGGGTTTTCTCTCACTCTCTCACATTGAGGCTAGGGCTATATATATATATATGTATATACATATGTCTCTTTCTCTAAATCTTGGATATGTGTTAGGGAAATCTTTGATTCTTTATATTTTTGCAATCAATGCCATGTTTTGAACCATGTGATGGTTTGGTAACCATTTTATATTTCTTTTTCATCTTCAATCATTGATTTGTAAGGAAAATTGATTTTTCTCTTGGTAATTCCTTGGTTTTCACTTTCAAAACTTATAGTTTTATATTGTGCAACAAATGATGTTTATAATGATCTCTTGCATTTTTCTTAGTTGGTTATTGAAAATGTCGCATGCTATATTTGGGGATTTTTGAGATATGCTTATAAATTGGGTAAATTGGTTTGATGTTGTATCTCTAATGAGTGTGGGATGACCATGAGTGTCCTTTGACGAGATGTCGTAGAATGGGTTAGTGCTTTGGTAAGACTAATCCATTCGTAGTGGGATTAGTGCTTTGGTAAGACTAAACCACTATCGCTCACGTGGTGCCGTGTAAGAGGGTTAGTATACTAATGCCTGGGTTGGATTTCGTCACTGCCATTGGTATGGTACACGCCCTTCCTAAAGGTTGGATATCTTTGATAAGATGTGTGTGTGTGGGTGTGGGCAAGACGTTACTCAATGTGTCGATTCATGTGGATGTCTTACATCATTGTTGAGATACATGTACATATATTGCCGGAAATGTTCAAGTGTGAGTTATCGTTCATTGTACCAAATACGATTTCTGCAAGAGTTTTGGGGTAGTATGGGATGCCACAAGAACTTGTGGAAATGGTGTATGGTGGGATGGATTATGTTTTGGGAATTGATTCTTATTGGTATCTTGTGTTCATTTATTCTTTTAATTACCGTGGTTCCTTAAACTGAAGATCTATTTAAATGCCCTGTTTTCCTTCAAAAGTTCTATACTATATTTGTGAAAATGAGACCGACCGAATTTTAAATGTTTTCTAAACTTTGTTTGGGTTTGGGAGAAATTTTCTACAGAGCTTCGTGCTCACCCCCTACCGCTAACATTTTCAGATTATATACTTGAGGAGGAGTTGGGAGTCGAGGAGCCCGCATATTGGGAGACTCCGATCGACGGGAGTGTAGATCCCGAGGTGGACATGTGGAGACATAGCTTCTTTTGTACTAGACTAGAGAGTTTATTTGGAGATCATGTAAAGTCTAATATTTTGTTATTCCGCTGCAAGTGTACTTTAATTCTCTTGGAATGTAAATGCCATTGCTTGGCCTATTCTTTTGGGATGATAGTGTGGATATGATATAGGGTGAATGGAAGTTTATTTTATGATGGATAAATGGACCCGGTGTGGTCAATAGTTATGCATATGTGGACCCGGTGTGGTCAATTGTAATATAATTGTACAGGTTGTGTTTTGGGTAGAGCTCCCCGTGCAAAGGAGACTCTGCCCGAATTTTGTTAAAATATTAATGGTTAATGAATGAAACTTTCGTCGTGATGGATTTACTTAGTGCTCTCATGCGGTGAATGGTTTTTAGAATGTAATGTCACCCAAGGGGGTTTTTGGGGCGTTACAAGAATAATGGAGTCCTCTTTCTTCCAAAACTTCCCTAGAGTGATGCCCAAGCTGTCTGATGTGATCTCCCTCCATAGGCCTGCCAAGAGGGTGGGCTGGACAGGGTGGTGCAGATCTTGTCTGCACACCCAGCACCTTCTCTCTCCTCTCTCCTCATTGATGATCAAGGCTCCAAAAGTCCAAGAAGAGGTGTAAGAGGGATGTCCATTGTGTAAGGTGTGTCAGGAATAGGTAAGAGAATGTCTGGTGGGACCCCCAAGAATGCAGAGCTTGATATGCAGAATCTGGCACTTTTCAAGAAAACCTACCGGTATATCACGGAAAAACTACCGGTAGGTTTTACTCCAGTAGCCAAAATGTACCGGTATTTCTTCGGTAGGTGCAGGATAATAGCCAAAACCTACCGGTAGTGTCTACCGGTAGGTTTTACTCTTGTAGGCAAACTGTACCGGTATTTCTTCGGTAGGTGCAGGATAGTAGCCAAAACCTACCGGTAGTGTCTACCAATAGGTTTTTCCTGGTTTTCCTGATTTCTTGGTTCCTCCACCTCCTGAGCTATCGTCAAGCGTCCTCCTCATCTCCAGTCATCTTAAGCATCATGAGAGGGCTGAAGAAGCATCAATTAAGCCTTTTTATTTGCAATCATACCGAAATTTCGTTAGTAGCTCAAACCGCGCCATCCATTCATTTTAACTTCAAAAGCAAGTGTGAAAAGGGATGTAATGGTGCATAAAATATGCAATGTTTTGTGCTAATCACACCCCCCAACTTGAGCTTTGCTAGTCCCTAGTAAAGTTTACATTCAAACCAAGAGTATACACATGCAATAATCTATTTACACACCCATGTCATCCAATCATTCAAAATAAGAAATCATGATGGAATTAACAAAATGATCATGGGCAAGATGGAATAAAAACTGTGGTTTTTCATTCATCACTTTCAAATTCGGAGTACATGAAGTTGGAATTCAAAAAGAGGCAAAATGGCCTAATACCTAGGGACTCTTCTTCCAGGCCAGTTACTCCGTTCCACGATATGTTCAATTCAAAGCAAAAGGAAAAGACAAAAACTACAACACCATATTCCTCATCACCACCTTCATCATCATCACCATCTTCATCATCATCACCATCTCCCTCTTCATCACTCTTTCCCTCTTCATCACTCACTCCCTCCACCTCAGTGTCTTCATCCTCATCATCATCTCCCACATTGACCACTGTGGAGGCAGAGGGGGCAGCACTGGAGGTATGGGTCCTCCCGAGATGGGCTCTCCAGGAAACGTATGCTGAAACAGCCTCACCATCATTGCTGAAATCCCATGCACTGTCACCTCTAATGCATTGAGGCGCTGAGGTATTGAGTGCTCCGATGCAAACGAGGATGGGGGAAACACAGACGGCCCAGACTCAGGTGACACCTCAGAAGATGGCCCAGCACTAGATGACCCCGTACCTGAAACCCTAGAATGCTCAGCTCGGATCATGGCGGACCTCTTGCTACTATTAGCTTTGCCAATGGCCCCGGTCTCTAGTGGGGTGATTTTATCAGATGCATACCCCTTCACATTGAAATGAGCGCACATGCGGGTTACCAAGTTTCTGAAAGGTAGGTTCGCCTTTGGCTTTTGAGCCTAAGCGAAATCTCTCATTACCTCCCAGATGAACAGTGAAATATCTAAGGCTTTTCCTGTCATCACCACGTCTAAGAGGTCTAGCTTCTCCACATTAACCATCTTCTCGGCGCCTTTGGGAAACAAGTTGTAATGCAGAATCTTATTCATTAGCCCATATGTGTGCTTGAGGCCCCCAGCATGGACTGTCCCCTTGAACTGCGTTGGATCCTCGTACATTAACGCCACATATTCTTGAATAGTCTTGACCCTCGTGATATTGTAAGGGTAGACAGGCATGGAAGGAGGCGGCGTCTCATACTCCATGAGAGTGGCAATAACAGAAGGAGTCACGTCCATCTTCTTGCCCCTCACATTTGACCTCAAAATCATTGCCTCCTCGTCCACCACCTTAAGTCTCTGGTAAAACTCACGGCATTGAGACAAATTGAAACCACTTACAGGCTTAAACCAAATTCCGATACCACGGGCCTCAATCATTCTCACCACCTCATTATTCACGCCCAACTACCTCTTATCAATGTACCTCTCACAAGTTACATTTTTTTCGTCGATGTATAGATCCCTAGCATCATTCCTTGCCTTTTTTATTTGCTTGCTTTCCTGTCTACTCGGCCCTTCCCCACTCCTCTTCCGGCCACCAACATTTGACGGGCTTGGTGGGCTTTGCCCAGTTCGTTTGGTACGGGCCATGCAAAGCAACAATGCCCCCATCGTCAAAAGTGTGAAAAGGACCAATAAAAGGCCCTCCATTGGGTCCATAACTTCATGGAGGATCTCCACATGCCAAGACATTTGAGAGATTTTGGAGAATTTAGAAGGATGGAGGGGGAATAGGGCTTGAGAGAAATTCAGCAATCCTAGGGTTCCAAAAAGGGCAAACTCTAAACCTTCAATGAAAACACCAATTCAACAGGCCTAGGGTTGGGGAATGACAATTTAGTGGAATAGGTGAGTGATTTGGGAAGCTAGGGAGTGGATTGAGTGAGAGGGGAGTGCAAGAGAGTAGGTAATTTAAGAGGACAATGAAAGGTTTCCCCGAAAAATTTCAATTAAAAGCCCTAATTTTAGCATTATGGGTGAAAGCTACCGGTATATCGCGGAAAACCTACCGGTAGGTTTTACACCAGTAGGTAAAAAATACCGGTAGTCTTGCGGTAGGTGCTGGATAGTAGCCAAAACCTACTGATATGGCCTACTGGTAGGTTTTGTCTTATTTGCATAATACACCTCTACTGTCCTGTCCCCATTATATCTCCTTTCCTTAGCATTCTAACACTCAATTTATGACCTGTACTCATCCTTCTTCATGTACTCCACTTGTAAACCACAATTTGAACCATAATACCCAAATCATTACCGAAATTACAACATGATTTAAAACTTTGATGCATTAAATAAACGAGGCATGAATTTTTAATTTTAACTACCAAAATGAACACCCACAATGTAAAACACACATGCAATTAACAAGGATATTGCCTATTCATTCTAATATCAAAAATTTGAGCAATATTCCCCTATTCTGCAAGTGTGGATCTTTTTGACATATTATTCATATGGCCGAACTAAGCACACACGAGCAGTACCATAGTCATTAATACTAGTCTAAAGTATGCACCTACACATTTATTTCCGAACTCGTGTGTGTATGAATTGGACAAATAATTTGAACACTTACGCAACAGAATTCACATTCGAATGGCCAGTCAAATTCAGTTTCAATGCAAAACTCCCCAAAAGTCACTCTCACAATGAAATACACTCTAGTTATCCTGGCATGCACTCCATGTGTACATGTGAGATGGAATCTTGTGCTCAAAATAAAGTATGCTCACATGTAATCCAAAAATGAAGTGCATGTTATGAAAATGAAGCGACTTTGGCATAATCTCATGAAAAGAATGCTAGGGCATTGTGTTCTTGATCCGAAATGTACACCCAAGTGCAGGCGGTCAAGCTGTAGTAATAATCCAGTTTGAGTCCGGAGTCGAATCCACAAGGAACTTTTGTTGATATTTCTGAGGTGAGAAGTGGTAGAGACCTATTGATTGTAACCCTTGAGATTTGTTGTGAGATTTTGATGTTTCCTGGACAGAATATAAGATTCTTTCCAAGAAGATTTTCTTAACAAAACAGGAGATAAGTGCTAATTAAAAAAAAGGTCATTCTTTAGTGCAAGGATCTGGACATGTAGTTAGTTATCCGGTTTGTCATAATTGTGCTTGATAACTCAATTAACTCCCGTGTCAACAGCAAGTTAATCGGAAGATAAAGATGGATTGTGAGAATTAAGAACATGATTCCGATGTCTTTCTAGAAGTTTACAAGAATTGCCTGTGCCGAGACTTAACCCGTCTACAAACAAGCAAGTGTTTCTACAAGACATCTAATCATGATATTAATATTCCATTCTTTAAATGAAGTACAATAAGGGGGAGGATTGAAGGGTAGTCATGAGGATCTACCCGGGGTACTTGCCTTGAACTGATGAGTCTTTCTATGCAAGAGTCATCTGTGTCATAGAAAGAACCTACAGTTATACAAAGTACCTTAGCTTTACTAGATGCAATCAATCATCCAATAACAAGAAGAAATAAACGTTAACCATAAAAACACTGCACAAATATGATTCCCGGATAACTTATACATGCCCTTCTCCTCTTACTAAAGAGTGAATGAGAAACTACTCACTCTTCATGGCTTGGGTAAAGCTAGAAAAGTGAGTGATATTCATCCCTCCAATTAGAGAACTTAAAAGATAAAGTAAAAACAAACACGGCACCAATCTTTAACAAAGAATGGGTGAATCACGTTCCACCCTTCACGGCTTTGGTAAAGCTCTAGAAAAGTGGAAGATTTTCACTCTTCTCAGAAAGGAAGAAGCGCAAGCAATGGAAGTGAAATGTATGAACAATAAAAGTAGAAGAAAGCTATTCACATTTGGAGGGTGGCTTCCTCAACCAAGAATTGGAGGGTTGCTTCCTCAACCAAAAGGTGAGCTATCTCTCTTCTATGCATGTAAAATGAAAGCATAAACATAAGCATAAAACTACTTCTATAACAAGCAAGAGATGTTGGACTAAAGCCAAACTTAATCTTTAAAATAAAGACTTCATACAAGGAAAATAAGCTAAATCTACAATGAGAGTGGGAGTCTAAGCCTCCATCAACTATCCTACTTGGCTCCCAAAGCTCTCCAACAAGGGGAGTATTTATAGGCAAGAGGGGGTGGAGGAATAGTATTTTCCGCCCAAGTCCAAGTGAAAAGCCAACAACTCTGCTGCCAGTCCGTGGAGAACGTTCAAACGTGATTTGGCGTTCGAACGTTGTTTCTGTTTTTGCACTATGGGCGTTCGAACGTTGACTAACGTTCGAACGTTTCTTCTATTTTTGCACTATGGGCTTTCGAACGCCAGATTTGCCCTGACCCTTTCACTCGAGTGATCTGTTGGTCTTCTGTGAGGTTCAGTTCCAACTCTTTGCAGTAGTCTGGTCTTCAATCAACTCAAGTGTACGTTCGAACGTGAGTTGGCGTTCGAACGTGACACTCAAGTGCTTCAGAGCTTCAGTCTTCTTTCCTCACTGCAACACGCCTTCTCTCAGCAGTTGAGTCTGCTACAGTGTAATGTGGACGTTCGAACGTGAGTTGGCGTTCGAACGTTCTGGCTATGCTCCAAGCTTCTCCAATTTTGGTTCTAATGTGTTGGTGTTGCATCCAAGTGTGGTACTTGTTGTTCTTGGGTCCTTGTTCAGTTTAGGGCCTGAAATGACATCACTTAAACTCCATCAAAGTACAATTAGTCTTAAAACGGCATAGTGATATGCTATTTTTAAATGCTAATCACACTCCCCAACCTAAATATTACTAGTCTCTAGTAATATAAAACAAGAGAAAAATCTACTCCTAATGCCATTTCGTAGGTCATCCGGTTGCATTTAGCTTATGCAACAAGCCTTTGAACCACTAGGTTTACCCTAGTGGACAAGTGTTGTCTCGTGAGGGTTTCCAGGGAAGCTACCCACAAACTTCAGTCGAATAGATGTGCATAGGAGAGTGCTGATTAAAGTAAATTAGCATCATGGTCGTTGGGACACCAGATTCTCAATTTTGACTTATATCTCACACGTACTTATTTCACAGGTATTCATTCTATGCAAAAATTATCATTTGTTACATTGGTATTTGAAATTCTCAATGCAGTAGGAATGATCATTCAAGCAACAGGAATTGTTACATAACAAATACTCCCTTTTACCACCTTCCATGGATAGTTTCGATTTCACAAACCTTACGTAGTATACCCTCAGCAAAAATTCACTCTGATTATAGTGAGTTGTTTCTCACAGATCATGTGATCAGAAGATGGCCAATCGAAAGATCACATTTACAATTAGAAAGGGAACGCTAGTTGAAGGAAGCAATAAATCATGTTTGGTATAATCTCATGAAAGGATATTGATGCAAATTAAAGTAATGCTTTTTACCATATCCCAATTGTGATTGATAGCACATGCATGTAACAGACTTGAGATCAATTAGGGTTTTTCATAGGTTGTAGCGTGGCCAGAGGTCAGTGGCTAACGAAACGACGTCAAGGATTTTCAAAAGCTATCTTCTGTTTACGTATTGTAGCACACCTTTTTGTAACTTTTTGATATTTTGCCGAGAGATGACATTTCTTTCTTTCACTTTTCTCATTTTTCACTTTCTTGGCAAGTTCTTGCCTTTTTGCTTCTGTTTTGTTTCAATTGATCCAATCAACTCTTCTTGGATGATAATCTCGAATGCTTCTTTTTTCTTTTCCTTTTTCTGTATCATCTTTCAAAGAGGATGTAAGAAAATTAAATAGCCAAGGTATGTCAAGTATGTTTTCCTGTGGATTGGTAATCATATAGGTTTATCAAAGAAAAATTCATACATTGATGGCTCAAACATGGCTAACGAGGGATAAATTTTGTCAAAGAAAGGTCTAAGACTCAATATTATATCAAAGATAGCCTAAGATCATTTCTTAAGCATGTGCACATGTATGTGTCGTATGCGATGGTTCCTTGTGGGATATGTCAATAGATCACTTTTATGTGCGTCAATCAAAGCAAGGTTAATGAGATCATTAAAAAATTGAGAGTGAAAAGAATTTACTTGAGTAAACATTGATTGTCTCTCGGAAGCATCGTTAGGTTCGAAACTTACCCTGGTGTTCTTTGTTATCTCCACTGTGTATGTCGGGTTTTTCAGGGGGTATTGGTTATATACCAATTCCATTTTCGAGTCAGATCTTCCTGTACCTTTAAAATAACAAATATCGATGTACAAATGACAATTTAAGTATAGAGAGAATACCAATTTTTTTCAAGAAATGTGGTTTTAAGTCTTGGTTGATAAATTGAGGTGTCAAACCAATCATGTGCAAATTTACTCTAGCAAGCATTCTTAACATCCACATTTGTTCCATCTCATTTTAATTTTATGCTAAATCTACAAATGCATTAAAACAAAAAAAAAAGTGATAAATGGAACCATTCATTTCTCAAAATATCGTCTTTTAATATTAACGGTTCGATTCATTCACAATCACACAAAAACTTACAACTATCAAAGAAGAAATTCATAAAAAAGAAACACTTTAAACAAACATAAAAACAAGAACAAGAACAGAAATCCCTCTCTCTCACTCTTCTGCATCTCCACTAGCTCCACCATATGCACCCCTCATAAGCCTAAGGATCTCATCCTGCTTAGCTTCAATGCTAAGCATGATGTCCCGTAAGGAACGTCGGGAGGTGGTGCTAGTGCTAGGGCCTTCATCTGTTGGCTGATCTCTCTCTTCCTCCATCTCTCTCTCCTCTTGTGCATCAAGTTCCTCTTGTACTTCATCCACTTCCTGGGCAGGGGGCTCTTCTTGCCTTGTCGCTGGTCCGCCACTATGACTTTGGCTTCTCCGGAAGGAAGCCTTGTTCAGTGGCCCCATTGGTTTTTGGATTTCCATCTCGGGCTTCACCCTCACCCCACTTTTCGTGCACATTTCAATCACTAAAGTAGCAAAAGGGAGTGCACTCCTCTTTACATCACACCCCTTCTTCATTTCATTCAAGATGAGAGAGGGGAGGTCGATGTTATGTCCTTTGCCAATGGCATACAAAAGTCGGGCCATGTCAGGTAAAATCTCACTCCTTCGTCCTATGGAAGCAAGATTAGACACCGCAATTAAGTTAAGCATCTTGTATTTATCGGTGAGCTCCCCCTGTTTTAAAAACCTCCTTCTATCCCATGAAAAATCAGTCACCCCTGTCAATTCTCTCCCAACCCTATTCAATGGTTCATTCTTCCTTGGAGGGTATGTTGGGTTTTGTACCCGAGGCACTTCTTGCCTTATTTCCTTAATATACTCTTCACTCACATCAATGTGGGCTCCCCTCACGTATGTTCGGATTGCGCCATTGATGATCTCGGCGTTAGAGTAAAACTCCCGCACCAAGTCAACAACGGCTTCTCCCCCATTTCACAAAAACCACACCCAATTCCTCCTCTCCATCTCCGTCAATATTCCCAATTCCGTAAAATCAGTAATCACAATATCCCTTTCACATACTACTGCATGATTTTGAAAGAAATTTTCATACCTTTCTGCCTTGAGAGCACTGGGGAATCGTGTCTTATCAAATCGTTTCACCACTGGTCTCCCTTCCCTCTCTTCAATCGCCTTTTCTACAAAATTAGGCTCCTGATTGATCAGGTTTCGCCTGGCAGGTAGTTTGACTCTTGGCATGGCGTTCGAACGTGGGTTTTGGTTTGAGAGGTGCTGAAAAGTGCTGGCAACTTGGGGTTCTTGGTGTGGGATTGATGATTTTGATGTGGAGATAAGTTAGGGAGGGTCGAATTTGGGTATTTTTGGGGAATGAGGGTGAATTGAGGTCTGTGGAATGAAAAGAGTTCTAGGGTTTTGAAAACAATTTGGGGATTTTGGCTGAAAACGACGATGCAGGCTTTTATAGTCTGAGTGGTAACGTTCGAACGTTGGTAGAAAGATTTTAAACAGACCGTTCGAACGTGGATTGGCGTTCGAACGTGGTGAGTTCTCGGTACTTTTGAGTTCTGTCAGAGGCCAAAGTACTGCAAGTTCTCTTCGTTCGAACGGTCTATTGGCGTTCGAACGTTAATCTCTTTCGAACGGTCTATTGGCGTTCGAACGGACTGAGCTCCCAGTTCTTTTAAGTTTCATCAGAAACTCATCAGAGGCTGAGTACTGTGAGCAGCTGACGTTCGAACGTAACCTGGCGTTCGAACGTTGAAACAAAAATTCAAATTTTTCTCCACTACACTATATACAATCAAAGAAGGTAAAACACACAAATTTAGATAAAAAAACTAAGTCGTCTCAGGATGACCCCCTACCCACACTTCAGGTTGGTATTTTGGGTCATTCCTTACTCGGCCCATATTTTTATTTTAGTCAAAAGAATTTATACAAAAAGATTTTTACACTTTTTACAACAACTTCGGACCTTTGGCTTTCCTTCCCCCAACAAAAGTACACATTTCCTACAAAAATTTATCTAATCTGAGTCTCCTTCTGTGTCTGTGTAAAATGGACAACCAGTAACTCTCCTAACTTCCTCTCTCACAAATCGGTTAAGCACAGTACTGGAATAGCATGGCGTATCAAGGTAATCCTTACTCAGCCCATTCACTATCCAGTCTAATCGATCAAGTGCATGACTGAAAATTGGTTCAGAACACTGGTTGTACCTTTTTTTGTGAAAGACTCTGCCACACTGTTTACAGGCACCAAGCCTTTTGGCACGATGGCGTTTGGCAAAGCTGCTTCTGCCACAGAGGGGTTTCGCTTGTTTTTCTTTGATTTCAGCCTTCCTTACTAATCTTGTTTTTCTCATGATCATAGTATGTACATCAGATGGAAAAGTACGTAGAACTCCTAGGCTAAACCAAAAAAGATTTACATCCATGATTGCTAAGTTTTAAGACTCACTATCTGGTTCTTTAACGTCTGTCAGTCACAAAGACGATTGAAGTTGATTCATAAGCATAATCATCAATTTATACAATCAAAACATGATCAACAACGACAATAAAATTTTTTATGAAAATATGAACTTATGAACTGATGAACATCATACCCCCCAACCTAAACTGAACATTGTTCCCAATGTTTCGAATTTACCGGTTTATGGATTGTGGAGACGAAGTTGAATGGTATAGATCTTGTTCACCCGCTGAGACCTACAAATAAAAACACAAAAAATTACTCATCTGTGCGCAGATCTTGGGTGTTTCCTGTTGTTGAAGGGTTCCCTACATGGAATTAGCCTTGTGGTTGCTTTGGTTGGGCAGGAAACTTGCCCTTTTCGTGTATGACCATGGATTGAGTCAACTTTTGGATGTGGCTTTTAAGATCCTCAAAAGATTGAGTGGCCTGGGTTTTGAAATCAGTGAAAGCCTGTGTGGAATTATTGTTATAATTCATTTGGCTTTGCATGAACTGATTCAGTGTGTCCTCAAGGTTCCTCTTTTGTGGTGGTTGATATGGTTGATATGCAGGAGGTCCTTGGGGTGGTGGGTATGGCCCTTGTTGTTGGTTCATGGGTATTGGTTGTGTGTTCTTCCAACTGAAGTTAGGGTGGTTTCGCCACCCTGGATTGTATGTTTCAGAGTATGTGTTGGAGTAGGGCTTTTTGAAGTTGGAAACTGCATGTATTTGTTCCAATGAGACTTCTTTGAATGCTGGGATGGTGGGACACTCCCCAGTAGGGTGTCCTGTTAGCGCACAGATTCCACACACTTGCTCGGTGGAAGGGCTAACATCAACTTGATGGACTTTCTTCATCTCTAAAGCTTCAAGCTTTCGAGACAATGTGGACATTTTTGCTCTCAAGTCATCATCCTCTCTCAAGACATATTTTCCTCCCTGGGAAGTAGATGGTTTGGCTTCTACAGTGGTAGGGGAGGCTGAGTCCCACATCTGAGAACTATCAGATATGGTGTCGAAAAAATTGAATGCCTCCTCCGGACTTTTTCCCATAAATTCTTCTTGGGCCATCATTTCGACAAACAGACGTAGTCTAGAGGGTAAGGAGTCATAGAAAAATCCTACCAAAGTCCAATTTTCAAAAGCATGATGTGGGCAAGACTGGAGCAGATCTTTGAATCTCTCCCAACTTTGATAAAAAGTTTTTCCTTCTTTAACCGCAAAATTCATGATTTGCCTTTTTAGTGCATTTGTGCGGTGTAGAGGAAAAAACTTTCTGAAACATTCATTTTGTAATGCTTGCCAGTTGGGTATTGAAAAAGTCTTTAAGGAATTTAACCATTGGTTGGCTCTATCCCTCAAGGAGAAAGAAAACAGTTTCATCTTGGCTAATTCAGAATTGTCTTAAAATGTTCCACACACTTCCTCAAAATCTTTTATATGCAGATATGGATTTTCTGCATCCAATCCATGAAACACGGGTAATAACTGCACTGTCCCCGGCTTTACAGTAAAGAGGGGAGCATTTTCAGGAAAAATAAAACAAGAGGGGACACTATTTCTTGTGGGATTTAAGTAATCCCGCAAAGTTCGGATGTTAGGGACCTCCTCCTCTCTCATAGGGACTTCTCCATTTCTTTCATTATTTGTCATACTACCCTCACAAGAGTCTGCTACTGATCTAGGTGAATTTGGTTCAGGCTGATTCACGGACTCACACGATTCTGCCGGCAAATTTTGGAAATGAGGAGTGCCCTCAGTCATAAAGAAAATAAAACAAAGTTATTTACAGTAAACCAAAGAATATACACAATGTTGGAGGTCTTTTTACCTTTCACCTTAAAATACCTTTTAAAGGTTCCCCGGCAACGGCGCCAAAAACTTGTTCTTGATCCGAAATGTACACCCAAGTGCAGGCGGTCAAGCTGTAGTAATAATCCGGTTTGAGTCCGGAGTCGAATCCACAGGGAACTTTTGTTGATATTTCTGAGGTGAGCAGTGGTAGAGACCTATTGATTGTAACCCTTGAGATTTGTTGTGGGATTTTGATGTTTCCTGGACAGAATATAAGATTCTTTCCAAGAAGATTTTCTTAACAAAACAGGAGATAAGTGCTAATTAAAAAAAAGGTCACTCTTTAGTGCAAGGATCTGGACATGTAGTTAGTTATCCGGTTTGTCATAATTGTGCTTGATAACTCAATTAACTCCCGTGTCAACAGCAAGTTAATCGGAAGATAAAGATGGATTGTGAGAATTAAGAACATGATTCTGATGTCTTTCTAGAAGTTTACAAGAATTGTCTGTGCCGAGACTTAACCCGTCTACAAACAAGCAAGTGTTTCTACAAGACATCCAATCATGATATTAATATTCTATTCTTTAAATGAAGTACAATAAGGGGGAGGATTGAAGGGTAGTCATGAGGATCTAGCCGGGGTACTTGCCTTGAACTGATGAGTCTTTCTATGCAAGAGTCATCTGTGTCATAGAAAGAACCCACAGTTATACAAAGTACCTTAGCTTTGCTAGATGCAATCAATCATCCAATAACAAGAAGAAATAAACGTTAAGCATAAAAACACTGCACAAATATGATTCCCGGATAACTTATACATGCCCTTCTCCTCTTACTAAAGAGTGAATGAGAAACTACTCACTCTTCATGGCTTGGGTAAAGCTAGAAAAGTGAGTGATGCTCATCCCTCCAAGTAGAGAACTTAAAAGATAAAGTAAAAACAAACACGGCGCCAATCTTTAACAAAGAATGGGTGAATCACGTTCCACCCTTCACGGCTTTGGTAAAGCTCTAGAAAAGTGGAAGAGTTTCACTCTTCTCAGAAAGGAAGAAGCGCAAGCAATGGAAGTGAAATGTATGAACAACAAAAGTAGAAGAAAGCTAGTCACATTTGGAGGGTGGCTTCCTCAACCAAGAATTGGAGGGTTGCTTCCTCAACCAAAGGGTGAGCTATCTCTCTTCTATGCATGTAAAATGAAAGCATAAACATAAGCATAAAACTACTTCTATAACAAGCAAGAGATGTTGGACTAAAGCCAAACTTAATCTCTAAAATAAAGACTTCATACAAGGAAAATAAGCTAAATCTACAATGAGAGTGGGAGTCTAAGCCTCCATCAACTTTCCTACTTGGCTCCCAAAGCTCTCCAACAAGGGGAGTATTTATAGGCAAGAGGGGGAGACAAGAGGGGGTGGAGGAATAGTATTTTCCGCCCAAGTCCAAGTGAAAAGCCAACAACTCTGCTGCCAGTCCGTGGAGAACGTTCGAACGTGAGTTGGCGTTCGAACGTTGTTTCTGTTTTTGCACTATGGGCGTTCGAACGTTGACTAACGTTCGAACGTTTCTTCTATTTTTGCACTATGGGCGTTTGAAAGCCAGATTTGCCCTGACCCTTTCACTCGAGTGATCTGTTGGTCTTCTGTGTGGTTCAGTTCCAACTCTTTGCAGTAGTCTGGTCTTCAATCAACTCAAGTGTACGTTCGAATGTGAGTTGGCGTTCGAACGTGACACTCAAGTGCTTCAGAGCTTCAGTCTTCTTTCCTCACTGCAACACGCCTTCTCTCAGCAGTTGAGTCTGCTACAGTGTAATGTGGACGTTCGAACGTGAGTTGGCGTTCGAACGTTCTGGCTATGCTCCAAGCTTCTCCAATTTTGGTTCTAATGTGCTGGTGTTGCATCCAAGTGTGGTACTTGTTGTTCTTGGGTCCTTGTTCAGTTTAGGGCCTGAAATGACATCACTTAAACTCCATCAAAGTACAATTAGTCTTAAAACGGCATAGTGATATGCTATTTTTAAATGCTAATCACACTCCCCAACCTAAATATTGCTAGTCTCTAGTAATATAAAACAAGAGAAAAATCTACTCCTAATGCCATTTTCGTAGGTCATCCGGTTGCATTTAGCTTATGCAACAAGCCTTTGAACCACTAGGTTTACCCTAGCGGACGAGTGTTGTCTCGTGAGGGTTTCCAGGGAAGCTACCCACAAACTTCGGTCGAACAGATGTGCATAGGAGAGTGCTGATTAAAGTAAATTAGCATCATGGTCGTTGGGACACCAGATTCTCAAATTTGACTTATATATCACACGTCCTTATTTCACAGGTATTCATTCTATGCAAAAATTATCATTTGTTACATTGGTATTTGAAATTCTCAATGCAGTAGGAATGATCATTCAAGCAACAGGAATTGTTACATAACAAATACTCCCTTTTACCACCTTCCATGGATAGTTTCGATTTCACAAACCTTACGTAGTATACCCTCAGCAAAAATTCACTCTGATTATAGTGACTTGTTTCTCACAGATCATGTGATCAGAAGATGGCCAATCGAAAGATCACATTTACAATTAGAAAGGGAGCGCTAGTTCAAGGAAGCAATAAATCATGTTTGGCATAATCTCATGAAAGGATATTGACACAAATTAAAGAAATACTTTTTACCATATCCCAATTGTGATTGACAGCACATGCATGTAACAGACTTGAGATCAATTAGAGCTTTTCATAGGTTGTAGCGTGGCCAGAGGTCAGTGGCTAACGAAACGACGTCAAGGATTTTCAAAAGCTATCTTCTGTTTACGTATTGTAGCACACCTTTTTGTAACTTTTTGATATTTTACCGAGAGATGACATTTCTTTCTTTCACTTTTCTCATTTTTCACTTTCTTGGCAAGTTCTTGCCTTTTTGCTTCAGTTTTGTTTGAATTGATCCAATCAACTCTTCTTGGATGATAATCTCGAATGCTTCTTTTTTCTTTTCCTTTTCCTTTTTCTGTATCATCTTTCAAAGAGGATGTAAGAAAATTAAATAGCCAATGTATGTCAAATATGTTTTCCTGTGGATTGATAATCATATAAGTTTATCAAAGAAAAATTCATACATTGATGCCTCAAACATGGCTAACGAGGGATAAATTTTGTCAAAGAAAGGTCTAAGACTCAATATTATATCAAAGATGGCCTAAGATCATTTCTCAAGCATGTGCACATGTATGTGTCGTATGCGATGGTTCCTTGTGGGATATGTCAATAGATCACTTTTATGTGCGTCAATCAAAGCAAGGTTAATGAGATCATTAAAAAATTGAGAGTGAAAAGAATTTGCTTGAGTAAACATTGATTGTCTCTCGGAAGCATCGTTAGGTTCGAAACTTACCCTGGTGTTCTTTGTTATCTCCACTGTGTATGTCGGGTTTTACAGGGGGTATTGGTTATACACCAATTCCATTTTCGAGTCAGATCTTCCTGTACCTTTAAAATAACAAATATCGATGTACAAATGACAATTTAAGTATAGAGAGAATACCAATTTTTTTCAAGAAATGTGGTTTTAAGTCTTGGTTGATAAATTGAGGTGTCAAACCGAACATGTGCATATTTACTCTAGCAAGCATTCTTAACATCCACATTTGTTCCATCTCATTTTAATTTTATGCTAAATCTACAAATGCATTAAAACAAAAAAAAAAGTGATAAATGGAACCATTCATTTCTCAAAATATCGTCTTTTAATATTAACGGTTCGATTCATTCACAATCACACAAAAACTTACAACTATCAAAGAAGAAATTCATAAAAAAGAAACACTTTAAACAAACATAAAAACAAGAACAAGAACAGAAATCCCTCTCTCTCACTCTTCTGCATCTCCACTAGCTCCACCATGTCCACCCCTCATAAGCCTAAGGATCTCATCCTGCTTAGCTTCAATGCTAAGCATGATGTCCTGTAAGGAACGTCGGGAGGTGGTGCTAGTGCTAGGGCCTTCATCTGTTGGCTGATCTCTCTCTTCCTCCATCTCTCTCTCCTCTTGTGCATCAAGTTCCTCTTGTACTTCATCCACTTCCTGGGCAGGGGGCTCTTCTTGCCTTGTCGCTGGTCCGCCACTATGACTTTGGCTTCTCCGGAAGGAAGCCTTGTTCAGTGGCTCCATTGGTTTTTGGATTTCCATCTAGGGCTTCACCCTCACCCCATTTTTCGTGCACATTTCAGTCACCAAAGTAGCAAAAGGGAGTGCACTCCTCTTTACATCACACCCCTTCTTCATTTCATTCAAGATGAGAGAGGGGAGGTCGATGCTATGTCCTTTGCCAATGGCATACAAAAGTTGGGCCATGTTAGGTAAAATCTCACTCCTTCGTCCTATGGGAGCAAGATTAGACACCGCAATTAAGTTAAGCATCTTGTATTTATCGGTGAGCTCCCCCTGTTTTAAAAACCTCCTTCTATCCCATGAAAAATCAGTCACCCCTGTCAATTCTCTCCCAACCCTATTCAATGGTTCATTCTTCCTTGGAGAGTATGTTGGGTTTTGTACCCGAGGCATTTCTTGCCTTATTTCCTTAATATACTCTTCACTCACATCAATGTGGGCTCCCCTCACGTATGTTCGGATTGCGCCATTGATGATCCCGGCGTTAAGAGTAAAAATCCCGCACCAAGTCAACAACGGCATCTCCCCCATTTCGCAAAACCACACCCAATTCCTCCTCTCCATCTCCGCCAATATTCCCAATTCCGCAAAATTAGTAATCACAATATCTCTTTCACATACTACTGCATGATTTTGAAAGAAATTTTCATACCTTTCTGCCTTGAGAGCACTGGGGAATCGTGTCTTATCAAATCTTTTCACAACTGGTCTCCCTTCCCTCTCTTCAATCACCTCTTCTACAAAATTAGGCTCCTGATTGATCAGGTTTCACCTGGCAGGTAGTTTGACTCTTGGCATGGCATTTGAACGTGGGTTTTGGTTTGAGAGGTGCTGAAAAGTGCTGGCAACTTGGGGTTCTTGGTGTGGGATTGATGATTTTGATGTGGAGATGAGTTAGGGAGGGTCGAATTTGGGTATTTTTGGGGAATGAGGGTGAATTGAGGTCTGTGGAATGAAAAGAGTTCTAGGGTTTTGAAAACAATTTGGGGATTTTGGCTGAAAACGACGATGCAGGCTTTTATAGTCTGAGTGGTAACGTTCGAACGTTGGTGACGTTCGAACGTTGGTAGAAAGATTTTAAACAGACCGTTCGAACGTGGATTGGCATTCAAACGTGGTGAGTTCTCGGTACTTTTGAGTTCTGTCAGAGGCCAAAGTACTGCAAGTTCTCTTCGTTCGAACGGTCTATTGGCGTTCGAACGTTAATCTCTTTCGAACGGTCTATTGGCGTTCGAACGGACTGAGCTCCCAGTTCTTTTAAGTTTCATCAGAAACTCATCAGAGGCTGAGTACTGTGAGCAGCTGACGTTCGAACGTAACCTGGCGTTCGAACGTTGAAAAAAAAATTTAAATTTTTCTCCACTACACTATATACAATCAAAGAAGGTAAAACACACATATTTAGATAAAAAAACTAAGTCGTCTCAGGATGACCCCCTACCCACACTTCAGGTTGGTATTTTGGGTCATTCCTTACTCGGCCCATATTTTTATTTTAGTCAAAAGAATTTATACAAAAAGATTTTTACACTTTTTACAACAACTTCGGACCTTTGGCTTTCCTTCCCCCAACAAAAGTACACATTTCCTACAGAAATTTATCTAATCTGAGTCTCCCTCTGTGTCTGTGTAAAATGGACAACCAGTAACTCTCCCAACTTCCTCTCTCACAAATCGGTTAAGCACAGTACCGGAATAGAATGGCGTATCAGAGTAATCCTTACTCAGCCCATTCACTATCCAGTCTAATCGATCAAGTGCACGACCGAAAATTGGTTCAGAACACTGGTTGTACCTTTTTTCGTGAAAGACTCTGCCACACTGTTTACAGGCACCAAGCCTTTTGGCACGACGGCGTTTGGCAAAGCTGTTTCTGCCACAGAGGGGTTTCGATTGTTTTTCTTTGATTTCAGCCTTCCTTACTAATCTTGTTTTTCTCATGATCATAGTATGTACATCAGATGGAAAAGTACGTAGAACTCCTAGGCTAAACCAAAAAAGATTTACATCCATGATTGCTAAGTTTTAAGACTCACTATCTGGTTCTTTAACGTCTGCCAGTCACAAAGACGATTGAAGTTGATTCATAAGCATAATCATCAATTTATACAATCAAAACATGATCAACAACGACAATAAAAAAAAATTTATGAAAATATGAATAATGAACTGATGAACATCATACCCCCCAACCTAAACTGAACATTGTCCCCAATGTTTCGAATTTACCGGTTCATGGATTGTGGAGATGAAGTTGAATGGTATAGATCTTGTTCACCCGCTGAGACCTACAAATAAAAACACAAAAAATTACTCATCTGTGCGCAGATCTTGGGTGTTTCCTGTTGTTGAAGGGTTCCCTACATGGAATTGGCCTTTTGGTTGCTTTGATTGGGCAGGAAACTTGCCCTTTTCGTGTATGACCATGGATTGAGTCAACTTTTGGATGTGGCTTTTAAGATCCTCAAAAGATTGAGTGGTCTGGGTTTTGAAATCAGGGAAAACCTGTGTGGAATTATTGTTATAATTCATTTGGCTTTACATGAACTGATTCAGTGTGTCCTCAAGGTTCCTCTTTTGTGGTGGTTGATATGGTTGATATGCAGGAGGTCCTTGGGGTGGTGGGTATGGCCCTTGTTGTTGGTTCATGGGTATTGGTTGTGTGTTCTTCCAACTGAAGTTAGGGTGGTTTCGCCACCCTGGATTGTATGTTTCAGAGTATGGGTTGGAGTAGGGCTTGTTGAAGTTGGAAACTGCATGTGTTTGTTCCAACGAGACGAGACTTCTTTGAATGCTGGGATGGTGGGACACTCCCCAGTAGGGTGTCCTGTTAGCGCACAGATTCCACACACTTGCTCGGTGGAAGGGCTAACATCAACTTGATGGACTTTCTTCATCTCTAAAGCTTCAAGCTTTCGAGACAATGTGGACATTTTTGCTCTCAAGTCATCATCCTCTCTCAAGACATATTTTCCTCCCTGGGAAGTAGATGGTCTGGCTTCTACAGTGATAGGGGAGGCTGAGTCCCACATCTGAGAACTGTCAGATATGGTGTCGAAAAAATTGAATGCCTCCTCCGGACTTTTTCCCATAAATTCTCCTTGGGCCATCATTTCGACAAACAGACGTAGTCTAGAGGGTAAGGAGTCATAGAAAAATCCTACCAAAGTCCAATTTTCAAAAGCATGATGTGGGCAAGACTGGAGCAGATCTTTGAATCTTTCCCAACTTTGATAAAAAGTTTCTCCTTCTTTAACCGCAAAATTCATGATTTGCCTTTTTAGTGCATTTGTGCGGTGTAGAGGAAAAAACTTTCTGAAAAATTTATTTTGTAATGCTTGCCAGTTGGATATTGAAAAAGCCTTTAAGGAATTTAACCATTGGTTGGCTCTATCCCTCAAGGAGAAAGAAAACAGTTTCATCTTGGCTAATTCAGAATTGTCTTGAAATGTTCCACACACTTCCTCAAAATCTTTTATATGCAGATATGGATTTTCTGCATCCAATCCATGAAACACAGGTAATAACTGCACTGTCCCCGGCTTTACAGTAAAGAGGGGAGCATTTTCAGGAAAAATAAAACAAGAGGGGACACTATTTCTTGTGGGATTTAAGTAATCCCGCAAAGTTCGGATGTTAGGGACCTCCTCCTCTCTCATAGGGACTTCTTCATTTCTTTCATTATTTGCCATACTACCCTCACAAGAGTCTGCTACTGATCTAGGTGAATTTGGTTCAGGCTGATTCACGGACTCACACGATTCTGCCGGCAAATTTTGGAAATGAGGAGTGCCCTCAGTCATAAAGAAAATAAAACAAAGTTATTTACAGTAAACCAAAGAATATACACAATGTTGGAGGTCTTTTTACCTTTCACCTTAAAATACCTTTTAAAGGTTCCCCTGCAACGGCGCCAAAAACTTGTTCTTGATCCGAAATGTACACCCAAGTGCAGGCGGTCAAGCTGTAGTAATAATCCGGTTTGAGTCCGGAGTCGAATCCACAGGGAACTTTTGTTGATATTTCTGAGGTGAGCAGTGGTAGAGACCTATTGATTGTAACCCTTGAGATTTGTTGTGGGATTTTGATGTTTCCTGGACAGAATATAAGATTCTTTCCAAGAAGATTTTCTTAACAAAACAGGAGATAAGTGCTAATTAAAAAAAAGGTCACTCTTTAGTGCAAAGATCTGGACATGCAGTTAGTTATCCGGTTTGTCATAATTGTGCTTGATAACTCAATTAACTCCCGTGTCAACAGCAAGTTAATCGGAAGATAAAGATGGATTGTGAGAATTAAGAACATGATTCCGATGTCTTTCTAGAAGTTTACAAGAATTGCTTGTGCCGAGACTTAACCCGTCTACAAACAAGCAAGTGTTTCTGCAAGACATCTAATCATGATATTAATATTTCATTCTTTAAATGAAGTACAATAAGGGGGAGGATTGAAGGGTAGTCACGAGGATCTAGCCGGGGTACTTGCCTTGAACTGATGAGTCTTTCTATGCAAGAGTCATCCGTGTCATAGAAAGAACCCACAGTTATACAAAGTACCTTAGCTTTGCTAGATGCAATCAATCATCCAATAACAAGAAGAAATAAACGTTAAGCATAAAAACACTGCACAAATATGATTCCCGGATAACTTATACATGCCCTTCTCCTCTTACTAAAGAGTGAATGAGAAACTACTCACTCTTCATGGCTTGGGTAAAGCTAGAAAAGTGAGTGATGCTCATCCCTCCAAGTAGAGAACTTAAAAGATAAAGTAAAAACAAACACGGCGCCAATCTTTAACAAAGAATGGGTGAATCACGTTCCACCCTTCACGGCTTTGGTAAAGCTCTAGAAAAGTGGAAGAGTTTCACTCTTCTCAGAAAGGAAGAAGCGCAAGCAATGGAAGTGAAATGTATGAACAATAAAAGTAGAAGAAAGCTAGTCACATTTGGAGGGTGGCTTCCTCAACCAAAAATTGGAGGGTTGCTTCCTCAACCAAAAGGTGAGCTATCTCTCTTCTATGCATGTAAAATGAAAGCATAAACATAAGCATAAAACTACTTCTATAACAAGCAAGAGATGTTGGACTAAAGCCAAACTTAATCTCTAAAATAAAGACTTCATACAAGGAAAATAAGCTAAATCTACAATGAGAGTGGGAGTCTAAGCCTCCATCAACTTTCCTACTTGGCTCCCAAAGCTCTCCAACAAGGGGAGTATTTATAGGCAAGAGGAGGAGACAAAAGGGGGTGGAGGAATAGTGTTTTCCGCCCAAGTCCAAGTGAAAAGCCAACAACTCTGCTGCCAGTCTGTGGAGAACGTTCGAACGTGAGTTGGCGTTCGAACGTTGTTTCTGTTTTTGCACTATGGGCGTTCAAACGTTGACTGACGTTCGAACGTTTCTTCTGTTTTTGCACTATGGGCGTTCGAACGCCAGATTTGCCCTGACCCTTTCACTCGAGTGATCTGTTGGTCTTCTGTGAGGTTCAGTTCCAACTCTTTGCAGTAGTCTGGTCTTCAATCAACTCAAGTGTATGTTCAAACGTGAGTTGGCGTTCGAACGTGACACTCAAGTGCTTCAGAGCTTCAGTCTTCTTTCCTCACTGCAACACGCCTTCTCTCAGCAGTTGATTCTGCTAAAGTGTAATGTGGACGTTCGAACGTGAGTTGGCGTTCGAACGTTCTGGCTATGCTCCAAGCTTCTCCAATTTTGGTTCTAATGTGCTGGTGTTGCATCCAAGTGTGGTACTTGTTGTTCTTGGGTCCTTGTTCAGTTTAGGGCCTGAAATGACATCACTTCAACTCTATCAAAGTACAATTAGTCTTAAAACGGCATAGTGATATGCTATTTTTAAATGCTAATCACATTGGGCAGTAACACTAACTCATCATTTTCTTTTTAAAAACATGCGTCCCCCATGCTTCTCTAGATCATTTAGGACTTCACAGGCTGTAATGGGGCCTTGGGGTGATATTTAGGCAAAAGAAACAAAGGACATAGGATACAAAGAGGTTTGTTACGAGTGAAAGACTTTTTATTCCAAAACACCTCCCTTTTCATGGGATTTTCATTCCATTCTTACACCTTCACCACACTCTTTGTTTCTTTTCTTTATTTTCCTTAACATTTTCTTTTTCTTTTGATATTTCTTTCTTCTTCTCACCCCTTTTCTTCCTTTCCTTGAATTTTCATTCTTTTTCTAATGAACTCCTTGAGTTTCACCTCCATTCATCCCTTGCTTGAATTTTCACACCACACTTCCTTTACTTTTGCAATCACTCATTTTCAGCTTTAGGAATAACCAATGGAAGGTAGATATTTCTCTTTTTCATCGACTTGGTCAATTGTGCGGCATAGAAACGAATTTCAATTAGGGTCAATCACGTCACTAGGGATAATATTTTCACAAGAATAAGACAAAGGCTCGAAATATTCAAAGATAGCCTAAGATCACTTCTAGATACGCATGGGAGGGCATTGTATATACAAGACAACATTAGTCTACTACCCAAATGCACCTAGCAAAGACAAACATAATGAGATTATTGAACAAATTTGACATTGAAAAATTGTTCTTTGAGTAATATAAGTTCCCTCCAATAAGGATTGGCACTAAAGCTCTCACGGGTCCTTACTCATCTCCACTACTTATGGCAAGCCTAAAATATGAATCCAATCCGTAAATTGCTGAAATTACACATTCAAAGGTCACATACAGTTGAATTCACAAATCAATACATATGTGATACTCACGCATAGGATCAATTTCCATAGTGTGTTCATGTGCTCAAAGTTCACAACAAAGATCAATATATCATCTAATCCACACACTCTTCATAAGGGAATACAAATCAACATTCAGATATTTTTCATCAAAATTTTCGAAATTTTTACATATGTACCCTAATGCAAGCAAAATTCTGTATCACAAAAATTTTCACAAAAAAATTCCACAACATTGGTGTATCATGTAAATGGTGCACCTCACTGTAACACCCCGCATTTTATTTTATTTATGTATATAGATATATAGTAAATAATTGTTTTAAAAATATGGATATGTGAAATGATGTAGGAATAAACTATATAGATTGTAATAGTAGGAGAAATGCTAGAGATGCATATGGAATGGGAAGTTGGAGTTTCCAAGACATTTAAACTTGGAACGGGTGATTAGATGAATTTCTAAATATTTTTAGGTCAAAATAAGGTATCCATTGAATCCGGAAGGTCGAACAACCTTGGGAGAGGTAATATGAGGTGTATTGGAAGTTAGGAAGTATTCCGGAGTGAAAACACACTTACAGAAAATTTGGGTAAAAAGAGTTGGGACTGTAACACCCCAAAACACACCCTGGACGGCATTACATTCTAAAACCATTTACATCATGAGAGCACTAAAATAATCCATCAATAAATAAGACTTCATAAAATCATCCATAGAATTTACAATATTATCCCAAAAGAATAGACCCATCTTGGCCTTTACATACCAAAAATCAACTAATATAGCGCAGCGGAAATAAACAAAAGAAACTAGACTACACAGTGTTTCAAAAGAATGTCCTAGTCTAGTACAAAAGAAACTATATCTCTATAGGTCCACCTCGGAATCTATATTCCCTTCGAGTGGAGCCTCCCAAGTGGCGGGTTCCTCGACCCTTGCGTCCTCCTCAAGCGGGTAATCTGAAAAATGTTAGCGGTAGGGGGTGAGCACAAAGCTCTGTAGAAACATTCCTCTCAAACCCATACAAGGTTTAGAAAAGCATTTAAAACGGTCGGTCTCATTTTTAACATAACATAGATACGTAATTTGAAATAAAGCAGTGACATTTAAAAAAGGATCTCAAGTTTATGTAAAAACATTACTTAGATGAACAATTGAGTATCACATACATATAATCACCATTAATTGCCATAAACAATTTCCAACAATTCTTTCGGTAGGTGGCATACTTTAGGGTAACCTCCACCCCCGTTTAGGTCATCTTTGACTCTCAAGCATCCTTACCAGGAACCTCTTGAGAGTCCATTCTTTAGGTAGGTGGCATACTTTAAGGCAACCTCCACCCCCATTCTTCCGGTAAGTGGCATACTTTAAGGCAACCTCCACTCCCATTCATTCGGTAGGTGGCATACTTTAGGGCAACCTCCACCCCCATTCTTTAGATCATCTTTAATTCTCAAGCATCCTTACAAGGAACCTCTTGAGAATGGGTGAGCATTCTTACAAGAAACCTCCCACCAATCACTTCATTATTTCCCAAGCATCCTTACAAGGAACCTCTCACTCATGTGCATCACAAATCCCAACCAAGCATATCATTCCAACAATTATGTCAATTTACAATCATCCAACCAAAGTCCCCAAAATATAACATATAACAATTCCACAACCAACTACGAAAATACATGAGATCACAATAACATCATTTTTTCTACCCAACACAAAGCATTAAGGTTTTGAAATCCATAATAAAGAAAGCATTTAGGAAGGAAATACATCACTCTCCAAACATTAGGGTTTTTAAAACGAGAAAGAAGATTTCATGGGTATTAAACCCTAACTTTGTGTAAAACATGTAATCTTTGCCAAAAAGCTTAAGAGAGGATGATTTCATAGCATATAGATACCATTGGTAGCCAAAACATACATGTATAAATACCCTAGCCTCAATGTAAGTGAGTGAGAGAAAACCCCTACCTTAATGTTCTTGGAAAAATTAGGGCTTTGATCTTGAATCAACCCTTTAATTCCTTGTTTTTCACCTTTGATCTTGTGTTTTTCTCTTCCCCTCTTTCTCTCTAATGTTTTCTAGGGTTTTAAGGTGTGTAATGAAGGCTAAGGAGGTGAGAGGATGTATTTATAGTGGGGGAAAAATCGAGGGTTCGCGAACAGAAAAATTCGGATTTTTACAGTGGCTACCGGTAGCTGATTTTGGCTACCGGTAGCTCGGACACACTGGACACTCGACTACTGGTTGGCTACCGGTAGCTGATCTTTACTGGACCATTGGCTACCGGTAGCTGATTTTGGCTACCGGTAGTCACTACCCAGATTTTCTACTTCCACTTCCAATGCATTTTTGACCCATTTAGAGGTCCAATTGGAAAATTTTCATGAGATACACTTTTGTAACCCTAGATGTCTACTATCTACTGTAAAAATTTCAGGTTATTTGGAATTAAGTATAAAAAGTTATGATCGAAATAGTATACAGTGTCCAAAATCCTTTATACCCAAATTTTCTCTAAAATGTGTTTTAACTTCAAAATACTTCCTAACTTCTAATACACCTCATATTACCTCTCCCAAGGTTTTTCGACCTTCCGGACTCAATGGAAACCTTATTTTGACCTAAAAACCTTTAGAAACTTGTCTATTCACCCTTTCCAAGTTTAAACATCTTCGAAGCTTAACTTCCCAATCAATTCGCATCTCTAGTTTTTATTCCTATCGTCACTACTCATATCCATGTTTTTTTTTTTTACAACAATTATTTACTATATATATCTATATACATATCTATAAAAGAAAAATACGGGGTGTTACAATCCACCCCCCTTAAAGAAAGTTTCGTCCTCGAAACTTACCTCAAGTAGCGAAGATGTACGGGTACTTCTCTCGCATTTCAAGCTCCGGTTCCCAAGTAGCTTCTTCCACTCCATGGTGTTGCCACAAAACCTTCACTAGTCGGATGACTTTGTTACGGAGTACCTTCTCTTTGGCATCGAGAATCTTCAACGGTTGTTCTTCATAGGTTGCTCCCTCTTGAATTTCAATATCTTCTAAGTTTACGACCGGCGTTGCATCCGATTGACACTTTCTCAACATCGACACGTGGAACACGTCGGGTACTCTGGATATCTGGGCTAGTAGTCGAAGTTGATACGCCGCATTGCCTACTGCTTTGATCACTTCAAACGGTCCGGTATATTTTGGCGCTAACTTCTCCTTCTTGCCGAATCGAAACACGCCCTTCTTGTATGACACCTTGGAAAACATGTAATCTCCCACTTTTAATTCCAAGGATCTTCGTCTGTGGTCCGCGTAGCTCTTCTGTCTACTTCGCGCTGTGCGTAGCCTCTCCCGGATGAGTTGAATCTTTTCCGTAGTTTCCCCATTGTAGTCCTTACTCCATTAGTTCGCTGCACACTCTGATATACATTACAATCCACCAAAGGTTACAGTTGAACCCTAACCAGACTTGTCCTCCCCTCTTAGCTTCCAAATTCATATACATTTTTCCAACGGAATAATTTAAGAAAAATTAACATAATATCATCGAAAATACCATTTTATTGGTCAATACCAATCTTTAGAATTTTGAATTAAGGAACAAATAAATAATCAAGCTTTGTAACCAAGAATAAATGGCTATCAAGCTTGGAAATCAAGAACAAAAGAACAAGCAAGGTTTGAAATTAATAACAAACGAATCTCAAGTTTTTGGAATCCAAAATAAAGGAACAATCAAGTCTCGAATTCCATAACAAACCCATATCAAGCTTTGGAATCAAAATAAGAAACAATCAAAGCTTGAAATCAAGAACAAAGTAACAATCGAGTCTTGGAGTCAATAACAGATGCATATCAAGCTTTGAAAGCAAGAACTAAAGAGTATCAAGTTTTGAACTCAAGGACAAGGAGAAATCAAGTATTGAAATCAAGAGCAACTGAATGTCAAGTCTTGAAATCAAGAACCAATGAATATCAAGTATTGAATATCAAGAATACATGAATTACAATAATTAGAATCAATCAAATGAATATCAAATTTGGCTATTAAGAGCAAATGAATATTAAGCTTGGAAATCAAGAATAAAAGTGTATCAAGCTTGAAAGTCATGAACAAAGGAGAAATTAAGATTTAACGGAACAATCATTTATGGAAATCAATAACACACGACTATCAAGGTGTGAAATCAAGAACAAAGGATTATGAAGCTTAGAAATCAAGACCAAAAGAACACTCAAGTCTTGGAACCAAGAATAAAGAATATCAAGTATTGAATATTGAGAATAATTGAATCCCAAGGGTTATAGTCACTACCAAGTGCATATCAAATTTAGATATCAAGGACAAATGAATATTAAGGTTGGAAATCAAGAATAAAGGAACAATCACTTCTTGAAATCCATAACAACGAATATCAATCTTAGAATTAAAAATAAGGAACAATCAGGTATTGAAATCAATAACCAACAAATATCAAGGGTGGAACTCAAGAACAAAGGAGAAATCAAGAGAAAAACACATCTCCTTTGTAAACTAGGGTTTGAAGGCATAAGAAAAGATCTAGGGTTTACCCCACCGTAATATAGTTTGGGACAAGGTAGTATTATCCAGAATGGCAAGACATGATGATTTCCTAGTAATTAAACATAAATTTAAAATCAAAGATTACTTATAAATAAATCCTACTGGTCTCCCCTTGTTGTCCCGTAGGCAAATTAACATATCCTGTAAGTTCGACTTCCTTGAAACCCAATCCCAATTCCACAGCGTACACAGTACGTATAAAAGAATGAGTCGCATAGGAATCTAATAAAATTCGGGTCCAAGAATGGTAGAGAAGAACAATACCTTCCTTGATTGGCGCCGCCGGGGGCTTGAGTTTGTATCGGTCACTGTGGTGCAGGCCTCGGTGGTGGTGGTTGGGCGGCTGGTACCTGTCTGGCGGTCTGAATAGGCCTCCGAGGTGGAAAAACTGGGCAATGGTTCCGAATATGTCCCCCTCCTCCGCATGCAAAGCAGGATCGTGGGGTACTACCGGCTCTAGTCTAAGTCACTTCATCTCCTCGAGCTGTTAGAAGTCTCTATCCACCTGCCTGGTCTGGACTTCGGTATGGTGCTGCTCGCTGCACTCCACTGGTGCCAGGGTCCGTCCTGATCGGACCTCCTCTCGCGAAGCTCTGTCGCCGCTGGCTGTCCTCCATATCTCTCTCCACCAATGCAGCTCGGTCAACTAGGTCCCCATACTCCCGGATCTTGAGAGCCACCAGCTTCTCCCGGATCGCAGGCCTCAAGCCCTGCTCAAAGCGCTTGGCCCTGCTGGCCTCAGTAGAGATAAACTCTGTAGCATAACGGGATAGCTCATCGAAACTCCTCTCGTACTCGGTCACCGTCATGCTGCCCTGTCGGAGAGCAAGGAAATCGGCCTTCATTCTGTCTCTTACTGATTCCGGAAAGTACTTGTCTTGAAAATTTTGGTCAAATTCCTCCCAAGTGAGTGCATCTGTGGTCCTCCTTCTTTTCACTGAGTCCCACCAATGGTCGGCCTCCCCCTCGAATAGATAAGTTGCCAAGCCGACCCGAAGATCCTCGGCTATCCCCATGCCATCACATATCTTCTTCACTCGGCGGATCCATTTATCCGCATCCAAGGGGTTAGAGCTCCCTTGGAAAGTAGGCGGGTGTTGCCTCAGAAACTCTCGGAGAACTACCATTCTCCTATTCTCTTCTCCGTTGCCCGGTACTTGGGCTAGTGGAGGAGCCCCACCGTTATGGTTGTTCCCATTCTGGTGTTGTACCAGAGTGGTGAGCTCCCTCAAACACTGATAGATGTCATTAATTGCATCGGGAGGTGGTGGCGGTGGTGGGTTTGCTTGACCTCCACGACCACGACCACGACCACGCCCTCGTCCACATACACGTTCACCGTCCATCCTGCACATCAATATACAACTTAATTCATTGATGTACAAGATATCCCACTATCACTTTAATCTAGAACATAGGACGTGTGAAAATCTAACTCAAAATTTTTATCCAACCTAGTCCTAAGGCTCTAGTGGTGATCCATAACCTACAACTCCCATGTAAGACCTAAAGCCTAGGCTCTGATAACAATTTTGTAACACCCAAAAACACACCCTGGACGGCATTACATTCTAAAACCATTTACATCATGAGAGCACTAAAATAATCCATCAATAAATAAGACTTCATAAAATCATCCACAGAATTTACAATATTATCCCAAAAGAATAGACCCATCTTGGCCTTTACATACCAAAAATCAACTAATATAGCGCAGCGGAAATAAACAAAAGAAACTAGACTACACAGTGTTTCAAAAGAATGTCCTAGTCTAGTACAAAAGAAACTATATCTCTATAGGTCCACCTCGGAATCTATATTCCCTTCGAGTGGAGCCTCCCAAGTGGCGGGTTCCTCGACCCTTGCGTCCTCCTCAATCGGGTAATCTGAAAAATGTTAGCGGTAGGGGGTGAGCACAAAGCTCTGTAGAAACATTCCTCTCAAACCCATACAAGGTTTAGAAAAGCATTTAAAATGGTCGGTCTCATTTTTAACATAACATAGATACGTAATTTGAAATAAAGCAGTGACATTTAAAAAAGGATCTCAAGTTTATGTAAAAACATTACTTAGATGAACAATTGAGTATCACATACATATAATCACCATTAATTGCCATAAACAATTTCCAACAATTCTTTCGGTAGGTGGCATACTTTAGGGTAACCTCCACCCCCGTTTAGGTCATCTTTGACTCTCAAGCATCCTTACCAGGAACCTCTTGAGAGTCCATTCTTTAGGTAGGTGGCATACTTTAAGGCAACCTCCACCCCCATTCTTCCGGTAAGTGGCATACTTTAAGGCAACCTCCACTCCCATTCATTCGGTAGGTGGCATACTTTAGGGCAACCTCCACCCCCATTCTTTAGATCATCTTTAATTCTCAAGCATCCTTACAAGGAACCTCTTGAGAATGGGTGAGCATTCTTACAAGAAACCTCCCACCAATCACTTCATTATTTCCCAAGCATCCTTACAAGGAACCTCTCACTCATGTGCATCACAAATCCCAACCAAGCATATCATTCCAACAATTATGTCAATTTACAATCATCCAACCAAAGTCCCCAAAATATAACATATAACAATTCCACAACCAACTACGAAAATACATGAGATCACAATAACATCATTTTTTCTACCCAACACAAAGCATTAAGGTTTTGAAATCCATAATAAAGAAAGCATTTAGGAAGGAAATACATCACTCTCCAAACATTAGGGTTTTTAAAACGAGAAAGAAGATTTCATGGGTATTAAACCCTAACTTTGTGTAAAACATGTAATCTTTGTCAAAAAGCTTAAGAGAGGATGATTTCATAGCATATAGATACCATTGGTAGCCAAAACATACATGTATAAATACCCTAGCCTCAATGTAAGTGAGTGAGAGAAAACCCCTACCTTAATGTTCTTGGAAAAATTAGGGCTTTGATCTTGAATCAACCCTTTAATTCCTTGTTTTTCACCTTTGATCTTGTGTTTTTCTCTTCCCCTCGTTCTCTCTAATGTTTTCTAGGGTTTTAAGGTGTGTAATGAAGGCTAAGGAGTTGAGAGGATGTATTTATAGTGGGGGAAAAATCGAGGGTTCGCGAACAGAAAAATTCGGATTTTTACAGTGGCTACCGGTAGCTGATTTTGGCTACCGGTAGCTCGGACACACTGGACACTCGACTACTGGTTGGCTACCGGTAGCTGATCTTTACTGGACCATTGGCTACCGGTAGCTGATTTTGGCTACCGGTAGTCACTACCCAGATTTTCTACTTCCACTTCCAATGCATTTGTGACCCATTTAGAGGTCGAATTGGAAAATTTTCATGAGATACACTTTTGTAGCCCTAGATGTATACTATCTACTGTGAAACTTTCAGGTCATTTGGAATTAAGCATGAAAAGTTATGAGCGAAATAGTAGACAGTGTCCAAAATCCTTTATACCCAAAATTTCTCTAAAATGTGTTTTAACTTCAAAATACTTCCTAACTTCTAATACACCTCATATTACCTCTCCCAAGGTTTTTCGACCTTCCGGACTCAATGGAAATCTTATTTTGACCTAAAAACCTTTAGAAACTTGTCTATTCACCCTTTCCAAGTTTAAACATCTTCGAAGCTTAACTTCCCAATCAATTCGCATCTCTAGTTTTTATTCCTATCGTCACTACTCATATCCATGTTTTTTTTTTTACAACAATTATTTACTATATATATCTATATACATATCTATAAAAGAAAAATACGGGGTGTTACAGGGACACCTTCTAGTATTTTGGTCATAACCTTTTATCCTTATATCCAATTGATCTGAAATTTTGATAGTAGATAGTAGACATCTAGGGCTACAAAAGTGTATCTCATGAAAATTTTCCAATTCGACCTCTAAATGGGTCAAAAATGCACTGGAAGTGGAAGTAGAAAAATCTGGGTAGTGACTACCGGTAGTCACTATCAGCTACCGGTAGTCAATGGTCCAGTGTGTCCGAGCTACCGGTAGTCAACAGGTACTCGAGTGCCAATGTACCCGAGCTACCGGTAGTCAAAATCAGCTACCGGTAGTCGCTGTAAAAATCCGAAATTTTCAACTCGCGAACAGTCGGTTCTAGCTCCACTATAAATACTTAATGTCAACTTTTTTAGCCTCATTTCACTCATCCAAACCCTAGGAACCCTTAGAGAACAAAAGAGGGAGAGAAAAAACACAAAAATTGGGAGAGATTTACAAGATCAAAGCCCTAGTTTTCAAGATTTCACTTCTCCATCCATTCCCTCTTCTATAATTTCACTTCACCCTCACTCAAACCTCTTAGAACCAAAAGAGAAAGTAGCAAGGGAGCAAGAAAAAGAGGAAAAGGGAGTCTTTAAAGCTTGGGTTGCTAGAGATACTTGGTTGAGGTAGGGGTTTTCTCTCACTCTCTCACATTGAGGCTAGGGCTATATATATATATATATATGTATATACATATGTCTCTTTCTCTAACTCTTGGATATGTGTTAGAGAAATCTTTGATTCTTTATATTTTTGCAATCAATGCCATGTTTTGAACCATGTGATGGTTTGGTAACCATTTTATCTTTCTTTTTCATCTTCAATCATTGATTTGTAAGGAAAATGGACTTTTCCCTTGGTAATTCCTTGGTTTTCACTTTCAAAACGTAGAGTTTTATATTGTGCAACAAATGATGTTTATAATGATCTCTTGCATTTTTCTTAGTTGGTTATTGAAAATGTCGCATGCTATATTTGGGGATTTTTGAGATATGCTTATAAATTGTGTAAATTGGTTTGATGTTGTATCTCTAATGGGTGTGGGATGACCATGGGTGTCCTTTGACGAGATGTCGTAGAATGGGTTAGTGTTTTGGTAAGACTAATCCATTCGTAGCGGGATTAGTGCTTTGGTAAGACTAAACCACTATCACTCACGTGGTGCCGTGTAAGAGGGTTAGTATACTAATGCCTGGGTTGGATTTCGTCACTGCCATTGGTATGGTACACGCCCTTCCTAAAGGTTGGATATCTTTGATAAGATGTGTGTGTGGGTGTGGGCAAGACGTTACTCAATGTGTCGATTCATGTGGATGCCTTACACCATTGTTGAGATACATGTACATATATTGCCGGAAATGTTCAAGTGTGAGTTATAGTTCATTGTACCAAATACGATTTCTGCAAGAGTTTTGGGGTAGTATGGGATGCCACAAGAACTTGTGGAAATGGTGTATGGTGGGATGGATTATGTTTTGGGAATTGATTCTTATTGGTATCTTGTGTTCATTTATTCTTTTAATTACCGTGGTTCCTTAAACTGGAGATCTATTTAAATGCCCTGTTTTCCTTCAAAAGTTCTATACTATATTTGTGAAAATGAGACCGACCGAATTTTAAATGTTTTCTAAACCTTGTTTGGGTTTGGGAGAAATTTTCTACAGAGCTTCGTGCTCACCCCCTACCGCTAACATTTTCAGATTATATACTTGAGGAGGAGTTGGGAGTCGAGGAGCCCGCATATTGGGAGACTCCGATCGACGAGAGTGTAGATCCCGAGGTGGACATGTAGAGATATAGCTTCTTTTGTACCAGACTAGAGAGTTTATTTGGAGATCATGTAAAGTCTAATATTTTGTTATTCCGCTGCAAGTGTACTTTAATTCGCTTGGAATGTAAATGCCATTGCTTGGCCTATTCTTTTGGGATGATAGTGTGGATGTGATATATGGTGAATGGAAGTTTATTTTATGATGGATAAATGGACCCGGTGTGGTCAATAGTTATGCATATGTGGACCCGGTGTGGTCAATTGTAATATAATTGTACAGGTTGTGTTTTGGGTAGAGCTCCCCGTGCAAAGGAGACTCTGCCGAATTTTGTTAAAATATTAATGGTTAATGAATGAAACTTTCGTCATGATGGATTTACTTAGTGCTCTCATGCGGTGAATGGTTTTTTTTTGAATGTAATGTCACCCAAGGGGGTTTTTGGGGTGTTACACTCACCCCCCCCCCCCCCCAACTAGAATCAGGCATTGTCCTCAATGCAACAAAAACAAGATATGCTATGCAATGAGGGAGAGTAAAAAGATGAGTAGGGTTAGAAAACACCTCGTATTTGAGCTTTGACAAAAGCAGCAATATCTGAAACTAGGAAACATAATGCTATACAACCAAAAAACGTAAGTCACATGAAATATGATTAAAGTAAATAATTAAAAGCAACAGTACACTGAAAAGCAGAAAAATTGGTTATTGCTCCACAAATTCCGGGTAAACCGGATCCGTTAAATCCTCCTCCAGCTCCTATCCTTCAAAACCCTCAAAGAATGGCTTTAGTCTTTGACCATTGACCTTGAATGTCTGGTCATTCTTTGGGTTTGTGACATCCATAGCTCCGTTGGGGTAGGCCACCTTAACAAGATAGGGGTCATCCCAACGGGATCCTAGTTTTCCCTGGAAAATTAAGAGGCAGGAATTGTATAAGAGCACTTTTTTGCCGGGCTCGAATGATTTCTGGATGATGGAATTATCATGAAAGATTTTAGCCCGTTCCTTTGAGATTTTGGAGCTCTCATACGCATCTCGTCGAATCTCTTCCAACTCATTCAGCTCTAACTTCCTATGATCATCGGCCATTCTCAAATTAAAACTTACAGTCTTAATGGCCCAATAGGCCTTGTGTTCCATTTCAACTAGCAAGTGGCAAGCCTTTCCATAGACAAGTCGATAGGAAGACATGCCCAAAACAGTTTTAAAGACAGTGCGGTATGCCCATAAAGCATCGGTCAATCTATCGGACCAATCCTTCCTATTTGGGCCAATCGTTTTTTCTAGAATGTTCTTGATCTCCCTATTGGCTAGCTCAGCTTGGCCATTTGTTTGTGGGTGATAGGCAGTGGATACTTTGTGAGTGACACCATATTTGAACATTAGAGATACAAATTGGCCTATTACAGAAGTGTGATCCACCATCACTTATTATTGCACGAGGCATCCCAAACCTCGAAAAGATGTTCTCCTTGAGAAACTTGACTACGACTCGGTGGTCATTAGTCTTGGTCAGGATAGCCTCCACCCACTTAGACACATAGTCCACTGCCAGGAGGATGTACAAATAACCAAATGACATAGCGAAAGGACCCATGAAGTAGATGCCCCAACAGTCGAATATTTCTATAACAAGCACAGGGGAAAGGGGCATCATGTTTCTTCGGGTCACACTACCCAAACGTTGGCATCTTTCACATCCCTTACAAAACGAAACACAATCTTTGATAAGAGAGGGCTAGTAAAAACCTGATTGGAGAATTTTAGCCGAAGTCTTTTTCGCTGAGAAATGTCCACCGCATGCTTGTAAATGGCAAAATGCAAGGACGTCCCGTTGGTCATTCTCAGGTACACATCTTCTCATGACTTGGTTGGGGCAGTATTTGAACAAGTACGGGTTGTCAAAGTAGAAGTACTTCACATCTTCCAAAAATCGTCTTCGATCTTCTAGGCTCCATTGCGGTGGTATCTGTCCTATTGCAAGATAGTTACATATATCAGCATACCAAGGACATACATAATGAATTGAAAGCATATGCTCGTTAGGGAAAAAGTCAGGGATAGGAATGTGCTCATCGGCCTCTTGCACCACAAGCCGGGATAAATGATCAACCACCACGTTCTCAACTCCTTTCTTGTCCTTGATCATCAAGTCAAATTCTTGTAGGAGGAGTATCCATCTAATGAGTCTCGGTTTTGCATCTTGCTTAGACAACAAATACTTCAAAACAGAGTGATCAGTAAAGACAACAATAGGTGAACCAATGATGTAAGAACGAAATTTATTTAAGGCAAACACTACCGCTAGCAACTCTTTCTCGGTGGTACTGTAATTCATCTGAGCCTCATTCAGTGTTTTGCTAGCATAGTGTATCACATACGGTCTATTTTCCTCCCTTTGACCGAGCACTGCATTGACCGCGTAATCACTCGCATCGCACATGAGCTCAAAAGGTAGATCCCAATTAGGTGGTCGCATGATCGGAGGTGTGACTAGCATGCTCTTAAGTTTTTTAAAGGGTGTCTTACAATCGTCCGACCACTCGAATGGGACCTCCTTAGACAGCAGGTTGGTCAAGGGTCGGGCCAATGCACTGAAATTCTTTATGAATCGACGATAAAACCCTGCATGGCCCAAAAACGACCGGATGCCTTTGATGGCTCTCGGCCTGGGGAGGTTGGAGACGGCCTCCACCTTGGATTTTTCGACTTCAATACCCCTTGCTGAAACTATATGGCCAAGCACAATTCCTTCCGTCACCATAAAGTGACACTTTTCCCAATTCAAGACTATATTCTTCTCCTCACATCTTGTTAGAACTTTCTCCAAGTTTGCCAAACATCACTCGAATGAATCCCCAAACACCGAAAAGTCGTCCATAAAGACCTCCACTATCTTTTCCACCATGTCACTGAAAATCCCCATCATACATCGTTGAAAAGTTCCCAGAGCATTGCATAGTCCAAATGACATGCGGCGGTAGGCAAAGGTACCATAGGGGCACGTGAAGGTGGTCGTCTTTTGATCCTCCAAAGCAATCTTGATCTGATTGTAGCCGGAGTATCCATCTAAAAAGCAGTAGAATAGATGACCCGCTACTCATTCTAGAACTTGATCGAGGAATGGCAATGGGAAGTGGTCTTTTCTTGTGCAAGCGTTCAGCTTTCGGTAATCAATGCACACCCTCCATCCGGTGATCACTCTTGTAGGTATAAGCTCATTCTCATCATTCTCAACCACCGTAACTCCGGATTTCTTAGGTACTACTTGCATGGGGCTAACCCACTTACTATCGGTAATTGGAAAAATGATCCCCACATCAAGTAGTTTCAGAACCTCATCCATCACCACCTCCTTCATGATGGGATTCAACCGTCTTTGTGGTTGTCGGGAAGGTTTGGAATCCTCATAAAGATATATGCGGTAGGTGCAAATGGGAGGGCTTATCCCCTTGATATCCGCAATGGTCCACCCAATTGCTCCTTTATGCTTTCTCAATACCTCCAAGAGTTTTTTTTCTTGTTCCATGTTCAATGTAGAGTTAATGGCCACCGAAAATGTTTCAGCTTCCCCAAGATAGGCGTACTTCAAATGGGAGGGCAAGGGCTTCAACTCCAAGTTGGGCTTTTGTTCATCCGACGGAAAAATTTTCTTTTCTTGATGGGGTAACTCCTCGAATGTAGGGATCCACCTTTTCATCCCTTTCAAATCTTCTACCTCCTCTTGCTCATCATAATTCTCAAGATCCATAATTCCTTCTTCCTTAAATTTCAACAACCCCTCCAGCTCCAAGTGCACCTCAACCAAAGTGTTGATTCTATTGACCTCACTTACTTCCTCATCATCACCCGGTTGCTTTGCCAAGTTGAATACATTGAGCTCTATTGTCATATTCCCAAACGCCAACTTCATTAGACCGTTCCTACAATTTATCACGGCATTAGATGTAGCAAGGAAGGGTCTTCCAAGTATTACGGGAATTTGGGAGTTAAGGTTTGCAACAGGATGTGTATCAAGCACAATGAAATCGACAGGGAAGTAAAATTTATCAATTTGAACTAAGACATCCTCAAATACTCCCTTTGGTGTACAGATATTACGATCCGCCAATTGAAGTGTGATTGAGATGGACTTCAACTCCTCAAGCAGAAGCTGTTGATACACCGAGTAGGGAAGAAGATTCACACTTGCCCCCAAATCGAGGAGTGTTTGCTCTACTCGACAATTTCCAATGGTGATGGCTATGGTTGGACAACCGGGGTCTTTGAATTTGGGAGGAGTGTTGGTCCTCAATATTGAGCTCACTTGTTCTGTGAGGAATGCCTTCTTGTGGATATTCAATATCCTTTTCACCGTGCAAAGATCCTTCAAAATTTTAGCACAAGATGATATTTTCTTGATGGCGTCAAGGAGTGGAATGTGAATCTTCACCTGCTTAAACATTTCCAAGATATCAGCGTAATTAGACACCTTGACAAGTGGCTTCAAACGACTCGGGAAAGGGGCAGGCATGGGAGGAATAAACACACAATCATCAATTAATTTTTCTTTCTCAACAACCTCTCTTTCTTTCTCTTCACTCACCTCACCCTTGTCGGCGTCACCCAAGATATCTTTTCCTTTTAGCAATGTGGTCTTGGGTGAGACCGTTGGCAAAATAGTTTTGTCAATTTCTTTGCCACTACGGAGGGTGGTGACAGCTTTGAGTTGCTCACAACTCTCTTTGGTGGGCTCGGATAACTCAATGACATGTTACCCCTTAGGGTTCTCTTGGGGTTGAGCGGGGAATTTCCCCTTCTCTTATTGTGATACCCCTATAGCATTGGTAATTTTCATGAGTTGAGTCGAGATGTTGTTGTTAAAGGTGGTTTGGCTTTGGATGAAGTTGTAAAACACATCTTCCAAGTTCCTCTTATGGGGAGGTTGGTAGGTGGGAGGATTGGATGGTCCTTGATGAGAAAAGCTTTGTGGAGGTGGACTTGGTGAAAAAATCTGTGGTGATGGGTTTGACGAATACCCTTGCGGATTAGTCCGGGCGTATTGGGAGCTAGACGCTTGCCCTTGGCCTTGGTATTGATTTTGGTATTGACCTTGCTTAGGAGACACAAAAGGTATGTGTGGATTTGAACCATGAGGAGTGGGGTTCTCATTTCTCCAACTAAAATTAGGGTGATTGCTCCAACCCGGATTGTACGTGTTCGAGTGAGGGGAGAATGATTGCCTTGTTTGGTTAAATGCATGGACTTGTTTGTGATACATTTCCTTAAGCGCAGGAACGTTGGGGCACTCCGATATGGAATGCTCCACACTCTCACAAATTAAGCAAGCCTCCTCGGTACGTGACACATTAGACACCTCATGTCTCCTATTGACTTCAAGACTCTCAACTTTCCTTGACAACTTCGCAATTTTTGAAAGCAAGTCTTCCCGGTCTCTCAAGTCATACACCCACCTTGAGTTTGACTACCCCCTTGAGAAGAAGACCTTGGCACATTGGTGGGATTCGTAATGTTCCATGATTGTGCATTTTGTGCCAATGTGTCAAAATAGTCTAAAGCCTCATCGGGTTCTTTATTCATAAACTCGTCATTGCACATCATATCAATGAAGTGCCTATGGCTTGGTGTAATTCCCTCGTATAAGAAGCTAACCAATTATCATGATTCAAAGCCATGATGTGGGATGGATTGCAATAAGTCCTTGTACCTCTCCCAACATTGGTAGAATTGCTCATTTGGCTTCTCCGAAAAATTTTGAATTTCTTTTTTCAAAGAGGTAGTTCTATGAATCGGAAAAAATTTGTTTAAAAACTCGGAGAGCATTTGGTTCCAAGAAGTTATGGAGCGAGGTTTCAAGGCATACAACCATGATTTGGCTTTATCGCTAAGGGAGAAAGGAAACAATTTTAAACGACCTATGTCCTCCATATTAAAATGAGCATTGAAGGTTGCAACTACATCCTCAAATTCCCTTATGTGCAAGTAAGGGTTTTCCTTTTCTACTCCGTGGAATGGAGGAAGTAGTTGCAACATCTCAGGCTTAACTTGGAAGAGGTGAGCTTGGACCGGTAAGAGAATGCATGAGGGTGTGCTGCTACGTGTGGGTTGGAGGAACTCCTTCATTGACCTCGCCGGAGGATCAATTTTGATGTTATTCCCTTCATTCACGGGAAGGGGGAATTGCATTCGTGGATTAGGCATTCTAGGTTCGGGCACTCCCCCACCCCTTTGCATGTTCAGGTTGGCATTCACATTTTCAAAATTATCACCTGCATCCTTGGGTGGGACTTGGTCAAGATTCATGTTGGGGCCAAGGGGTTGCCTAACTAACCGATTTTGGTCGTCCCTTCCCCACATGCAACAAAATATCTACAAATTAAATTATACACAAACAAGAATATATACACGGGACAACGTACCTCAGCCCGTGATTAAGATCACGGGACTTACCTCCGTCGTCCGGAAATCACCTTCTTGGTTTGACACTTGCCTTCCCTGGCAACGGCGCCAAAAATGTTTGATGTTTTTCCTTGTTATACCTAACCCATAAATATCATCCCTCAAAATGTGTTGTATATGGATGGAGGGGAGTGCCACTCTCCCTTTGAGTAGTGTCAAAAGAAAGGGCAAGGAGATGGGAAAATGGGATGGTGGAAATGTGTTATGTGTATGAACAAAAATGCTCCCCAAGCGCAAGGAGACTTTTGTGGGTCGTGTTTTACTTGGAGGTACTCCAAGGTTGTTTCCACGGAGAAGGATGTAAACCAAGGGGAAGGTGATTTTGGGTGAAAGAAAATGTAAAATCTTTTGTTGTTGAAAGCTGTTTGGTGAAGTGTGTTTTTGGTGAAAATGAAATGAGAAACAAACGTTGGCTAACCCAAGAGGTCACTCCAATAGGAATACCATCTCAACTCGAATCCCTCCCCCAATAGAACATAAATGAACGATTGATTCGTGAGAAGCTAGGGATAAAATGGGTGAGTATCTAAGCATAAACCGTGACTAGGCCTACAGAATATCAAAGACTCGCCAACTTATCTACCCTCAACCCTATCAAACCGAACCATTGAACTCTGAAAGAAGGGAGGAGAATGAGTTGAAATGACATACCCAAGTGGAGGTTCCCATTGGTTTTGCCAACTAAAGGATTTTAGCTACTCATGCTTGGGATGAAATTAACAATTTAATGAGAATGCATTGCAAAGGAATGAAGTTCTTGAGTAACTAAATGCACACAAACATAAGCTATAAGTGAAAGCAATGAATACCTATTTTAAAAGTAAGAAAAATAAGAACTTTGATGCATTGAAGGTGAAAGCTTTAAAAGAGAATTAAACTTGCAATGAACTTGTAGGAACTAGAATTAATGACATTCAATGAAGCTCTAAAGATTCTTCCAGGAGATTACAAGACAATGTAATGTAGAAAATGTAAAAATCTCAATTTATCTCTCTAGAATACTATTCACCATCTTCTACCCAGACTCTCTCTCTCTCTCTCTCTCTCTCTCTCTCTCTATATCCTCTAATCTCTAATGCAAAATAATAGAGTCCTCTTTCTTCCAAAACATCCCTGCAGTGATGCCCAAGCTGTCTGATGTGATCTCCCTCCATAGGCCTGCCAAGAGGGTGGGCTGGACAAGGTGGTGCAGATCTTGTCTGCACACCTAGCACCTTCTCTCTCCTCTCTCCTCATTGATGATCAAGGATCCAAAAGTCCAAGAAGAGGTGTAAGAGGGATGTCCATTGTGTAAGGTGTGTCAGGAACAGGTAAGAGAATGTTTGCTGGGACCCCCAAGAATGCAGAGCTTGATATGCAGAATCTGGCACTTTTCAAGAAAACCTACCGGTATATCACGAAAATACTACCGGTAGGTTTTACTCCAGTAGGCAAACTGTACCGATATTTCTTCGGTAGGTGCAGGACAGTAGCCAAAACCTACCGGTAGTGTCTACTGGTAGGTTTTTCCTGGTTTTGCTGATTTCTTGGTTCCTCCACCTCCTGAGCTATGGTCAAGCCTCCTTCCCATCTCCAGTCATCTTAAGCATCATGAGAGGGCTCAAGAAGCATCAATTAAGCCTTTTTATTTGCAATCATACCGAAATTTCGTTAGTAGCTCAAACCGTGTCATTCCATTCATTTTAACATCAAAAACAAGTGTGAAAAGGGATGTAATGGTGCATAAAATATGCAATGATTTGTGCTAATTACTTAGTCATTAGTCATATAGACTTTATAAAGTGACATGGTATACTGCCCACTTTTTTTTTGCTTGTTCACCTATGTCAGTATGTAAAAAATGTTTTAAGTACGTTTTGGTTGATGTTTGTTATGAAGTTTGAACAACTGAGCCATACTTTCATAATGAATATATGATGTTTATTACCACTTGCTTTTTATATTTGTATGCACTTGCCTAGAAATGTACTAACCCGTGTTTAGTTAGACAAGTGATGCACAGGAAAACACGTTTTTACGTCGTGTTTGTTGGAAGACAAGTTGGTATCTATATGACATGGCAAGAATGTCATGTGCAAGTGAATAGATACCCGAGCGCGTTGTACAAGTCTTATGATTCGTACGACGAGGCTGAAAATGCATTACGCACGTACATTGCGAATGAAGATGTAGTAAGCGATGTCCAACGTGAATGTGAAGTGGCTGTCCATCAAAATCAACCTTTGCAAAATCTTCGTGTAGAAGATGCAATGGACATTCCTCTAGTAGCCCCTACAGTTGTTGGGCGCGATGACGAGGGCGAGCTCAACCGTAATGTCGGTAACTGTCTCATGTATATTGTGATGTTTGTTTTGGGTATGGTAATAACCCATGTTCTTTACTTTTTTCTGGGTAGACTTTCTTGAACTAAGTTTGTATAGTGTTTGACACCTTTTGGACAATATTTATGGTTAGTGTTTGTAATGTTACCTCCTATGTTTTGACATTAACTAGGGAATGTATGAATATGGGTAACATTATGAATGAATTTCTATTGTAATTGATTTTTATGTTATGATGTGATTGTATTGTTTAATGAATTTGTATAAATTCGTATTGTGTCAATGGTTTGTGCATTTGGTTTGCACAATATTATGTAGAAAAATGTCAGTTCCTCAAATTAGTGATGCGAAAAATGATGTGTTGATGACGTTGTTAATTCGAAACAAACTACGGGGAATAGTGCCTGAACGAGGCAGCATGACAGCTCAACACTTCAGGGATGTGTTAAAACGACTGAAAAGGAGACTGCCTGCATGTTGCATTGATCAAGTTGACCTTGCCAAGATTATATTTTTCTGGAAGAAGCAATACTTCACTATAAAGGCTATGTTGAAGACAAGGATGTTTGCTTGGGACTCGGATGACTCGTGTGTCGTCGATGGGCCGATCGCTGGAGCGCGTGAATACCTAGTAGTAAGTGTTTAATTCAAAACAATATTAATGAATATCATCTTATGAACTCTTTATTTAATTTGTTTTCACATTTTCTTGAATTCATTTTATGTGTAAGATTGATTAACTTGTAGGCAAACAAGTTTGCAAGAACACATTGAATTGAGCCATGTCCTTTGTTTGAGAAAATGATGGAGGTTTTCGACAACGTGTCCCCGGAAGAGTTGATTGAAAGTGTGGGCTCCTGTTTGGGTGGTGATCCAGCACAAGGCATAGAGATTATCGATGTTTCTGATTAAGTTTGCTCTTATGTCCGATTATGACTGTATGTAAATTATGCTTTCCACATGCCATTTTGGTTTTTGGGTATGAATGCATGTTGTAGTAGTTGCTATTCAAGAGTCATGGGGAGTTTCATATTTTGAGAATGTTGTTTATATTATGTATGTAAAAAATTTATGGTGGATGTTATAACCATCTTTTGTGGAGGCAGCTATTAATGCACAGGAAAACAACTCTTACTTCCTTGCAATGGTATCTTATATTTAGTGGCAGTTGATGTGTTTGCTGCAGTATATATATTGTTGTGTTGTGCATTGAGTTTGTTTTTTTTTAAATGGAATGACAATGTACTGCTGGACTATATAATCAGGACTGCTGGAATTTTGTTGGAATTCAATTGTTGCTGGAATGTTACTGGACAGTGAACAGTTGCTGAATATTTTTTTTTTTTTTTGTTTTGTGTAGGATGTGTGTGTGTGTGTGTGTGTGTGTGTGTGTGTGTTACCTGGGAGACAGGTTCAACAGGGCATGCAGAACACATGGAACTAAAAAAAAAAAACGTTTTTACTGGACAGTGAACATGTAACACCCCAAAAACCACACTGGAAGGCATTACCTTTTAAAACCATTCATACCATGGGAACAACTAATAAAATCCATAAATAACCGGGGGTCCTCAATTTAATAAAATTTAGGCAGAGTCTCCTTTGTTCGGGGAGCTCTACCCAAAACACAACCTGTGCAATTATACTACATTGACCACACCGGGTCCATCTATCCATAAAATATTTACAACATTATCCAAAAGAATAAGCCCAAGTCATGGCTATTACATCTCAAAAATTAATTAAAGTAGCGCAGCGGAATAAACAAAAGAAGCTAGACTACACAATGTTCCAAAAGAATGTCCTAGTCTAGTACAAAAGGAAGGGAGGTCGCTCTATGCGTCCACCTCGGGATCCACATTCCCGTCAAGTGGAGTCTCCCAAGTAGCGGGATCCTCGACCCTTACGTCCTCCTCAAGCAGGGTAATCTGAAAAATGTTAGCGGTAGGAGGTGAGCACGAAGCTCTGTAGAAAATTTTTCCTAAACCCATACAAGGTTTAGAAAAACATTTAAAATGGTCGGTCTCATTTTTAACATAACATAGATACATAATTTGAAATAAAGCAGTGACATTAAAAAAGGATCTCAAGTTTATTTAAAAAAAAAATTACTTAAATGAATAAACGAGCATCACATACAATTAATAATCATTAATGGCCATAAACAATTCCTAACAATTCTTTCGATAGGTGGCATACTTTGTGGTAACCTCCACCCCCTTTTAGATCACATTTGATTCTCAAGCATCCTTACCGAGAACCTCTTGAGAATGGATGAGCATCCTTACATGGAACCTCTCACCAATCACTACATTGTTTCTCAAGCATCCTTACCGGGAACCTCTTGGGAAGGGGGTGAGCATCCTTACAAGGAACCTCTCACTATAACGGACTTATTTCTCAAGCATCCTTACCGGGAACCTCTTGAGAATGGGTGAGCATCCTTACATGGAACCTCTCACTCATGAGCATCACAAACAACCCAACCAAGCATACAATTCCAACATTTATCTCAATTTACAAGCATCTATCCAAAATCCCCAAAATATATCATGTAACAATTCCACAACCAACTAAGAAAATACATGAGATCACAATAACATCATTTTTCTACCCAACACAAAGCACTAAGGTTTCGAAATCCATAATAAAGAAAGCATTTAGGAAGGAAATACATCACTCTCCAAAAATTAGGCTTTTAAAACTAGAAAGGAGATTTCATGGGTATTAAATCCTAACTTTGTTCAAAACATGTAATCCTTGCAAAAAGTCTAAGAGATGATGATTCCATAGCATATATATACCATTGATAGCCAAAGCATACATATATAAATATCCTAGCCTCAATGTAAGTGAATGAGAGAAAACCCCTACCTTGAATCCTTAGCTTTGGTGTGAAGAACAAGAATATTTGATCTTGAATCACCATTGAATCTCTTGTTTTTTTCCTTCCTTTATTCCTCTCTAATGCTCTCTAGGGTTCCAAGAGGTGTGGGGGTGTGAGGGGAGTGAAAGAAATGAGGGCAAATGAGATGAAAATGAGTTTATACATAGCAGCCCCGAAAAACACTGTTCACAGGCTGTTTTGGGTTTCTCCAAATTTACGGTTTTGCCACTAAGAATCTCCAATTTGATCCATATGACTACCCTAAGGTTTTTCAACGTTCCGGATTCATTTTTAATGTTATTTTAACCTAAAAACATTTATTTTTATGATTTATCTCAAAACCAAAGTCAACGTACACCCGAAACACTAAAGTTTCTATTTTTACCCATCCGAACCGGCTATTAATGAAGTTTTGCGATGTTTGTAAATAAAAGGTGATGAAGGGTGCTTCTTAAAGCCTTGTATACTTATTTGAAGCTTAAAAGTACTCATTATTCTTATATTTTGATTTAGGATGCAAATGGAGAATCCGAGCTCCGATTGAGATGATTCAAGATGATATGGAATTCTAAGAAAGATCTCTAAAAATTTCATGATTTGAGTTTTGAGAGATATTGACTGAATCAAGGTCTAAATCGAGCTTGAAGTTGCAGCCAGTGCACTGTTCACGTGCACTGTTTAAGCTAAATGGACTGTTTGGATATCGCTTCGTTATCTAGGAATAACTCTCTCATCCGAGCTCCGATTGAGATGATTTAAGATGATATGGAATGATAAGAAAGAGCTTTACAACTTTCATGATTTGAGTTTTGAGAGATATTGACTGAATCAAGGTCGGAATCGCGCTTGAAGTTGCAGCCAGTGCACTGTTCACGTGTTGTTTCATTCCTTTTCCATTTCCAATCCATTCCTAAGCCAACCAAATCCAACCCAAAAACTCTCCAACACATATTTCTACACCAAACCTACTTTAATACAAGTTCTAGGACCTAAAATTTCATATTTTCACTTATTAAAACTAAATTTCAACTATTATTTCCACTAACATTTTAAATCTCTACTTTTCCAATCTACCAAATTCAAACACACATCACTACACATATCCACATTTTTACAAAAATTATTTACTATATATCTATATACATATATAAAAGAAAATGAGGGGTGTTACAATCCACCCCCCTTAAAGAAAGTTTCATCCTCGAAACTTACCTCAAGTAACGAACAAATATGGATACTTCTCCCGCATTTCTTGCTCTGGTTCTCATGTAGCTTCCTCCACTCCATGGTGTTGCCACAAAACCTTCACCAATCTGATAACTTTGTTGCGAAGCACTTTTTCCTGGGCGTCGAGAATTTCTACCGGTTGTTCTGCGTAGGTTGCTCCGTCTTGAATTTCAATCTCCTCCAAGTTCATGACTGGAGTTGCATCCGAGTGACACCTTCTCAACATGGACACGTGGAACATGTCATGTACTCCGGATAGTTGGGCTGGTAGTCGAAGTTGATATGCCGCCTTGCCTACCGCTTTGATTACCTCAAACGGTCCGGTATATCTTCGCGCTAACTTGCCCTTCTTGCCGAATCTAAATACTCCTTTCTTAGGCGACCCAAATCCACATACATTTTTTCAACGAAATAATTTAAGAAAATTTAACATAATATCATCGAAAATACCATTTTATTGGTCAATACCAATCGTTAGAATTTTGAATTAAGGAACAAATAAATAATCAAGCTTTGGAATCAAGAACAAGGTAACAATCGAGTCTTGGAGTCAATAACAGATGCATATCAAACTTTGTAACTAAGAACTAATGAGTATCAAGTTTTGAACTCAAGGGCAAGGAGAAATCAAGTATTGAAATCAAGAGCAATTGAATGTCAAGTCTTGAAATCAAGAACCAGTGAATATCAAGTATTGAATATCAAGAATAAATGAATCACAAGGGTTAGAATCAATAACAAATGAATATTAAATTTGGCTATCAAGAACCAATGGATCATCAAGCCTGGGGAAATTAAAAACAAAGGAACAACCAAGTCTTGAATCAAGAACCAAAGGATGTCAAGTATTGAATATCAAGAATACATGAATTACAATAGTTAGAATCAATCAAATGAATATCAAATTTGGCTATCAAGAGCAAATGAATATTAAGCTTGAAAATCAAGAATAAAGGCGTATCAAGCTTGAAATTCATGAACAAAGGAGAAATTAAGATTTAACGGAACAATCATGTATGGAAATCAATAACAAACGACTATCAAGGTGTGAAATCAAGAACAAAGGATTATGAAGCTTAGAAATCAAGACCAAAAGAACACTCAAGTCTTGGAACCAAGAATAAAGAATATCAAGTATTGAATATTGAGAATAATTGAATCACAAGGGTTATAGTCACTACCAAGTGCATATCAAATTTAGATATCAAGAACAAATGAATATTAAGCTTGGAAATCAAGAACAAAGGAACAATCACTTCTTGAAATCCATAACAACGAATATCAAGCTTAGAATTAAAAATAAGGAACAATCAGGTATTGAAATCAATAACAAACAAATATCAAGGGTGGAAATCAAGAACAAAGGAGAAATCAAGAAAAAACACATTTCCCTTGAAAACCAGGGTTTGGTAGCAAGCAAGGCGATTTAAGGGTTACCTAACCATCACATTATTTTCCACATGGCATTAATTTCAAGAATAGCAAGAATCAAGGATTGGATAGTATACATATAACATTTAGAGTCAAAGAAATACATATAAGTAAACCTACTGGTAACTGAAATGTAATCCGCTTGCACGTAACCCTTACAGACTAGCCTGGTATCCCCCTGTTCTCCCGTAGGCAAGTCAACATATAAAGCATGTTCTAGCTCCTCGGAACCCAATCCCAATTCCACAACATCCGCAGTACGTATAAAAGAATGAGTCGCATAGGAATCCAATAAAATTCGGGCCCAAGAATGGTAGAGAAGAACAATACCTTCCACAACGGCGTTGGAGGCATCTTCCTCCAGTTGAGTCAAAGCAAAAACCCTTCCTTGATTGGCGCCGCCGGGGGCATGAGCTTGTAACGGTCTCTGTGGTGGTAATGATTGTCGTAGCGGTGGCCTGTTTGCATTCACTCGCCCAGTTGCTTGGTTGGTCTTGGTGGAAAGCAATGAACAATTATCTTTGAAGTGCCCAACACCTCCACAGGCAAAGCATCGGCGTGCATCCGTGCCTACTCTCTCTGGTATGCCTCCCGCTCCTCGAGCTATCTGAGGTCTCTGCTGTGCTGGCCTTTGTAGAAGTGGCTTGTTTGCTGGTACTTGCTCGGTTGCTTGTTTGGTCCTTTGAGGAAACGAGGGGCATCTATCTTTGAAGTGCCCATACTCTCCGCATACAAAGCATTGGCGCGGGTCAGTGCTTGTTCTAGTCTGAGTCACTTCATCTCCTCGAGCTGTCAGAAGTCTCTGTCCACCTGCCTGGTCTGGACTTCGGTATGGTGCTGCTCGCTGCACTCCACTGGGGCTAGGGTCTGTCCTGATCGGACCTCCTCTCGCGAAGCTCTGTCGCCGCTGGCTGTCCTCTATATCTCTCTCCACCAATGCAACTCGGTCAACCAGGTCCCCATACTCCCAGATCTTGAGGGCCACCAACTTCTCCCGGATGACATGCCTCAATCCCTGCTCAAAGCGTTTGGCCCTGTCGGCCTCAGTAAATATAAGTCCCATAGCATAACGGGAGAGCTCGTCAAACCTCCTCTCGTACTCGGCCACCGTCATACTGCCCTGTCGTAGTGCAAGAATCAGTCTTCATTCGGTCTCTGACTGATTCAGGGAAGTACTTGTCTTGGAAGATTCGGTCGAACTCCTCCCAAGTGAGAGCATCGGTGTCCCTCCGTCTCTTAACCGAATCCCACCAATAGTCGGCCTCCCCCTCTAACAAGTAGGTCGCCAAGCCAACCCTCAAGTCTTTGGCAACTCCCATGTCGTCACATACTTTCTTCACCCGTCGTATCCACCTATCCGCATCCAAAGAATTTGGAGCTCCCTTGGAAATTGGGTGTACGTTACCTCAAGAATTCCCGAAGAGCTATCATCCTTCGGTCTCCGTTCCCATTGCCTGGTACTTGAGCGAGTGGATGAGCTCCACCATTATGGTTATTGTTCCCATATTGGTTTTGTACCAAAGTGGTGAGCTCCCTCAAGCATTGACATATGCCATTCAAGGCATCGGGAGGTGGCGGTGGTGGTGGATTGGCTTGTCCTCCACGACCACGCCCACATCCACGTTCACGTACACTTCCACGTTCACGTACACGTACACGTTCACGTCCACGTCCTCGTCCTCGTTCACATCCACATCCTCGTTCACGTCCACGTCTTCATCCTCGTTCACCGTCCATTTTGCACATCAATATACAACTTAGTTCATTGATGTAAAATACATCCCACTATCATTTTAATCTAAAACATAGGACGTGTGAAAATCTAACTCAAGAATTTTTATCCAACCTAGTCTTAAGGCTCTAGTGGTGATCCATAACCTACAGCTCCTATGTAAGAACTAAAGCCTAGGTTCTGATACCAACTTTGTAACACCCCAAAAACCACACTGGAAGACATTACCTTTTAAAACCATTCATACTATGGGAACAACTAATAAAATCCATAAATAACCGGGGGTCCTTAATTTAATAAAATTCGGGCAGAGTCTCCTTTGTTCGGGGAGCTCTACCCAAAACACAACCTGTATAATTATACTACATTGACCACACCGGGTCCATCTATCCATAAAATATTTACAACATTATCCAAAAGAATAAGCCCAAGTCATGACTATTACATCTCAAAAATTAATTAAAGTAGCGCAACGGAATAAACAAAAGAAGCTAGACTACACAATGTTCCAAAAGAATGTCCTAGTCTAGTACAAAAGGAAGGGAGGTCGCTCTATGCGTCCACCTCGGGATCCACATTCCCGTCAAGTGGAGTCTCCCAAGTAGCGGGATCCTCGACCCTTACGTCCTCCTCAAGCAAGGTAATCTGAAAAATGTTAGCAGAAGGGGGTGAGCACGAAGCTCTGTAGAAAAATTCTCCCAAACCCATACAAAGTTTAGAAAAGCATTTAAAATGGTCGGTCTCATTTTTAACATAACATAGATACATAATTTGAAATAAAGCAGTGACATTAAAAAACGATCTCAAGTTTATTTTTTTTAAAAAATATTACTTAAATGAATAAACGAGCACCACATAAAATTAATAATCATTAATGGCCATAAACAATTCCCAACAATTCTTTCGGTAGGTGGCATACTTTGTGGTAACCTCCACCCCCTTTTAGATCACCTTTGATTCTTAAGCATCCTTACTGGGAACCTCTTGAGAATGGATAAGCATCCTTACATGGAACCTCTCACCAATCACTACATTGTTTCCCAAGCATCTTTACCGGAAACCTCTTGGGAAGGGGATGAGCATCCTTACAAGGAACCTCTCACTATAACGGACTTATTTCTCAAGCATCCTTACCGGGAACCTCTTGAGAAGGGGTGAGCATCCTTACATGGAACCTCTCACTCATGAGCATCACAAACAACCCAACCAAGCATACAATTCCAACATTTATCTCAATTTACAAGCATCTATCCAAAATCCCCAAAATATATCATGTAACAATTCCACAACCAACTAAGAAAATACATGAGATCACAATAACATCATTTTTCTACCCAACACAAAGCACTAAGGTTTCGAAATCCATAATAAATAAAGCATTTAGGAAGGAAATACATCACTCTCCAAAAATTAGGGTTTTAAAACTAGAAAGGAGATTTCATGAGTATTAAACCCTAACTTTGTTCAAAATATGTAATCCTTGCAAAAAACCTAAGAGAGGATGATTTCATAACATATATATACCATTGATAGCCAAAGCATACATATATAAATATCCTAGCCTCAATGTAACTGAATGAGGGAAAACCCCTACCTTGAATCCTTAGCTTTGGTGTGAAGAACAAGAATATTTGATCTTGAATCACCATTGAATCTCTTGTTTTTTTCCTTCCTTTATTCCTCTCTAATGCTCTCTAGGGTTCCAAGAGGTATGGGGGTGTGAGGAGAGTGAAAGAAATGAGGGCAAATAAGATGAAAATGAGTTTATACATAGCAGCCCCGAAAAACACTGTTCATAGGCTGTTTTGGGTTTCTCCAAATTTACGGTTTTGCCACTAAGAATCTCCAATTTGATCCATATGACTACCCTAAGGTTTTTCGACGTTCCGGATTCATTTTTAATGTTATTTTAACCTAAAAATATTTATTTTTATGATTTATCTCAAAACCAAAGTCAACGTACACCCGAAACACTAAAGTTTCTATTTTTATCCATCCGAACCGGCTATTAATGAAGTTTTACGATGTTTGTAAATAAAAGGTGATGAAGGGTGCTTCTTAAAACCTTTTATACTTATTTGAAGATTAAAAATACTCATTATTCTTATATTTTGATTTAGGATGCAAATGGAGACAATAAATGCAAAACGAAGCTAATTGGACTCTTTCGACATCGTTTCGTTATCTGAGCATAACTCTCTCATCCGAGCTCCGATTGAAATGATTCAAGATGCTATGGAATTCTAAGAAAGAGTTCTACAAATTTCATGTTTTGATTTTTGAGAGATATTGGCTGAATCAAGGTCTAAATCGAGCTTGACGTTGCAGCCAGTGCACTGTTCACGTGCACTGTTCAAGCTAAATGGACTGTTTGGACATCGCTTCGTTATCTGGGCATAACTCTCTCATCCGACCTCCGATTGAGATGATTCAAGATGCTATGGAATTATAAGAAAGAGATCTACAACTTTCATGATTTGAGTTTTGAGAGATATTTACTGCATCAAGGTCGAAATCGCGCTTGAATTTACAGCAGTGCACTGTTCACGTGTTGTTTCATTCCTTTTCCATTTCCAATCCATTCCTAAGCCAACCAAATCCAACACAAACCTCTCCAACACATATTTCTACACCAAACCTATTTAATACAAGTTCTAGGACCTAAAATTTCATATTTTCACTTATTAAAACTAAATTTCAACTATTATTTCCACTAACATTTTAAATCTCTACTTTTCCAATCTACCAAATTCAAACACACATCACTACACATATCCACATTTTTACAACAATTATTTACTATATATCTATATACATATATAAAAAAAAATGCGGGGTGTTATAGAACAGTTGCTGGAATTTTTTTTTTGGATATATTCATCTGTGTGTGTGTGTGTGTGTGTGTTACCTGGGAAACAGGTTCAACAGGGCATGCAGACCACGTGGAACAAAAAAAAAATTGGTTTTATTCATGCACAGTTGGGTGTACAAACAAACAAGGGTATAAATTGCTTTGGATTATAAAGTTACAATTGTCTTTTTACATTGAATAATTGACTTGACACACTTTTTTAGGTGGTATTACACAAATAATATTTGTAACAAACAAACAAGAGGAAGAATGAGATAAAAATAGTATACCATTAAATAGGAGTGGAATGGATATCATTTCTAATACCACCCAAATCTTATACTAGAAGCAAACAGGCCCCAATTGAATGGACGAAAAAAGAGGCGGCAAACACGAGAAAGCCAGAAATAACTTCATTTTCAAACTCGATCCAACTAACAGAGAAAACAAGGCTCATACGCAGTCCAATGTTTTCTTGCACGCAAACTACATGATAAACCAAATCGACTGTCAAAGCATCTAATCTGAACTCTGCCTCAATTTGATTGTCATAATTAAGATATTGAAGATGGCAATAGAGATGTCCATTTGAAACCTGGAAACGTTTGAGACTCCGTAATATTTTGAGACTCCGTAACATTTGAGACTCCATAATATTTTGATCATTAACCCTCCTTAGGCCTGATCTCTAACCCTTGAATAATGAGACCCCTCTTCCAGTTGTTCACCTCCATCAAACTCATCTTCAGCTCCCCATCTTGTCCTCCCTTGTTGACATATTGACCCAGCTCAATTTCCATCCACCCATCACCTCTTAGCTTGGAATATTGGCCACTGTTCCCCTGCCCTGCATCAGGATCCAAATAAACTGTCTGTGTCTCACCACTGTCCCCATTAATTCCAACCGAGACCTTTGCTGGTTGGTATTGAAATCCATAGGCTCCTGCCGTTGACTTGAACACAAGGTAAGCTGCATAGGTTGTATTAGGAGACAACATGGAAGTATTTATCTTGCCACGAATTTCAAGCCAAGAAACGCCTATAAGCTCGGCCACCTTCGAAAACCTGTTAATGAACGGGTGCCAAATTTGTTGATGGATTTAATTTGAAAAATACGCTGATAAATAAGTAAAAGAAGAGTATATGGGCGACCATACCTAGACTCGGGAAGAGAAGGCCATTGCCAATACCTGGGTGTATTGCCCCACACAATTGAAAGATCCCTTGCAGCTAACATGTAACATCTCTTCCCACTCCATTTCTGAAGTGAAAAGCTCTAGTCAATCAAATAGAAGGCAGTTAGACACTCTAAACTCGCAAAAGAAAATTTTTATAGGAAAGAAAATTTTTTAACTAAAGCAAAGTAAGAATTGTATTGAGCTGAATGGATTGTACAACAACATGCACACAAGCTCAAGTTGATGTTTCATCGAGCAGTATAAATCACCAGCAATAGCAAATTAATTTCATGGCCTTCCAATTCGAGATTAAAAATCGCAACCTTTTAATTCCAATTAACAATAACACACAAAATGACTGTAGAGTGGGCTTGCACTTACAAATATAGAGGTTTTGTGCATTGAAATTCCATGGAGGGTGATGTTTGCAGGGACAATGCTATGAATCTTGACCCCATTTCTATCTGAATAATTCCCAAAAAAATAGATTCTGGTAATTGCTTTGAGTGGGGATGTGTGTGCTTAAAGAGGGAAAGCAGGGTGTGGCTACATATTAGTAGCCCCTACAGGGATGAAGGTGTGAGTTGGTTATTAATGAGGTGTGAAATATTTTGAGATATGATTATTATTGTGAACTATTGGAAACGTTTTGTTTTTCTTTAAATTACATTTACACATGGGTAGAGATATTTTGTTACTTGTTCAGCTGTCGATCTCATCCAAATCTTAACATTTTTCAGATCCAGAAGTAGACCAGTATCCGAGAAAGAGACCAAGTAGATCTAACTAGTTTTATATTTGTTAATGGCAACTCTCAACTTTGACGATTTCTAGAAAAATCATCAAATGGATCTGTTTCATGGCACATTTTTTGCCAGTCTCATGTTCTAATAGCATAAAAATAATCCCAAACAAGAAGAGAGTTTGTGCAAATATGAGAGGGAGGGGCAGATAGTGCAAATGAGATAGTGAGTCTGTGCAAGAGAGAGAGACAGTTTGTGCATAAGAGAGGTTTTTTTGGGTAAGATGTAATTTATCCAAAATTTTAAGCTCCAAAACTTACTAAAACGGTAGCTTTTAAACTAACAGCAAACTGTGTTGTTCTTATGGAACTGCAGAGGAGCCGCCGCGCCGTACGGCGCCCAATTCCGTACAATTCATCCCACTGCATTCATTACGCGTTATCTCAAATTACGAGAGAGAATGATTCTGGGAACATTCAGGGCTTGCATATTCCCATTGTCTTTGATCAATCATATAGATTGATCTATATTTTTTTAGGGGTTTTTGTTCCAATTTCTCCCTTTATCTTGTATGGAGCTTATCTTTTTTTTTTTTCAATCAAATTATTTTATTTACCAAAAAAAAAATAAAAAATTGTGGAAACATCCAAATTGGACAGGAACCAAATTCCTCGAGGAGAATGAAAATTTTGAAAGCGTTGTGATTCTAACTATTTCTAGAGTTGTTGACATGAGAATCAGTTTTAACTAAAGTACCTTGGTGCCCCCTTCAATGATGAGAGGGTGATCGCAGAGGTGGAGATAGAGCTCTTTCTTGGATGCAAAAGTCAGTGCAGAGCTGTCGACCGATCGAGCAACGATATCTTCATAATCGGACGGCAGAAATCTCTCCCAAACAGCGTCCGACTCCGCAGCCGAACGGATATTCGAAGCCACCACAGAGAGCCTGCACACGTCTCGAGGAGTCGTCAGTGACAGTGCGTCCGCGATGCATCCCTCCGGCAATACAGAAAAATCAACCACACCACCACACCCATTTTCTCCGTTACCACTCATATTTCAAGGTCTTCTTTCTCTCTCAAGATGACAGATATATAGAAATGGATACAGATATCTGGAGATATACGGAGGTACATGACAGTAGTATATATAGGAGAGCAATGAATGAAAGCTTCGGTGTTAAGGAAAATGACTTATCCAAACCCACTGGGAGTGGTTTGAATTGACTTTTTTAAACTCTTCTAAATTCAAATTTATCTTTAGAAAAATGGAATTCAATATTCAATTCGGTTCATACTCATATTTTATATGTAACACACACATATCATATTTATTTGCCCTATAAATAACTATTTTATCATTGATCAATCAAATTCATACTCATGTTAAGGAGTACAATTGTCTTTTAAATTCTTAACCACTTACTTATCTTCCCAAACCCACCACTCTCTTTAGTTTGACGAAATTCATGATTATGAGTTTAAAATTCGGCCCAACTACGGGTCGAATTTGAAAACTCATGACTGAACTTTCAATCCAAACATAAGATTTAGAGACCTTTTAAACTATTTTTTTCAAACTCATCTTGTCAAACCTCATACCCCCTTACCACACAGCCTTTTAGGTATGCTAACATCGGTCAGGATCATAACTAAAGTACCTGTATGCAAGGCACGTTAGAATTAGGACACGTCAGAATTAATAGTAAAGATTTAATACTATTGTATTTATATATTGTTCTCAAGTTTGAATTTTTTTTTTTTTGATAGAAACAGTAGGATTTTGATTAAATAAGAATATCCGAGAGGAGGAGAGGCACAATGAAAGATGGTGCCTCCTCCTCCCATACAACCACACAATCAACATTCATAGCGTGCCTAGCTAGCTTATCAGCTACCTTATTCCCCTGTCCTTCTAACTGTAGATACAGAATAATAGTGAAAGATACGTAGACTAATTCTGATATCCGCTAAAACAGAGCCTAAGGGATCAAATTCACTGTCGACATCTATGAGCATCTTCATCACGTTACTAGAATTCCCTTCCAAGACAATTCCATCACAGCCTCGTTGCACACCAAAACGGATAGCCTCCGTAGCAGCTAAAATTTTTGCCGTTTGTGCTACACAGGGGGAGAGGACTTTCCTAGACAAGCCGACAACAAAGATACCTCGTTCGTCTCTTATTACCACGCCTACTCCGATCACTCCTTCTGCCTCGACCACGGCTCCATCAAAATTAACCTTTAAAGAGCCTATATTTGGGGGGAACCACAGAAAGGTGGCCTCTGCTATTGCTAGTGCCAAGACAGTGGACTCCACTGCTTATTCGTATTGTACAAAATATCAGCTGCTTTATAACTTAATGACACAGGGTCCCCCTTAAAATTCTGAAAGAGCACTTCATTTCCATTCTTCCAAATTAACCAACAATGGACCAAGAATAGGGAGAATTGATATGGGTTCATCTGTTGTGACATTTCCCACAGTCAACTATAGATTTGGCTTGTAGGACGCTGCAACAGGTAGTTTAGTAGACTGGATTCCCATGAGTTGCTGGGCCAAGCATATTCCTTCACCATATGCATCACAGTTTCAACTTCCTTTTCACACACAAAACATATATCATCCGTCCGGATCCTCCTTCGCATAAGATTTTCACTAGTAGGGAGAGTATTCATCGCCATTCTCCAAGCAAAGATTTTAATTTTATTTGGTAACTTCTGATTCCAAATGAAATTCAAGTTATTATGTTCGATACCTGAGGATGTAGAAGCAACTTCAGAGTTCGTTGAGCGAGCCAGATTTCAGTCAAATGCGATATGGTATGCACTTTGGACAGAAAATCTGTCTTTCGAATCATAATGCCATATGAGTTTATCTTCCATTAATGAGGAACCTAAGGGAATTCGCCTGATCGTCTCTGCTTCTTGGCTTAAAAAAACTTCACTGATCAAACTTTCTTTCCATTGCTAAGTTGTTGAATCAATAAGATCACTGACTGTGGCCTCGTCATGCAGGGTATTCTTAAGAGTAACAACCTTAAAATTCGTTGGGGGTAGGAATCCACCTATCATGCCAAACCTTGATTTTGGATCCATCGCCAATCCTCCATCTAGATCCAGCTTCTAAAACTCTCCTAGCTTCACAAATGCTTCTCCAAGAGTATGAGGGCCTATATCCGAGCTTAGCAGTCATAAACGAATCATTCAGAAAATATCTGGCTTTCAACACTCTATGAAGAAGGGAATTGCTTTCATGGTGAATTCACCAAGCTTGTTTGGCTAGCATCGCCAAATTAAAAGTTCTCAAGTCGCGGAAACCCATACCACCTTTAGCTTTGCTTTTACACATTTCTGCCCAATTCACTAGTGAAGTTTCCTTTCCCCGTCTTTTTGTCCCCACCAAAAATTAGCTGCCAACGATTCGAGCTCACTACAAAGATAGTCTGGGAGTTTGAAACACCCCATTGTATAGGTCGGGATAGATTGAGCTACTACTTTAATGAGGAATTCCTTCCCTGCCTTAGACAATAATTTCTCCTTCCACCCTTGCAACTTCTTCCATACTCGTTCTCTTATGCTTGCAAATATCTCCTTCTTGGATTTTCCTACAACCGATGGCAAACCAAGATATTTCTCGTGTTGTTGGACTCTTGGAACCCCTAGTATCGATCTTACTTCTTCGGCCCTGACATCTGTGACATTTTTACTGCATACCATGGCTGATTTATCATTGTTAACTTGATGCCCCGAAGCTACCTCATATAGATGTAACAATTCTTTGATTGCTAGCGCTTCCGGTATCGAGGCCTTAAAGAAAAGCAGGCTGTCATCTGCAAAAAAGAGGTGAGATATTCTGGGACAGCTTCTTCCAACCATAATACCAGAAATCAGATTTTTACTTTCCACATCCTTTAATAATGTTGACAATCCTTTTGCACATATGAGAAAAAGATAAGATGATAAGGGGTCTTCTTGACGGATACCTCTTTCAAGTAAAAAATAGTCCATTTGATCCCCGTTTAAAATCAAGGAATATGACACGGACTTAACACACTGCATAATTAGATAAATCCAACGTGGATTAAAACCCAGGGCACCCATCATTCCTTCCAAGAAAACCCACTCAACCCGATCATAGGCTTTACTCATATCTAGCTTTAAGAACACATGACCCTCTTTTCCCCAATTTTTACACTTAAGATAATGATTGATTTCAAAGGCCACTAAAACATTATCTGTGATCAATCAGCCCGGGACAAAAGCACTCTGATTTTCTGACAGTATCAACGAAATGACCATTTTAAACTTGTTAGCTAAAACCTTTGATATGATTTTATACAAGACATTACACAGGCTAATAGGTCTAAAATGGGTCATGGATTCCGGATTTGGGATCTTTGGAATGAGTACAATATGAGTATAATTTAGCTTGACAGGAAAATCACCCCCATTTAGAAAAGACAAGACGCAGTTAAGGACATCACGACCAACGACATTCCAGTATTTTTGGAAAAAAAAGTGCAGGCATACCGTCAGGACCCTGGGATTTCGTTGGATACATTTGGGAAAGAGCTAGTGTTACCTCATCTGCTCTGAGAGGTAGTAGTAGCCTTGAATTCATCTCATCAGAAACTTTGCTCACCACTTTACTCAAGATAGCTTCAAGATCTTTGTATTGTGGTCTAGATGAAGTGAACAGGTTTTTAAAATATGCAACAGCAATTCCTCAATCTTGTCCTGGTTTTCACACCACTCTTGTTGCTCATTTTTTAGCCTGTCAATACGGTTTTTCCTGTTTCTGTGTGATGCCCAGGCATAGAAAAAGGCGGAGTTTCTATCCCCCTCTTTGAGCCAGTTAATCCGCGATCTTTGCCTCCAATAAGTTTCCTCTTGGTCCATCAACCCCTCCAATTCTGTTTTAAGATCATGTTGTTGTTGTTTTACTGCTTCGGAAATTGATCCTTTGTGGAGGCGTTCATGCTGGTTCTTCAAATTCACTATTTTGGCTGGCACTGAACCCACATGCTCTTGTTGCCACTTAAGCAAACCTAACCTGCAATTCTGGATATTCTTAATCAAGCCCAGAGTACCCATTTATGAAGCCGCTGCATTCCATGAACTCCTAATTACATTTTCACAGTCACTACCTTTAACCCACGTTGCTTCAAAACGAAACTTCTTTATGGTATACACGAACATTAGGAAATAAATCTATCCATGCATTATTCGCACATGCTCAGTCTAATCTCTCCCATATTGTTTGTGGTGATAACCAGTTATTGCTCCATGTAAACTGGTAGCCGGCGAAGCCTAAATCCTTCAAAGCAAAGCAATCCAAAGTATCTCCAAAAGCTCTTATTTTACAGTTTGGTCAATTCCTTCCACCTTTCTTTTTCCTATTTGAAATAATTTCATTGTAATCCCCTGCACATATCCATGGTAAATTACTTCGTAGACATAAATGGTGTAATAACTCCCAGGTTTCCAAACGTCTTGATGCATCAGGCTCGCTGTAAAAACTAGTCGGCTGCCACTCCCCTTGCCTAGTGTTCCCAGCAACATGAATATCTATATGCCTTCGAGAAAAACTTTGTAGAGAAACTTGTATCTCCTTTGCCCACAACAAAGCCAAACCTCCTGCCAACCCATTCGATTCCACCGTTATTCCATTCATCCTTAGTCTCAATTTGATCCTCTCGATACCACCAGCATTACACTTTGTTTCAATCAAGAACACAAAATCGAACCTCTCCTTCTTCAAAAATTCGTGAAGAATATGAACGGTTCGAGGATGCCCAATTCCTCGACAGTTCCAACTTAATATTTTCATGGTGATCGGCAGGTCTGGAGACCAGAGCCTGCCATTGGAATTTTTGCAACACTAACCTCATCACGGGTTTGTATTGATTGTGTAGATAATTTTTGCTTCAAAGACCAATTTGCTTCTACCTCCCTATCCAGAGCTACTGTTTTTGCCTTCCTCTTAGAGACACTTGACTCAAGCTTTGAAGATTTGAGCGAATCGGAATTGGCCCAAGCTTGCCTCTACCATTTCTTTAGGTTTTGTCTCCCAGATTGTTCCCTGATCTCTATTCCCTTTCCTTTATCTTCCATTTCTATTTTAGACTGGATTGGGTTGGACTAATGTTGGGCTCTTGAAATGAAAGCTTTGGGTCAAATGGCTGCATATTGCTTAATGGGCTAGGAAGAATTTTATCCTCACCCAAAAGTGGATGTATTATTTCGGGTCTCTCGTATGGGTGATTCTCTGATGTTTTAAAACCGAGTCCCTCACCTCTTCCCGCCTCAGTTTGAATTTTTCCAACAGATGTATCCACTGTAGCATCATCCAAGGAAACCAAATTAACGCCTGATTTACCGCCTATCAACTCTGTATTCACTCCCGAAACTGGGGCTTTGAAATCGCCTATATTCATGGGAGCACTCTTCCTCATGTCCTCAATTAGTGGCTCGTTAACCGCCACCTCCGGGGAGGAGGAGGGAGTCATCGCCAGTGATATGCTTTCAATTTCGATTGTCCTATCTGCGGTGCTGCCTCCAAGACTGGTTTTATGAATCAAGGAACCTTTCTTGGGTTTCTCTCCATTGGCTCTCAACCAATTAACAAATTGTGAAGGTCCATGGTTAGAGAAGTCATGTAAACTTAGTCTCACCGTACAGTATCTCTCCCCATGTCCAAAATGACCACAATGAAAGCAAATGTTTGGCAATCGTTCATACTTGAAAAAAACTGGAAAAGATTTGCCATCCATTCCTTTGACATTCATGCTCCTAATGAGAGCTTTTGACACATCCAGCTCTGATTCGCACTTTTTAGTGTGTCTGAATTATATTATTATTTTACACCCAAGTATAAGTGGTCAAATTGTAGTTTTCTCGGTTTTAAGTCCAAGTATCGATCCCACAGAGAGTTGTTTAGTAATTTAAAACTTAAAATAAAATAAAAATATTAAAGGTGTTGTTTGAAGCAAAATATCGTTTGATAGCTTGTGATGTGAGCTTAGCTTGATAAAGATAAATTAAATAAAGTGCGTAAATAAAGCAGAGTGATGACAGGAATATAAAATATACCCTTCAGTTTAGGGATCCATATGCTTTGTATTGTTTAAGTTACTAGAAATGCTACCTCACAACAATTAATTCCCATGTTACAGGTAAGTCAATCGGCAGGTCTGATGTATATAAATCATAACACAACAGCTTCTTAGGCTAGCTGGTGGTATAAATAATAACTCAGCAACTTCTTAGGAAATCTGGTTATATCCCCTTCAATTGATTAACCCAAGCAAACCAGAAGGACAAGCCATTCATGAGGAATACTTGAGTTATTCCCTAGATGTTATGATTGTTACTTGTTTATATAATAAACCATAACATAGCCGCGTCTTAAGCGAACTGGTGGTAGTATAGCATAACCCAGCAACTTCTTAGGAAAGCTGGTTACATAACCGCCAGTTAAACATCCTCAGTATTCCAGTGGAAGCAGAGCCATACCAATAGGAACACCGTGGTTGTTAGACTGTCAGTCTTGTTATATAATTTATATATATATATATAGCATAACCCAGTAACTTCTTAGGAAAGCTGGTTACATAACCGCCAGTTAAACATCCTCAGTATTCCAGTGGAAGCAGAGCCATACCAATAGGAACACCGTGGTTGTTAGACTGTCAGTCTTGTTATATAATATATATATATATATATATATATATATATATATATATATATATAAACATATAAATAAAACATCAACATTTTCAGAACTTAAGCAATATTATACATATGTTTACCCTAGTTTGAAGGGTATAAACGACTACTCACACTCCATTACTATAGAAAAGCAAGAAGTGCGGGTAGTATTCATTACAACAGAAATTAAAATATAACTTCTTTCACAAAGAACACTTGAAACACAACCACCTTTATTATCATTCAAGACACAAAAGTGGTAGTAGTTCAACTGTCCGAATAGAAAGATTACAACAGAAATGTAGAAATACGGAAAGGGTGTCACACACCGGCTATTCCTTTCTCTTTTCTCTCTATCTTTCTCTAAGGTGTTCTTCCTTTGGAGCTTGGAGGCCGGCTGGTTTTGAGTGAGTAAGGGGCTGATTTTGTATGTTGGAGGTAAATGTATGTAGAAAAAGAACAAAAGAAGACTTGGTGTGGAAAGGCTAGAGAATGGAGGCAAGGTGTGAAGGCTTTTTTCTTTTGGTGTTTGTGTAGGGAATGTAAGAATTCAGCCCCTATTTATAGAGGGGGAGGTGCACGGCAAGGGGGGGGGGGTTAGGAAGGTCATCACACCCTTTAGGAAGGTCATGACTTGCAGTAGGGCGAGGTGTCGTCGTCCGGAGCTTCCACCTCGCAACCTTCCAAAAGGTTGTGCCTTGCAGTGATGCTAGGTGTCGCCGTCTTGGGCTGCCACTTGTCTTGCTTCCATTGGTACACATGTCTTTTCCTTATTGGTCCAAGTGTCATGCTCTCATTGGTCCAAGTTTCTTTATTGCACTTTAGTCCTTCGTTATTTCCAGCTTTGCAAAATTGTCTTGTACTTTCCAGTATTTCTGCATTTGACCCTGCAATCTTTAACATAATTTATTAAAAACTTTAATTCACACCCAAAACATAATTCATAATATTTAGTTGTTTCATTTTTACAAAAGTGAGTACTTATCATTTTAATTTACACACAATTTAGGGTTAATCAAGCTCTACTTTGATACCCAAAAATTTTCCCTAACCAACACCCTCGTTGTTCAAATCAACATGTATGTATGTACCCATTCGATCCCTTATGATTTTACAAGTAGCCAGATTCATACTGTTAAGAGGCAGATTATAGACTTGAATCCAGAATGGGCACCAAGTGATATGTACCTTCGACGCTTGTATATTGTCATCATATTCCATTAGTAGCACAAGATGATTATCAAACGACCATGGCATCCCTTCAAGCACCCTTCTCTTGTCCATCATAATAATAAACTGAATTAAAAACCAGTTATCAGCCAAATATTTGAACACTGTACTCGGAGAGTTCCAAACCAATTTCATTGTGCTCTTAAAGGCCGCCTTATTGAAGGGTCTATCCGTCAGCAGGCTCCCGAATAAACATAACTTACCCTTTTCATTCAGAATTCCATCATCATTATTAGCAATTTGTAGTTCTGATTGTTCCTCCTCTGAAAGTTTAAAAGATAACCACAATTTCTCCATCTCCTTTTCCATAATCGACTGTCAGACCACGCAACAGAAATACTTTATAACTGCTCAAACAATTAGTCGGCAAAGAGTCTGATGAGTATGATTCAAGACCTGCAAACAAAAAGGGTTAAGAAAAATTTCTGAACATAACTAGCAGAAAAAGAAAAGGAAAAGGGGTGAGCTGAAAAAGCAGATTTGAAATCGGAAAGATCAAAGCCAAACTGAAGAAACAGATTAGATGAAGGGCAAAGGGGAAAAGACGAAGAATTAGATTCGATAAAAAAACTTCACCAATAGAAACCCGAATAATCAAAGAGAATATAATGAAAAGAAATTATGTACTAAAATGTGGGATTGATTGTAACTAAAGATGACTTTTGGCTGATATGAGGACTTCCATCAGGAAAACCTAAGGAAGGCGAAAGCTCTGTACTCACAGAGAGAAAAACCTCTAACGAGAGAGGGGAGAAGATTTCTTTTTTTTTTTTGAAAGATTTGAATTTTCTTTATAACCCTATTTTTTGTGTCCTGTATGAACTAACGTTTCTCGTACACTAACATTTATCAAATATATAATAACTAACATTGAACTCGTGCCTAAAAATACTATGTAACAAAATTGAAAGATCAAATTAATCCCTAAATTTTGCTCTCGCCCTATTTGTAAACTAATCATAACCCGTGCCTGAAGGCATGATGGAATATAAAATTCGAATGCATAAAAAATCGATCTCACTATATTAAAGAAAAAATTTTATTTTCTTCATTTCTTTGATTACATCATTTAAAATTTATTTTTATCTATTATTTTTTTAAAAATATTAACAATTTTTCTCAACATGTGTATACTATCGTGTATGGATAATGTCTAAAATAAAAACTATGTTAAACTACATATTAATCAAATATTAAATTATTGAACATGTGATAGAAATGAGTAATGTGCTGTTTTTAGGGAGAAAATATATAGGAGATAAAATTCAAGTTAGTAGGTGTTTCATTATATAGATATACAAACCTTGAGCCAAGAATCTATACAAACTTTGAGCCAAGAATCTAAGTGGCACAAAATTGGCATCACTAACTGCCCAATTTTTGTTACATCTTTTAAATACTGATAAAAGATAAAGAACACAACTTATTTTATAGAATAGAGATAGTGTGAAAAGTAGGTCTACACATATACAATGAGAGAGAGAGAGAGAGAGAGAGAGAGAGAGAGAGAGAGAGAAGGGCGTAGATGAGATATATGAGATATATAATAGGAGATATGAAATAGCCGAAATCATGTGATTGAAGGGGTCAAAATATTTCGATGGGGTCGAAATTCTATGGGTGAGAAATTATATTTTCTAGAGTTAGTTTTGTCCATCAAATTAATTGAAAATGTTTACTAATTAATTGGGACGTTCGAACAATTTATAAGTTGAAGAATTCAAAATTTCTTGGACTTTATTATATAAGTATACAATACACATAAAAAATATGATTCGTGTATTAAACATATTTATTCACTTTAGCAAAATATTATTGATGAATTTTGTTTGTTTAAAAAAATTACCAAACAATATTTTAGTACTATGAAATCTATCATGGAAATAAGAAAAATAGTATCTTCTATTATAATGTTTCAAAATGGTGAAAGGTATATAGTTTAGCAATTTTTATAGAACTAATTGGTGCACATGTGCATTACACGTGTACCATTTTCATATTAAAATTTGTAGCTTAAATAAAGATTGTTTGTTCTTTGCACCACAAAAATTCAGCCTCTAATAAAACTCGAACTAAATATAAAATCCATAATTACAAAAGGGTTCAAAGACCTTGAATCAATTTTTGACATAGGTGAAAATTGGATTTGATGAATTGGAGATATAACATTATGAGTAACCGATGAACTTCTTTAACTTATGCTTGGCCTATAGAATATATGTAGCATTTATGGAAAATACAAAAGTAGCTTAATAGAGAGAAGTTCAATAGTGTAAGCAACCTTCAACAATATTAGTTATCATCATTAAATGAAAAAGATAATATGGAGATTACTCAAATTATCAAGGCTATTTTAGTCAAACAAAGTTTTTTCACTTTTGTTGACATTTTATATACTAGTTGGTGCACACGTGCGTTGCATGTGGACCATTATGAAAAAACAAGTTTTAGGTTTATACATATCTAGTTAAGAAATTAATATACAATATATAATAATCAGAGGAAAAAAATTCATATATTACTTGAATTGGCTACTCAAATAGATGAGAAAGGGCTAAAGGTTGGATCAATAAAGCCAACTAAATTTCTAATTTCATCAAAAGATGACCGGTGCATGGGATATATTGAAACATTTACCTATTGCAACATTTAGTTTTAAAATAGACACATGACCTATAAATCATCCCGTAGAATATACTAAATATATGATAAGCAAAACCCAATGCTCTGATAAAGCTTAATAATTTATATCAACTGAAAATGAAAATAAAACATTATTTTTTTGTACGAAAAATGAAACAATTGTCAATATGCTTTTTAACAAAATATGATCTGATCATAGACTAAGTTTGCAATAAAGGAAGCAATAAATGCAATAAGTATCCATAAACCAAAATAATGCTTCAAAATGTTTATTTAGCGTTGTACACACAATGACAAGGGATAACAAAGTATCATAAAAAAGTATAATCCCCATGCAAAAAACATGAGATAAAAGCATTTGAAGGAACAAGATATTCATCACTAAACCTGACATGCCTCTTCCCAAGCATTTAGAAAGCTATAAAGATCCTCATTTCCACATGATATGATGGTATTTTATCAAACAAAATAGTACCATTAGAAAAAAAGAAAAACTACAATTGGAAAAGCGGTCCTAAAGTTGATCATTGTAAAAAAAAACCTTTATTTTTAGAAAAAATCAGATCCATGACCTCTGTGTGTATGTTTATGTATTCATGGTATTGTGACACCCCTAAATCCGGGGGTCCGTTGATTACCCATCAACCCGCGAAATACCCGTAGATACCGAGTAATTCGATATCACACCGTTATGCCCCATTTACCAGGGTCCATAACTTAACGAAATTCGGGCAGAATCTCCTTTGTACGGGGAGCTCTACCCAAAACCCAACCTGTGCAATATATATTCAAATGACCCATCCGAGGCCCAATATAAAGCAATGACCGCACCGGGTCTATTTATAAGTAAACATTGGCCACACCGGGTCCAACTATCTATACTTATATCAAAACATGCAAGGTTATTTTAACACTGGTCCATATAAGTTTTATTACAATTATTTGCAAAAGATTACATGCCCAAAACAAAATTTGCTCCAAAATTTTTACAAAAGGGGGTTATAAAGCCACAAATCGGCTTTCTTCACTCTTGCGGCCCCGTATGAGTGCCATCCACCAGAGTGAATCCCGCACCTGAAATGTTTTCCCGTATAGGGTGAGCCACGCCCAATAGAGTATTTCCTACAGAGGCTACTCCCCACCTATGTGCATATGTAATGTTTACATGCAAACGATAACACTCTATATCCATTTCAACAAGAACGTGCAATTCCATGTTGAAAAATCATAATGTCATGCCATGAAATGAGATGAGACTCACTCATGCAACTTCAACCCGAGTCCTCACCGACTCCCACAACACAATGCAATGCACTTGTGAAATGAACCGTCGTTTGACGAAAAATCCATCCAATGATCGTTTGGAATAAAAGTTGGTTCATTATAAAACCAATCATTGATGAGTGTTACTCATTGAATGAGTACTTTATAAATTAAAATCTTGTGTCTTGTTGGGCAACGGATTTTGGATTTTATACCGCCGGTTCCGTATACCATACTACACTTTTCCGGAATTTCACCACAGGGGAGTGTATAACCAAGTCGTCGGGTCTTGCGCCCGAGGGGGGGATCTACCCCTTCTTGCTATACCCGATACAAGTTTTCCATGCAACATGCGGCTCAATGGGATCTTCGATCCGACTTTACCGATTCCACATATCAATCACCAAGAATGGTGTTTGATTAACCATGTATTCACACACCCACACTCATGACTCATGCCCATAAATGTGATGCCAATTCCATGTCCATATTGCAATGCATGTCAAATGAACAATTTCTACATATACAAGTATACCATGGCAATTTATATCATATGCATATGATTTCATTTAACCACATCAATCAAGCATGTTATAGTATAACCACATGCAATTAACACACTTAATCACAAAGGCACAATATAACACAAAACAACCCATGTAATAGCCCACACAACGGCCCTTATATAAGCCACAAAATAGCTCCTATATAAGCCACCAAAACAGCCCCAATATAGGCCATAAAACCAACCCCTATATAGGCCATAAAATAGTCCAAAAACAGCCACTTATTAGTGCACAAAACAGTCCACATTTCGGCACAAAAACAGTCCACATTAGGGTCTACATTTGGACACAAAACAGTCCACATTTGGACACAAAAACAGTCCACATTAGGGTCTACATTTGGACACAAAACAGTCCACATTTGGACACAAAAACAGTCCACATTTGGGCACCAAAAACAGTCCATTTACAGTCCATTTGGAAAACCATTGGACAGCCCACATACAAGACACATTCACCCACTAAAAACAGTTCATTTTCAGTCCATTTGGACAACCCTTGGACAGCCCACATGCAAGACACATTCACCCACTAAAAACAGTCCATTTTCAGTCCATTTGGACAACCCTTGGGCAGCCCACATGCAAGCACATAACCACCCCTTAAAACATCCCAAAAGGATAGGAATAAACCAAAGTAGGAAGAACCCTACCTCTTGTAGCGTGGAGGAAGTGATATAACTTCCAAAATTACCAACCAAAGCCCAAGAACTTGATTTCTTCAAAATCTCCCCTTGGAATCTTCAGTGAAATCCCTCGTTCTTGGTACGTAGATGTAGCCCTCGTCGAGGAGATCGACTTTGATTCTTGGTTCGAAGAATTCCGACCGACGGAACTCCGTAGATCTGAGAAACAAGTTTGGATTTCTCTCTTTTTTTTCTCTCCTCCTCCCCATGTTTTTCAGCCAACAAACCCACTGGTTTCAGCTGAAGAATATCTGAAAAAATAAGATATTTGTCGATATTTATAGCCTTATATTGTGCGGTCCACATCGCACCGCTTGTTTATTACTTTCGGGTCCGTTTTTCGCCCCGAAACGATTCGTTACATCCCGGTTTAAGTTCAAATTAATTTTATTTCAACTTTAATCCAATTATAAGGAAATTATATAAAATATATTTATGGGTACCTTTAAAATGTTATTCGTCACGCAGTCGCCTTGAACGACGTGCAAAAATCCGACTATCTCGGAATTCGACGAAATTTGACAGGGTGACTCGATTTCGCGATACGAATCCAACGGCGAACTCCGTTTCCTCATCCGAGGTCTAGAGCATGAGTATCTCAAATACGCATTAGGATGGCAAATGACCATTTTGCCCTTATTCACAAAAAGTTCAAATTTACTCGGGTTTTACAGGTATAGTGCAAACAAAATTATACCACTCAAAAAATAGAAGAAACACAATTAGAGAGCTAAATAAGCTGATAAGTGTGAAGAAAGTAATCTTTAGAAAAAACGCAGAGTAAACACTCAAAACACAAAAATCAAGAAATTAAATAAATAGCAGCACGTGAGAAATTATTAAGCTTTCACGCAAGAACCATCTCATAATAGAGATGAAAGTAAATTGTTGCAAATTATTCAACCTTTATCAGTTAGAACAAAATGAAGTAAAATGAAACTCCATAACCATATATCAATTTTCTATAAGAAGACTAATGGAATAGTAAGGGAAAACAGAATCAAGAGAATGGAAAAAACAAAAAGCTTGCCAACATTCTAGATTTTCACAAATAGAGATTTTCTTTTAGAATTACCTAAATTACATGGATTCATTTCTACCCCTTCACAATATATTAACTCACAAATCAATAGTTGCCTCTATGATTAGAAAAATTCAACAAATCTATTCCAACTGAATTAATTCTAAATTTGATTTAACAAAATACTCCTTTCTTAATTGTAGTTTCATGTTGATTGAACTTCCTCTCAACATAAGGGTCTGTATAAATTCTTGAAAGCTCATTTTAGTGGTAGATATCACACAACGACAAATGCTTTGCTAAAAATTTGAACATGTCAGTCTATTTTTATACAAATGTTTTTTCCTTTTTTCCTAAAGTTTGGTAGTACTATTTTACCCTCTATTAGTCCAATGTTGTTACTACGATCAAATTAAAATCTGAGTACTTTCTATATTTTTTAGCATATTTTAACACAACTAACACCTTTATTTATGTTTAAATTTTAAAAGAAAAAAAGTGTTTTCAATGAAAGTGGTTGTCAAAGTCGATGTAAAATAGAAAGACGAAGGTACTAAGACAACTACTCCACAAGCATGACAACATATGTTGTCCTATAATAACAAAGCACAAACCTAGAATATATATGGAAAAACAAAAGTACTAATAAGTCATTCTAAGACATGCATGGACCTAAAGCAAATGACACTCTTATTAACCAATACTATGATAAGTTTGCTTGGGCAAGATGGAGCAATGATATTAAGCATTAAAATGTACAATGATTATGTGATATTTTAGTGTGTTGGTCATATAACTTGAGATGATTTATTAAAATTCTTTCATGATGATGAGAACATGCAAATGAGTTTGTTCAAATTTTTAATTTTCATTAGAAAAAAAAAAATTTTCTAATTTCAATAATTGACCTTTTAGACAATCCTTGTAAACCCCCACATTCGTATTTTTAAGTAGTAATATGATTATATTTTTAGATGCTAATATATGTAATGATGTATGCATGAACTGTGGATATTGTAAGAGTAGAAATAAAAATGTTAGTTGAGGTAATAGGGTATGTTGTAGAAGTTTGGAAGTATTTCGGAGTGAAAGCACACTTTAGAGAAAAATTGAGTAGGAAGGAGTTTTGATACAGCCCTAGTATTTGGATCATAACTTTTATCTTGATGTCCATTTCATCTAAAATTTTGACAGTATATAGTGGACTTCTAGGGCTACAAAAGAGTATTTCACAAAATATTTCCAAATCGACCTCTAAACAGGCCAAAACTTCACTGGAAGTTTCAGCAAAAACTGGGACTCCATTCGAACGTGAATGGACGTTCGAACGATGATTCGTCATAGTACTTTTGTGTTTGATAGAGCTCTGATGAAAAGTAAAAGTATTGGGAGCAACTAACGTTCGAACGCCAAAATGACGTTCGAACGTGAATCAATAATTTGCACTATTGACATTTGAACGCCAAATGACGTTCGAACGTGAGTTACGAATTCTTACTTTCAGATTCGCGCACAGGGAACCATTTCACCCCCTATAAATACTTAAGGACACCTCCATTAGCCCCATTTCAACATTTCTAACCCTAGAGAGGCTTAGAGAGGAAGAAAGAAGGGAAAAACAAGAGATTGAAGTGTTGATTCAAGTTGGGAAAGATCAAATCTTCAAGTTCTTCTCACAAAACTAAGGAAGAAGGTAGGGGTTTCTTCCCATTCTTGTTCATTGAGGTTAGGAAATCATTATTTCTTGATACTCTTGCAAATATTACCATGTTTTGAAGGAAGTTATGGTTGAATAGCCATGAAATCTCTTCTTCTTGTCTTGAAAACCCTAGTTTTCAAGAAAAATGGATTTTTCTCTCAATATTCCTTTGTTATTGATTTCAAAACTCTAGTGCTTTGTATTGAACAATAAAATGGTATTTTTGATGATCTCTTGCATATTTTCTTAAATTGTTCTGTTGGAATAATACATGTGAAATTTGGGAATTTTTGGATTTGCTTGTGATTTGAGGAAATGGGATTGTATGTATCTCTTGTGGATGTTTGGATGACCATGGGTGGCCGTTGACTGAGTATCGTAGAATGGGTAGATGCGTTTCTTACTCCATGCGGGTTTGAATTTTTCCTACCACTCGTAGTGTGATTGGTGCCTTGTGAGAACCAAACCACTATTCGCTCACGTGGTACCAAGGCTAAGGGTTAGTATACTATTCCTAGGTTGGATTCGTCACTGCCAATGCGTTGGTATACGCCCTTCCTAAAGTTGGATATCCTTGCGAGGATTGTGTGTGTGTGTGTGTGTGTGTGGGCCAGGATATTCTCGATGTGTTTATTCATGCGATGTCATACATCATACCTGAGATACATAATGTGGTTACAGATACAAGTTGTGGTTTAAGATACATTGTGGGAAATTGTACAAATTGTGGGTTACTGTTTATTGTTGTGGAAATGGTTTATGGTTGGAAATGGATTATTGTTGGGAATTAGTTTTACTTATTCATTTAATTTATTGTTGTTACGTAAACTGGAGATCTGTTGAAATGTCATTGTTTTCTTTCAAAATTTATATATGATATTTGTGAAATGTGACCAACTTGTTTTATATGATTTCAAAACCTTGTTCGGGTTTGGGAGGATTTTCCTAAAGAGTTTAGTTCTCACTCCCTACAAACAATATTCCTTTCAGATTTTGGTTTCGAGGAAGAGCTCGGAGTGGACGAGCAGGTACGTTGGGAAGCTCAAATGGATGGGCATGTGGATTTGGAGGGGGATGTCTAGAATTATTCTTTTTATGACTAGACTAGGAGATTCATTTTGAGATAACGTTCATGTTAATATTTTCCTAATTTCGCTGCGAGATAATAGTTTGACATATTCTTTTGGGTGTAATTGTCATAGTTTGACATATTCTTTTGGATGTAATGACCATGGTTTGACATATTCTTTTGGATGATGTTGTAGATATTATGGATGATGAATGAAATTTTCTGCATTTATAGATCTTATTAGTTGCTCTCATGATGTGAATGGTTTTAGATAGTAATGCCGTCTAAGGGGGATTTTGGGGCGTTACAATCCTATTTAATGATTAGGGTATATACATTATATACTTTCAAGTTGCACATTATGATGGATGTAAAATAAGAAAACATTAATTTTATTTTGAGTAATAATAAAAAAAATCGCAATGAAGAATGTTCAAAACTAATATATACACACATCAACTCTCAAACCCAAGAACGAAATTAGATGAAAACATCAAAAAATATTTGCCACGAAAACAATAGGGGAAAGACAAACTCATATCTAAAAAAATGATCTAAAATAGAAAAAAATCAGATTTTATACATTCAAGCTATGTAAAAGAACTGTCTAATCTTACAGTTTCATTGCCATCAACCACCAACTTAATAAATAAGGACACCAACACCTCCAAGTATAAGGTAAATTAAAACAAGAAATATTTAAATTAGCATAATAAAAAGAACAACAACATGGCCAAGTATACAAGAACTTAAAATAAGAAGCATGCATATAAGAAAATCTGGAGAATTACATCATGAATAGAAGTTTTAGTATTGTCTATTAACACATAAAATTTGCATTACTTTAATCTAATATTACTGAAACAGACACAACAAAGAAACCCAGAAACAAGGGAAAGACAACCAGCAGCCAATGAATTAAAACCCAATAACAAGAAGCCATCAAAAACATAATGATTGTTCGTTTCACAAAGAATAAGCGAAGTAAGAGAGACCTTGGGAAAGAAGTCTTTGAGCGGCTTCGTTCGGTTTCATATCACATTCTTTAAGCATGGCGTATATCTCTTGTTTAGAGCAAGTATTATTCACCATCTCCTTCTTCCTAACTTTCTTTGAGACGCCACCAACACCACTGGAGGAGGAGAAGCAGGATGATTAGCTCCATCTATGTCTTTTTTTGCACTTTCAGTTTCATGGGAAGGCAAATTGAGATATTGTAAACGAAAGAGAAAAAGAGGGAGAGGGAGAGGGAGAAAAAGAGAGGAGGACTTAATGGAATCTGAAACGTAGAAATCCATAAATCTGTTGGGCAACTAAGAGAGCATTAAAGAGAAACAGAGGGAGATGGGGAAGGTGAAGAGAGGAAGCACGATTGTATTGTAATGGCAAAAGAAAGTGGGAAGCAGAGCTACTAATTTCGGTTTGAGCAATGCTATTGGACCTAATTTACTGACATAATTTGTTGATCTAATTCATTGTGACCTTTGGATTCACTGTAGACCCCATCAAATATTAGAATTTGGTGTTGATCTAATGATTCCTATAAAGCCACATCATTATGTCAACAAATTAGATCAGATTTTTAAGTCCAAATAGTATTACCTGTAATTGTGATCAATATTAGAGGCATCACATGTGACGCCCCAAAAATCTGGAGGTTCGTTGATTACCCATCAATCCGCGGAATGCCCGTGGATACCGAGTAACTCGATATCACAAAGTTATGCCCCATTTACCGGAGTCCATAATTTAACAAAATTGGGCAGAGTCTCCTTTGTATGGGGAGCTCTACCCAAAACACAATTTGTGCATCACAAAATAACAAGACTCATCGGAGGTCCAATATTCAACAATGACCAAACCGGGTCCATTTATGAGTAAATATAGACCACATCGGGTCCATCTATCCACACTCATATAAACATGCAAGGCTATATTAAATTTAGTCCATAAAAGTTCAATTACAATTCTTTACATACATTACATGCCAAATTTTACAAACAAAAAGGATTAAAAGCCACAAGTCGGCTTTTCTTCAACCATGTGGCCCCGATTGTGAGCCGTCCGCCGGCGCATAACCCGCACCTGAAATGTTTCCCGTATAGGGTGAGCCAACGCCCAGTAGAGTATATCCTACAAGGGCTACTCCCCACCTTAAATGCACATGCAATGGGTATATGCAACAATCAACACATTTATTCATTCAAGCATTGCTATCAAGAATATGCATCCAATGATAGGAATTCTATATCATGCCATGAAATGAGATGAGACTCACTTATGCAACTTCAACCCGAGTCCTCACCGATTCTCACAACACCATGCAATGCACTTGTGAAATGAACCGTCATGTGACGAAAAATACATCCAATGATCGTTTGAAATAAAAGTTGTTTTATTATAAAACCAAATCATTGATGGGTGTTACTCATTGGATGAGTACTTTTATAAACAAAAATCTTGTATCTTGTTGGGCAACGGATTTTGGTATCTCAACCACTGGTTCCGTAAACACTAGCACTTTTCTGAAATTTCACCGCCGGGAAGTGCCTGAACCATGTGACCGGGTTTTGCACCTGAGGGAGAGTCTAGCCCTACTTGTTATACCCGACACAAGTTTTCTTTCATGCAACCATGCGACTCAAAGGGGATCTTCGATCCACATTTTTTCGAGCCCACAGACCAACCACCAAACAAGGTGTTTGATCAACTATGCATCTCACACACACACACACACCCATACTCATGCCTAAGCCCATGGATGGGATGCCTCCGTGCAAATGCAATATAATGTGTCATTGTATATCAATGTCATGTCTCATATGTAATGAATGTCATATGTACAACTTAAACAACATATCAACATGTATCATGGACAATTATATCATAGGCAGATAATCTCCAAACTTTCATCTCAATGTCAAAACATCAACTAGCATGTATCAAAATTTATATTCAACACAATTGACAAGCATGTTATTACATAATCGATGATAATAACACACTTAATCACAAATGCACAATTTAACACATAACCGCCCATATATTAGCCCACATAACAACCCACTTAACGGGCCAAAAACAATCCACAAAACAGCCCCTAATCGGAGCACAAAAACAGCCCCTACATAGGCCTCAAAACAGTCCCTAAACAGGCCATAAAAACAGTTCATAACAGGCCATAAAATAGTCCGTAAAATGGCCCTAGAAACAGTCCATGAAATGGCCTAAAATCAGTCCATGAATTGGCCTAAAAATAGTCCATGAAATGGCTTAAAAACAGTCTATGAATTGGCCCTAAAATCAGTCCATGAAATAGCCTAAAAACAGTCCATGAATTGGCCCTACATGCAGCTCCATTTCAGCCACCTAAACAGTCCAAGAACTGTCCATTTGGACAGCCTATATGCAGTCCCATTTCAGCCATTAAAAGGCCCACTTAAGGTAAGAATAAAACCAAGGTAGGAAGAACCCTACCTCTTGTAGCGTAGATTGAAGTGTAGAGACGTCAAGAACCCCAAAAATAGCCCAAGAACTTTATTTCTCCAAAATCTTTTCTTTGGACCTTCGGTGAAATCCACTTTTCTTGGTACGTAGACGTAGCCCTCGTCGCGGTGATCGACTTTAACTCTTGGTCCGAGTTAATCCGAGCGACAGAACTTCGAAGATCGGTGGAAGAAAGCTTGATTTCCCACCTTTCTCTTCTCTTTCTCTCACACGTTGGAACCAGCAGATTTGGGGAAGGAAATATCTGATTTTTCAGATATTTAGCCCCTATTTATAATTTTTAAAACTTGGCTCACATCGAGCCACATGGCCCCCACTTGTTCGGGTCCATTTTCTTCCCAAAACGATTAATTTCGTCCCGGTTTAAGTTTAAATTAATTTTATTTGAACTTTCATCAAATTCTAAGGAAATTTTATAATTTTAATAAAAAATTCATTTTTTTGGGGGTCACTGGACACCAGTCACCTCGAAAAACATGAAAAACCCAACTATCTCGGAATTTGGTGAAATTTGACAGGGTGACTCGGTTTCACGAGACGAATCCAATGGCGAACTCCGTTTCATCATCCGAGCTCTAGAACATGAATATTTTAAATACGCATTAGGGTGACAAATTACCATTTTGCCCTTTTTCAGAAAAAGTTTAAATTTGCCCGGATTTTACATTCTTCCCCCCTTGAAAGAATTTCGTCCCCGAAATTCACACACATATACATGCAATCACATGCGTATGCAACAGTCATATAATACATAATGACAACAAAAATGTACCTCCATCCTCAAATAGGAAAGGATAATTGGTACGTATAGTGTCCTCACGCTCCCATGTCGCCTCCTCCACTCCTCGGTGCTACCACAACACCTTCACTAGCCTCACAGTCTTGCCTCGTAAAACCTGTTCCCGGCTATCCATGATACGTACCGGTCCTTCCTCGAAGGTTCCATCCGCATCAACGACAAGCTCGCCCCAATCCACCACATGAGTCGGATCTAGAGTATACTTCCAGAGCATAGTGACATGGAATACCGTATGAACACTGATTTGCACAAAATATTGTATATTTTAAGGCCTCATTACATTCATTTTTACTCAACTTTTGCATATAAGTACTTAGTGTTAGCCAATTTTATGAATAATGTTGAATTTTCAATGTTGCAAGTTTTTATAGCTTAAATGATTGATTTTAGGACCTTGCAACTATGATGGATGTGTGGTGAGGGCATGGACACATTACATGAAGATTTGGAGGCTTAAAAGTGAAGAAATCAAGGAGGTATTGGTGTTTGGGAACAAAAGCACCAGCAACCACACCTTCTGGAAATAAAGCCTCGGTATTCCTCCATTTTGACCATGATCCGCTTCTAATCTGAAAAAGTTCAAAACATGAAAGTTGTAGATCTGGATGTCTTATATATTGTATCAAAATTTCAGCTCAATCGGACGATTGGATCAAAATTTATGCCAATTCTACGAAGAATGGTCCGGAGCAGAAAAATCGTACCGGTACGCCAAACTCCAGTAGCTTTACCGTACCGGTACGCCGTGCCTGACAGCCCAGAATCGCCTGCAATCATGCTCCACTTGCTTGGGGGTCCCACCTACACTTCTCCCACACCTAGCCCGATATTTTATCCCTACAACCATGCCTCCTACACCCTACTTGAAGACTTGGAATGCTTGGGCATTAATGGAGAGGAGAGAGAGAAGGGGTAGCCTGGGGGAGGCTTGTCCTAGCCTGCAACAACCATCCATTCAGCCCCCTATTGATGGAGGCCTTTCACACAGCTAGGGGGGACCACCATGCACGAAATTGGAAGGTAAACACACCATGTATTCAGCATTCACACTCATTTTTCCAGGGTGGCTACCTAAGCTTAGGAGTAGGTTTAGTGAGGAAGATGATGAATAGTATGTTTTTGCATTTTCTTCACCCATTTCATTGCAGTAAGTTGTAGACCTATTGTAATCTTTATTTCCTGCATTGTAATCTCCTTTATTTCAAGAATATTGCAAGTTTAATTGCATGTTCTTTATTTCACCATTGTTGTTTAAGTTTTCTTCATTTCCTAGCTTAAAATGGGTATTGCATATTTTTATTCATAGTTCAAGTTTTCTTGCTTAAAGTTAAGTTTTAATTTCCATTTCAATACCATGTCTATTTACATTATGCATGTCTTTCCTTTTAGTATAAGTAGCTAGATTTTTAGTTGGCTAATTCAAGGGAGACCTCCTCTTGGGTTTTTCATTTCAACTCATTTTCTTTCCTCTCTCGGTGTACGATGGTTCGGTTTGACTGGGTTGAGGGTGGATAAGTTGGTGAGTCTTTGATATTCTGTAGGCCTAGTCACGGTTTATGCTTAGATCGTGATCCATCTTATCCCTAACTTCCCACGAATCAATCGTTCATCTATAAACCCTCGGAGGAAGGTTTCGAGTTGATTGGGCATTCCCATTGGAGTGAACCTTTTGGATTAGCCAACACTTGTTTTTATTGTATTTTCATTTACAAACACAAACACCAAAACACAAACAAAAGATTTTACATTTTTCCTTTTTGACAAAATCACCTTCACACACTTGAACTTTCCTTCCCTGAGTAGACGACCTTGGAATACTCTTCCAAGTAAAACACGACAAGCAAAAGACTCCTTGCGCTTGGGGAGCACTTTTGTTCACCACACACACATTTTGTACATTTTATTCCATTTTCATTACCACCATTTTGTTGCCCTATCTCTCACATCATTCCGAGGAAGAGTGACACTCCCTTCGCACCTACATCATATATACACATTAAGGGATGATATTTAGGGATTAAGAAACAACAAGGTTTTTGGTCAAGCAAACACCCGATAGATTTGGCAGTAACGCCAACCAGTATGCAACTGTACCTACCCTCTCGAGTATCTCGAAGGGCCCGATATACCTCGACGACTGATTAACCCTAATTAATGCAAAATGTAATTAAATTAAAAGGTCAATTGTGTAATTAAATAAAGTTAAACTAGTCAAAATAAATCTAATTAGGGTTAATGTGTGAATTAAGGATAATGCATTGAATGTTGTTCTTTTCAGGTTTTTATGCGTCAAAACGACGGGAGCCAATTATCAAAGCATGGAGAGCAACTTATCAAAGCATAGGGTGTAAATTATTAAAGCTCAAAACAAAGGGAGATCAAAGTGTAAATCAAGATCTTCTTGATATTTGTAAATAAATATCTTTTAGGATATTTGTATTTAAATATCTTTTAGGATATTTAAATATATTTTAGGATATTTGTAATTAAATATCTTTTAGGATAAATATCTTTTAAGATATTTGTAATTAAATATCTTTTAGGATAAATATCTTTTAGGATATTTGTAATTAAATATATTTTAGGATAAATATCTTTTAGGATATTTGTAATTTGGATGCCTATAAATACCCTCCTTGGGGGCTTGTAATAAGGATCCTTCTCTTGTTTCATTTTTCTTGTAAAGAACATTTCTTCCTAGTGGAAAACACTCCAAAGGTCTTGAATCTTTTTCTTGAATCATCTTTCAAGTATTATTGCTTTATTTATTTTCTTGAGTTATTGTTTTCTTTTTATTAGATCTTGGTTGTGAATTAAACACCAAGAAGTTGTTGTTTTCTTTTTATTAGATCTTGGTTGTGAATTAAACACCAAGAAGTTATTGTTTTCTTTTATGTTTTTATTATATCTTGGTTGTGGATTAAACACCAAGAAGTTGTTGTTTTCTTTTATGTATTATCATCTCTTGGTTGTGGATTAAACACCAAGTATTTATTGCTTTCTTTTAATTTAAGTATTGTTTTCTTTTACTTCCATTGTTGGAGCTTCCTTCTTCCCCTTAGAGGAGTGAAACTCTTCCACTTTTCTAGAGCTTTACCAAAGCCGTGAAGGGTGGAACGTGATTCACTCATTCTTTGTCGAAGATCGGCTCCTTGTTTAGCTATTTTACTTTAAAGCATTTCACTTCTAGTGCTTGAGTATTTTACTTTGTAACACCTTTTGGGGATGAGTACCATTCATCATTCTAGCTTTACCATAGCTATGAAGGGTGAGTAGTCCTCATTCACTCTTTGGGAAGGGATGATAGATATGTAAAAGATTAATCCGGACATTATGTTTGTGTATAACCTTTATGCTTAAATGTTCTATACTCCACTTGATTTTTGGGTGATTGAATGCACCTAGCAAAGTAAAGGTACTTTGTCTAATCAACGGATCTTTCTATGATAAATGGATGACTCCTACATGGAAAGATCCATTGATTCAAGGCAAGTACCCTAACTAACTCTTCATGACAAACTTTCAATGTCCACCATTATTGCACTTCATTCCTATCTTCCGATTAATTTGCCGTTGACACGGGAGTTAATTGAGTTATAAAGCATAAACATAATGCACCGGATAATCAACTACATATTCTGATTCCCGAACCAAAGAGTGTTTGTTGCATTTAATCATCTTATATTTTGTCTAGAAAAATACCCATTGGAAAGAATTTTACATTCTATCCAAAACTTCCCACAACTTCAAAATCATAATATTTCCAGTTACAAGTCTTTCTCACTATTTACTTCAAAGAACACCAACCATAGTTCCCTGAGGATTCGACTCTGGACTCAAACCAGATTATTACTACAACTTGACCGCCTGCACTTGGGTGTACACATTTCGGATCAAGTCAAGTTTTTGGCGCCGTTGCCGGGGAATCATAAAAGGTGTTTTTTTTAGAAAAAAGTGAAAAAAAAAAAAAAAAAAACCTCTCTTTTTGTTTATATTTTTGCCTTATGGTGAATAATTTTGTTTTATGACTGACACCAATCGCCTCTTTCAAAATTTGTCTGCTGAATCTTCTGGGTCTGTAAATCAACTTGAACCACCTTCACCCAAATCAGAAGCCGATTCTTGTAACTTCAATATAGCAAATATTGACAGGCAGGGTGAAGGTCATGTGAGAGAGGGGGAAGTACCCAACATTCGAACATTGCGAGATTACTTACATCCCACAAGGAATAGTGTCCCCTCTTGTTTTATTTTTCCTGAAAATGCTCCCCTCTTTACTGTAAAGTCGGGGACAGTGCAGTTATTGCCCGTGTTTCATGGATTGGATGCAGAAAATCCGTATCTGCATATCAAAGACTTCGAAGAAGTGTGTGGAACATTTCAAGACAATTCTGAATTGACAAAAATGAAATTGTTTTCTTTGTCTTTGAGGGATAAAGCCAAACAATGGTTACATTCTTTAAAATCTCTTTCAATCCCTAATTGGCAGGCTCTACAGAATGAATTTTTCAGAAAATTCTTTCCTCTGCACCGCACTAATACACTCAAAAGACAAATCATGAATTTTTCGGTCAAAGAAGGGGAAACTTTTTATCAAAGCTGGGAGAGATTCAAAGATCTTCTCCAATCTTGTCCACACCATGCTTTTGAAAATTGGACTTTGGCAGGTTTTTTCTATGATTCCTTGCCCACTAGGTTACGACAGTTTGTCGAAATGATGGCTCAAGGAGAGTTCATGGGAAAAAGTCCGGAGGAGGCATTCAATTTTTTTGATACCATATCTGACAGTTCTCAAATGTGGGACTCAGCCTCTCCTACCACTGTAGAAGCCAAACCACCTACTTTCCAAGGGGGTAAGTATGTCTTGAGAGAAGATGATGATCTTAGAGCAAAAATGTCCACTTTGTCTCGAAAGCTTGAAGCTTTAGAGATGAAAAAGATCCATCAAGTTGATGTTGTCCCTCCCACAGAACAAGTATGTGGGATTTGTGCGCTAACAGGGCATCCTACTGGGGAATGCCCGACCATTCCGGCATTCAAAGAAGTTTTGTTGGAACAAACAAATGTCATTTCCAATTTCAACAAGCCTTACTCCAACCCATACTCTGAAACATACAATCCAGGGTGGCGGAACCACCCAAATTTCAGTTGGAGAAACACACAACCAACCCCCATGAATCAGCAACAAAGTCCACAACAACCACCTCAAGGACCTCCACAATATCCTCATCAACAAAGTCCACCACATCCACCTCAAGTACCTCCACAATATCCTCCATATCAACCACCACACAAAAGGAACCTTGAAGATACATTGAATCAATTCATGCAAACCCAAATGAGCTATAACAATAGTTCTACTCAGGCTTTTATTGATTTCAAGGCCCAGACCACACAATCTTTTGAGGATCTCAAAGGCCACATTCAAAAGCTGACCCAGTCCATGAGCACACATGAGAAGGGAAAATTTCCTGCCCAACCAAAGCCTCCACAAGGCCAATTTCAGGTGGGAAATCCATCAACTATGGAAACTCCACAAGACCAAGCCAAAACTGTCACCACATTGAGAAGTGGCAAAAAGATTGACAAGTCCATCAGAAACATGCTGATTCCAGACCCAAAACCAGTCTCAATTCCAGCTAACCCATTAAGTGAGCCAGAACTTGAAAAAAAAAATGACTGTGATCCCATGATTGAACAAGAACCAGAGCCATCAAGGGAAGAAGAACCCTCGTGTTCTATTCCTGCTCCTTTCCCTCATAGACTCAAGAGCATACAGAAAGCAAACAATCAGTCTGAAATTTACGAGCTTTTCAAGCAAGTAAAAATCAACATCCCACTTCTGGATGCAATCCAACAGGTTCCAGCTTATGCCAAGTTTCTAAAAGACTTGTGCACAGTCAAAAGAAGCCAAAATGTTCAAAAAAGAGCCTTCCTCACAGAGCAAGCCAGTGCCCTACTTCAACACAAAATCCCTTCAAAGTGCGAAGATCCAGGGTGTCCCACTGTGTCATGTGTCATTGGAAATTTCAAAATTGAGCAAGCATTGTTAGACCTTGGAGCTAGTGTCAACTTGCTTCCTTTCTCTGTCTACCAGCAGTTGGGTTTAGGTGAACTGAAACCCACTTGCACCACACTCCAATTGGCAGATAGATCTGTAAAAATTCCTAGGGGTATTGTTGAAGATGTACTTGTCCAAGTGGATAATTTTGTCTTCCCTGTAGACTTCATTGTTCTAGATACTCATCCAGAAGTTCATTCAGAAACTCCAATTCCTGTCATTCTTGGTCGACCTTTTCTAGCAACCTCCAATGCACTAATCAATTGCAGGAATGGTATTATGAAATTGACTTTTGGGGATATGACTCTCGAAATGAACGTCTTTGACATTGCAAAACACCCAAGAGAGTACGAGAAGGTAGGAGAAATAAATTCCATTGAGTCATTGATACAAACACATCTGAATGACTCATTCTGTGAGGATCTTAGTGAATCAACTTTGTCAAAATCTGACTCATCTGACTCTCTGGAACAAAACTCCATTGAGTGTCCTACCTTCAATGTGGGGACATGGGCTCCTAAATTTGAAGAAATTTCATCAAGTGGTACAAAACCACTATCTTCAAGTGACAGGCCACCAAAGCCTGAACTGAAACCGCTCCCATCTGATCTCAAGTATGCATTTTTAGGTGAGGATAAATCTTACCCAGTGGTAATTTCTTCAAAAATCACAGACTTGCAAGAAGCTCAATTAATTGAAGTTCTTAAAAGTCACAAAAGCACCATTGGGTGGACCATCGCTGATTTGAAAGGTATAAGCCCGTTAATTTGTAATCATGCCATATACCTTGAAGAGGACTCAAAACCCTCTCGTCAAATGCAGCAACGATTGAATCCTCATATGAAAGAGGTTGTGAGACTGGAAGTGCTCAAACTCCTGGATGCAGGGATAATTTTTCCTATCTCCGATAGCAAATGGGTTAGTCCAACCCAAGTTGTACCAAAGAAATCTGGAGTCACAGTAGTCAAAAATGATGCAAATGAACTCGTGCCAACACGAGTCGTCACAGGATGGCGAATGTGCATTGACTATCGAAAACTCAATCTGGTGACTAGAAAAGACCATTTTCCTCTTCCCTTCCTTGACCAAGTCCTCGAGAGAATAGCAGGCCATGAATTTTACTGTTTCCTGGATGGGTATTCCGGATACAATCAAATTGAGATAGCTCTGAATGACCAAGAAAAGACCACATTCACATGTCCATTTGGCACCTTTGCATTCAAAAGGATGTCATTCGGACTTTGTAACGCTCCTGCAACATTTCAAAGATGTATGCTGAGCTTGTTCAGTGACATGGTCGAAAAATTTTTGGAAATCTTCATGGATGATTTCTCGGTATATGGTGACTCATTTGATTTGTGTCTAGCTAACCTAGAAAAAGTTTTGATGAGATGCAAAGAGGCAAATCTGGTGCTTAACTGGGAGAAATGTCATTTCATGGTGAATCAAGGCATTGTCTTGGGTCACATTGTGTCGTCTGAAGGCATGAAAGTTGATAAAGCAAAAATTGATTTGATAAGGAATCTTCCTGCTCCTAGGGTTGTAAAGGATGTTCGATCATTCTTAGGTCATGCAGGATTCTACAGAAGGTTCATAAAAGACTTCAGCACCATAGCAAAACCTATGTGTCATCTTTTGAGTCAGGATGTCATTTTCGACTGGAATGAAGCGTGCCAAAAATCCTTTGACAAACTCAAAAGCATGTTAATTTCTGCCCCAATAATGCAACCTCCTGACTGGACTCTACCCTTTGAATTGATGTGTGATGCTAGTGACTATGTTGTAGGTGCTGTTTTGGGACAAAGAAAATATAAGAAGCCACATGTGATTTACTATGCAAGTAAAACTTTAAATGATGCCCAAATGAATTACTCAACAACTGAAAAGGAATTACTTGCTGTAGTATTTGCATTGGAAAAATTTCGATCTTATCTTGTTGGTTCTTCTGTTACTGTATTTACTGACCATGCAGCACTGAAATTTTTGCTTACAAAAAAAGATGCCAAACCAAGGCTCTTGAGATGGATCCTCTTGCTCCAAGAATTTGACTTAGTCATTAAGGACAAAAAGGGTGTGGAAAATGTGGTGGCAGATCATCTGTCGAGATTAACTTATGAATTTCATGAGGATGGACTGCCAATTAATGAAAAATTCCCTGATGAACAACTATTCAGGATTGATGAGACCCCATGGTACGCTGATATTGCTAATTTCCTTGCTACCGGAACACTTCCTCCATTTTTCACTCCCATGGACAAAAAGAAGTTTATGAGGGAGGTCCGCAATTTCTTTTGGGAAGATCCCTACGTATTCAAGTACTGTAAGGATCAGATCATAAGACGTTGCATCCCCGCTCAGGAAAGTAGACAGGTAATAACATTTTGTCATTCAGAAGCATGCGGTGGTCATTTTTCATCTCGAAAAACCGCTGCAAAAATCTTGCAGTGTGGATTTTACTGGCCCACACTTTTCCAAGATGTCCATGCTTTTTGCATAACTTGCGATAGATGTCAAAGGTTGGGAAACATTTCAAAAAGAAACATGATGCCCTTAAACCCAATTTTGGTGATCGAAATTTTTGACTGTTGGGGTATCGATTTTATGGGACCATTTCCCCCCTCCTTTGGCTATCTATACATTTTAGTAGCCGTAGACTATGTATCCAAATGGGTTGAAGCAATTCCATGCCGAAATAATGATCATCAAACAGTGATCAAGTTTTTAAAAGAAAATATTTTATCTCGGTTTGGAATTCCAAAATCCATTATAAGTGATGGGGGTTCTCATTTTTGCAATCGTCCATTCTGGAATTTAATGAAAAAATACTTGATTTTTCACAAAATTGCAACCCCTTATCATCCACAGACCAGTGGACAAGCTGAGTTAGCTAATTGGGAGATCAAATTAATTTTGGAAAAAACGGTGAACCCAGATCGCAAAGATTGGTCATTAAGACTAACTGATGCGCTCTGGGCATACCGAACTGCTTTTAAAATAATTTTGGGCATGTCTCCCTATCGATTAGTCTATGGAAAGCCATGTCACTTGCCTGTGGAATTGGAACATAGGGCATACTGGGCTATTAAAGCAATGAATTTTGACTTAGACAAGGCTGGACTGTCACGGAAGCTTCAGATTAATGAATTGGAGGAATTGAGAAATGAAGCATATGAAAATGCTAAGATTGCAAAAACCAGGATGAAAATTTTTCATGACAAGAACATAGTGCGAAAATCTTTTGAACCTGATCAAAAGGTTTTACTTTTCAATTCGAGACTTCGCCTATTTCCTAGTAAGTTGAAATCAAGATGGACTGGACCATACATTGTTAAAAAGGTATTTGAACATGGGGCAGTGGAAGTGGAGAACCCATCAAACGGTAACATTTTTATCGTCAATGGTCAGCGATTAAAACTCTTTGTGGAGAATTTTGTCCAAAATGTGGAGACCATTTTTTTTATGGATTCAGAAAGTATCTCCGGAAATCACTCCGGAGATTACGCTTGCCGACACAAAAAAGGGTCGGGTCAATCAGACACCCGACACGATGGACTGCCTTTATAAGGCCCCCATCGTTTTTTTTTTTCCTTTTTCTTTTCCCCACCGCCTTTACTCTTTTCTTTTCTTTTTCTTCTTCTTTTTCTTCTCTTTTCTTCTTCTTCTCCACTGCATCTGGTCTTCTGTACCACGATCCAACCCATAACAGTACCATGTCTGCATTTTTCGATGACCCTATCCTCCTTCTCATGATCTACATTTGTTTGTATTATTTACGTATGGCTGTTCTTCTTCGGGCCGCACTGATGATCAAGGGTTTTTGTCCCAATGAAAACCCAGACCACCCCAAAGATGCTTAATCTCTGTTTTTTTTGGTATAGGTCATCGGCGATTGAACAGATCTCCACAGTTAACTGCGTATTCAAGCTCTACAAACCAAAAAACTCGAAACATTGGGGACAATGTTCAGTCTAGGTTGGGGGGTGAGATTTACAGTTTACAGTAGTTGATCTGCAGTTTACAGTAGTTGATCTGCGCAGGTTGAACCCGTAAAATTTTCTGTAAATTTTTTTTTTGTTTTTATTGTTGTATCTGTTCAGATTATGTACCTTGTATTAATGATAATATATGTGGGTCAGTTTTGATCGTCTTTGTGACTGGAAGACGTAAAAGAACCAGATAGTGGGTTATAAAGTAGCAATCATGGATGTAAATCTTTTTTGGTTTAGTCTAGGAGTCCTACGTACTTTTCCATCTGATGTACATACCATGATCATGAGAAAAGCAAGATTAGTAAGGAAGGCTGAAATCAAAGAAAAACAAGCGAAACCCCTCTGTGGCCGAAGCAGTTATTCTAAACGTCGTCGTGCTACACGACTTGGTGCCTGTAAACAGTGTGGCAGATACTTTCATGAGAAAAGATACAACAAATGTTCTGAACCAATTTCCGGTCGAGCAACCGATCAATTAAACTGGATAGTGAATGGGCTGAGTAAGGATTACCCTAATACGCCATGCTATTCCGGTACTGTGCTTAACCGATTTGTGAGAGAGGAAGTTGGGAGAGTTACTGGTTGTCCATTTTACACAGATACGGAGGGGGAATCGGATTGACCTCTGTGGAAAAGTGTACTGAGGTTGGGAATGAGAGCTGAAGGTCCGAGTCTGTAAATTTTATTTTATTTTTTTTATGTTCTGTACAAACTCTTTTGACTAAAATGAAAACATGAATTCCTTTTAGTATGCATAATGTAGTGTAGAAAAAAAAAAAAAAAAATTTTTTGATTCAACGTTCGAACGTTACAACACGTTTGAATGTTTTTGCTAAAATCCTTCTACAATAGTGTACAGTTGTTTTTATTTAATGTTATTTTTAATGCATGTCACTTTCTTTTGTTGTATAGTTTTGTTGTTCCTATTTTCAGATATCGGTGCCAGGTCAAAACTCAAGGGCAAGGTGTTCTCTTACCCTACTCATTTTTTTTATTGTGCGTCATTAATTATCATATCTTTTTGTTACATTGAGGACAATGCATGAACCAAGTTAGGGGGTGAGGTTGCATTATTTGTGGGAATATTCTGCGTGGGTTGCATTATTTGTGGGAATATTCTGCGTGGATATCCACTCTGCCGACACTGCGCACCATTAAAAAAAAAAAAAAATTCAAGCCTGCACCATTATTGCGCCTGCTGCCATGATTTGCGCCTGCCGACACTGCCGAAAGTAAAAAGGGGGGGGGGGCCTCCCATTCTTTTTCTTCTTCTTTTTCTTTTCTTATGCCAACTCCTGCCGACACTTTTTAAAAAAAAAAAAAAAAGTCTGAGGAATGCCTTTATTAGGCCTTCCACCTTTTTCTTTTTCTTCCACCATCACCGGTGTTGGTTCCCCCCTTTTCTCTTTCCCTTCTCTTCTTCTCTTTCTTTTTCTTCTCTTCTTCTTCGTCGTCGTTCTTTCTGTTCTCTGTAAAAACAACTCACCCCCTGTAAATCCATGACCATATACGCCGACGATCCAGTCTTTTGTTTAATAATTTGTCTTATATGTTTGTATGTGTACCTGGGTGCTCTTTGTGTTCTCACACTTAGGATGAGGAGTTTCCAGAGAAACCCAGATATTCCTTGAGTTGAGTAATTGTTGTATTTTGTTTGTAGGATTCGGCAGATGAACAGATCTGTACCTTACAACCTTATCTCCACTAGCCCACTAGTGCTAGTGTTGTAAGTATTGCTTGTTTGTAATTTTATTTATATATATATTTGAAATTTGATATCTACAGCTTGTGATTCTCATGGCTATTTGTCTTTATAAAATTCCTTGTGAATTTGCTATGCCCTCCAATGACTATGTTGTAATTGCTGTTAGAGTAAGATCTGATAATTTGCCAAATAATCCTCCTCAATCCTATGTATTCTGGGTTTATTCCTTCTTCGTTAATTTGTTTGTTTCATCCTAAATCTTCTTCCTTCCGCTTGTATTTTGGTATACTTTCTCTAGTTTCGTATTTGTAATTTTAGTTTTAGATTTGAAAAAAAAAAAAAAAATTGTTTATTTTTTCTGGATCGCGTTTTTTTTAGTATTTGTACCTGTATTTCATGATCACATCGGATGCAGCTTCAACTGTCTTTGTGACTGGCAGACGTTAAAGAACCAGATAGAATGTCTTTAGTCTTAGCAAGCATGGATCCTAAACTTTTTTGGTTTAGTCTAGGAGTTCTACGCATTTTCCCATCTGATGTGCATGCTGTGATAATGAGAAAAACAAGGGATGTGAGAAAAATTGAGATCCGAGAGAAACAACAACAACCATTGTGTGGCAGAAGCAATTTTGCTAAACGTCGTCGTTCCAAACGACTGGGTGCTTGTTACCATTGTGGCAGGATATTTCATATGAAAAAACATAATCAGTGTTCTGAACCAATTTCGGGTCGTGCAACCGATCGATTAAACTGGATAGTGTATGGGCTGAGTAAGGATTATCCTGACACACCATCTTATGCCAGTCCGGGACTTACAAGTTATGTGCGACAAGAAGTTGGAAGGGTCACTGATAATGACATAGATCCAAGCGATGACTCGGATTAGATTTTGACTATAAAAACAAAGCTGTGGAAAAATGTGTTTTGGAATGAAGGTTAAGGGTCTGAACTCTTTTGTAAAATAGTTTTGTACAAAGTCTTGTTGTTGAAATAAAAATGTGGGCCGAGTAAGGAACGTCCCGAACTACCAACTAACAGTGTAGGTAGGGATTTGATCCTGAGACGCCATAAATTTCCAAGTTCAATTTGTGCATTTTATCTTCTTTCAATTTTCATAGATAAATGAGTATGTGGGCTGAGTAAGGAATGTCCTAAAATGCCAACCTGTAGTGTGGGTAGGGATTTTATCCTGAGACGCCATAGTTTTTCAAGTTTAATTGGTGCATCTAGTCTTCTTTCAATTTTCATAGATAAATGAGTATGTTTATAATTTTGAATTTTATTTCTTCTTCTTTAAAAAAAAAAAAAAACTCACTTCCTTGAAAAATGGTATTTTCTCTATGCTTAAATGTCAAATGTATATTGCTATTTGTTATTCTTAAGGTACAGAATGACCAGACTCGAAAATAGAATTAGTATATAACCGACATTCCATGAAAAAACCTGACATTACCAGTGGAGATGATAAAGAATACCATGGTAAGTTTTGAGCCTTATCATACTTTTGAGAGATAATTAACATTTATTCAAGTAAGGTATTTCACTCTCTATTTTTGAATAATCTCATTAAATTTGCTTTGATTGACGCAACTAAGGTAATCTGTTGACATATCCCCCAAGAAATCTGTTCATACGACACATACATGTTCACATACTTGAGAAATGATCTTAGGCCATCTTTGATTTGATATTGAGCCTTAGCCATTTGTTCTACAAAATTATTTCCCTAGTCAGCCATGTTTGAGCCCTCAATGTATGATTTCTTCTTTGATAAACCCAAATGTTTACCAAGCCACAAGAAAACATACTGGACACACCATTGCTATCTAATTTTCTTGCACACTCTTATAAATCAATATGACACAGAAATGCAAAGAAATGGAAATGCAAAGAAATGGGGAAAACTGTGGAGACTACTTTACGATGACAAGGAGAATCAAAAAAAAAAAACGTTAGAATTAGGTGTGCTACACTACATAAACAGAAGATAGCTTTTGAAAACCTCTGACGTCATTTCGTTAGCCACTGACCTTTGGCCATGCTACAACCTATGAAAAGCCCTAATTGATCTCAAGTTTGTTTTTACATGTGTGTGTTGTTAATCAAAATTGGGGTATGGTAAATAGTATTTCTTTAAATTGCATCAATATTCTTTCATGAGATTATGCCAAACATGATTAGTTTGTTTCCTTAAACTTCACTCCCTTCCTAATTATGCATGTGATTTTTCGATTGGCCACCTTCTGATCACATGCCCCGTGAGAGACAAGTCACTATAATCGGAGTGAATTTTTGCTGAGAGCATTCTACGAGAGGTTTGTGAAATCGAAGCTATCCATGGAAGGTAGTAAAGTGGAGTGTTTGTTATATAACAATTCTTGTTGCTAGAATGATCATTCTTACTACATAGGGAATTTCAAATACCAATATAACAAGTGTTTATTTTTGCATATATTACGTACCAATGACAGAGAAGTGTTTTATTTTGCTAAAAAAAAAAATAAATAAAAAAATAAATAAAATTCGGCGTCTCAGCTATCATGGTGCTAATGCATATACACATTTTTTCAAATGGAGTTTGTAGGTAGCTTCACTGAAAACCTTCACGAGACAAAACTCGTCCACTAGGAATCACCTAGGGGTTTAACGGCTTATTGCATATGCTAAATGCAATCGTGTTATCTACGAAAGTGATTTTGTTATGCAGTTATTTATTACTAGGGATTAGTAATGTTTAGGTTGGGGGGTGTGATTAACCCTAATTAATGCAAAATGTAATTAAATTAAAAGGTCAATTGTGTAATTAAATAAAGTTAAACTAGTCAAAATAAATCTAATTAGGGTTAATGTGTGAATTAAGGATAATGCATTGAATGTTGTTCTTTTCAGGTTTTTATGCGTCAAAACGACGGGAGCCAATTATCAAAGCATGGAGAGCAACTTATCAAAGCATGGGGTGTAAATTATTAAAGCTCAAAACAAAGGGAGATCAAAGTGTAAATCAAGATCTTCTTGATATTTGTAAATAAATATCTTTTAGGATATTTGTATTTAAATATCTTTTAGGATATTTAAATATATTTTAGGATATTTGTAATTAAATATCTTTTAGGATAAATATCTTTTAGGATATTTGTAATTAAATATATTTTAGGATAAATATCTTTTAGGATATTTGTAATTTGGATGCCTATAAATACCCTCCTTGGGGGCTTGTAATAAGGATCCTTCTCTTGTTTCATTTTTCTTGTAAAGAACATTTCTTCCTAATGGAAAACACTCCAAAGGTCTTGAATTTTTTTCTTGAATCATCTTTCAAGTATTATTGCTTTATTTATTTTCTTGAGTTATTGTTTTCTTTTTATTAGATCTTGGTTGTGAATTAAACACCAAGAAGTTGTTGTTTTCTTTTTATTAGATCTTGGTTGTGAATTAAACACCAAGAAGTTATTGTTTTCTTTTATGTTTTTATTATATCTTGGTTGTGGATTAAACACCAAGAAGTTGTTGTTTTCTTTTATGTATTATCATCTCTTGGTTGTGGATTAAACACCAAGTATTTATTGCTTTCTTTTAATTTAAGTATTGTTTTCTTTTACTTCCATTGTTGGAGCTTCCTTCTTCCCCTTAGAGGAGTGAAACTCTTCCACTTTTCTAGAGCTTTACCAAAGCCGTGAAGGGTGGAACGTGATTCACTCATTCTTTGTCGAAGATCGGCTCCTTGTTTAGCTATTTTACTTTAAAGCATTTCACTTCTAGTGCTTGAGCATTTTACTTTGTAACACCTTTTGGGGATGAGTACCATTCATCATTCTAGCTTTACCATAGCTATGAAGGGTGAGTAGTCCTCATTCACTCTTTGGGAAGGGATGATAGATATGTAAAAGATTAATCCGGACATTATGTTTGTGTATCACCTTTATGCTTAAATGTTCTATACTCCACTTGATTTTTGGGTGATTGAATGCACCTAGCAAAGTAAAGGTACTTTGTCTAATCAACGGATCTTTCTATGATAAATGGATGACTCCTACATGGAAATATCCATTGATTCAAGGCAAGTACCCTAACTAACTCTTCATGACAAACTTTCAATGTCCACCATTATTGCACTTCATTCCTATCTTCCGATTAATTTGCCGTTGACACGGGAGTTAATTGAGTTATAAAGCATAAACATAATGCACCGGATAATCAACTACATATTCTGATTCCCGAACCAAAGAGTGTTTGTTACATTTAATCATCTTATATTTTGTCTAGAAAAATACCCATTGGAAAGAATTTTACATTCTATCCATGTAACACCCCGCATTTTTCTTTCATATATGTATATAGATATATAGTAGATAATTGAGGTAAAAATGTGGATATGTGTAGTAATAGTAGGAATAAATACTAGGGAGACAAATGGATTGGGAAGTTTGAGTTTCGAAAGTGTGCAAACTTGAGAAGAGGGATTATGGAAGTTTCTAAATATTTTTAGGTCAAAATAATGTGTCCATTGAATCCGGAAGGTCGAACAACCTTGGGAGAGGTAATATGGGGTGTATTGGAAGCTAGGAAGTATTCCGGAGTGAAAACACACTTAGAGAAAAATTGGGTAAAAAGTATCTTGGACACCTTCTAGTATTTTAGCCATAACTTTTTATTCTTACATCCAATTGATCTGAAATTTTGACAGTAGATAGTAGACATCTAAGGCTACAAAAGTGTATCTCTTGGAAATTTTCCAATTCGACCTCTAAAGGGGTCAAAACTGCCCTGGAAGTCGAAGCATCCAAACAGTACCGGTACCGAACAGTACCGGTACCCCCGAACCAGAAACTAATTGGTACCGGTACCCGGTACCGGTACCCTTTGATTGGAGCCTTCCCGAACAGTAAAAAGTCGGGATTTTGGGTTTTAAAACACCCATTCCAAGCCCTATTTGCCCCATTCTTCATCTCATCCTCCCCACAAACATCTTAGAGCCCTAGGAGGAGATAAAGAAAGGGAAAAATACCAAGATCAAGATAGATTCACACCTCATAGAAATCAAAACCGAAATTCCTCAAGAACACCATTCTTCTCATCTCTTCCTATACACTTTCACTACACCCTTACCCACATCTCTTAGAACCCTAGGAGAAGACAAGAAGGAGAAGGAGAAGGGAGGAAGGAGATCTTTGGAGCTTGGGTTAGCTTACAACTCTTGGATTCAAGGTAGGGGATTTCTTCTCTTTCTCTTACATTGAGGCTAGGGTTATTATATATGTATGTTTTCCATATTCTTGATAGTTATATGATAAATAGTTAAGAATTCTTGGTTCCTTGTTTATTGAAACATGATTTTGAACAAAATGTATGTTTGGGTTCATGAGACCTTGTTCTTGAATTTCCAAAATAGTAGTTTTAGAAATTTCCTATTTGGGTTATGCAAAATACATGGATTATTGATTTCTAAATGCCTATAGTTGATTAAATCATGTTTTCATCAAATCCGTGTTCTAGTTCCAAGAAATTATGTTTTGTTTGGAAAACCCTAGAATTTTGATATCAAGATTGTGAAGGTTTTATTGATATGATCTCTTGCATATTTTAATCCCTTATTCTTGTAGTATATTGAGAGTGGTACAATTGTGATACTTGAATTATAAATGAGAAATTGTGGAATTTGGTAATTCCTTGAAATGTTGATGAATTGAGAATATTTTGGTTTCCTCAATTGTATGGTTGTTGTGAGGGACTTGGATTGCCTTCGAGAGATGCCGTAGAGTGTTAGAGGTTAGTCTACCCCAGTGGGGGTGAGATGGTTTCCTAACACTTGTAGTGGTTTGTCATTTGGTAATGCGACCACTATCGTTCACTGGAGTTCGAACAAGGGATTGTATACTTTTCCTAGGAAGGGACTCGTCACTGCCATTGGGATGGTAGACGCCCTTTCCTATAGTGCTTGTGATTATGATGTAAATAGGTGGACTAGGTATAATCGTTGGGTAGATTCATGAGAAGCAATCAACATACATGGTACGGGAATGAACCAATATACATGAGAACATGAGATTATTATTATTGTTACGGAATGGTTTCCAACAAGTGCTTGTGGAGGTATGGGACTCCACAAGAACCTGTTGGAAATGGTTATGGTGATAATTGTGACTGAGTTTTACGGTTCATTTAAATTATTACGAACATTTAAACTTGAGATCTATTTAAAATATCCTGCTTCTCCTTCAAAATGGTATATATGCTATTTGTGAAAATGAGACCAACCGTTTTATATGCTTTTCTAAACCTTGTTTGAGTTTGGGAAGATCTTGCTACAGAGCTTCGTGCTCATCCCCTACAATTAATATTTTTCAGATTTGGCTTTAGAGGAGGAGCTCGGTGTGAATGAGCCGGGCCTTGGGGAAGCTTCCTTGGAGGGGTACCTAGATCCCGAGGTGGACATGTAGAGATATAGCTTCTTTTGTACTAGACTAGAGAGTTTATTTGGAGATCATGTAAAGTCTAATATTTTGTTATTCCGCTGCAAGTGTACTTTAATTCTCTTGGAATGTAAATGTCATTGCTTGGCCTATTCTTTTGGGATAATAGTGTGGATATGATATATGGTGAATGAAAGTTTATTTTATGATGGTTAAATGAACCCTGTGTGGTCAAGTTAATAGAATTGCACAGGTTGTGATTTTTGGGTGGAGCTTCCTGTACAAAGGAGACTCTGCCCAAATTTTGTTAAAAAAATTAAGAATGTTTCTTATTTGATGGATATATATTTAGTGCTCTCATGATGTGAATGTTTTAGAATGTAATGCCGTCCAGGGTGGTATTTGGGGTGTTACAAAGTTGGTATCAAAGCTTAGGCTTTAGGTCTTACATGGGAGCTGTAGGTTATGGATTACCACTAGAAAGGTAGGACTAGGTTGAAGGAACTGTAGGCTTGCATTTGTTTGAAGTTATGTGTTTATCAGATATGTTAGATTCATGGTATATTTAGGTTAAGGGTTAATTATTTGTTCGAATTCGATGCGTTGTCTCGCTACACAATCAAGTTTGTGGTCACTAAGGCAAGGAGGGCTAAACGCTTTGAACAAGATTTGAGGCCTTCCATCCGCGAGAAGCTGGTTACACTCTGAATTCGAGAATACAAGATCTCGTGAACGTGCACGTGGACGTGTACGTGGACGTGGACTTGTACGTGGACGTGGACGTGGTTGAATAAAGACTTCAGACAGTTGGAGAAGATGGAGTTACTCAGACGAGAGCAGGCATGGACCCGCGCCAATGCTTTGCATGCGAAGAGTATGGGCACTTCAAACATAGATGCCCCTCGTTTCCCCTAATGACCAAGCAAGCAACCGAGCAAGTACCAGCAAACAAGCCACCTCTACAAAGGCCAGCACAGCAGAGACCTCAGATAGCTCGAGGAGCGGGAGACGTACCAGAGAGAATAGGCACGAATGCACGCCGATGTTTTGCCTGTGGAGGTGTTGGGCACTTCATAGATAATTGTCCATTGCTTGCTACCAAGACCAACCAAGTAACTGGGCGAGTGAATGCAAACAGGCCACCGCTACGACAGTCATTACCACCACAGAGACCGTTACAAGCTCATGCCCCCGGCGGCGCCAATCAAGGAAGGGTTTTTGCTTTGACTCAACCGGAGGAAGATGCCTCCAATGCCGTTGTGGAAGGTATTGTTCTTCTCTACCATTCTTGGGCCCGAATTCTATTGGATTCCTATGCGACTCATTCTTCTATACATACTGTGGATGTTGTGGAATTAGGATTGGGTTCCGAGGAGCTAGAACATGCTTATTAGGTTGACTTGCCTACGGGAGAACAGGGGGATACCAGGCTAGTCTGCAAGGGTTACGTGCAAGCGGATTACATTTCAGTTACCAGTAGGTTTATTTATATGTATCTCTTCATTCTAAATGTTATATGTATGCTATCAAATCCTTAATTCTTGCCATTCTGGATAATACTACCTTGTTCCAAAAATATATTATGGTTGGGTAAACCCTAAATCTTTTCTTATGCCTTCAAACCCTAGTTTACAAAGGAGATGCGTTTTTCTCTTGATTTCTCCTTTGTTCTTGATTCCCGAACTTAAATATTATTTGTTCTAAGCTATGTTATGAGTGGGTGACCACCAAATCCTTTTGGTATGCCCTTGAAATCCTAGTTTTCAAGGGAGATGTGTTTTCTCTTTATCTTGCATTTGTCATTGATTTCAAACATTGATAGTCGTTTGTTATCGATTCCAATATATGATTGTTACTTTATCTCTGATTCCAAGCTTGATATCCGTTGTTATTGATCTCGAGACTTGATTGTTTCCTTGTCCTTATTTTACTAAGTTTAATGATCCATTTGTTCTTGGTATCAAAAATTTGATATTCATTTGATTGATTCTAACTATTGTAATTCATGTATTCTTGATATTCAATATTTGAAATCCTTTGGTTCTTGATTTCAAGACTTGGTTGTTCCTTTGTTTTTAATTTCCCCAGACTTGATGATCCATTGGTTCTTGATAGCCAAATTTAATATTCATTTGTTATTGATTCTAACCCTTGTGATTCATTTATTCTGGATATTCAATACTTGATATTCATTGATTCTTGATTTCAAGACTTGACATTCAATTGCTCTTGATTTCAATACTTGATTTCTTCTTGTCCTTGAGTTCAAAACTTGATACTCTTTAGTCCTTGGTTACAAAGCTTGATATGCATCTGTTATTGACTCCAAGACTCGATTGTTACTTTGTTCTTGATTTAAAGCTTTGATTGTTTCTTATTTTGATTCCAAAGCTTGATATGGGTTGGTTATGGAATTCGAGACTTGATTGTTCCTTTATTTTGGATTCCAAAAACTTGAGATTCGTTTGTTATTAATTTCAAACTTTGCTTGTTCTTTTGTTCTTGATTTCCAAGCTTGATAGCCATTTATTCTTGATTCCAAAGCTTGATTATTTATTTGCTCATGAATTCAAAACTCTAGTGATTGGTAGTGACCACTAAAATGGTATTTTCAATGCTATTATGTTAAATTTTTTTTTTAATTATTTCGTTAAAAAAAAAAAAAATGTATATGGATTTGGAAAAAAAAAAAAATGGGAGGACAAGTCTGGTTAGGTTTCAACTGTAACCTTCGGTGGATTGTAATTTATATCAGAGTGCGCAGCGAACTAACGAAGTAAGGACTACAATGGGGAAACTACAGAGAAGATTCAACTCATCCGGGAGAGGCTACGCACGGCGCAAAGTAGACAAAAGAGCTATGCGGACCACAGACGAAGATCCTTGGAATTCAAAGTGGGAGATTACATGTTTCCCAAGGTGTCACACAAGAAGGGCGTGTTTCGATTCGGCAAAAAGGGGAAGTTAGCTCCAAGATATACCGGACCGTTTGAAGTGATCAAAGCAGTAGGCGATGCGGCGTATCAACTTCGACTACTAGCTCAGCTATCCGAAGTACACGACGTATTTCATATGTCGATGTTGAGAAAGTGTCAGACGGATACTACGCACGTCATAGATTTGGTGGACATTGAAGTTCAAGATGGAGCAACCTCTAAGGAACAACTGGTGAAGATTCTCGACGCCAAGGAAAAAGTGCTTCGCAACAAAGTTATCAGATTGGTAAAGGTTTGGTGGCAACACCATGGAGTGGAGGAAGCTACATGGGAACCGGAGCAACAAATGCGGGAGAAGTATCCATATTTGTTCGCTACTTGAGGTAAGTTTCGAGGACGAAACTTTCTTTAAGGGGGGTGGATTGTAACACCCCGCATTTTTCTTTCATATATGTATATAGATATATAGTAGATAATTGAGGTAAAAATGTGGATATGTGTAGTAATAGTAGGAATAAATACTAGGGAGACAAATGGATTGGGAAGTTTGAGTTTCGAAAGTGTGCAAACTTGAGAAGAGGGATTATGGAAGTTTCTAAATATTTTTAGGTCAAAATAATGTGTCCATTGAATCCGGAAGGTCGAACAACCTTGGGAGAGGTAATATGGGGTGTATTGGAAGCTAGGAAGTATTCCGGAGTGAAAACACACTTAGAGAAAAATTGGGTAAAAAGTATCTTGGACACCTTCTAGTATTTTAGCCATAACTTTTTATCCTTACATCCAATTGATCTGAAATTTTGACAGTAGATAGTAGACATCTAAGGCTACAAAAGTGTATCTCTTGGAAATTTTCCAATTCGACCTCTAAAGGGGTAAAAACTGCCCTGGAAGTCGAAGCATCCAAACAGTACCGGTACCGAACAGTACCGGTACCCCCGAACCAGAAACTAATTGGTACCGGTACCCGGTACCGGTACCCTTTGATTGGAGCCTTCCCGAACAGTAAAAATTCGGGATTTTGGGTTTTAAAACACCCATTCCAAGCCCTATTTGCCCCATTCTTCATCTCATCCTCCCCACAAACATCTTAGAGCCCTAGGAGGAGATAAAGAAAGGGAAAAATACCAAGATCAAGATAGATTCACACCTCATAGAAATCAAAACCGAAATTCCTCAAGAACACCATTCTTCTCATCTCTTCCTATACACTTTCACTACACCCTTACCCACATCTCTTAGAACCCTAGGAGAAGACAAGAAGGAGAAGGAGAAGGGAGGAAGGAGATCTTTGGAGCTTGGGTTAGCTTACAACTCTTGGATTCAAGGTAGGGGATTTCTTCTCTTTCTCTTACATTGAGGCTAGGGTTATTATATATGTATGTTTTCCATATTCTTGATAGTTATATGATAAATAGTTAAGAATTCTTGGTTCCTTGTTTATTGAAACATGATTTTGAACAAAATGTATGTTTGGGTTCATGAGACCTTGTTCTTGAATTTCCAAAATAGTAGTTTTAGAAATTTCCTATTTGGGTTATGCAAAATACATGGATTATTGATTTCTAAATGCCTATAGTTGATTAAATCATGTTTTCATCAAATCCGTGTTCTAGTTCCAAGAAATTATGTTTTGTTTGGAAAACCCTAGAATTTTGATATCAAGATTGTGAAGGTTTTATTGATATGATCTCTTGCATATTTTAATCCCTTATTCTTGTAGTATATTGAGAGTGGTACAATTGTGATACTTGAATTATAAATGAGAAATTGTGGAATTTGGTAATTCCTTGAAATGTTGATGAATTGAGAATATTTTGGTTTCCTCAATTGTATGGTTGTTGTGAGGGACTTGGATTGCCTTCGAGAGATGCCGTAGAGTGTTAGAGGTTAGTCTACCCCAGTGGGGGTGAGATGGTTTCCTAACACTTGTAGTGGTTTGTCATTTGGTAATGCGACCACTATCGTTCACTGGAGTTCGAACAAGGGATTGTATACTTTTCCTAGGAAGGGACTCGTCACTGCCATTGGGATGGTAGACGCCCTTTCCTATAGTGCTTGTGATTATGATGTAAATAGGTGGACTAGGTATAATCGTTGGGTAGATTCATGAGAAGCAATCAACATACATGGTACGGGGATGAACCAATATACATGAGAACATGAGATTATTATTATTGTTACGGAATGGTTTCCAACAAGTGCTTGTGGAGGTATGGGACTCCACAAGAACCTGTTGGAAATGGTTATGGTGATAATTGTGACTGAGTTTTACGGTTCATTTAAATTATTACGAACATTTAAACTTGAGATCTATTTAAAATATCCTGCTTCTCCTTCAAAATGGTATATATGCTATTTGTGAAAATGAGACCAACCGTTTTATATGCTTTTCTAAACCTTGTTTGAGTTTGGGAAGATCTTGCTACAGAGCTTCGTGCTCATCCCCTACAATTAATATTTTTCAGATTTGGCTTTAGAGGAGGAGCTCGGTGTGAATGAGCCGGGCCTTGGGGAAGCTTCCTTGGAGGGGTACCTAGATCCCGAGGTGGACATGTAGAGATATAGCTTCTTTTGTACTAGACTAGAGAGTTTATTTGGAGATCATGTAAAGTCTAATATTTTGTTATTCCGCTGCAAGTGTACTTTAATTCTCTTGGAATGTAAATGTCATTGCTTGGCCTATTCTTTTGGGATAATAGTGTGGATATGATATATGGTGAATGAAAGTTTATTTTATGATGGTTAAATGAACCCTGTGTGGTCAAGTTAATAGAATTGCACAGGTTGTGATTTTTGGGTGGAGCTTCCTGTACAAAGGAGACTCTGCCCAAATTTTGTTAAAAAAATTAAGAATGTTTCTTATTTGATGGATATATATTTAGTGCTCTCATGATGTGAATGTTTTAGAATGTAATGCCGTCCAGGGTGGTGTTTGGGGTGTTACAAAGTTGGTATCAGAGCTTAGGCTTTAGGTCTTACATGGGAGCTGTAGGTTATGGATTACCACTAGAAAGGTAGGACTAGGTTGAAGGAACTGTAGGCTTGCATTTGTTTGAAGTTATGTGTTTATCAGATAGGTTAGATTCATGATATATTTAGGTTAAGGGTTAATTATTTGTTCGAATTCGATGCGTTGTCTCGCTACACAATCAAGTTTGTGGTCACTAAGGCAAGGAGGGCTAAACGCTTTGAACAAGATTTGAGGCCTTCCATCCGCGAGAAGCTGGTTACACTCTGAATTCGAGAATACAAGATCTCGTGAACGTGGACGTGGACGTGTACGTGGACGTGGACGTGGACGTGGACTTGTACGTGGACGTGGACGCGGTTGAATAAAGACTTCAGACAGTTGGAGAAGATGGAGTTACTCAGACGAGAGCAGGCATGGACCCGCGCCAATGCTTTGCATGCGAAGAGTATGGGCACTTCAAACATAGATGCCCCTCGTTTCCCCTAATGACCAAGCAAGCAACCGAGCAAGTACCAGCAAACAAGCCACCTCTACAAAGGCCAGCACAGCAGAGACCTCAGATAGCTCGAGGAGCGGGAGACGTACCAGAGAGAATAGGCACGAATGCACGCCGATGTTTTGCCTGTGGAGGTGTTGGGCACTTCATAGATAATTGTCCATTGCTTGCTACCAAGACCAACCAAGTAACTGGGCGAGTGAATGCAAACAGGCCACCGCTACGACAGTCATTACCACCACAGAGACCGTTACAAGCTCATGCCCCCGGCGGCGCCAATCAAGGAAGGGTTTTTGCTTTGACTCAACCGGAGGAAGATGCCTCCAATGCCGTTGTGGAAGGTATTGTTCTTCTCTACCATTCTTGGGCCCGAATTCTATTGGATTCCTATGCGACTCATTCTTCTATACATACTGTGGATGTTGTGGAATTAGGATTGGGTTCCGAGGAGCTAGAACATGCTTATTAGGTTGACTTGCCTACGGGAGAACAGGGGGATACCAGGCTAGTCTGCAAGGGTTACGTGCAAGCGGATTACATTTCAGTTACCAGTAGGTTTATTTATATGTATCTCTTCATTCTAAATGTTATATGTATGCTATCAAATCCTTAATTCTTGCCATTCTGGATAATACTACCTTGTTCCAAAAATATATTATGGTTGGGTAAACCCTAAATCTTTTCTTATGCCTTCAAACCCTAGTTTACAAAGGAGATGCGTTTTTCTCTTGATTTCTCCTTTGTTCTTGATTCCCGAACTTAAATATTATTTGTTCTAAGCTATGTTATGAGTGGGTGACCACCAAATCCTTTTGGTATGCCCTTGAAATCCTAGTTTTCAAGGGAGATGTGTTTTCTCTTTATCTTGCATTTGTCATTGATTTCAAACATTGATAGTCGTTTGTTATCGATTCCAATATATGATTGTTACTTTATCTCTGATTCCAAGCTTGATATCCGTTGTTATTGATCTCGAGACTTGATTGTTTCCTTGTCCTTATTTTACTAAGTTTAATGATCCATTTGTTCTTGGTATCAAAAATTTGATATTCATTTGATTGATTCTAACTATTGTAATTCATGTATTCTTGATATTCAATATTTGAAATCCTTTGGTTCTTGATTTCAAGACTTGGTTGTTCCTTTGTTTTTAATTTCCCCAGACTTGATGATCCATTGGTTCTTGATAGCCAAATTTAATATTCATTTGTTATTGATTCTAACCCTTGTGATTCATTTATTCTGGATATTCAATACTTGATATTCATTGATTCTTGATTTCAAGACTTGACATTCAATTGCTCTTGATTTCAATACTTGATTTCTTCTTGTCCTTGAGTTCAAAACTTGATACTCTTTAGTCCTTGGTTACAAAGCTTGATATGCATCTGTTATTGACTCCAAGACTCGATTGTTACTTTGTTCTTGATTTAAAGCTTTGATTGTTTCTTATTTTGATTCCAAAGCTTGATATGGGTTGGTTATGGAATTCGAGACTTGATTGTTCCTTTATTTTGGATTCCAAAAACTTGAGATTCGTTTGTTATTAATTTCAAACTTTGCTTGTTCTTTTGTTCTTGATTTCCAAGCTTGATAGCCATTTATTCTTGATTCCAAAGCTTGATTATTTATTTGCTCATGAATTCAAAACTCTAGTGATTGGTAGTGACCACTAAAATGGTATTTTCAATGCTATTATGTTAAATTTTTTTTTTAATTATTTCGTTAAAAAAAAAAAAAAATGTATATGGATTTGGAAAAAAAAAAAAAATGGGAGGACAAGTCTGGTTAGGTTTCAACTGTAACCTTCGGTGGATTGTAATTTATATCAGAGTGCGCAGCGAACTAACGAAGTAAGGACTACAATGGGGAAACTACAGAGAAGATTCAACTCATCCGGGAGAGGCTACGCACGACGCAAAGTAGACAAAAGAGCTATGCGGACCACAGACGAAGATCCTTGGAATTCAAAGTGGGAGATTACATGTTTCCCAAGGTGTCACACAAGAAGGGCGTGTTTCGATTCGGCAAAAAGGGGAAGTTAGCTCCAAGATATACCGGACCGTTTGAAGTGATCAAAGCAGTAGGCGATGCGGCGTATCAACTTCGACTACTAGCTCAGCTATCCGAAGTACACGACGTATTTCATATGTCGATGTTGAGAAAGTGTCAGACGGATACTACGCACGTCATAGATTTGGTGGACATTGAAGTTCAAGATGGAGCAACCTCTAAGGAACAACTGGTGAAGATTCTCGACGCCAAGGAAAAAGTGCTTCGCAACAAAGTTATCAGATTGGTAAAGGTTTGGTGGCAACACCATGGAGTGGAGGAAGCTACATGGGAACCGGAGCAACAAATGCGGGAGAAGTATCCATATTTGTTCGCTACTTGAGGTAAGTTTCGAGGACGAAACTTTCTTTAAGGAGGGTGGATTGTAACACCCCGCATTTTTCTTTCATATATGTATATAGATATATAGTAGATAATTGAGGTAAAAATGTGGATATGTGTAGTAATAGTAGGAATAAATACTAGGGAGAAAAATGGATTGGGAAGTTTGAGTTTCGAAAGTGTGCAAACTTGAGAAGAGGGATTATGGAAGTTTCTAAATATTTTTAGGTCAAAATAATGTGTCCATTGAATCCGGAAGGTCGAACAACCTTGGGAGAGGTAATATGGGGTGTATTGGAAGCTAGGAAGTATTCCGGAGTGAAAACACACTTAGAGAAAAATTGGGTAAAAAGTATCTTGGACACCTTCTAGTATTTTAGCCATAACTTTTTATCCTTACATCCAATTGATCTGAAATTTTGACAGTAGATAGTAGACATCTAAGGCTACAAAAGTGTATCTCTTGGAAATTTTCCAATTCGACCTCTAAAGGGGTCAAAACTGCCCTGGAAGTCGAAGCATCCAAACAGTACCGGTACCGAACAGTACCGGTACCCCCGAACCAGAAACTAATTGGTACCGGTACCCGGTACCGGTACCCTTTGATTGGAGCCTTCCCGAACAGTAAAAAGTCGGGATTTTGGGTTTTAAAACACCCATTCCAAGCCCTATTTGCCCCATTCTTCATCTCATCCTCCCCACAAACATCTTAGAGCCCTAGGAGGAGATAAAGAAAGGGAAAAATACCAAGATCAAGATAGATTCACACCTCATAGAAATCAAAACCGAAATTCCTCAAGAACACCATTCTTCTCATCTCTTCCTATACACTTTCACTACACCCTTACCCACATCTCTTAGAACCCTAAGAGAAGACAAGAAGGAGAAGGAGAAGGGAGGAAGGAGATCTTTGGAGCTTGGGTTAGCTTACAACTCTTGGATTCAAGGTAGGGGATTTCTTCTCTTTCTCTTACATTGAGGCTAGGGTTATTATATATGTATGTTTTCCATATTCTTGATAGTTATATGATAAATAGTTAAGAATTCTTGGTTCCTTGTTTATTGAAACATGATTTTGAACAAAATGTATGTTTGGGTTCATGAGACCTTGTTCTTGAATTTCCAAAATAGTAGTTTTAGAAATTTCCTATTTGGGTTATGCAAAATACATGGATTATTGATTTCTAAATGCCTATAGTTGATTAAATCATGTTTTCATCAAATCCGTGTTCTAGTTCCAAGAAATTATGTTTTGTTTGGAAAACCCTAGAATTTTGATATCAAGATTGTGAAGGTTTTATTGATATGATATCTTGCATATTTTAATCCCTTATTCTTGTAGTATATTGAGAGTGGTACAATTGTGATACTTGAATTATAAATGAGAAATTGTGGAATTTGGTAATTCCTTGAAATGTTGATGAATTGAGAATATTTTGGTTTCCTCAATTGTATGGTTGTTGTGAGGGACTTGGATTGCCTTCGAGAGATGCCGTAGAGTGTTAGAGGTTAGTCTACCCCAGTGGGGGTGAGATGGTTTCCTAACACTTGTAGTGGTTTGTCATTTGGTAATGCGACCACTATCGTTCACTGGAGTTCGAACAAGGGATTGTATACTTTTCCTAGGAAGGGACTCGTCACTGCCATTGGGATGGTAGACGCCCTTTCCTATAGTGCTTGTGATTATGATGTAAATAGGTGGACTAGGTATAATCGTTGGGTAGATTCATGAGAAGCAATCAACATACATGGTACGGGGATGAACCAATATACATGAGAACATGAGATTATTATTATTGTTACGGAATGGTTTCCAACAAGTGCTTGTGGAGGTATGGGACTCCACAAGAACCTGTTGGAAATGGTTATGGTGATAATTGTGACTGAGTTTTACGGTTCATTTAAATTATTACGAACATTTAAACTTGAGATCTATTTAAAATATCCTGCTTCTCCTTCAAAATGGTATATATGCTATTTGTGAAAATGAGACCAACCGTTTTATATGCTTTTCTAAACCTTGTTTGAGTTTGGGAAGATCTTGCTACAGAGCTTCGTGCTCATCCCCTACAATTAATATTTTTCAGATTTGGCTTTAGAGGAGGAGCTCGGTGTGAATGAGCCGGGCCTTGGGGAAGCTTCCTTGGAGGGGTACCTAGATCCCGAGGTGGACATGTAGAGATATAGCTTCTTTTGTACTAGACTAGAGAGTTTATTTGGAGATCATGTAAAGTCTAATATTTTGTTATTCCGCTGCAAGTGTACTTTAATTCTCTTGGAATGTAAATGTCATTGCTTGGCCTATTCTTTTGGGATAATAGTGTGGATATGATATATGGTGAATGAAAGTTTATTTTATGATGGTTAAATGAACCCTGTGTGGTCAAGTTAATAGAATTGCACAGGTTGTGATTTTTGGGTGGAGCTTCCTGTACAAAGGAGACTCTGCCCAAATTTTGTTAAAAAAATTAAGAATGTTTCTTATTTGATGGATATATATTTAGTGCTCTCATGATGTGAATGTTTTAGAATGTAATGCCGTCCAGGGTGGTATTTGGGGTGTTACAAAGTTGGTATCAGAGCTTAGGCTTTAGGTCTTACATGGGAGCTGTAGGTTATGGATTACCACTAGAAAGGTAGGACTAGGTTGAAGGAACTGTAGGCTTGCATTTGTTTGAAGTTATGTGTTTATCAGATATGTTAGATTCATGGTATATTTAGGTTAAGGGTTAATTATTTGTTCGAATTCGATGCGTTGTCTCGCTACACAATCAAGTTTGTGGTCACTAAGGCAAGGAGGGCTAAACGCTTTGAACAAGATTTGAGGCCTTCCATCCGCGAGAAGCTGGTTACACTCTGAATTCGAGAATACAAGATCTCGTGAACGTGGACGTGGACGTGTACGTGGACGTGGACGTGGACGTGGACTTGTACGTGGACGTGGACGCGGTTGAATAAAGACTTCAGACAGTTGGAGAAGATGGAGTTACTCAGACGAGAGCAGGCATGGACCCGCGCCAATGCTTTACATGCGAAGAGTATGGGCACTTCAAACATAGATGCCCCTCGTTTCCCCTAATGACCAAGCAAGCAACCGAGCAAGTACCAGCAAACAAGCCACCTCTACAAAGGCCAGCACAGCAGAGACCTCAGATAGCTCGAGGAGCGGAAGACGTACCAGAGAGAATAGGCACGAATGCACGCCGATGTTTTGCCTGTGGAGGTGTTGGGCACTTCATAGATAATTGTCCATTGCTTGCTACCAAGACCAACCAAGTAACTGGGCGAGTGAATGCAAACAGGCCACCGCTACGACAGTCATTACCACCACAGAGACCGTTACAAGCTCATGCCCCCGGCGGCGCCAATCAAGGAAGGGTTTTTGCTTTGACTCAACCGGAGGAAGATGCCTCCAATGCCGTTGTGGAAGGTATTGTTCTTCTCTACCATTCTTGGGCCCGAATTCTATTGGATTCCTATGCGACTCATTCTTCTATACATACTGTGGATGTTGTGGAATTAGGATTGGGTTCCGAGGAGCTAGAACATGGTTATTAGGTTGACTTGCCTACGGGAGAACAGGGGGATACCAGGCTAGTCTGCAAGGGTTACGTGCAAGCGGATTACATTTCAGTTACCAGTAGGTTTATTTATATGTATTTCTTCATTCTAAATGTTATATGTATGCTATCAAATCCTTAATTCTTGCCATTCTGGATAATACTACCTTGTTCCAAAAATATATTATGGTTGGGTAAACCCTAAATCTTTTCTTATGCCTTCAAACCCTAGTTTACAAAGGAGATGCGTTTTTCTCTTGATTTCTCCTTTGTTCTTGATTCCCGAACTTAAATATTATTTGTTCTAAGCTATGTTATGAGTGGGTGACCACCAAATCCTTTTGGTATGCCCTTGAAATCCTAGTTTTCAAGGGAGATGTGTTTTCTCTTTATCTTGCATTTGTCATTGATTTCAAACATTGATAGTCGTTTGTTATCGATTCCAATATATGATTGTTACTTTATCTCTGATTCCAAGCTTGATATCCGTTGTTATTGATCTCGAGACTTGATTGTTTCCTTGTCCTTATTTTACTAAGTTTAATGATCCATTTGTTCTTGGTATCAAAAATTTGATATTCATTTGATTGATTCTAACTATTGTAATTCATGTATTCTTGATATTCAATATTTGAAATCCTTTGGTTCTTGATTTCAAGACTTGGTTGTTCCTTTGTTTTTAATTTCCCCAGACTTGATGATCCATTGGTTCTTGATAGCCAAATTTAATATTCATTTGTTATTGATTCTAACCCTTGTGATTCATTTATTCTGGATATTCAATACTTGATATTCATTGATTCTTGATTTCAAGACTTGACATTCAATTGCTCTTGATTTCAATACTTGATTTCTTCTTGTCCTTGAGTTCAAAACTTGATACTCTTTAGTCCTTGGTTACAAAGCTTGATATGCATCTGTTATTGACTCCAAGACTCGATTGTTACTTTGTTCTTGATTTAAAGCTTTGATTGTTTCTTATTTTGATTCCAAAGCTTGATATGGGTTGGTTATGGAATTCGAGACTTGATTGTTCCTTTATTTTGGATTCCAAAAACTTGAGATTCGTTTGTTATTAATTTCAAACTTTGCTTGTTCTTTTGTTCTTGATTTCCAAGCTTGATAGCCATTTATTCTTGATTCCAAAGCTTGATTATTTATTTGCTCATGAATTCAAAACTCTAGTGATTGGTAGTGACCACTAAAATGGTATTTTCAATGCTATTATGTTAAATTTTTTTTTTAATTATTTCGTTAAAAAAAAAAAAAATGTATATGGATTTGGAAAAAAAAAAAAATGGGAGGACAAGTCTGGTTAGGTTTCAACTGTAACCTTCGGTGGATTGTAATTTATATCAGAGTGCGCAGCGAACTAACGAAGTAAGGACTACAATGGGGAAACTACAGAGAAGATTCAACTCATCCGGGAGAGGCTACGCACGGCGCAAAGTAGACAAAAGAGCTATGCGGACCACAGACGAAGATCCTTGGAATTCAAAGTGGGAGATTACATGTTTCCCAAGGTGTCACACAAGAAGGGCGTGTTTCGATTCGGCAAAAAGGGGAAGTTAGCTCCAAGATATACCGGACCGTTTGAAGTGATCAAAGCAGTAGGCGATGCGGCGTATCAACTTCGACTACTAGCTCAGCTATCCGAAGTACACGACGTATTTCATATGTCGATGTTGAGAAAGTGTCAGACGGATACTACGCACGTCATAGATTTGGTGGACATTGAAGTTCAAGATGGAGCAACCTCTAAGGAACAACTGGTGAAGATTCTCGACGCCAAGGAAAAAGTGCTTCGCAACAAAGTTATCAGATTGGTAAAGGTTTGGTGGCAACACCATGGAGTGGAGGAAGCTACATGGGAACCGGAGCAACAAATGCGGGAGAAGTATCCATATTTGTTCGCTACTTGAGGTAAGTTTCGAGGACGAAACTTTCTTTAAGGGGGGTGGATTGTAACACCCCGCATTTTTCTTTCATATATGTATATAGATATATAGTAGATAATTGAGGTAAAAATGTGGATATGTGTAGTAATAGTAGGAATAAATACTAGGGAGACAAATGGATTGGGAAGTTTGAGTTTCGAAAGTGTGCAAACTTGAGAAGAGGGATTATGGAAGTTTCTAAATATTTTTAGGTCAAAATAATGTGTCCATTGAATCCGGAAGGTCGAACAACCTTGGGAGAGGTAATATGGGGTGTATTGGAAGCTAGGAAGTATTCCGGAGTGAAAACACACTTAGAGAAAAATTGGGTAAAAAGTATCTTGGACACCTTCTAGTATTTTAGCCATAACTTTTTATCCTTACATCCAATTGATCTGAAATTTTGACAGTAGATAGTAGACATCTAAGGCTACAAAAGTGTATCTCTTGGAAATTTTCCAATTCGACCTCTAAAGGGGTAAAAACTGCCCTGGAAGTCGAAGCATCCAAACAGTACCGGTACCGAACAGTACCGGTACCCCCGAACCAGAAACTAATTGGTACCGGTACCCTTTGATTGGAGCCTTCCCGAACAGTAAAAATTCGGGATTTTGGGTTTTAAAACACCCATTCCAAGCCCTATTTGCCCCATTCTTCATCTCATCCTCCCCACAAACATCTTAGAGCCCTAGGAGGAGATAAAGAAAGGGAAAAATACCAAGATCAAGATAGATTCACACCTCATAGAAATCAAAACCGAAATTCCTCAAGAACACCATTCTTCTCATCTCTTCCTATACACTTTCACTACACCCTTACCCACATCTCTTAGAACCCTAGGAGAAGACAAGAAGGAGAAGGAGAAGGGAGGAAGGAGATCTTTGGAGCTTGGGTTAGCTTACAACTCTTGGATTCAAGGTAGGGGATTTCTTCTCTTTCTCTTACATTGAGGCTAGGGTTATTATATATGTATGTTTTCCATATTCTTGATAGTTATATGATAAATAGTTAAGAATTCTTGGTTCCTTGTTTATTGAAACATGATTTTGAACAAAATGTATGTTTGGGTTCATGAGACCTTGTTCTTGAATTTCCAAAATAGTAGTTTTAGAAATTTCCTATTTGGGTTATGCAAAATACATGGATTATTGATTTCTAAATGCCTATAGTTGATTAAATCATGTTTTCATCAAATCCGTGTTCTAGTTCCAAGAAATTATGTTTTGTTTGGAAAACCCTAGAATTTTGATATCAAGATTGTGAAGGTTTTATTGATATGATCTCTTGCATATTTTAATCCCTTATTCTTGTAGTATATTGAGAGTGGTACAATTGTGATACTTGAATTATAAATGAGAAATTGTGGAATTTGGTAATTCCTTGAAATGTTGATGAATTGAGAATATTTTGGTTTCCTCAATTGTATGGTTGTTGTGAGGGACTTGGATTGCCTTCGAGAGATGCCGTAGAGTGTTAGAGGTTAGTCTACCCCAGTGGGGGTGAGATGGTTTCCTAACACTTGTAGTGGTTTGTCATTTGGTAATGCGACCACTATCGTTCACTGGAGTTCGAACAAGGGATTGTATACTTTTCCTAGGAAGGGACTCGTCACTGCCATTGGGATGGTAGACGCCCTTTCCTATAGTGCTTGTGATTATGATGTAAATAGGTGGACTAGGTATAATCGTTGGGTAGATTCATGAGAAGCAATCAACATACATGGTACGGGGATGAACCAATATACATGAGAACATGAGATTATTATTATTGTTACGGAATGGTTTCCAACAAGTGCTTGTGGAGGTATGGGACTCCACAAGAACCTGTTGGAAATGGTTATGGTGATAATTGTGACTGAGTTTTACGGTTCATTTAAATTATTACGAACATTTAAACTTGAGATCTATTTAAAATATCCTGCTTCTCCTTCAAAATGGTATATATGCTATTTGTGAAAATGAGACCAACCGTTTTATATGCTTTTCTAAACCTTGTTTGAGTTTGGGAAGATCTTGCTACAGAGCTTCGTGCTCATCCCCTACAATTAATATTTTTCAGATTTGGCTTTAGAGGAGGAGCTCGGTGTGAATGAGCCGGGCCTTGGGGAAGCTTCCTTGGAGGGGTACCTAGATCCCGAGGTGGACATGTAGAGATATAGCTTCTTTTGTACTAGACTAGAGAGTTTATTTGGAGATCATGTAAAGTCTAATATTTTGTTATTCCGCTGCAAGTGTACTTTAATTCTCTTGGAATGTAAATGTCATTGCTTGGCCTATTCTTTTGGGATAAGAGTGTGGATATGATATATGGTGAATGAAAGTTTATTTTATGATGGTTAAATGAACCCTGTGTGGTCAAGTTAATAGAATTGCACAGGTTGTGATTTTTGGGTGGAGCTTCCTGTACAAAGGAGACTCTGCCCAAATTTTGTTAAAAAAATTAAGAATGTTTCTTATTTGATGGATATATATTTAGTGCTCTCATGATGTGAATGTTTTAGAATGTAATGCCGTCCAGGGTGGTATTTGGGGTGTTACAATCCAAAACTTCCCACAACTTCAAAATCATAATATTTCCAGTTACAAGTCTTTCTCACTATTTACTTCAAAGAACACCAACCATAGTTCCCTGAGGATTCGACTCTGGACTCAAACCAGATTATTACTACAACTTGACCGCCTGCACTTGGGTGTACACATTTCGGATCAAGTCAACGACAGCTTTCCCCGCTTGCCAAACCTGACCACTCCTCTCTTAGGTATTACCTTCAAGAAGACATGATCTCCCACCTCAAACTCTAGAGGTCGTCGCCGCTTGTCAGCGTAGCTCTTCTGCCGGCTCTGGGCCGTGAGAAGACGCTTTCGTATCAAGTCTACCTTCTCCGAGGTGTCCCTAACCAATTTCGGCCCCGTAGCGGTTCTTTCTCCCACCTCCGTCCAACAAACCGGAGATCGACAAGGCCTCCCATATAGTGCCTCATAGGGTGCCATCTGTATGCTCGCTTGATAACTATTGTTGTAGGCGAACTCCACCAAGCGTAAGTGTTCTTCCCAACTACCCTTGAGATCTAGGACGCATGCCCGTAGCATGTCCTCTAAGGTCTAGATGGTCCTCTCCGACTGACCGTCCGTCTGGGGATGAAAAGCAGTACTCATCATCAATTGTGTCCCCATGGCTTGCTAGAAACTCTCCCAAAAATGAGCCGTAAACCTGAGATCCCAATCCGATACCATAGATACGGGTACCCCATGCAACCGGACAATCTACCATATATATAACTTACAGAATTCCTCCAGTGTGAAGGTCATCCGCACCGCCAAAAAGTGTGCCGACTTAGTAAGCCGGTCCACTACTACCCATACCGCGTCATGTCCCCGCGATGTCCGTGGCAAGTGGGTCACAAAATCCATTGTGACATGCTCCCACTTCCACTCAGCTACCTCCAAGGGCTAGAGCAAATCTGCTGGTCTCTGGTGTTCAGCCTTAACCTGCTGACACGTGAGACATCGACTGACAAAGTCACCAACTTGCCTCTTCATTCCACTCCAGTAATACTGGCGACGAAGATCATGATACATCTTCGTGCCCCCTAGATGAACCACAAAACGGGAGCAGTGAAATTTCCTAAGGATCTCCTCTCTCAGATCCGCCAACTGAGGAACCACAACCCTTCCTCGATACCGAAGACTACCATCCGAGTGAATAGCCCAGCCTTCGTCACCTGTAGCTGCCTGTACACGGTCCCGGATGGACAATAGCTCCGTGTCCTGACTCTAGGACTTAATCACCTTACTCAGTAGAGAAGCTGTAGCCACCAAACTCCCCAAAGTACCCTGAGCCTGACCCATATAACACAGCCCGAACTGTCCCACAGTCTCGAGCATCTGCCACTCTCGGGAAGCCACACTAGCCACAACTCCCCGTGACTTTCAGCTGAGTGCATCAGCCACCACATTTGCTTTACCGGGATGGTAATGCAAAGTGAAGTCATAATCTTCGAGGTACTCCATCCACCTGCGTTGTCTCATGTTGAGGTCCCGCTGTGTAAAGATGTACTTCAGACTTTTGTGGTCTGAAAACACCTCGAACTGCTCACCGTACAGATAGTGGCGCCAAGCCTTCAAGGCAAAGACAATGGCCGCCAACTCCATGTCATGTGTGGGGTAATTCGGCTCATGGTTCTTTAACTGCCGAGAACCATAAGCCACTACCCTCCCGGACTGCATCAAAACACATCCAAGTCCGTCCTTAGAGGCATCACAATACATTGTGTACCTCTATCCCATTTCCGGTACTATCAGAATAGGAGCTGAAGTAAGTCTCCTCTTCAACTCCGGGAATGCCTTCTCACACGAGTCATTCCACTCAAACTTGACCTCTTTTCGGGTCAACCTCGTCATAGGTGTAGCTAATCGAGAGAAGTCCTCAATGAACCTCCTGTAGTACCCTGTCAATCCCAAGAAACTACGTATCTCAAAGACTAACTTCGGCCTCTCCCAATTCATAATTGCCTAGACCTTTTCCGGGTCCACGGATACACCCGAGGTCGACACTACATGCCCCAAGAATTTCACCTCAGTAAGCCAAAATTCACACTTACTAAATTTAGCATACAACTAATGGTCTCTCAAGGCCTGGAGAACAATCCTCAAGTGACCCTTATGCTCCTCCTCAGACTTGGAGTAGATCAAGATGTCGTCAACGAAAACCACAACGAACTGATCTAGGTAGGGTTGGAACATCCTTTGCATGAGATCCATGAATGCCGCTGGAGTATTCGTCAATCTGAATGGCATCACTGTGAACTCAAAATGCCCATACCACGTCCGAAACGCCGTCTTAGGGATATCCACCTCCCTAACCCTCAACTGATGGTAACCGGTGCGGAGATCTATCTTGGAGTAGACCCGTGCCCCTCTCAGCTGATCAAACAAATCATTAATCCTCAGCAAAGGGTACATATTCTTGATAGTAACCCTATTCAACTGTCGGTAATCTATGCATAGTCGAAGGGTTTTGTCCTTCTTCTTTGCAAATAACACCGGAGCGCCCCAAGGTGAGGTACTCGGTCTAATGAACCCCCTATCCAACAATTCCTGCAATTGGACTTTGAGTTCTTGCAACTTAGCCGGCGCCATCCTATGTGGAGTCATAGAAATGGGCGAAGTACCGAAGTGCAACTCAATAGTAAAGTCGACATCCCTATGTGGAGGTAATCCCAGTAATTCATCCGGAAAAACATCCTCATAATCACACACAACCTGAGGTAGACCCAACTCCTGTCTCGCCTCGTCCTCTAGGGTAAGGCTTGCTAGCCAACCCATCAACTACCCGTGCCATCTAGAATCGTACACGGCTTAAGGTAAATCATCGTGCTTTGCCCCCTGGAATTTGAAACAAACACCATCAGGCGTATAAGCAGTGACCCGCTTCCGATCACAATCAATGACGACTCGGTGTGCCGCCAACCAATCCATTCCCAGGATTACATCGAACTCCGACATGTCCATGACCCGAACGTCCACGGTGAGTAGAATCCCTGAGATCTCTAACTCACACCCCCGACATATCTGATCAACCCTCGCCCTAGCACCTGGGGGAGAACTCACATGCAATGGCTCTTCTAAGGTCTCAACTACTAAGCCCAAGTCTTTCACACAAGATGCAGCAATAAATGAATGTGATGCACCAGAATCAAATAATACTCTAGCCCATAAGCGAGAGAGTAAAAATGTACCATGTACCACTGACTGGTCTGCCGGCTTAGTCTGAGGTATCATGGCGTAGACAGCCCCTGGGTCCCCAAAGTTCCGGCTTGTGAGCCCTGCCCTCGGCCCCGACCCATACCCTGGCCCATCTGGCCTGCTTGCAGAGTTCCTGTTCGTGAAGTGGTAGGAGCCTGTGCAACACCTTGGAACGGATATTGGCTTCCCTGGCCTATAGTGGGGTAGGAAGGAGTGTAGTGAGATTATGAATATCCCACTGATGGCTGGGACTGAGACGCCCCCTGACCCTGGGATCCCTGCCTCTGAGGACAATCCCACTTCATATGCCCCGGTTGGTGGCAATGATAGCAAGTCCGTTGGCCTGCCTAAAAAGGAGGCCTCTGATTTCTCCCGCCTCGGGAGGATTGACCTTGACGTTGGCCTTGATAGCCGCGGCCCTGCCCTTGATGCCCTTGCGGAGCAGGATTGACCCTCCTCCTTCTTGCCTTTACCACCCGCTTCCCGAATGTTCCTTGCATCATCAATCTCTCTCTCAATGGCCATAGCTGTCGTGACCATCATGTCCAAGTCTTGTAGAAGAAGACCCACAATTTTGCCCCGAATGGACAACTTCAAGCCCTCCTCAAACTTACGTACTTTAGCCATGTCTTTAGCCACATAATCGTCGATGAAACGGGCTAATTCAGTGAACTTTGCCACATATTCCATCACCGACATCGTTCCTTGCCTCAAGTCTAAGAACTCCCGGGCCTTTGCATGTCGAGCAGCTGCCGGGAAGTACTTACCCATGAAGAGTTCCTTGAACTCTGCCCAAGTCATTGTCCCCAAGTTCTTTGAGGTCTTGATCCAATCCCACCACACTTGGGATTCTCCCTCTAGCTGAAAAATAGCTAGGGTTATCTTCGTAGCATCGGAGGTGATCTCCATTGCCCCTATGACCTTGTCTACTTGCCGGAACCAATGATCAGCTACCATCGGGTCCGCCCCTCCCATGAAGATCGGAGGCTGATGTGTCTTGAACTTCTGGAGATGACTTGAGCCTCCTTGGCCCCCACTTGCACTAGTCTGTGCAATGGTAGCTGTTGTAGCACTGGCCTGTGCAATAGTAGCAGCCGCAGTACCAATAGCCTCCGTGAAGGCTTGTTGGTCAAAGGCCGGTGGTGGTTGGTTGTTATTCCGTCCACCCCGACGTCCCCTTCCTCTAGTTGTCATCTACACACACATGAGATAACAATAGACCAACAACTCCCAAAGTTAGGGATCAAACACAAACGTTGAGAATTCTCTCATTGTCCCCCTAGTAGAACATGTGTCACATACTAATAGACCTTTAACCCTTGAACTATCCCGTTCATTCTTTTTTTCAAACTCCCAAGGTTATGTTTTCTAACCCTAGTGTTTCTCTTTTCTATATACATTTCTATCATGCATATATATCACATAACACATAGCACATAACATGTGTCAACTAATACACATAACATGAAATGCACAATGAATGTCATGGTCTAGACCCATGCCCAATCAAGCCCTAGGTAAATCGTATACCTAGGCTCTGATACCAAGCTGTGACGCCCCAAAAATCTGGGGATCCGTTGATTACCCATCAACCCCGGAATGCCCGTGGATACCGAGTAACTCGATATCACAACGTTATGCCCCATTTACCGGGGTCCATAATTTAACAAAATTGGGCAGAGTCTCCTTTGTACGGGGAGCTCTACTCAAAACACAACCTGTGCATCACAAAATAACAAGACCCATCTGAGGTCCAATATTCAACAATGACCACACCGAGTCCATTTATGAATAAATATAGACCACACCGGGTCCATTTATCCACACTCATATAAACATGCAAGGCTATATTAAATTTAGTCCATAAAAGTCCAATTACAATTCTTTATATACATTACATGCCAAATTTTACAAACAAAAAGGATTAAAAGCCACAAGTCGGCTTTTCTTCAACCATGTGGCCCCGATTGTGAGCCGTCCACCGGCGCATAACCCGCACCTGAAATGTTTCTCGTATAGGGTGAGCCAACGCCCAGTAGAGTATATCCTACAAGGGCTACTCCTCACCTTAAATGCATATGCAATGGGTATATGCAACAATTAACACATTTATCCATTCAAGCATTGTTATCAAGAATATGCATCCAATGATAGGAATTCTATATCATGCCATGAAATGAGATGAGACTCATTTATGCAACTTCAACCCGAGTCCTCACCGATTTTCACAACACCATGCAATGCACTTGTGAAATGAACCGTCATTTGACGAAAAATCCATCCAATGATCTTTTGAAATAAAAGTTGTTTCATTATAAAACCAAATCATTGATGGGTGTTACTCATTGGATGAGTACTTTTATAAACAAAAATCTTGTATCTTGTTGGGCAACGGATTTTGGTATCTCAACCACCGGTTCCGTAAACACCAGCACTTTTCTGGAATTTCACCGCCGGGAAGTGCCTGAACCATGTGACCGGGTTTTGCACCCGAGGGAGAGTCTAGCCCAACTTGTTATACCCGACACAAGTTTTCTTCCATGCAACCATGCGACTCAAAGGGGATCTTTGATCCACATTTTTCTGAGCCCACAGACCAACCACCAAACAAGGTGTTTGATCAACCATGCATCTCACACACACACACACCCATACTCATGCCTAAGCCCATGGATGGGATGCCTCCGTGCAAATGCAATGTAATGTGCTATTGCATATCAATGTCATGTCTCATATGTAATGAATGTCATATGTACAACTTAAACAACATATCAACATGTATCATGGACAATTATATCATAGACATATAATCTCCAAACTTTCATCTCAATGTCAAAACATCAACTAGCATGTATCAACATTTATATTCAACACAATTGACAAGCATGTTATTACATAATCGATGCTAATAACACACTTAATCAAAAAGCACAATTTAACACATAACCGCCCATATATTAGCCCACATAACAACCCACTTAACGGGCCAAAAATAATCCACAAAACAGCCCCTAATCGGAGCACAAAAACAGCCCCTAAACAGGCCATAAAAACAGTTCATAACAGGCCATAAAACAGTCCGTAAAATGGCCCTAGAAACAGTCCATGAAATGGCCTAAAAACAGTCTATGAAATGGCTTAAAAACAGTCCATGAATTAGCCTAAAAATAGTCCATGAATTGGCCTAAAAACAGTCCATGAATTGGCCCTAAAATCAGTCCATGAAATGGCCTAAAAACAGTCCATGAAATGGCCTAAAAATAGTCCATGAATTGGCCCTATATGCAGCCCCATTTCAGCCACCTAAACAGTCCAAGAACTGTCCATTTGGACAGCCTATATGCAGTCCCATTTCAGCCATTAAAAGGCCCACTTAAGGTAAGAATAAAACCAAGGTAGGAAGAACCCTACCTCTTGTAGCGTAGATTGAAGTGTAGAGACGTCAAGAACCTCAAAAATAGCCCAAGAACTTGATTTCTCCAAAATATTTTGCTTTGGACCTTCGGTGAAATCCACTTTTCTTGGTACGTAGACGTAGCCCTCGTCGCGGTGATTTACTTTAACTCTTAGTCCGAGTTAATCCGAGCGACGGAACTTCGAAGATCGGTGGAAGAAAGCTTGATTTCCCACTTTTCTCTTCTCTTTCTCTCACACGTTGGAACCCGAAGATTTGGGGAAGGAAATATCTGATTTTTCAGATATTTAGCCCCTATTTATAATTTTTAAAACTTGGCTCACATCGAGCCACACGGGCCCCACTTGTTCAGGTATATTTTCGCCCCGAAACGATTAATTTCGTCCCGATTTAAGTTCAAATTAATTTTATTTGAACTTTCATCAAATTCTAAGGAAATTTTATAATTTTAATAAAAAATTTATTTTTTTGGGGGTCACTGGACACCAGTCACCTCGAAAAACGTGAAAATCCAACTATCTCGGAATTCGACAAAATTTAACAGGGTGACTCGGTTTCACGAGACGAATCTAACGGTGAACTCCGTTTCGTCATCCGAGCTCTAGAACATGAATATTTTAAATACGCATTAGGGTGGCAAATTACCATTTTGCCCTTTTTCAGAAAAAAGTTCAAATTTGCCCGAATTTTACATCACAAGTAAGGTGAAGGCTATTTTTGGACTAGAAAGCAAGTAATCAGCAGAATCATCAAGTCCCACAGGAAAAATGACTCGCCTTTTGTTTGTGGAAAGAATGGACATGGTTGAACGTACTTTTACTAATACATTGGCTTATCCATACGGTGCTGCTTGAATAAATGTTTGCAATCTTGCTTTAACTAGAAAAATTTAATGGAGAGTAAAATCATAACTTATGCGAGGAATTAAAATTAGTTTAGGGATAGAATTTACCAAGGCAAAACAATGTGTATGTTTGACATAGATGTGCATATGCAAAAACAACAAATCAATGGCAGGCAGGGGCATAGAAAGAGTGAGAGAGAGAGAGAGAGAGAGAGAGAGAGAGAGATTCACATCTTTCTATCTAATAAACAAGAATTGCATATCAATAACAACGCTAGAGCGAACATACAGTGGAAGAAAATAACAAATTGAATGAAATAATAAACAAAAGTAATGAATATATAGAAAGACAAATTGATACACATTCATTAGAGCAGTTGTATTTACCTATCCTACTTTGTGTAAAATAGTGTGAGACCCGGGGGGGGGGGGGGGGGGGGGGGGGGTTGTATGAATTGCTGAACCAACAGGTTATGAAAGAATGAAAAATATTAGATCTATAGAATAGTAGAAATTATTCAATTTCCAATTAATTGATATATTCATTGGATAAATGATTCCTAGTAGCTATGGACTTATTGAATATTTAACCCTAGAATCTATATGGTCTAAAAGTAGTGGATATAACAGCAAAGCAATAAATGAATGAAGATCTTGATTAAAAAAAAAAAGGAAGATATAAATATATTTTGAACTGTGAATGAAGATAATTTACTAACAAAAAATGCGGAGATTGAGCACTTAGGGAGACTGAATTAGAGAACTAGTGGAGATTGCTCTCTGGCTACTCTCTAATCACTCAAGCGGTTTTGAGACGGCTCGAGTAGTTTGTTGCTTAAAGGTCTAGATTGACTTATTTTTGTAAACCCCCACACTCTTATCTTTATATAGCAAGTAATTATTTTTGGAAATGCTAATATAGGTGATGAGGTATGCATGAACCCTATAGATTTCAATAGTATGAATAAATACTAGGGAGACAAATTGATTGTGAAATTTAATTTTTTTGGAGGTGTTTAAAATTGATCAAAAGCAACTAAGTAAAAATATTAATTTTTTTTTAGGTCAAAATAATATTATCATTGAACCTGAGAGATCCGAAAAACTTAGAATAGCCGTTTAGCACATATAGCGGTTCGGAGGAATAAAATAGTAATTTTAGTGTTCCGAGTGTAAATTTACTTTAATTTTGAAATAAATCATAAAACTAAATATTTTTAGGTTAAAATAACATTAAAAATGAATCCGGAACGTCGAAAAACCTTAGGATAGTCATATAGATCAAATTGGAGATTCTTAGTGGCAAAACCGTAATTTCGGAGAAGACCAAAACAGTCTGTGAACAGTAACTTCGGGACTGCTGTGTTTAAAACACAGATTTCAGCCCCTTTACTCGCATTCTTTTCACTCCACTCTCACCCAAAACCTCTTAGCACCCTAGGAGAAGATAGAAGAAAGGAGGAAAGGGAGAAAATAGGTCTCTAGAGCTTGGGTTTTGGTTTGAAACTTGGATTCAAGGTAGGGATTTCTTCTCATTCTCCTACATTGAGGCTAGGGCTTATGTATATATGTACTCTTTTGACTCTAAATTCAATATATATGTTATAAAATCTTTAATTCTTGCTATTCTTGAAATAAATGCCATGTTTTAAACAATGTGATGGTTGGGTAACCATTAAAGCTCTCTTTTTCATCTTCAAACCTTAGATTTTAAGAAAAATGGATTTTTCTCTCCATATTTCCTTTGTTCTTGATTTCCAAACTTTAGGCTTTCCATTAAACAATAAAATGTTATTGATGTTGATCTCTTGTCTATTTTTCTTACATGGGGCTATTGGATAACATACGAGAAATTTTAGGGATTTTGGGAATTTATGAACTTTTGTTGAGAAATTGTTGGTGATTGTATCTCGTGGAGGTGTTTGGATGACCATGGGTGGCCGTTGACAGGGTATCGTAGAATGGGTAGATGTGTGTGGTTCTTACTCCGTGCGGGTTTGAACTTTTCCTACCACTCGTAGTGGGGTTGGTGCCTTGCGAGGACCAAACCACTATTAGCTCACGGGTGCCGTGTCCGAGGATTAGTATACTATGTCTGGGTCAGATTCGTTATTGCCGGTGCATTGGTATGGGACAATGCATCAGTAGGCGCCCTTCCCGAAGTTTGATATCCTTGCGAGGATTTGTGTGTGTGTGGGCCAGGATATTCTCTATGTGTTTATTCATGTGATTATCTTACATCAGACTTGAGATACATTGTGGTTATTGTTTATTGTGTTATCTTTTGGATATGATTATCTTGGAAATTGTTGTGGGAATGATTACTCTTTGGAATGGTTATTTATGGTGGGATTGGCTTTACTCTTGTACTTAATTATTGTTAATGGCTAAACTTGAGATCTTTTAAAAAAATATCATGTTTTCTTTCAAAAATTTACGTATGCTATTTGTGAAATGAGACCGACCGTTTTCTACGTTTTCCAAACCTTGTTAGAGTTTGGGAGGATTTTTCCTACAAAGCTTAGTGCTCACCCCCTACCAATAATGTTTTTTTTTTCAGACTTCGTGCTAGAGGAAGATCCCCGAGTTGACGAGCCGGGAAATTGGGAGGCTCCACCAGAGGGAAATCTAGATCCCGAGGTGGACGTATAGAGCTATAGTTTATTTTTGTGCTAGACTAGGGAATATATTTACGATCATGTAAAGTCTAGTATTTTGTTTATTTCGCTGCTAAGTTGAAATGTAATTCTTTTGGAATGTAATTGTCATAGCTTGGCCTATTCTTTTGGGATGATATTGTGGATATTACATATGGTGAATGAAATTTTATTATTTGATGGATTTATTTAGTGCTCTCATGATGTGAATGGTTTTAGATAATAATGTCGTCCAAGGGGGATTTTGGGGTATTACAAATCAAACTCATATGGACTGTTTTAATGTTCCCTTATAAATGGACTCGGTGTGGTCAATGTAGTATAATTGCACAGGTTGTGTTTTGGGTAGAGCTCCCCGTACAAAGGAGATTCTGCCCGAATTTTGTTAAATTAAGGACCCCCGATTTTTGGGGCGTTACAATTTTTCACTCCAGAAACCACCGTCCCCTCATGACTTAAGCAGTTAGTTGCGAACCTAAATATCTTGAGCTCCAATTAAAATTTATTTTCGGATATATAGGGTTATAGTTTTCACCTAGGGTAAGTCTCTATGAGCTAGAAAAGCCTAATACTTTCTAGAGAGTTTCAAGAATAACCCTACATCCCTAAGATCCAAAGGCCAAACCATTTTAATCATTCCTATTCAACTTCACACATTGGAAAAGAAGATCTAACTTGGTGATCAACAAACCCTTATTGGTGTGTGCATTTTGAAAGTCTTGGGTGTGAAGCCTTGAAAATTGATCAAGGGGCCTACATGGTTCATTATGGTGAACGCGTCCAAGTGAACCTACTTAATACTTCGATGGGTGATATGTATAGGAAAGATTTACAACAAAAAAGAGCATCTAGCCATGAGAAGTGATTAAGGAATAAGACTTGAGTATGTATAAATTGATTCTGAGTATAGTAGATTAGGCTCTAGGTGGATCGGGATCTGTTCTATGGTTCTTCTCAAGAAGTGTTGTGTCAACAAATTGCTTATGATGTGGATAATCTTATTGATTGTTTTAATTTCACACATTCACAAATATACTTGTAATTGCACACATAATGTTGGATGAATTGCCACTTTATTTATTTTATTTGAATCATTCATCAATTTAAGTTTTGTGAACATAGGCTTTGGTGTGGGATCGTAGTCTTGGTGAATTGAATTGTAATTTAATCAGTTGAAACATTTTTGCATCAATTCACATGACAGGGTATTCGGGTTGCTAAAAAAAGGCGTCCACACACTTAGTTGCATAATTATCTAGACAATTAGTAATTGTTGTAGATTAGGTTTAAAATTGGTGACTGTTCGAGCGTTAATTTTAATGAACCTATTCACCCCTTCTAGGTTATGTCTAGCGATTCTACATGTATAATCGTAAGGGAAGATCACATGTGCATCTCTCCCTAGATAATAATTATAATATTACAAAATGAATTTTATGAATTTTTTTTAGGGGTAAAAGTGGTAAATAAAATTTTTTGGTTAGTGACATATAATATATGCATAGAAAATTGTGAAAAAGACCACGAAAACATGGAGTGGATAATTAAAACATAAAATTTTTGATTCTTTTAAGTTGTTTGTCTATATGCAATATATGTGTGTGTAAAGCTAGACGAAATTTGGATGGTAAGGAAGCAATGAATGGATGACCCCTAATAAGGGGGTTTTAATGATTGGAATACTAAAGTGCAAGAAATCATGGTTAATAATTAACACTTTCATTTTTATTTAATTTGTACATCAATCAGAATTTATTAAAATTGTAATATATGGTGAGAAAAAAAAGAGAGGCATGAAAGGTCACTCAACAAATATTGTATTGTTTAATGAACAATATTTATGTTATAATTGTTTAGATGCATGGTATTTTGAATATTTAAGAGATGCTAGAGAGAAAGAATGAAACAAAAGTTTTTCCAATATGAAACGCTCCAAAATCCACCCTGGAAGGCATTACTACTTACAAACTATCCAACCACGAGAGCAACTAAAAATAATCATTAAGTAACAAACCATCCATGCATTTGATAAGGAATAAATATTAAAGCCAACAAAACATTATAACTTCTTCAACTTACAATTCAAAACCAAAGAATATCTGGCAGTGGGATAATAAAAACTAGCTAAAACATTGTTTCATAAAGATCTCTCAAACTCTAAACCAAAAATAGAACAACTCTATTCCTCTAAGGTGGGATCCACATCTTGATCCTCCAACGGCTCGTAATCAATTTGCTCATCCACATTGACATCATCTTCTATGCCAAAATCTGTAATTGTGTTGTAGGAGGTGAGCAAAAGCCCATAGGAAATCCCTCTCAAATCCCAACAAATTTTTAAAAACAACATAAAGAAGGCAAGTCTCTTTTGAAAAATAATATGTATAAATTTTTTAAAGTAAAACCATGACAATTGCAATGATCTCAAGTGTACGAAATACAGTAAATCAATGACAGGAATAAACATGCAAGAAAGTAAAACATTCAGTAAATAACTCAGTAGCATCATCCCATATGCTCATGTATGTTGGTTGCTTCTCAGGAATCTACACAACGATTCTACCTCGTTCACCCATCACAACCACACAATCTCAATCATTCCCCGCATGGCACATTACAAACCACTTTAGGAAGGGCATATATCGTCTCCCACGGTGTTGATAAATCCTTCCGAGGAAAGGTATATCATCCCTCAACCTCGAACCTACATGAACAATTGCGGTTGCTCTCACAAACAACAATTTAATAAAAGTGTTAGGCAACCATCTCTGCAAAACCCAGGTGAATTTAAACTTTTTTCTAAAAAAGGGCAAAATGGTAATTTGTCACTATAATACGGAATTAAAATACTTATTTCTCTAGAGCTTGGATGACGAAACGGACTTCGCCGTTGGACTCGTCTCGTGAAATCTAGTTTTTCAGACAAATTTCATTGAATTCTGAGATAGTCGGATTTTACACGTTTTACGAGACAACTGTGTGGCGAATGACCTCACAAAGGTCTCCAAAAACGGAAATTATAAAATTTCCTTATAATTGAATTAAAGTTCAAATAAAATCAATTTGAACTTAAACCGGGATGAAATAAATTGTTTCGGGACGAAAAACAGACCCGAAAATAGGAAATATGCGGCGCGACGTGGACCGCACATTTGAGGCTATAAATATCGACTTAAATCAGATTTTTTGGAGAAAATATCTCCATTGTTCAGCTGGTCTCACACGTTAAAGAGAAAGAGGGAGAATAGAGAAAAACCTAAGTTTTCCAAGGCTTTCTCCTTCGATTCCCGGAGTTCCGTCGGTCGGAATTCGTCGAGCCAAGAGTTAAAGTCGATCACATCAACGAGGGCTACGCAACCACACCAAGAACGAAGGATTTCACCGAAGATCCAAAGATAGGATTTTGAGAAATCAAGAGTTTGAGGCTTGGAAGGTGTTCTTGAAGCTCTATACTTCGTCTCACGCTCCAAGAGGTAGGGTTCCCTCCTACTCCGGTTTATTCCTAACTTAGGATGTTCCTAGGAAAGGGTTAGGTTATGGAACTTGCCAGTTGTTATGAGAATGGGGAGATGGGTATAGATATGGCTTATTTCAAGTCCTATCTTGAATTTGACGTGTGGAAATTCCTTGTGATATCCCTTGGAATTTGGTATATGGGTATGCTATGTGTTTATATGTATACCTTGTGAATGAAATGTGTTTTGGATATAAATCATGTGATAACATGCTTGTTATTGTTTTTGATATATGCTAAATGATATATTGACAGTATGGTGAATTTTGGTGATTGTATGCATGAGATAAATTGCCATGATATATGTTGATTGGTGGTAGTTACTTATTTGGCACTCATTGCATCTTGGGCATGACATTGGCATCACATTCATGGTTATAAGTCATGAGTGTGGGTGTGTGTGTGCATGGTTGATCAAACACCATACTTGGTGATTTGAGATGTGATCTCGAGAAGGTTGGATCGAAGATCCCCTTGAGTCGCATGGTTGCATGGAAAACTTGTGTCGGGTATAGCAAGAAGGGCTAGACACTCCCTCGGGTGCAAATTCCGATTACTTGGTTCATACACTCCCTTGTGGTGCAATTCCGAAAAAGTGTAAATGGCGTGCGGAGCCGGCGGTGCGAATCCGAGAATCCGATACCCAATAAAGACACATGGTTTTGTTTTATAAAGTACTCATTCAATGAGTGTTATCCAATGATGATTTGGTTTTATAAACACATGATTTATGTTTAAAGCTATCATTGGATGGATTTTTGTAAATGACGGAATTGTTTAACAAGTGCATTGCATTGTGTTGTGGGAGTCGGTGAGGACTCGGGTTAAGGTTGCATGAGTGAGTTCATCTCATTTCACAGCATAACATGGAAATAGATCTCAAGAAATTGCATTGTCTTGATATGAAAAGAATTTTGTTTGAAATGTGTTGCATGTGACATTGCATGGGCATCTAGGTTGGGGAGTAGCCTTTGTAGGAGATACTCTATTGAGCGTAGCTCACCCTATACGGGAAAACATTTCAGGTGGGAGATATACACTGGTGGATGACGCTCATTCGGGACCCCAAGGATGAAGAGAGGCCGCTTGTGGCTTACTTTGGAAATTTTTGTAAACTAAGTAGGAAAACTTAGTTTTGAACATGTAAAATTATGTAAATGATTTTAATAGAACTTGTATCAATCATGTTTTGATGTATAAATGCATGTTATATAAGTTTGGAACGATTTTGATAAGGTTTGGAATGGATTGGAAATGGAAAATACGTGAAACATGCAAAAATGGGCAGAGTGTACCGGTACAGTGTACCAGTACAGAGCTGTCCCGAGGGCTAAGCGTACCGGTACAGCATACCTGTGACACCCCAAAATCCGGGGGTCCCGTTGATAACCCATCAACCCGCGGAAACATCCGTGGATATCGCTCAACCCGACACCACATCAAAAATATTTTTAAGCCGGGATTATAACCCATAATGAAAATTCGGTTTAACATTCATTTGATTCAATTAAAGTCCCATACACCGTGGTTTGTACCCCATTAGGGTCCACTTTGATCATTTAAAGGAAGGAAATTCAAAGCCCAAAGATTTGACAAAACATTTAAAAATTTCAGATTTTTGGAATGGCTACCGGTAGCTGTTTATCGGCTACCGGTAGCCGAAACATTCAGGATATCAACTACCGGTTGGCTACCGGTAGCTGTTTCCTACTGGAAATCAACTACCGGTCGGCTACCGGTAGCTGAAGGCAGGTTTTGCCCACTTCCTTAGTTTTTCATTTCCAACCCTTTTTAAACTCTTCCAAACTCATACCAAACATGTATAATGAAAACTCCCACATTATACATAGTCCATCCAAGTCATATTACATACAACTTCATACATTCATAATTCAAAATATAATGTTTTACAATATTTACATGTCATAAACCATTTTAAAACAAAAGGTTTACAAAATCTTGAGGTAAGGCCACACATAGGCCCCCTTCACCTTTGATGCTCTCCATGGGAGCCAATCGCCGGTGTAAACCCGACACCTGAAATTGTTTCCCGTAAAGGGTGAGCACAACGCCCAGTAGAGAAAATCCTACAAAGGCCACTCTCCCCCTAGATGCACATGCTCATGAAATCATCACATAACCATATAACCAAGCCTTTTTTTTCATACTTATGCATTCTATGATGGAATGCAACAATGCCATGCCATGAAATGAGATGGAAACTCACTCATGCAACTCATTTCGAGTCCTCACCGACTCCTACCACACAATGGAAAGCCAATGTGTTTCCCTTCCGCCATTTATGTTCACATCAAATGACATCCTCCATTTTAGGGTCTTGTAAGGGGGTGGATGTTCATGGGCTTACACCAAGGGTCTCCAACCCACACGGAAGTCACGGGCTTACACCGAGGGTTCCGGATACACCCACACACTTTATGGGCCGAGCCAAGGGAGTGCGTATCCCAATCACCGGGCCTTGCACCCGAGAGGTCGTCATGCCTCTTCTTGCTACCCCAACCCAATTTTCTTTCATGCAACCATACGGCCCAAAAGGATCTTCAATCCATTTCTTCCGAGTCCCTTTGTCAATAACGAAGAGTGGTGTTTGACTAACCATACACACTCACACTCACACCCATGACATGAGCCCAATGAATGTGATGTCATGACCATGCTCAAATGCAATGACTACCATATGAGCAATATTTTCCACACCCATGCATATAGCTCATGAATGTAATGCCAATGGTCATGCCCAATATGTAACATGAGTGATCGACACATATCTTCACATTCCATGGAATTTAAATCTTAAGCATATAAATTCCATAAACCGTCATAAACAACATATCAATGAGCATATGTCAATACATCATTAACACATTTCAACATGTTATTCCAATGACCCCAAACAAATCATCTAAACAACCAACCAAGGCATATTATCAAACAACTTGTAGGCATTAAGCATATTATCTCATTTTAAGCAAAACAACAACTTCCAACACACAAAACATGTCTTCAATATCACCAAGTTATATAATGCATCACATATAACTTACACATATCAAAATTTAGCTAGCAACAAGACTAAGCTCACTTCATGCTCACCTTTCCATTTTCATAACCACAAACATATATATGTACATATATACACATGCATATATATAGATACCCTTAAACTAGCTACACCTAAGGTAGAATAATCCAACGTAGGAACAACCCCTACCTCTTAGGAGTGTAGAAAACCCCTAAAAACACCAAAACCACTCCAAAACTTTGAATCTCTCAAGATCGCCTCTTTGGATCTTCGGTGAAATTCCTTGTTTTTGGTGCCCACGCGTAGCCCTTGTCGCGTAGATCACTTCTCCCTTCTAGCTCGACGAAATCCGAGCGACGGTTGTCGGAGAAATCGCCGGAGAAAGGCTTAAGAAAAACTCTTTTCTCTCTCCTCTCTTTCTCTCTCTCTTTGAACGGCTGAACAAGGCTCAAGTGGCTTAGAAAATCTGATTTTTCAGATATTTTAGCCCTATTTATAGTTTTAAATGTGTGGTCTACATCGCACCACTCGTTTATTACCTTCGGGTCCGTTTTTCGTCCCGAAAAGACTCATTAAGTCCCGGATTAAGTTCAAATAAATTTTATTGGCACATTAATCCAATTATAAGGAATTTTAATATTTCTCGTTTTTGGGGACCTTTAAAAGGTCAATCGCCACGCAGTCGTCTCGATCTACGTGCAAAATCCGACTCTCTCGGAACTCAACGAAATTTCTGGTGGTCACTAGAATTCGCGTTGCGAATCCAACGACGCACTCCGTTTCCTCATCCGAGGTCTAGAACATATGTATTTTAAATACGCACAGTAGTGGCAAATGACTATTTTGCCCTTTTAAAAAAAAAATTCAAATTTTCCCGGGTTTCACATTCTCTCCCCTTAAAAGAATTTCGTCCCCGAAATTCACATACACATATACATTTAATAGCATGCACATGCAGTAAGTAATGTACACTCAATACCAAGCTGTAAGCATGTAAATGTACCTCTATCCTCAAACAAGAAAGGGTAATTGGCACGTATGGTGTCCTCACGCTCCCATGTTGCCTCCTCTACTCCCCGGTGCTGCCAAAGCACCTTCACTAGCCTCACGGTCTTGCCTCGCAAAACCTGTTCCCGGCTGTCCATGATACGCACCGGTCCCTCCTCGAAGGTCCCATCAGTACCAACCACAAGCTCGCCCCAATCCACCACATGAGTAGGATCTGGGGTGTACTTCCGGAGCATAGAGACATGGAATACTGCGTGAACACCCACTAAATCAGGCGGTAACGCCAATCGGTAAGCGACTGTACCCACCCTCTCAAGTATCTCAAAAGGCCCGATATACCTCGGTGACAGCTTTCCTCGCTTGCCGAACCTGACCACTCATCTTGTAGGCATCACCTTCAAGAAGACATGATAACCCACCTCAAACTCCAGGGGTCGCCGCCGTCTATCGGCGTAGCTCTTCTGCCGGCTCTGAGCCGTGAGAAGACGCTTCCGTATCAAGTCCACCTTCTCTGAGGTGTCTCTAATCAACTCTGGACCCGTAGAGGGTCTCTCTCCAACCTCCGTCCAACAAACCGGAGATCTACAAGGCCTCTCATATAATGCCTCATAGGGTGTCATCTGTATGCTCGCCTGATAACTATTGTTATAGGCAAACTCTACCAAGGGTAAGTGATCTTCCCAGCTTCCCCTGAGATCTAGGACGCATGCCCGTAGCATGTCCTCTAGTGTCTGAATAGTCCTCTCTGACTGACCATCCGTCTGGGGATGAAAAGCAGTGCTCATCATCAACTGAGTCCCCATAGCTCGCTGGAAACTCTCCCAAAAATGAGATGTGAATCTGGGATCCCGATCCGATACTATAGATACGGGCACCCCATGCAATCGGACAATCTCCCGTATATATAACCTACAGAATTCCTCCAGTGTGAAGGTCATCCGCACAGCCAAGAAGTGTGCCGACTTCGTAAGCCGGTCCACTATCACCCACACCGCATCATGTCCCCGCGATGTCCGTGGCAAGTGAGTCACAAAATCCATCGTGACATGCTCCCACTTCCACTCAGCTACCTCCAAAGGCTGGAGTAATCCCGCTGGTCTCTGGTGTTCAGCCTTCACTTGCTGACATGTGAGACATCTACCAACAAATTCACCAACTTGTCTCTTCATCCCACTCCAATAATACTGACGACGAAGATCATGATACATCTTCGTGCCCCCTGGATGAACTGAAAAACGGGAACAATGAAATTCGCTAAGAATCTCCTCCCTTAGATCCGGAGATTGGGGAACCACAACCCTTCCCCTATACCGAAGACTACCATCCGAATGAATGGCCCAGCCCTCGTCACCTGTGCCCGACCGCACCCGGTCCTTAATGGACACTATCTCTGGGTCTTGCCCCTGAGACTCAATCACTCTGCTCAGTAGGGAAGGCGTGGCCACCAAACTTCCCAAGGTACCCTGAGCCTGCCCCATGTAATGTAGTCCAAACTGTCCCACAGTCTCGAGCATTTCCCACTCCCGGGAAGCCATACTAGCCAAGACTCCCCTTGACTTCCGGCTAAGTGCGTCAGCCACCACATTTGCCTTACCAGGATGGTAATGCAACGTGAAGTCGTAATCTTCCAGAAACTCCATCCACCTGCGTTGCCTCATGTTGAGGTCCCGCTGTGTAAAGATGTACTTCAGACTCTTGTGGTCCGAAAACACTTCAAACTGCTCACCATACAGGTAGTGGCGCCAAGCCTTCAAGGCAAAGACAATGGCCGCCAACTCCATATCATGTGTGGGGTAATTCTGTTCGTGATTCTTTAGCTGTCGAGAACCATAAGCCACGACCCTCCCGGACTGCATCAACACACACCCGAGCCCGTCCTTAGAGGCATCACAATACACTGTGTACCTCTGTCCCCTCTCTGGAACCATCAGAATAGGAGCTGAAGTAAGCCTCCTTTTCAATTCCTGGAATGCCTTCTCGCAAGAATCATTCCACTCGAACTTGACCTCTTTCCGAGTCAACTTCGTCATAGGTGCAGCTAACCTAGAGAAGTCCTCGATAAACCGCCGATAATATCCAGCCAATCCCAAGAAACTGCGTATCTCGAAGACTGACTTCGGCCGCTCCCAATTCATCACCGCCTCGACCTTCTCCGGGTCTACGGATACACCCGAAGCCGACACTACATGTCCCAAAAATTTCAACTCAGTAAGCCAAAATTCACACTTGCTGAACTTGGCATACAACTGATGGTCTCTCAAGATCTGAAGAACGACCCTCAAGTGACCCTCATGCTCCTCCTCAGACTTGGAGTAAATCAAGATGTCGTCAACAAAAACCACGACGAACTGATCAAGGTAGGGTTGGAACACCCTATGCATGAGATCCATAAATGCCGCTGGGGCGTTCGTCAATCCGAAAGGCATGACAGTAAACTCGTAATGCCCATACCGTGTTCTGAACGCCGTCTTAGGGATATCTGCCTCCCTAACCCTCAACTGATGGTAACCGGTACGTAGATCTATTTTGGAGTAGACCCGCGCCCCTCTCAGTTGATCAAACAAGTCATCAATCCTCGGCAAAGGGTACCTATTCTTGATAGTGACCCTATTTAACTGCCGGTAGTCAATGCATAGCCGAAGGGTCTTGTCCTTTTTCTTGGCAAACAATACCGGAGCGCCCCATGGTGAGGTACTCGGTCTAATGAACCCCCGGTCCAACAATTCCTGCAATTGGACCTTGAGTTCTTGCAACTCAGCAGGCGCCATCCTATGTGGAGTCATAGAAATGGGCGATGTGCCAGGATGTAACTCAATGTTAAAGTCTACATCCCTATGTGGAGGTAATCCCGATAGTTCATCCGGAAAAACATCCTCGTATTCACAAACAACTCGAGGTAGACCCAACTCCTGCCTCTCCTCGTTCTCTAGGGTAAGGCTTGCTAGCCAACCCATCAACTGCCCGTGCCATCGGGAGTCATACACCCCTTGGGGTAAAGCACCATACTTGTCCCCCTGGAACTTGAAACAAACACCCTCAGGCGTATAAGCAGTGACCCTCTTCCGATCACAGTCAATCACAACACGGTGTGCCGTCAACCAATCCATCCCTAGGATGACATCAAACTCTGACATGTCCATGACCCTAAGGTCAACGGTGAGTAGAATCCCAGAGATCTCTAACTCACAGTCCCGACATATCTGACCAACCCTCACCCTAGCACCTAGGGGAGAACTCACATGCAATGGCTCCTCCAAGGTCTCAACCTCTAAGCCCAAGTCTTTCACACAAGATGCAGCAATAAATGAATGTGCTGCACCAGAATCAAATAATACCATAGCCCATAAGCGAGAGAGTAGAAATGTACCCTGTATCACCGATTGGTCTGCTGGCTCGGTCTGAGGTATCATGGCGTAGACACGCCCCTGGGTTCCCGAAGTATCGGCTTGTGAGCCCTGTCCTCGGCCTCGACCCAAACTCTGGCCCATCTGGCCTGATTGCGTGGCACTCGCACGTGATGTAGTAGGGGTCTGTGCAGCACCCTAGAACTGGTACTGGCTTCCCTGGCCCGTAGTGGGGTAGGGAGGAACATAAGGTGTCTGTGTGTGCCCCACTGAAGACTGGGACTGGGATGCCCCATAACTCTGGGATCCCTGCCTCTAAGGACAATCCCGTTTCATGTGCCCCGGTTGGTGGCAATTATAACAAGTCCGTTGGCCTGCCTGGTAGGAAGGCCTCTGATTTCTCCCACCTTGGGAGTATTGACCCTGGCCTTGGCCTTGATAGCCGCGGCTCTGCCCTTGCTGTCCCTGCGGAGTAGAAGTCCTCTGCCTCTTTCCCGCACTAGAAGAAGAGGTTTGGCCCTCCTTCTTCTTGTCCTTAGTACCACCCTCGCGAATATTCCTCGCGTCATCCACCTCTCGTTCAATTGCCATAGCCGTCGTGATCATTAAATCCAGATCTTCTAGGAGAAGACCTACAATTTTCCCCCGAATGGAAAGCTTCAAGCCTTCCTCAAACCTTCTTACCTTAGCCACAGCTGTGGCTACGTAATCATCGGCGAAACGTGCTAGTTCCGTGAACTTCGCCATGTATTCCATCACCGTCATTGTTCCTTGTTTCAATTCCAGAAACTCCCGGGCCTTTGCATGTCGCATGATCGGTGGGAAATACTTGCCCATGAAGAGCTCCTTGAACTCTTCCCATGTCATAGTCTCAAGGTTCTTTGTGCCCGAGACCCAATCCCACCACACTTGGGATTCTCCTTCTAGCTGGAATGCAGCTAGTGTTATCTTACTGGCGTCGGAAGTGATTCTCATTGCCTTCAAGATCTTCGTAACTTGCCGGAACCAATGGTCAGCCACCATAGGATCCGCCCCTCCCTTAAAAACTGGAGGTTTATGTGCCTTGAACTGTTGGAGGTTACTTATACCTCCTCGGTGTGCAACCGTAGCTGCCATCATGCCCATAGTCTCATTAAAGGCCTGTTGATCGAAGGCCAGTGGGGGTTGATTTGTTCTCCCACCGCCTCGGCGTCCCCTTCCTCGACTAGCCATCTACATTTGTCAGATAGCAAACAAGTCTCACAAAGTATCCCTAAATAGGGATCAAGATTTGAAACTTTGAGAATTCTTCTCATTGTCTCACTAGCAATGCTTATGCCACCCACTAGTAGACATTTATACCATGAACCACTCCGTCCATCCCTTATTCCGAACCCAAGGTTATGTTTTCTAACCTAATGTGTTCCTTTACATATACATTCTACCATGTATATAATTCACATGTCGTGTAACACATAACATATAGCAAACAAACAATTAACATGTATGCACATGGAATGTAATGGTCTAAACCCATGCCCATCAAGCCCTAGGTTTATCGTAAACCTATGCTCTGATACCAAGCTGTGACACCCCAAAATTCGGGGGTCCCGTTGATAACCCATCAACCCGCGAAAACATCCGTGGATATCGCTCAACCCGACACCACATCAAGAATATCTTTAAGCCGGGATTATAACCCATAATGAAAATTCGGTTTAACATTCATTTGATTCAATTAAAGTCCCATACACCGTGGTTTGTACCCCATTAGGGTCCACTTTGATCATTTAAAGGAAGGAAATTCAAAGCCCAAAGATTTGACAAAACATTTAAAAATTTCAGATTTTTGGAATGGCTACCGGTAGCTGTTTATCGGCTACCGGTAGCCGAAACATTCTGGAGATCAACTACCGGTTGGCTTCCGGTAGCTGTTTCCTACTAGAAATCAACTACCGGTCGGCTACCGGTAGCTGTTTACTACTGGAAATCAACTACCGGTCGGCTACCGGTAGCTGAAGGCAGGTTTTGCCCACTTCCTTAGTTTTTCATTTCCAACCCTTTTTAAACTCTTCCAAACTCATACCAAACATGTATAATGAAAACTCCCACATTATACATAGTCCATCCAAGTCATATTACATACAACTTCATACATTCATAATTCAAAATATAATGTTTTACAATATTTACATGTCATAAACCATTTTAAAACAAAAGGTTTACAAAATCTTGAGGTAAGGCCACACATAGGCCCCCTTCACCCTTGATGCTCTCCATGGGAGCCAATTGCCGGTGTAAACCCGACACCTGAAATTGTTTCCCGTAAAGGGTGAGCACAACGCCCAGTAGAGAAAATCCTACAAAGGCCACTCTCCCCCTAGATGCACATGCTCATGAAATCATCACATAACCATATAACCAAGCCTTTTTTTTTCATACTTATGCATTCTATGATGGAATGCAACAATGCCATGCCATGAAATGAGATGGAAACTCACTCATGCAACTCATTTCGAGTCCTCACCGACTCCTGCCACACAATGGAAAGCCAATGTGTTTCCCTTCCGCCATTTATGTTCACATCAAATGACATCCTCCATTTTAGGGTCTTGTAAGGGGGTGGATGTTCATGGGCTTACACCAAGGGTCTCCAACCCACACGGAAGTCACGGGCTTACACCGAGGGTTCCGGATACACCCACACACTTTATGGGCCGAGCCAAGGGAGTGCGTATCCCAATCACCAGGCCTTGCACCCGAGAGGTCGTCATGCCTCTTCTTGCTACCCCAACCCAATTTTCTTTCATGCAACCATACGGCCCAAAAGGATCTTCAATCCCTTTCTTCCGAGTCCCTTTGTCAATAACGAAGAGTGGTGTTTGACTAACCATACACACTCACACTCACACCCATGACATGAGCCCAATGAATGTGATGTCATGACCATGCTCAAATGCAATGACTACCATATGAGCAATATTTTCCACACCCATGCATATAGCTCATGAATGTAATGCCAATGGTCATGCCCAATATGTAACATGAGTGATCAACACATATCTTCACATTCCATGGAATTTAAATCTTAAGCATATAAATTCCATAAACCGTCATAAACAACATATCAATGAGCATATGTCAATACATCATTAACACATTTCAACATGTTATTCCAATGACCCCAAACAAATCATCTAAACAACCAACCAAGGCATATTATCAAACACCTTGTAGGCATTAAGCATATTATCTCATTTTAAGCAAAACAACAACTTCCAACACACAAAACATGTCTTCAATATCACCAAGTTATATAATGCATCACATATAACTTACACATATCAAAATTTAGCTAGCAACAAGACTAAGCTCACTTCATGCTCACCTTTCCATTTTCATAACCACAAACATATATATATACATATATACACATGCATATATATAGATATCCTTAAACTAGCTACACCTAAGGTAGAATAATCCAACGTAGGAACAACCCCTACCTCTTAGGAGTGTAGAAAACCCCTAAAAACACCAAAACCACTCCAAAACTTTGAATCTCTCAAGATCGCCTCTTTGGATCTTCGGTGAAATTCCTTGTTTTTGGTGCCCACGCGTAGCCCTTGTCGCGTAGATCACTTCTCCCTTCTAGCTCGACGAAATCCGAGCGACGGTTGTCGGAGAAATCGCCGGAGAAAGGCTTAAGAAAAACCCTTTTCTCTCTCCTCTCTTTCTCTCTCTCTTTGAACGGCTGAACAAGGCTCAAGTGGCTTAGAAAATCTGATTTTTTAGATATTTTAGCCCTATTTATAGTTTTAAATGTGTGGTCTACATCGCACCACTCGTTTATTACCTTCGGGTCCGTTTTTCGTCCCGAAACGACTCATTAAGTTCCGGATTAAGTTCAAATAAATTTTATTGGCACATTAATCCAATTATAAGGAATTTTAATATTTCTCGTTTTTGGGGACCTTTAAAAGGTCAATCGCCACGCAGTCGTCTCGATCTACGTGCAAAATCCGACTCTCTCGGAACTCAACGAAATTTCTGGTGGTCACTAGAATTCGCGTTGCGAATCCAACGACGCACTCCGTTTCCTCATCCGAGGTCTAGAACATATGTATTTTAAATACGCACAGTAGTGGCAAATGACTATTTTGCCCTTTTAAAAAAAAATTTAAATTTTCCCGGGTTTCACAGTACCGGTACTGTGAAGTCCAGCGAGCTCACCGTACCGGTACGGCGTACCGGTACACTTTCTAAAAATCAGAAAAAAATTTATTCTTTTGTCAAGTCTTTGAGCTATGTAATCCTTCCTTCCAATGTTATAAATGGATAATAATAGAATACCAATGGTGGTATATCGGACCTCGGATGGGTCAAACAACCGAAAGCAATTGGACTTGTATTTTTCTTATAAATCCCGGTAGAGAAAATGTGGTACCGTGGTGCCAGGTTGACCGGCATCCACGGGTATTTCCGCGGGTTGATGGGTAATCATGGGTTAATCAACGGACCCCCTGGAATTTGGGGTGTCACAATCTCTCCCCCACTGGGATAGACTAACCTCTAATACTCTGCGAAAGCTCTCGAAGGCAATTCAAGTCCATCACACCCAAACCATACAGGATATGAAACCACAATTTTCTTAACAACCACAATCTTAACCAATCACAATTTCCATAAAAAAATCAAGTATAACAATTGCACAATTCTTAATATAATAAAGTAATACAAGAATTAAAATATGCAAGTAATTATGTCAAGAAAACCTTCATAATTTCGGTATCAAAATTCTAGGATTTTGCCAAAAATCATAATTTCTTGGAACAAGAACAAGTAGTTGATTGAAAACCAAATTTAATCAATAATATGAATTTAGAAATCAAAAATACATATGACTTTCACAATAGAACATGTATTTTGGAAGAACTAGAGTTTTGAAAATTCAAGAACAATGTTTCTTGCATACAAGACATGTATCTCGTTGAAAACAATATGTTATTCAAAAAAGAATCAAGAACGAACAATATGTTAATCAAAAGAAACCAAGAACGAAAGATTATTTAACATATAATAATCTAGAAGATTTAAAAGATACAAAATTATACCCTAAGTCTCAATTAAAGAACTCGAGAAGAATCATCTACCTTGATTCCGTAGTTTGTGTGTGAACCGAGCGTGTTTGATCCATTCCAACGTGAAAAGCCCCTTCACTCTTGTGTTTCTCCTATTCTCTCTTACTCTCTAAGGCTCTCTAGGGTTAGAACTGATGAAATTGGGCTATGAAAGACGTCCTTGGGTATTTATAGTATGAGAAAACAGTCCAATCGGCACAAATCTGATACTCAGAATTGCGACCTTACGTTCGAACTAGAGGCTTGAAGTTCGAACTATCTCCCTGACGTTTGAACATCATCTTGGCTTTTGAACGTTGCTTGATTCCAGTACTTTGTTTTTCCATCAAAGTTCTGCCAGACACAAAAGTACTAGGACTAACTGTCGTTCGAACGGATCCATTCACGTTCAAAAGGACTCCCATTTTTAGCTGAACTTCCAATAAAGTTTTGGCCTATTTAGAGGTCAATTTGGAAAATTTTCGTGAAATACACTTCTGTAGCCCTGGAAGTCTAGTGTCTACTTTAGAAATTTCATATCAAACTGATATCAGAGTAAAAATTTATGGTCTAAATACTAAGTCAGTGTCAAATATGTTCCTACCCGAATTCTCTCTAAAATGTGTTTTAACTCTAGAATATTTCCTAAATTCTACTGCACACCCTATTGCCTCTTCTAAAGTGTTTATTTCTACTCTTACAATCTATATAGTTCATTCTTACGTTATTACATATATGAGTATTATAAAATAACTAGGGATAACCTATGCCTGAAGTCACAGTGCAATTCAAAAAACATCGAGCACTAAATTTGGGCACGAAATAATCAAGTACTGAATTCGGACGTGTACTAAGCTGAAAGCCTAAACTATCCCCATAATCCGTGCCTGGAATTGTGCAATTCAAAAAAAAAAAAAAAAAAAAACTTACATTGTTCTTGAAAACGAAACAATCAAACACTTAACATAGACAAAATATTAATCGTGAACACGAAATAATCAAGTATTAAACTTGGATCGACACTAAGTTGAAAGCCTAAAATGCATCCTTTAATACATCTGCATTTTACATAAATGATTAACAAAGTATTACCTATATGAAAAATAAAAATTCTAATAAAAAATCGCGACAGCCACTTTTTTTTAAAAAAAAATGGACAAAACTCGAACCTGAAAAATAAAAATTCACTCCTCAATGATATTATCATTTTAAAAATTTCAACCAGTATGCACAATTTATATATTTTATCATTCTAAAAAGCTACTAATCGACCTTTAGATTTTTAAAGTCACAATTAAGAACAAATCTAATTGCAACATAACTATAACCTCCATGAACAAACCACTGCTATGAAAATGAAACAAAATTAATAAAACAAAATCTTAACAAAGGGAAATAAGAAGAATAACAATGCAAAGACGACATAGAAAATTAATTTCAAAACTCACATTGACAAACAATATCAAAGAGTAAGAATATATTAACTCTACAGAAAGTATAGCCGAGTTTCATAAAATCCCCTATATTTTTTGTCCAATTGTCTTGTGGACTCTACACATAAAGGAAACCAAAAATCAAAAATAATAAAGATTTAATATGTTGGAACAAATTCAGGATTTGATGTGTTAGAAATTAGTAGTGATTTTAATAAGATACAACCTTACATTGCAGCCTTTATTACGGATCAAGCAGCTACATAATAGACTTCCTGAGTACTTTTATTAGGTCCAAAGGCTGGCTGTCATTATTTAATAAAAGTTAACAGATAGATTGTGGGTTGCTCCAAAGAGAGAGAGAAAGAGAGACGCCGGTGAGAGAAAGAAATGAGTAGAGGAAAAGAAGGAAAAAAAAATTAAAAGATGTCTGACAGGGGCTGATAGACGTGTAACACCCCAAATACCACGCTGGACGGCATTACATTCTAAAACATTCACATCATGAGAGCACTAAATATATATCCATCAAATAAGAAACATTCTTAATTTTAACAAAATTTGGGCAGAGTCTCCTTTGTACAGGAAGCTCCACCCAAAAATCACAACCTATGCAATTCTATTAACTTGACCACACAGGGTCCATTTAACCATCCTATCCAAAATATTTCATTCACCATATATACTATCCACAACAATCATCCCAAAAGAATAAGCCAAACTAAGGCCATTACAACCCAAAAGAATTACATGAATATATTGCAGCGGAATTTCAAAAGAAACTAGACTTTACAATGTTTGTACATATTGGTTCCTAGTCTAGTACAAAAATAAAAGGGGCATCTCTAAATGTCCCACTCGGGATCCAGGTACCCCTCTAATGAGGCTTCCCCAAGGCCCGGCTCATTAGCGCCAAGCTCCTCCTCTATAGCATAATCTGAAAAATGTTAATTGTAGGGGATGAGCACGAAGCTCTGTAGCAAAATCTTCCCAAACTCAAACAAGGTTTAGGAAAGCATATAAAACGGTTGGTCTCATTTTCACAAATAGCATATATAATATTTTGAAGGAAAAGCAGGACATTTTAAATAGATCTCAAGTTTAAGTAGCAATAGTAATCGAAATGGATAAATAAACACCATATACCATTGGTAATTCATTCTACCATGAACCGTTTTCAACAAGTTCTCGCAGAATCCCATATTTCCCGAAACTCTTGTCAAAACAATTTATGGTACAATGCACGATGACCCACACTGTGTGCCCGATACAACCCACGTTACTAACCCGTGATCATTAGCGATATGAAAAGTTTATATCCACACGGCGTACAAAGGCGTCTACCCACTCCATGTGGTAGGAAAAGTTCATACCCGCGTGGCATATAAAGACGTATACCCACTACATGATACCCGGTCCATAGTAATCCATGTGTGTATCGTACAACCACGCAAGCGATAAAATTCCCACAAATCTCCCATTCTAACCATACCATAAACCCCCACCGGGATAGACTAACCTCTAACACTCTACGGCAATGCTCGAAAGCAATTCAAGTCCATCACAACAATCATACAAGAGATATCATTACAAACATTTTCTCAATTTACCAGAAATCCCAAAATCCCCAAATGTCACAATTTGTACCATAGCAAAATTGAAGAAAAAGAGCAAGAGATCACCATAAACCTCATTTTGTTATACAACATCAAGCACTAAGGTTGTGATGGTGAGAACAAAGAAAATGTAAAGAGGAACAATTCATTTTTCTTAAAACTAGGGTTTGAGAATGAAAAAGGGACCTTTAATGGTTACCCAACTATCACAATGTTTAAAACATGACAATAAATGCAAGAGGATCAAGAATCAAGTAAATAATAGCAAGTATATATGATTTCGAACCAAAAGAATACATATAATTTAATCCTAACCTCAATGTAAGAGAATAGGAAGAAATCCCCTACCCACATCTTTACAACCATTATTTGCTATATCTATATATCTATATGCATATATAAAAGAAAATGTGGGGTGTTACAAGACGTGCTACTCCTTGCGTGTGTCAGGCGGCTGTGTGCAGGTGAGAGGCAGTGTAACGTTAAGAAGGAGGTGATAGGTGTGATAAGATGGTTTTGATGGGAAAAATATATGGGATATAAAATTTCAATCTCCCTTCTGTTTTATTATATAGAATTACATCACTATATTAAGATAAACATGTAGGGGTTTACACAATATGTGTACATTTAGAAGTTAACAGATAGATTATGAGGTTGAGACCTGGAGGAAGGGTGAATAAGTCTAATGTGGAACCAAATACAAATTAAAAATTACTTGACCTAATTCTAGTTAAAGTAGTTGTGGACCACGATTTTGTGACGCCCCAAAACCCGGGGGTCCTTTATTAGCCGTTGACCATCCGTCAACCCGCGGAAATACTCGTGATAGTCGTATAACCCGACACCACGTCATTCACATTGCTTTTGACCGGATTTACCATCCACAAGGTCAATTATACCTCAATTTATGTCCATTTATGTCATAGGAACCAAAGAAAACAAAGCCCAAAAGCATGGCTAAGCATTTTGAAAATTTCAATTTTTTGGAAAAACCTTCCGGAAGGTCAACATACACCTACCGGAAGGTCGCTGAAAGAACAGTTAAATAAAAAGGATCAATTGCAAGAACTTCCGGAAGGTCGACATCAGTAGCAAAAACCTTCCGGAAGGTTCATTCCAGTAGCCAAAACCTTCCGGAAGGTTCATTCCAGAAAACAAAACCTTCCGGAAGAATTTGGCAGTCAAAAAGAAACCCATGGCAAAACCTTCCGGAAGGTCCATTCCAGTAGACAAGTTCTTCCGGTAGGTTTTACTCCAGTAGCTAAAATCTTCCGGAAGGTTCATTCCAGTGGGCAAAACCTTCCGGAAGGTATTAGCCGTGAACAAGGCATCCAGGGTTTTTAGCAAAACCTTCCGGAAGGCCGACATACACCTTCCGGTAGGTTTTCAGACTGTGAGCAAAAAAATGTATTTCTTTCCCCTCCAAACCATCCTTGAAGCTACCCCATACTCTCCAAACTCATCCAACACATGTTTAATAAGCTTTTCCATATAATACACAACTCCTACAAGCTCTATCACAATTCATTCCATATATTTACATCTCAAAATGGAATTCTTACAAAAACTTTACTAAATAACTATAAAAGCCACAAGTCGGCTTTCTTCAACTTTGGGACTCGAATTGGGAGCCGTCCGCCGGCGTGAACCCCGCACCTGAAATGTTGTCCCACGAAGGGTGAGCCACGCTCAATAGGATATCCTCCTACAGAGGCTACTCCCCAACCTAAGTGCATATGAAATGCGCACATGCAACAATCAACAAGCATCAACCAATCCAACAAGAGTATATACTTCAATGTTAGAAAGCTACCATGCTATGCTATGTCATGCCATGATATGAGATGGAACTCACTCACGCACCTTATCCCGAGTCTTCCCCGACTCACACAACACAATGCAAAAGCCAATGTGTATGAACCCGTCTATTGACGGAAAAACCCTCCCAATGATCGTTTGAGATAAAAGTTATGTCTTTATAAAAATCAAATCATTGTTAGAGGTTACCCATTGAATGGGTGTTTTTATATAACAAAATCTTGTGTCTTCCTGGGCAACGGATTTCGGAATTTCACCGCCGGCTCCGTGGGCATGCCACTTTTCTGGAATTTCACCGCCGGACAAGTGACTGAACCAAGTGGTTCCGGGTTTTTCACCCGAGGGAGTGTCTAGCCCTACTTGCTTTACCCGACACAAGTTTTCCTTATGCAATGCACCCGTGCAACTCAGTCGGATCTTAGATCCCGACTTTCCCGAGCTCACATACCAATCACCAAGATTTGGTGTTTGATCCACAACACATGCACCCACCCACACCCATGTGTATTACCCATGAATGTGATGCCAACTCACACCCACACTCATGTCTTATGACCATGAATGTGATGTACCCATGAGAATGCAATGTAATGTACCAATTGCACTCTAACCACATGTTCGATATGTATGAGTGTCATATGAACAATGTCAAGATAAATCTACATATTCATGGTACTTCATATCATAAGCATATAAATACCATAATTTAACACATTGTCAATATATAGCAAGCATGCATATATCAACATTTCATCCAATAACCATTTTCAAACATGTTATCCCATAAGCATGCAATTAACATAGCAAATTCATCAATACATCATTTTCACCAAGGCATTTAATCAACACCTTCGAAACACCCAAAACATGTAATCATATAATATACTCAATTTCATCATCAAACTCAAGAAATCATATCTAGTGATTTCTACACAATTATACCAAGATATAATTTATTCTATCCATTTCTTAATATCCACGTATCATAATCTCCTAAGAGAATTTTAAAGCAACCACCTCTAAATGTCAATTCCATTTAGAATTTCACTTTACCAATTTTTCCATATCCATTTTCTACACTTCAAGTTCCTTTATGAAATTTACCTAACAAGTACATATATACACCCATTTCATACCAACCTTGCTTAGCACATTTGGTACCCATTTCCCACACATGACATACATTGGTGGTACATTAAACTAGAGAATGTGATTTAAATCATACCACACATTCTCAATACCCATTTCACCCAAATAACCACAATAGGCAAGTGATACATATATATATACACCTACCCATTCCATATAACCTTCCTAGGTTGGAAATAAACCTAAGTAGGAAGAAAACCCTACCTCTTGTAGCGTGTAGAATCGCCGTGGGAAGCTCCTAGAACTCAAAGCAAGCTTGAATCCTTCACTTCCAAATTTTCGGCCCTCCAACGTTCGGTGAAAACCGTCGTTTTTGGTACCCACGCGTAGCCCTCGACGCGTAGAGCAACTCTTGTTCTTGGCCCGAATCGATTTGAGCGCTAGAACGGAGTAGATCGTAGAGAGAAGGTGGAGTTTTCTCTCATTTTCCCTCTCTTCTTTTCTCTCGGCTGAAACCGGCTGAATGGTGAAGGAGAAGTCTGATTTTTCAGACTTTAGGCCCCTATTTATATTTTTAGGATACTTGGCCCACAATTGGCCACATGTCCTATTTAATTTCGGGTCCGTTTTAATCCCGAAACGACTAAATTTCGCTCCGGTTCAAGTTCGAATTATTTTTACTTCAACTTGCCTCTAATATTTCCCCAAACTTTAAAATTTTATAAAAATTTCGTGCACGGGGTCACCCGAGGCCCGTTTGTCTCGTAAAACGCGAAAAATCCGACTATCTCGGAATTCAACGAAATTTGACGTGGTAACTAGATTTCGCGAGACGAATCCAACGGTGGAATCCGTTTCGTCATCCGAGATTTAGAAAAATTCAGTTTTTCAACTAGTACCGAAGTGGCAATTCACTTATTGCCCTTGTTCGTCAAAGTTTAAATTTTCCGGGGTTTCACAGATTTAATCAAAAAAAAAAAAAACATGCAACAACGCAGGAATAAAAATCAGAAGTATGCAAAGAAAATCAGCACACAAGAACACAACGATTTTTACGTGGGAAGCCCCACCTTGGGTAAAAAATCACAGAACCACATGTAGCCCAAATCATCCACCATTGAAATCAAAAGTACATATCAAATATTTACAAACATTCCAGCCACAATAGATGTAAGTTATTCTCTTGTCTAGTACTCTTCTCAGCAAACTCCGTCTCATTGTTCACCAAGTAAAACTCTTGTTCCTCCAATATGGATTGGATCATGCCCCCCAAAAACGCTTATTGGTTAGTTCTTTACAAACTCTGACCTTCCTCCTCGAAAATCAAGACAAACTCAAACAATTTTGTTTTGGAGCAACGAAGAACTCTGATGCTTTTGGGACACTCGTATGTTAGTAAATTTACTGTAATTAGCTAATTTCATGAACTTTTATTGTAAATCTCAACCTAAGTCCATGGCCATAATGCTTCAAAGATCAAGTTTTGAAAACTTCAAGGAAGAAAGGAGTTCAACCTTCAAAGTCATATTTAGGATATCTTCCATGCACCTTCAAGAGCTTAATGATAAAGTTATATACTAAAAGCTTACTTTTTGTAATGAAACTCAGTTTATTATTTAATAAAAGTTTTTCATTTTCTATTGAGAATCTGTGTGGGTAAAATATTTGCATTATATTAAATATATGATACACATGTGTGTCTTTTATTTTACATTGTAGATAATTTGGTGTGTAGAGTTTGGCTTATATACCAAAGATCAAATTATCGGATCCTTGTATAAGTAAATGTTCACAGTCTTAGATGGAATTGGACACCATCAACAGGATTGTAGTGCAATCTTTTGGGATAGTTTGCCTTAGCTAGATGAGATTGTTTGATGTCTCGGATTGTTGCACTAGTACACTTTGTGTATTTGAAATGACCACTATTGACGTTATTTTCTTTTTACTGACTAAATAAAAAAGTAAATACCTCATGATTATTATGATTGTTTAAGCTCTTAATCTTGAGATATTTAATTGACACGTGCATATAATAATTGTTACTTTACTTTATCAAAGAGCGAGATTCACATTTGAGTCAACAAACTAAGTGAATTAGGAGATAACATTATTTGTATGATGAAAATTAATTATTAAAGGTAGGGATGGCAGTGGGCCGAAGCGAGGGCGGGGGTTGTAGTCCCCTTCCCCGTACCCGCTTAAAAAAACTCCGTCCATCCCTGGTCCACCCTCGTTAACAGGTATAGCTTTCATCCCCATCCCCATCCACGGGTAAATTTGTAATCCTCGCCCCCGCCCTGTCCCCAACCTTCACCCCCGCAACCGCCCCCACCCCGACCCCGGTACCCGCCCCAGCCCAAGCCCAAGCTAACATAATCCAAAATTCTAAATAAATTCACCATTCTAAATAATCTGACATAATTATAGAATATTATAACATAATTAAAAGCTCTACAACAGAATCCAACATAAAAATAGTCACAATTGCATCAATGCTTGTAATCAACGACATGTAAAAATAAACTTTCACATAATATATTATGATGCTAATAATTCACTTAAAAATCAATTCATTTATTCATTCTAAAGAATTATTAATTAAACAATATCATTTTAAAAGAAACAAAGACTGTTAACTCAAATGTAAGAGAGTAGACAATTTCATGGCCAAAATTCCCCAAAGGGTTAGGTCTGAGAGAAAATATCAGGCCCAGCTCCATGATGAAACACATTTTCTCAAACTAATAAGTAAGCATTCACTATTGGTGAAATTTCAAACTACTAATATAAGCAGTCCGACAAGCTTGTACAATGTGATTTTGTCGTGCCAAAAATTCAGCAGCAATTCACACCATTTCGATAGAAGTTTACTAAAACAAATTAATTAGGCACAAATTAGCCATAAATTGATTATATACAAAATGGAGAGCAACACATCAATTTTTCCAATAAACATAAGCCTACACAATCAATATTGTCATACAACTGGGATTTGAGGGGAGTTCATGGTCTAGTGGTCTCTCACCGACACCTATATGCTCTTATATACAACTCAAATAGACCATGTTAGATCTGAACACTTTCATTAATTATAAAACTAACAAAACACACATGACGAGCTAACATTCAAACAAACAAGACACCAAAAAATTAGTTTTACATTTGGGACTAATATATATATATATATATATATATAATAACAGGTATAGCGGGGAAGGGGCGGGGGTAAGTGTCAGTTCATCCCCGCCTTCATCCTCGTACTGGTTTATACGGGTATCCCCATATACATCCACTGTCCAATACATATGGTCCATTCCCAGTCTAAACGGGACGGGTTTGGACAAATACCCATTTTTTCCGGTCCACTATCATCCCTAATTAAAGGAAACCACGTCCCGGTATTTAAATGGTTGATGATGTCCTCTTGAGTAAGCTCATATGTTTTGTCTATGTCAAACCCTACAAGTGGAATTAATTATTCAGCATGATAAATAAGTTGAGTGGTAAGATCTCAAGAATAAAAAGAAGTCACTTAAATAAAAAGAAGTAATTATGAGGAGCTCAAAATATAATTTTGAGATAAGACCCAAGAGATCAATAATAAGTTTTTAGTGAAATAAATTATTATTAATGGGCAATAAGATGTCTGTTCTGGGTTGAACATAGGATTCCTAGGCCGATTGGAAGCCCGACCCTTATTGATTACAAATTTATTAACCCTGTAAGGTGGAATTAGAGTTTACCTCTTGAAGCGTGAACAACACGAACAAAGACTGATGCAAATAGAACAACAGACTCGATGGACCTCACAATCTTTTATCGTATGTCCTTTCACACCAAAATTCGAATGCAGTGCGGACTATAGTCCTCTCCTTGCTTTCTTTCTCTCTACCTCTTATACGTGCCATCAATAGATCTTGGGAATGCTGCTCCAACACTTAGGACAAAGATAATGACCTAGATACTTAAGAACCCTTGGTTTAATTTTAGACTTTGATTAATTAGGTTAATTGAAATAGATTTAGGAATATCCATGAACTACTCTTAGGCTTTTCATGAAAAGGATTTTCTAAACATCAAATGTGTTTTGAAAACATACAATGAGTCATGTATCAGATCATATTTGAGTAACATTCCTTAGTGCTCAATAGGTCACTTTTTTGTTTGATTTCTAGCCTAAAAACTAATAAGGATTTCCCTAAGCTCGTTAGCCTTCGACTAGAGCAATCTCTGAACATTTAAGAATATGGAATTGGAGAACCAGTGAAGACGAATCTTTAGGCTTCTCGTTGGATGCTACAAAGGTCTGCTCATTAGAGGTCTTGAATGACTCATCTTTCACTCCATAAACCACCTCCCTCTCACAACTCGAGCAGTCGATCATGAATCTGAGTTTCTTGGGCTACAATTAAACTATATTTTTGGGACCTGTACATAGGGGGTTGTGTTTTTCACCTAGGGTGAGCTTCTATTAGCTAGAAAAGACCAAACATTTTCTAAAGAGCTACAAGAACAACCCTAGATCCCCAAGATCCAAAAGGCCAAACTATGATTGTTGTTCTAGGAAGGGGGAGAAATGAAGGAGATCTTCTCTTACGATTGTATATGTGGAGCGCACGACACTACCTAGAGGGGGTGAATATGTTTTTAAATTTTAAGCACAATTGATTACCAATTAAAACCTAATTCTACCTCACTTATATCTTCTCACTTAGATATAAAAATTAACGGTGATAACCATTTTTAGTTACCACAACCTAACAAACCCATGGCGATTGATGTTAATTAATTCGCTCAAACAATCAATCCACGACAATCCCAAAACCCAAAATCCTAATGCAACTATGGATAAATAGATTTCAATCAATCATACATAGAAACACATAGTGCACGTGTGTGTTAATAAATGCAAGTGTATATGTAAATAAAAAGGATGGACACAAGCAATTTGTTAACACAAAAAACCCTCATTGGGAAAAACTACATGAACCACTCGGGGTTCACCAAAGTCTAATCCACTACTCTCAAAGTCAATCTATAAGTATTGAGTCTTATACATCAACCAATACCATTGTTAGATGCTCATTTCCTTCGTAAATCTCTCTACCGAAAATCCCTCTCCGACGTCTTGTGTAGCTTCACTTCAACTCCCCGTCACATGGTTCGTGTAGGTCTCAAGCAATCATGGGTGTGCCAACGATTTTTAGTATGCACACATCAATGGGTTTAGTTCAACCCATCAAGATCTTCAACACCAATTTATGAGGTTGGGTAGAATCTCTAGTGATAGCCTTGGGTCTTAGGGATCTAGGGGTGTATTTGAAGCTCTCTAGGTAGAATATGAGTTTTATCTCTCAAAAGCCTTATAAGAGGATTATCCTAGCTAAAGAAAAGACTTTCCCTAATTGTAGGTACGAAGTAAGGGTAATATTGGACAACAAGAAAACTTGGATTCGTGAATGATTGCTCGATCAGTGGGAGTACAGCTATAGGACGGTGGTAATGGGAAGGAAAATTGATTTCAATCTTGGCCAAGGAGAACAGACTTCTCAAGCGACCATGAGACAACTCGAGCAATGGTTACGGCTACTCGAGCGAGTGATTAAGCCTAAATAGTGCATATTTATCTAATTGGTAATATGATCACGAGTATAGACTTAACTGTATGAAATTAATGCTATATTTGATTCTATCAAGATTCAATTGTTGTTTGCCTACTTTGTAGGTAAAATGACAAAATAAGAAGGCAAGAAGACAAGCATAGGAGTGGATAAAACAAAGGAAGAGATAACATTAAAGAAAAGATCTTTGAAGACCACATCTTGATGACATATGACCAAGTTTGGACGTGGGGTTCTGCATTAGATGTAAAATTGCAAGGACTCTCAGCTTCTTATGTCTGGACGACACTTTATCATGTCTAAATGTGTGTAAATCTAAGATTCGCATCCGGACATCACTTTACCCACTTCGGAACGTGTGTCCTCATTCCCAGCCAATCAGAGAGCTCGATGATAGATGGTTGGAGTCATCTTCCCTGATTTGGGAAAGTACTCTTTGTACTTTGGCACCTCTTTTGTGGAAGTTTTCCAGAACTGAAAGCTTTCTATTATTTTCTTTTTTAATCTTTCTTTTATTTTGTGTTTTTCCCCCAATTAATGGCTAGCTAAACTCTTTCACTAAGGCTAGGAGAAATTTCAGTATACATTTGGGTATGTAATTAATTCTGTGAGCTTTAATTGATGTTTTTCTTTAATTTTTCAATTCATCTTATTTAGCAAAGCACTCTCTCTATATAATCTCTTGAATTATTACGCTATATGAGATGGAAACCTGAGATTCCCTATGAGTAGAATAGCTAGATGTATATGCTTGGGTTGAATTGTTAATAATTTCATCTAATTAGTTGATTTGTTGATTAATATGAATTGAAATGTTTGATTGGTTAATTTCTTAATTTATCATTGACTCCGTGCATATTAAATGATTGTGAATAAAAATTGGATATTTGGATTCATTTAGATTAGCTTATTGATGATATCTTATAGAATTTCCTAAATAATAATTGATAAATCCTCCAATTTGGTTCACTTCCTAGTTGTTTCCCAATTGAGATTAGAAATTAGGATTAATTTACTACCCAATTGTTATTGAAGAAGTATCCAATGCCATAGTAATTTCCCAAATCATTTTCTCAATATATTTAAGTTTATTTGTTTTAAGATTCAACTACCAAATCAATCTCTCTCAAACACACAACATATTTTCTTTTATTAATTCTTTTTTCACTCTAAAATCCCCATCTCCCTGTTGTTCGACCTTGGAATCTACCAAGAAATTACAACTTGCTTGACACCTACACTTGGGTTTACAACTTCTGAAGCGAAATAAATTTTTGGCACCGTTGTCGGGGAGAAGGCGAGATTGAGGAGTGATTCATTATCATACTAGGTTTGCTCAATTTTTGCATAAGCAGAGATTGGGTAAAGTCTTTCCAATTTTACATACTTGTCATTTAATTTTCTTGCATTTTATTTTATTTTGCTAGTTGTGTTGGTCATTGTTGCATGAACTCTTGGCATAGAGAGATTGGTGGAAGGTTGATTAGGGAGAATTTTGATTCACTGTTTGGAGATTTATTTGACACACCTCTTGTGAGACCAGAGCATGCATGAAAAGCATTTTAATATTAGAAATGTGGGAGGGCAATGATGTATGAATCTCGATAAAAGTTTTAGGTTAAATTTACGAATTTAAAGGTGAGCGGTATATAAAAAAATATACAAAGAGTGTACATTTATATATGGTGTTATATACATATATATATATATATATATATATATGTTAATTAAAGTAACTAATTACATAGCTAAGGTGTATTTATATGCTAACTAAAAAAAAAAAACACACACACACACACACATATATATATATTTCTATTACGAGTATATTCACACGTGATATGAATGTACATGATTGGTAATTACTATTTAATGAGGAACATTAAGATGTGACGTGAACCTGTACGATGGGTATTTTTAATATTTAGAGAGTGCATATGAATAAGGTGTTAGAATTGTTTAGATTGAATGACAATGAGGGAATTGTTTTGTTTAAGTGTGTAAATTTAAATGAGTATGCTTGCATGTGGCCTAATTTTATTATTTTATGTGTGTTAGTGCATATGGGATTAAGTGGGGGACAAGCATGTGATATCAATTTATTGGCTACAAATATATGTGTTAGTGTAAACAAGAATTTGATTAAAGGCAAGTAATAAAGATTACTGGATTATAATTAAGTTGGATATATATATATATATATGTGTGTGTGTGTGTGTGTGTGTGTGTGTGTGTGTGTGTGTAGGGGGAAGGTTGACTACTCATTAAATAAGATATATAGTATATTTATATGTATAGGTGGAGACATGCATGAGTTCACTCTCCACTAAAGAGGAATTTGTGGATATGGTTTAGAGGGAGAAGGGAGTGGATGGCTAGAGGGAGTGGGGGTGGGTACTCCACTAAGACTTGTAGAAATATAAAAGGGAAAGGAAAAAAAAAAACTCTTTGCATCTTTGGGACTTTCGGCTAAGGCAATGAAAACAAAAGGAATTTCTCTATACTTGGGGTCTCGGCCAACACTAGGAAAAAAAAAAAGGAGTTTTAAGGTGGATCTTGGTGGTGGGTTTAATGGTGGAAGACTACTGGTAGTGTAGGAATTGGGTACAAGAGGTCCGAAAGAAAACACCTCAAAGAATCCGCACTCAAAGCTCCAACAGGGGTTCATTTACGAGGTAGAATTCCAAGCGAGGTAGGTGCGCTACCCTACATCTTTTATTGATAAATAATTAAATTTTGGTTATGTGTTTATGTTATGTTTTTTGTTAAGACTTAACAACTGAGTGATAAAATATTGTGTTGTCTAAGCAACAAGGTAAGCCATCGTAGCTTGGGTTGATTGCGTGATGAAACATATGCATACTATTCAAGTTGAATGTGTATACGGTGAATTTACTTGTGAATGTCATTCATCTATATGATGGGATATCAAATAATTATGTGATTTGTTGTGTCTACGTGACAGGAATTACTGGTTCGATACAAGTCCTCCATGTGACAAGGAATATCAGGTGACTGCGAGACGTCTAAATGACAATGTCTATGTCAAAAGAATTAAATATGTAATTCATGTCATCAATGTGACGAGAATTAGCTATGTGATTCGAGCTTTCTAAATGACGGGCGTCTGCGTGACAGGATTTAGTTATGTGGTTGAGTCGTCTAAGTGACGAGAACGAGAATTATTTATGTGGCTTGGGTCTTTTGAAGGATAAAGTGTGGCGCCCCTAAAACTAGGGGTCCTTTATTAACCGTTGATCACCCATCAACCCGCGGAAGAACCCGTGATTGTCGCACAACCCAACATCACGTCAATAGCATCCCCTTAACCGATATCATAACTCACACGTGTAACCTTCATACACTCTATCATTTATTAATCCGTGCTCCTTTATATATCAATTTAGAGTCATTAATATCCCATATAACCTCTTTGAGTATAAGGAATTGATACTCGAAGACATTTAAAATTTTGAAGTTTAAAGAAAACCTACTGGTATAAGTGTTCAAAGTTCTACCGGTAGAAGTTGTGCACTGGACTTCAGTTTTTTGAAAATCTGTGAAAACCTACCAGTAGAAGAAGTCCATATTCTACCGGTAGAAATAGTCTACTGGAATTTTTCTACCGGTAGGAACAGTGACGTTCTACCGGTAGGAGAACCATACTGGAAAAGTTCTACCGGCTAAACCTACCGGTAGAAGCTGCCTACTGGACAACATCTACCGGTAGAAGAACCAAAATTTCTACTGGTAGGTGTACCCATTTTTGCCCATTTTATCCATTTTCGACTTCCAATCCATTCCAAATCATCCCATATCAATCTGAACACATGTATCATGAATTCTTATATTCAACATAATCCATATGAGTTCGATTACAATAAATTGCATGTGATTTCATACCCAAAACCAAATTACATAAAAGTTTCACAAAATATGGTTTAAAAGCCATAAGTCGACTTTTCTTCATCAATGAGTGTATGAAGGTGTATCTCCTAAAGAGACTCAATAGGGTGAGTCACATAAAGGGTGAGTCACGCTCAATAGGGTATCTCCTAAAGAGGATACTCCCCAACCTAGATGCATATGAAATGTTCACATGCAAATTCAACAAGCAACAATCATCCATTCAAGAATATGCAATTCAATGATGGATCATTTACGTCATCCCATTTTATGAGATGAGACTCACACATGCAACTTAACTCAAGTCTTTACCGGCTTCCATCACCCATGCAATGCCATGAGTATAAAATCGGGCATTCCAAGCTCTTGCCATTGATGTTGCACATCCAGCGATCTTTTTAAAAATAAACCATGTGTCTTTGTTGGGCAGCGGAATTTTGGTGTCTCACCGCCGGTTCCGCACACCGATATACTTTTTTGGACTTTCACCGGCGGAAGTGTATAAACTAGTAACCGGGTCTTGAACCCGTGGGAGTATCTAGCCCTTCTTGCTATACGCGATAAAAATTTTCATGCAACCGTGCGACTTTGTCGAACCTTGGTCCAATTGTACCGAGCCCACTTATCAACCACCAAGAATGGTGTTTGATCCAACAACATGCACACACATCCACACTCATATCAAATATCCACGAATGCAATGTTTCCCGCACTTATGCAAATATATATGTACAACTTGCAATACTCATCATTATGCAAATAAGATCTCAATTACAATTTTAACAACATGTTCCATATGTCATGTGTACAATATGAACATTTCAATAACCATCAATAATCACAATGTCAATATATCATATGCATATACCAACATCAATCTCAAGCATGTTATTCCATAATCTATGTCAATAACACACTTAATTCACAAAGGCACAAAATATAAACACATAGCATGCCCACATAACCCCATATTCCAAGAAATTACAAACTAGCAATTTCTACACACCAATTCAAGCTAGAATTGATTTTTACCCATTTCCATTACTCATTTCATCAATTTAGCAACAATAGACAAGTGTTATACATCTCTAAAAACCTAACCATTCCATATCACAACCCTAGGTTGGAAATAAATCTAGTTATGATGAAAATCATACCTCTTGAAGTGGAAAACAAAGGTAAAAAGTCTTCAAGAACACCAATGAAGCCTTAGTCTTTGATTTCCTCAAAATCCTGATTTTGAATCTTCGGTGAAATCTGTCCTTTTTGGTATGGTTTTGTAGCCCTCGACGAGGAGAACAACTTTTGTTCTTGGCTTGAGTCGATTCGAGCAACGTAGCGGCGTAGATCGTAGAGAGAAGGTAGAGCTTCCCTCCCTTCTTTCTATTTTTCGGATAATTTGATGGGTATGGGGAGAAATCTGATTTTTCTCCCCTATTTATACCTTTAAATGCTTGGTCCACATCGCTCCACACGTTCCTCATTCCCGAGTCCGATTTCATCCCGAAATGATTAAATTTCGTCCCGGTACAAGTTCAAAATATTTTTATATAAACTTCCTTTAAATTATTTTCCAACTTTCGAAATTTTATTCCATCTCGATCACCTTGTAAAACGCAAAAAATCCAACTATCTCAGAATTCGACAAAAATTGACTGGGTAATTAGATTTTGTGAGAGGAATCCAACGGTGAGGTCCGTCCGAGTTATAGAAAAATTTGGGTTTTCAACCCGTACTGTTGTGACAAATTACCATTTTTCCCTTTTTTTATAAAAATTCAAATTTACCCGGATTTTACACAATGGTTATTGGTGTGATAGTTTATGGCCTATATGGCAGATAATGCTTGTGTGGCATATGTTGTCTATGTGACAAATTATAGCCTGTGTGGCAGTTGTTGTATATAAGGTGTTTATTACCTAAGTGACGGGTATGTTATTACTTTGGTGACAGGTAAGCAGGTATAACCACAATGACAAGCAATAGTGGTTCTAGCCAATGTATGTGCAAAGGTGGCAGTGTTTATGATATATTCACTGGTTTTATGTTTGAGATGACACAAATTTTATTGTAATAATGATGTCACTACTTATTACTAGTGTACAAGCATTCAATAATTTTTTGATGCTCACATTCCATTGTTTATATGTGTCCAAGTAAATCTGGTACGAGGAAAGTCCATTGCTGAGTTTAGGTGGTCTAAGGGGATCTTATCGTAGAGTCTTTTGTATATCCTTTAACTTGTGAAGCATTGTAATTAGTAAAGTTTATTAATACTTTTGATGGTTGGTAAACTTGAGGATTACATGGTGAATGCTACCAATCTATATATGTACTCAAACATAAAATCTATTTTGGTTGTTATGGTGGTTGTAAGAAGATCAAGTGTACCAATACATGTCCAGGTTATAGGGTTTATTTAACATATTCAATTTTAATCTCCAATATATATATATATATATATATATATATATATATATCTCCAGGTTGGGGAATTACACCTCCATGAGCACATACACATTCTAGGATGATACAAAATCACCCAATAGGTCAAAACCCTTTGCTACCACCACATCCTTAATTAGCTCAAAACCTCGGCTTACCTCAAAACCCACAAGGAGGTCATAATCCTTTCATGCCACAAGCGGACCCGCCGGAGGATGATACTAAGAGAAATGATGGCGACAATGAGAACTGTAAAACCCGGGTAAATTTGAACTTTTTACAAAAAGGGGTAAAACGGTAAATTGTCACTACGGTACAAGTTGCAAACCTGAAATTTTCTAGATCTCGGATGACGAAATGGATCTCATCGTTGGATTCGTCTCGCGAAATCTAGTTACCCAGACAAATTTCGCCAGATTCCAAGATAGTCGGATTTTTCACGTTTTTCGAGGCGACGGGTGTCCGGTGACCTCCAAAAACGAAATTTTTAAGAAAATTTTGAAAATTGGAAAATAATTTAAATAAAGTTCATATAAAATAATTTGAACTTAAATCAGGATGAAATTAATCGTTTCGGGGCGAAAACGGACCCGAACAAGTGAAGGACACTTGGCGCAACGAGAGCCAAGCCTTGAAAATTATAAATAGGGACTGAAATTAGATATTTTGAGAGATATATCTACTGAAGATCAGCCTTCAATGTTGGGGAGAAAGAGGGAGAGAAAAGAGAGAAAACAAATTTTCTTTCGTCGATTCTCGGAGTTCCATCGGTCGGAATCCATCGAGCCAAGAACTAAAGTCGATCACATCGACGAAGACTACGCAACCACAACAAAAACAAGGAATTTCACCAAAAATCCAAAGGGGAGATTTTCAGAAAATCAAGGTCTTGAGGTTTGGTTGGTATTTTTGAAGTCTCCACACTTCATTTGAGGTAGGGTTCTTCCTACTTTGGTTTTATTCCTACCCTTTGGTGTTGAAAAATAAGGGGTTGATATGGAAGTTAACCTAGGTGTGTTGATGGTCATGGAAATGAGGAAATTTGGCATTGAAATGACTTAATCTAAATTCTAGCTTGAATTTGATGTATAGAAGTTACTTACATAATCTCTTGTAACTTGATGAAATTTTGGGCTATTTTGTGTGCTGTTTTGGGCTGTTTTGTGTGCTATTTTGGACTATTATATGGGTTGTTATTGTGCTATTTTGGGCTGTTATGTGGGCTGCTATGTGGGCTGTTTTGGGGGCTATTTTGGGGCTACTATGTGGTATGTTTTGGGCTGTTATGTGCTTATATGTGTCTTTGTAATAAAATGTGTTATTTGCATAATTATGAAATAGCATGCTTGTGATTGTGTTAATTATGAAATGTTGATATATGTGTATTAATATATTGACATTGTGATGAATTTTTTTGGAGATTATATGCATATGATATAATTGTCTATGATGCATGTTGAAATGTATGGTTGAATTGATCCATGACATTCATTACATATGGGACATGATATGTGGTTAAATTTGCTCATATGGCACTCATTACATATGGAGCATGACGTTGGTAGTGCAATGATTCATTACATTGCATATGTATGGAGGCATCACATTCATGGCTTTATACATGAGTGTGGGTGTGTGGGTGCATGGTTTAATCAAACAACATACTTGGTGGTTGATGGTGGGCTCGGGAAAGTAGGGTTGAAGATCCGACTGAGTCGCACGGTTGCATGCATGGAAAACTCGTGTCGGGTATAGCAAGAAGGGCTAGACTCTCCCTTGGGTGCAAAACCCGGCTACTTAGTTCACATACTCCCCTGAGGTGAAATTCTGAAAAAGTGTGATGGTGTACGGAACCGGCGGTTGTGATACCAAAATCCGTCACCCAACAAAGACACAATATTTTGTTATAAAACACCTATTCAATGGGTAACATCCGCAATGATTTGGTTTTATAAATACATAACTTTTATTTATAACAATCATTGGATGTATTTTCGTCAATTGACGGATTCATTACACATGTGCATTGCATTGTGTTGTGAGAGTCGGTGAGGACTCGGGTCGAAGTTGCGTGAGTGAGTCTCGTCTCATTTCATGGCATGGCATAGGATTCCTATCATTGAATGCATATTCTTGATTGGAATGTTTTGAATGATTGATTGTTGCATGTGACATTTCATATGCATCTAGGGTGGGGAGTAGCCTCTGTAGGAGATACTCTATTGAGCGTTGCTCACCCTATACGGTAAAACATTTCAGGTGCAGGTCATACGCCGATGGACGGCAATCACTCGGGCACTTAAGGAGGAAGAAAAGCCAATATGTGGCTTTATTTTGAGTTCTTGTAAAATCATTGTGAAAATTATGATTTTGAGCATGTAAATATTTGGAAATAGTCGTAATAGGACTCACATGGACTATTTTGAATGTAAATTTTATGATGTATGAGTTTGATATGAGTTTGGGTAGGTTTTTTCAAAACTCCATATTTCTTGATTATTTTTAATATAACCTTGCATGTTTTTATATGAGTATGGATAAATGGACCCGGCATGATCAATGTTTACTTATAAATGGACCCGGTGTGGTCAATGTTGAATATTGGACCTCGGATGGGTCTTGTGATTGTATGATGCACATGTTGTGTTTTTGGGTAGAGCTCCCCGTACAAAGGAGACTTTGCCCGAATTTTTGTTCAATTATTGACCCCGATAAATTGGGCATGACGGCGCGATATCGAGTTACTCGGTATCCACGGGTATTCCACGGGTTGATGGATAATCAACGGACCCCTGGGATTTTGGGGTGTCACAGCTTGGTATCAGAGCTTAGGTTATACGAATGATCTAAGGCTTGATGGGCATGGGTCTAGACCATTGCATTCATTGTGCATTTCATATTATGTGCTTAACTTGCTACATGATTATGTGCTACGTGTTATGTGAACAATATGCATGGTAAAATGTATATGGAAAGGGAAACACTAGGGTTAGGAAATATAACCTTAGTGTCAGGAAGGGAAAGGATGTGTGAGCCACTGTTTGGGCATCTACTATATCCTACGATTTTAATTTTTGATCTCTAACCTTGGGATACTAAGTTATTGGCCTATTGCTATCTTATGTGTGTATAGATGACAACTAGAGGAAGGGGACGTCGGGGTGGACGGAACAACCAACCACCACCACCGGCCTTTGACCAATAAGCCTTCATAGAGGCTATTGGTACTGCGGCTACTACTATTGCACAGGCCAGTGCTACAGCTGCTACCATTGCACAGGCTAGTGCAAGTGGGGGCCAAGGAGGCTCAAGTCACCTCCAGAAGTTCAAGGCACACCAGCCTCCGATCTTCATGGGAGGGGCGGATCCAATTGGTTCCAACAAGTAGACAAGATCTTAGGGGCTATGCACCTCCGATGCCACTAAGATAATGCTGGCTACATTTCAGCTAGAGGGGGAATCCCAGTTGTGGTGGGATTGGGTCAAGGCCTCAAAGAACTTGGAGGCAACGACATGGGGAGAGTTCCGAGAGCTCTTCATGGGAAAATATTTTCTGGCTTCTGTCCGACAAGCTAAGGCTCGGGAGTACCTGGACTTAAGGCAAGGGACTATGACGATGCTCAAATACGTGGCTAAGTTTGCGGAGTTAGCCTGTTTCTCCGACAACTATGTGGCCACAGACATGGCCAAGGTGAGGAAGTTTGAGGATGGCTTGAAATTGTCCATCCAGGGTAAAATTGTGGGCCTCTGCCTGCAAAACTTGGACTCGATGGTCGAGGCATCTATGGCCATTGAGAGAGAAGTGGATGACGCAAGGAGCATCCGGGAGTTGGGTGTTAAAGACAAGAAGAAGGAGGGCCAATCTTTTTAGTCGAGTTCGGGGAAGAAGCAAAGTACTTCGAGTCCACAGGGCCGCAGCTATCAAGGCCAAGGCTAGGGTAAATCCTCCCAAGGCGGGAGAAATCAGAGGCTTTCCTACCAAGCAGGCCAAAGGACTTGCTATCATTGCCACCAGCTTGGGCATATGAAGCGAGATTGTCCTCAGAGGCAAGGATCCCAAAGCTTTGGGACATCTCAGTCCCAATCATTGGTGGGACACTCACAGACTCATTTTATTCCTCCCTACCCCACCATGGGCCAGGGGAGCCAGTACCAGTTACAGAGTGCCGCACAGGGCCCTACTACATCACGTGCGGGAATTCCGCAATCAGGCCAGATGGGCTAGAGCATGGGTAGAGGTCGAGGGCAAGGTTCACAAGCCGAGACTTCAGGGACCTAGGGGCGTGTCTACGCCATTACACCTCAGACTGAGCCAGTAGATCAGTCGGTTATCCAAGGTACATTTCTACTCTCTCGCTTATGGGCAAGGGTATTATTCGAATCTGGTGCATCTCATTCTTTTATTGTTGCATCATGTGTGAAAGATTTGGGCTTAGAGGTTGAAACCTTGGAAGAGCCGTTGCATGTGAGTTCTCCCCTAGGAGATAGGGTGAGCGTTGATCAGATATGTCGGGGTTGTGAGCTAGAGATCTCAGCGATTCTACTCACCGTGGACCTTAGGGTCATGGACATATCGGAGTTGATGTCATCCTTGGGATGGACTGGTTGGCGGCACACCAAGTCGTCATTGATTGTGATCGTAAGAGGGTCACTACCTACACACCGGAGGGTGTTTGTTTCAAGTTTCAGGGGAAAAAGCATAACACTTTACCCCAAGTAGTGTATGACTCCTGTTGGCACGGTCAATTGGTGGGTTGGCTAGCTAGCCTTACCCTAGAGGACGAGGCCAGACAGGAGTTGGGTTTACCTCGGGTGGTTTGTGAGTATGAGGATGTTTTTCTGGATGAACTACCGGGATTACCTCCATATAGGGATGTAGAATTTACCATTGAGTTACACCCCGGTATATCTCCCATTTCTATGACTCTGCATAGGATGACACCTGCTGAGTTGCAAGAACTCAAGGTCCAATTACAGGAATTGTTGGACAGGGGCTTTATTAGACCGAGCACTTCACCTTGGGGCTCTCCGGTGCTATTTTCTAAGAAGAAGGACAAGACCCTTCGGCTATGCATAGACTACCGGCAGTTAAATAGGGTTACTATCAAGAATAGGTACCATTTGCCGAGGATTGATGATTTGTTTGATCAGCTGAGAGGGGCGCGGGTCTACTCCAAGATAGATCTCTGCACTGGTTACCATCAGTTAAGGGTTAGAGAGGCGGATATCCCTAAGACGGCGTTTAGGACGCAGTATGGGCATTTCGAGTTCACTGTCATGCCTTTTGGGTTGACGAATGCCCCGGCGGCATTCATGGATCTCATGCATAGGGTGTTCCAACCCTATTTAGATCAGTTTGTTGTGGTCTTTGTTGACGACATCTTGATCTACTCCAAGTCTGAAGAGGAGCATGAGGGTCACTTGAGGATTGTTCTCTAGACCTTGAGAGACCATCAGTTGTATGCCAAATTCAGTAAGTGTGAATTTTGGCTTACTGAGGTGAAATTTTTGGGACATGTGGTGTCGGCTTCGGGTGTATCCGTGGACCTGGAAAAGGTTGAGGCAGTCATGAATTAGGAGAGGCCGAAGTCAGTCTTCGAGATACGCAGTTTCTTGGGATTGGCAGGGTATTACAGGAGGTTCATTGAGGACTTCTCCTGATTAGCTGCACCTATGACCAAGTTGACCCGGAAAGAGGTCAAGTTTGAGTGGAATGACTCGTGTGAGAAGGAATTTCAGGAGCTGAAGAGAAGGCTTACTTCAGCTCCTATTCTGATAGTCCCAGAAAGGGGACAGAGGTACACAGTGTATTGTGATGCCTCTAAGGACGGACTTGGATGCGTTTTGATGCAGTTCGGGAGAGTAGTGGCTTATAGTTCTTGGCAGTTAAAGAATCACGAGCAGAATTACCCTACGCAATATTTATTTAGAGGAGGATGCAAAACCTACAAGGGAAATGCAAAGTCACTTGAATCCAAACATGAAGGAGGTGGTTAGGAAAGAGGTGTTGAAGTTGTTAGATGTGGGAATCATTTACCCTATTGCAGATAGCAAGTGGGTATGTCCCACTGAAGTTGTTCCTAAGAAATCCGATGAGATGGTTGTCTCTAATGAAAATAATGAACTTGACCCCACTAAAGTTATCACCAAGTGGAGGATGAGCATTGACTATAGGAAGCTTAACACCGTCACTAAAAAAGAGCAATTTTCTCTTCCATTCTTGAGCAAGTGTTGATTAGGTGTGAAAAGAACAACCTTGTGCTTAATTGGGAGAAGTGTCATTTCATGGTACAAAAATTCATTGCTCTTGGGCATATAATCTCATCCAAAGGCATCCAAGTGGACCGGGCTAAGATTGATTTGATTTCTAATTTTCCCATTCCCAAATCCCTTAAAGATATTAGATTATTTTTAGGACATGTCAGTTTTTATAGAAGTTTTATCAAAGATTTTAGTCTCATTTCATGGCCTTTGTGTAATTTGCTTGGAAAAGATGTTACATTTGAGTTGAGTGTGCATTGCCAAGAGGCATTTAAGAAACAAAAAGGGCATGCTCACTTCCGCCCCAGTCATGCAACCACCCGATTGGAGTCTTCCATTTTAGCTAATATGTGATGCTATTGATTATGCTGTGGGGACGGTGCTAGGCCAAAGAAAAGATAAAAGCCCCTGTGATTTATTATACTAGCTGCACACTAAATGATGCTCAATGAATTACTCCACTACTGAAAAAGAGTTGTTAGTAGTTGTGTTTGAATTAAATAAATTTCGTTCTTATCTTATTGGCTCACCAATTGTGGTTTTCATAAATCATGCCGCCCTTAAGTACCTATTGACTAAGAAGGATGCCAAACAATATTTGTTACGATGTATTTTATTGTTGCAAGAGTTTGATCTCACCATCAAGGACAAAAAGGGGTGAAAAATGTGGTAGTGGACCATTTATCAAGGTTTGTGAGCAATGTAGCCATTGAATCAACCCCAATTAAGAACATCTTTTCATATGAGCAATTGTTTGTTACATTACCTTGGTATGCTAATCTTGTAAATTTCCTTGTCATAGGTGAAATACCCAAGCATTGGAGTACTCAAGAAATGAGGAAATTCCTAGTGGAGGCTCGCAACTTCTTTTTGGCATAACCCATACTTGTTCAAATATTGCCTAGATCAAATCATCCGACGATGTGCTCTCAATGATGAGGTAACAAGTGTCCTTACGTTTTGTCATACAGAGGCTTGTGGTGGCCATTTTTCACATTGAAAAACTGCTGCAAATATTTTGTAATGCGGATTTTATTGGCCTACTTTGTTCAAAGATGTTTTTGAATGTTATAAATGTTTATGAGCGTTATCAAAGGCTTGGGGGAATAACCCGAAGGAATATGATGCCTCTAAACCCCATTTTAGTAATTTAAATATTTGATTGTTGGGGGATAGATTTTATGGGCCCTTTTCTCCCATCATTTGGACATGTATATATCTAATGGCAGTAGACTATGTCTCTAAATGGGTTGAGGTGACACCATGTCTAAACAATGATAGCAAAATAGTTTTGAAATTTTTGAAGGAAAATATATTTTCACGATTTGGTATCCCTCATGCCATGATAAGTAATGGGGGGGTCAATTTTTGCAACCGACCATTTGAAATATTGATGCATAAATATGGTGTCACCATAATGTTGCGACTCCCTATCACCCACAAACAAGTGGGCAAGTCGAGCTTGCCAATATGGAAGTTAAGCACATTCTTGAGAAGATTGTAAACCTAGATCGAAAAGATTGGTCTTTGAGGTTAACCGATGCTTTATGGGCTTATAGGACTGCTTACAAGACTTCCCTTGGCATGTTGCCCTATCGTTTGGTCTATGGTAAGGCTTGCCACTTGCCTGTGGAGTTAGAGCATAGAGCTTTCTTAGCCATTAAGTCCTTTAATTTTTGCCTTGCTAATGCAAGCTCAATAAGGAAATTGCAATTGAATGAACTTGAGGAATTCTGAAATGAAGCATATGACAACTCTAGAATTAGTAAATAAGGATGAAAATTTTTCATGACAAACACATCTTGAGAAAATCTTTTGAACCATCTCAAAAAATCCTCTATAATTCTATATTGCATTTATTTCCCGAAAAATTAAGATCAAGATGGACTAGTCCCTTCATTGTTAGAGAAATGTTTCCATACGGGGTTGTTGAGATTGAAAATCCCAAGAATGGGAATATTTTCAAAGTGAATGGTCAAAGGTTGAAATCATTTTTTGAAGGTGTGGCTTGAGAAGTGGAATCCATTGAGTTGGTGGATTCCCACTATGAGTAATCTTGTCTAACAACTCAATTCTTGTGCACAAGTGTTTTATTTCTAACTTCTTGTTTTAGTTTTTTTTAAGGATGGCACAATGGTACATGTTCCCTTATACTTGAGCATATTTATGTGAATTGTTCTTTGCTTGATCTTATATTGAGGACAATGTCATGTTTACGTTGGGGGTAAGATCACATTTCATGTGATGTTGTGTTTGTTTAGTTTATATATATTTTGTGCTTCATGCTAATTTTTGTATTTTTTTTTTTTTTGCATGGATTTTTGTGATTGAATGATGCTATCTTTGTTTTTGAATAAGAAAAAAAATAATGATTGTTAGCTAAGTGTGAAGGTCTGAGTAATTTTGAGGAATTTGGAGAGAAGAAAATTTTCTAAGTGTTGGCAATGTGTTATTAGGGATCAAATTTTTTTTAAGTGTTGAAAACATTGCACTCAGAACCCTAAGTCCGGATTTCAAAAGAACAAGTTTGGATGTCATTTTCTCAAGAAAAAGAGCAAAGTCTCAAATGGCTGCATCCGGATGTCACATTAATCACATTCGGATGAAGTTTAAAAGGAAAACCTCGTTTGGACGTCACTTTATCCACGTCCGAATGCGTGTCTAATATCCCCAACTACCTAATTTTAATTACATCCGAATGTGGGTATTCGAATTTGCTAATAAAAGGAAGACGTTCGAAATTCATTTGCAAACATCAGAATTATCTTTCCTCTCTCATTTTTTCTTCTCCTTCACACTTAAGCACCTAGTTTTATTCTTTTACCGATATGACACCACCCAAGAGGTCCCACACACCTATATCCACATCCACATCCACATCACAGCCTGACCCTGATGTTGATAGAGCCCAGTTCGTCTCATATGATTCTAGCCATCGATTCTTCGACCATTTTGAGTCGATGCCCATGCCACTTGAGAGGCGTGTCCAGGTAGCTGACTTGGATAGGATAGGCATCAGGGAGATGATGATGTCCAGGCGTTGGGCACCATTTATGGAGATGAGTTGGGAGGGTGTCCCAGTTATTGTGAGGGAGTTCTGTTGCACTGCGCAGTGAGACGCCCAAATTGGAGGATTGAGGACATGGGTCCGGGGGCAAGGATTCACGGTACTAGCCATTAACATTGCTGAGGTGGCACAGCTGGAGCAGGCTAGTTCCTCAGCCGCAGTTCCTTTATTCTCTAGTGGAATTATTTGAGGTGGCACAACTATTATTGGGTGATTCGGACTATGTCTGGAACCTAGTGGCGAACAGATTATTGGACCAGGGAGTCCTTCTAGAGAGATATTGGATACTCAATCTGATATCCACATCTCATTGGTTGCCACAAATGCACAACAACGAGGTGTACCCGGATTGCACCCGACTTATCCATGTTGTTGCCATAGTTCTGTCTATTGACCTTCCCTCTTATATACTGTCTGACATTAGGCTGGCGGTGAAGTGGACCGGTAGGAGGTCTCTGCCATTTCCTGGGTTAGTCACTGCCCTGTGCCAAAGTGCTGGGGTGGTGATTGACCCTAGCTATCTGAGGACTCCCAGAGCTGCAGAGATTAGCTCTGGGATGATCCTCAAGGGTCGGATAGCTACTGATATGGCTAGAGGAGCACAACCAACTGATTTTGCAAAGGTGGAGAACATCGGCGAGTTCTTCGACCAAGAGCCTCAGCTAGATCCTTTCGATGAGGAGGTTGATCCCTGCACTGACCGCCAGCTGCTATTTGAGGTCATGAGGAGATTAGGGAGGCAGGATGCAGAGATAGTGGAGATCAGGCAGTTGCTGAGTCGTAGGGGTCGAGATAGAGGTCGTGCTAGAGGTCTTGCTTGTGGTGGAGCTGGAGGTGGTGATGATAGAGTTGAGCCTAAGGGATAGGGCTCATTCTCCTTAGTTTCTTCAAGGAGTCACATGCTTATGCTATTCTCTTTTATGTATGTTTTTTGCTTGACCTCAAAAATGGGTAGATAATAAAGTGGTTCCCAAACGGAGGAATGTATCGTTTAGTAACTCAGTCGATTATCAAGGCATCAGGTAAGAAGAAAAGGATTGCAGAGTGATATAGTACAAGGTATATGGAAGCAAAAGGTATTTCCAAGGGCTCAGTTATGTACTTGGAAAATTTTCAAAGATGCTCTAACCACAGATGCAAGGGTGCAGAGTATTGGAGTGGCTTTAGCTAGTCAATGTAGTTTGTGTGGTCAGAGTGAGGAGACTAATGCTCATCTTTTTGTCAGTTGTTCTTTTACTGATGCAATATGGAGAAGAATAGCTGGTTTTATGGGTTTTGGTTTAGTTCAAGGGGAATCTCCCATGTGTAGATGTTTGAGATTGATTAGGAGCTTTAGATCTCCTACTGTGAGTCAGGCTTTGATCAGGGGTGTTTCCATGTTAATTTTTTGGGCTGTTTGGAGTGAAAGATGTAAAAGAAGGTATGAAGGTGTTTCTTTAAATTCATATGCTTTGTTTGCTCAAGTGGTGAGTGCTCTGAGATGGCAGGTTTTTATAATAAAACCTGGTAAGATGGATGACCTTAGGGGTAGGGAGTTGCTTCAAGATCTTAAGGTGATGAGCCCCTTTTCTGTTGTTGCAAAAGTTCAATGGATTAAATGGGAGCCTCCTTCTGAGCATATGCTGAAACTTAATGTGGATGGTGCTTCCAAGGGGAGTAATGGTTTATCTGGGGGTGGAATGATTGTTAGGGATTCAAATTGTCATTTAATGGTTGTTGCTGCTGCTTTTTATGGGGTAGGCTCTAATATGCAGGCAGAGTGCAGGGCTTTGCTTGATGGCTTGAAGTTGTTTAAGCAGTATGGTTTGGAAGATCATCAGCTTTTAATTGAATCTGATTCTCAGATTCTTGTACACATGGTGATGAGGAAAGTGATTGTTCCTTGGAGATTGCAAAGGTTTATGGTACAAGTCTGGAAATTATTTGGTAGACTTCAGTGCCAAATGAGACATATCTACAGAGAGGGCAATGCAGTTGCTGATTTTTTGGCTTCTTATGCAGTGCAGACTGGTTTGTATACTGAATTTTCTGCTCAGTCAATTATGCCTTTGTCAGGCAGATTGGTTTTACAGCAGGATCAGTCTGGGTTGCCTGTACCTAGGAGGAGGAGAGTTATATTTTTTGATAAAAGATGTGGAGCTGGATGAGTAGTTAAGGCTTTATGGTGCAACTGGATGTTTATTTCTTAAATCTTTTGATTTTTTACATCCTTGATTACAGTGATTCAGATTTCAAAGCTGTGGGGGTTAAAAATGCTCTAGGCTGACTTCATGGTTCTTGTTGCTGCTGGTTTTGTTTCTGGTGGGTCTTCAAGCCTGAGGTTTTTGTACCTGGAGCAACATCAGATACTCATCATTGGAAGTTTTCCCAGCAACCAATCTCCATCAAAGGCTATTTTGTCTGAGCATTCTGCTTCTCTGGCAGTTTGTTTTTGCATTTAGATTGGACTGGACTGGGGTTGTACTGATGGTGCTGGGCAAGGCAGAAGTGCCATGGAGATTGAGAGGTATTTTGGTGAAGATTGGATGCTGCTGCACTGGGATCAGAATATGCTGCCAAATGTAATGATAAGAAAGGTTGTTATTAAAGGCACTTTGCCTTTGTAATGATTTTTTGTTGCGGTTTGATGGGGCGTCAACAGGATCAGTTCTGAAGAGGACTAGTGATGAAAATGTTGTTGCATCAGGAGCTGATTGTAAGGGTTAGTTCATAAGGCAATATGCATTGATCAGGCAGTTGGTCTGTGGTCAAAAATAGGGTCTGATCTGAGCTCTCTGCATGTATAGCAGTCTGCTTCTGCATCATTCTGAACTGGGGTTGCATGCTCTAGTCTGCACTGGACTGCACTGGACTATTACTGCAAGTGTATATCCTGCATTGGTCTGTTTCAGAAGGCATGTATCTGGGGTATGCAGGCAGGATCTGGTTCAATTTTAGGGAACTCAAACTGTAATTAGAAATGGTTTAATCCATCTTGAAGGATTAAAGCCATTTTTTTTATACTTTTAGAGCACTTGTTCTTTGATTCTTGTAATTCTTCATTTTTGGAAATAAAATTTCTCGGTTTGTTTAAAAAAAAAAAAGGTCGTCTGCCCAAGGAAAATGATAGACAAATTTGAATTGTGATATAAAAATAAAAATAAAAAAGATCTTTGAAGGTTGGGAATTTTAGTAATTAACTAAACTATAGATAAGACTTAATAAAACAAAGAATCAGATAATCTTCAGATTTCATCCCACCCATAAACATAAATTTACACTCTAAATCTATTACTCATCTATTTTCGTATTCAAACTATTATAAACAGAAGATTTTCAACTAAAAAATTGAAAGAACTAATGTAGCAATTGAACGATGGTTTATGATGAAAGAATCAGTACTCGAAAGGTTGTAGGAAACACCACAATTATTTGTACCAAGTCTAATTGCATAAAAATAACAGGGACGTATGAAAACTAATTAGGTTTTCAAAAGCGTAACATATTCAATCAATCACATAAGCGTTAAAACCCTAGTTTAAAGCATAAACCCTAATTCATAGGTTGGGAATCCCTCCTCTAATTATCTAGAAAGTAAATTACTCAAACATGATTGAATTGAAATTGAAAGCAATTAAAGAAGACATGTAAATAAAATCAAGTAAATGAAAATTGTATTGAAATAAACTTGAATGAAGAACTTTGGAATTGAAAGTAATTACAATAAAATAAATAAATACTGAAAATAAAGAAGAACTTTGCTTGCAAAATAAAACTAAACTAAGAACAATGAAGAAGAATGAGGAGTAGCCCCCCCCCCCTGGTGGGAGGAAGAACTTTTCTCTAGAGGTCCCCCATGGGTTGGTATTTATAGGAAAAACAAGGAGGGCGGGAGGGAGGGAGAGAAAGATATATATATATATAGAGAGAGAGAGAGAGAAAGAGAGAGAGATACAACTAATTTGCTAGAGGTCATCTTTCTTTTTATGTCTATCTCTTATTCCTAAAAGATCTCCAAAAATATCTCCAACAATATCTCTAAGATTTAGCCAAAATCTATTTCCTAATTTGTCTCTTTTTCCTCCAAATAAGGTCTTGGATGATCTTGGAAGATATCTTCGAATATTTGGCAAGTCAACGTTTGGGAAAAGGAGTCCTCATCAAAATCTAATGCCCACCGACCGGTAGAATATTGAATACCTACCGATAAAACTTTATCTGACAAATTTTTGAAACTTTTGTGGCTTTTTCTACGAGTAGAACATTTGGTAGGACTTTTATGAAAAAAAGTACTGTAACATTTCCTATCGATAGAACATGCTCCACCTGCCGATAGGACTTCTTTGATAAAAAAGTGCAAAGTACTACGAGTTTTTGAATTGTAAAATTTCCCTTATTCTTCCAAAATTGATCTCCAAGGACTCGGCTTCATCCTTCGCCGAGCAACTTAATCCCAACTCTTTTCTTGCCATTAAATTAATGCTTATTCTTCTCATTTACACTTAAAATACCTGCAATATAGAAATTAAAGCTTAACACGCAAACTATACTAAATAAAATAAACTAGTACACTAGCAAACATTTGATAAAAAAAAGTGCAAAGCACTATGAGTTTTTGAATTATAAAATTTCCCTTATTCTTCCAAAATTGATCTCCAAGGACTCAGCTTCATCCTTCGCCGAGCAACTTAATCCCAACTCTTTTCTTGCCATTAAATCAATGCTTATTCTTCACATTTACACTTAAAATACCTGCAATATAGAAATTAAAGCTTAACACACAAACTATACTAAAAAAAATAAACTAGTACACTAGCAAACCTAAAGTGATTTTGTTAAGCTATAAAATAATGCAATTTGAAGTCTCAACACACCCCGCAACTTAGGATTTGCTAGTCCCAAGCAAACTAAAAATAAATAAAACTTAAATTACAAAAAAAATTTCGTAGTCAATCACGATTGCATTTAGCAAATGAAATAAGTCATTAAACCCCTAGGTTTCCCCTAGTGGACAAGTGTTGTCTCGTGAAGGTTTCTAGATAAGGTACCTACAAACTTCCTTTTATTTATCCAGAAATTTAGAACATATTATTAATTCCTAATTAACAATGAAATTTAAAAATAATTCACAATCCATTCAAATTATTCACATAAAAGCTAAACTATAGATTTAAATGCTATGTAAAAGTATTCACATTCACAGGAACATTAGAACTCGTGTGTGTATATGATGATTGTGAAATTTAAGATATTTATCAAATAAAACTCACTTCTATATTAGCTATCCAATTTCTTTTTCTCTCCCTTTTTCTTTTTCTTTCACAAACTCAAATACTCATTATCCTCTTTTTTCTTGCTTTCTTTTTTTTTTTTCTTTATTTATAGTAGCCACCATTCCCTTTTCAAATTTTAGAAAATATAAGTCCCGGGATAATGAAGGTAAGGTAAACACATTTACACTTGGCTTGGTAATTTTCATGGTTAAGAAATGAAATTTCAATAAAGCTCAATCACGGCTATTATGAATAATGTCAAGAAAAATTAGGCTAAGGCTCCAATAAATTCCAAAAATGTCCTAAAATCATCTCTTAAGAATGTATGACAAGGTACTTTTAATATTGGGATATAATCAACTAATCACCTCATACGCTCTAACTAAAGTAAAAATAATGAGATTATTGAAAGAGATTGAAATTAAAAGAATAGTCTTTTTGAGTAAATGTATTATAACCCTCCAACAAAGAATGACACAAAACTCACATGAGTATACATTCATCTCCACTATATATATCAAGTTTTTTAAGATGTGTATCTCATTCAATCAATCACAAAAATAAAATAATCATGATGTACATAAATTTTGAGTTCCAAATGAAAATATGAATATGATACTCAAATATGGAATAAACTCCTACATAGTATTAATACACAAATAATTCAAGATTTAAGTTGAATATTAAAAAATCACATCCTAATTAAGAGTGAATAATACAGTCCAAATCAGATGTTTAGTTTTTTTATTTTTATTTTTTAAATAAAATAGCACATGGTGGTAGAGGTGGCAATTTTTGACACGACACGATAACTCGATACGAACACGACACGAATAAATGAGTTTGGGTGGATTATTTTTTGGTACAAACACATGTATGACACAACCCGTCAACACGAAGTGTTAATGAGTCGTATTCGGGTTCAAGCTGCTTAACCCGAATTGACCCGTCAATACGAAGTTTTTAACTCGAAAGAGATTGACTTGACCTTTTTATTGCATGTATGAGTTTTCATGTTCTGATAACTTGTTTTTTCCATTAATGTTTAATTTGGTTGCACGATGTACGATTAACATATTTAATTAGTATTGGAGAATAAAATATTAATTATTTGTAACTATTAATCAAGCACTGACATAATTATTGTATGAAAATTTATTATTACTCATTATTATTATTATTATTATTATTATTATTATTATTATTAAGTTAATTTTTAGTTTGTAGAAAAAGTATGAGGAGAGATTCAATTAAGTGAAAATAAAATCTTAGCGTTAAATTTTTTCTTCAAAGTTTATGTGGGTCAACACGAACACAACACGAAAATAAACAGGTCAACTTGACACGATATGATTAGTTAAATGGGTTGGGTTAGGGTTGACTAATGTTCGACACGAACAAAATTTGACCCGACACAACACGACTCGATTGCCACCCCTACATGGTGGTTGCAGATGGTGTAGTGTACCCTTACCCCCAACTTAAGTCATGAATTGTCCTCATTGCAAAACAAAGTAATGCAATGAGAAATTAAAAGTAATAAGGGAAGGAAAACACCTTGCAATAAGCTCCAACAATAAAAACCACTGGCTACAAAATAACAAAATAAACTACACAAAAAGGAAATAAGCATAACAAACTACTAAATCACCTAAAAAAATAAAACACAAAAGAAAAGTAAAGCACTCAAAAATAAAAATAAAAATCAAAGAAGATAAATAAAAAATAAATCTAACTACTCTGTAAAAGAAAAAAAAAAAGCTCACACTCAATTCGGCTTAATGTCTTATTTGAATATGTGCTATTTTATTTTTAATGGCTTAAAAACATGGTGTCGAAGCAACTCCTTTAATCGAATTATCAACTTATACACCCAACATATCCTTAGAACACTCAAGGAAATGGATATATATAATTTTTTATGCAAATCCAACAATGAGATAGAAAATATATCTTTATCAATTACGGCACTCAACTCAACTTTGATACCCTCATCAAGCTTAGATGTGTGAATCTCATTACTACTATTTGATAATGAAATGTTATTGTGCTCACTAGCCTCTTCTAAAATAATAATTTCACTTAATTTTTCATTATCAAGAGTATTAATTAATTCATCCTCAGTTTGTAGTTCAGAAAAAGAATCACTCTCACCACATTGACCAAGCTCAATTTTTTGTTCTTGGGTCAAATTATTAACTGCTATGGTTATTGTATTGAGCATGTCTCTTATATCTTCAATAGCTTGGAATGTTTGGGCATTGATAGCAAGTTGGTTTTGTATATATTCATTCAACATTTTCTCAAATCTCTCTTTTTCTAGGTCATAGTATGAGGGATATTGAAGAGGCTCGTAAGGTGGTGTGGAATCTACCAGTGTCTGGTAATATTCGTTCCCCCAACTAAAATCGGGATAAAAAGTTTCAAAACAATGGATGGCGTAAGGTTGTTGAGAATTAGGCAATATAATTTACCCATCCCACGAAAACCTTTGAAACGGGGGAATTGAAGGGCACTCATTAGTGATATGTCCATACTCAACACATATCTCACACGTATACCCCATATATGAACCATATGACACCATTAAATATAAAAAAAAAAAAAGCGAAAAATTTCATGGGCTTGCAATGAAAATCATAAGACTTACCTGCCGTTAATCCGAATCACCTTCTAAATTTGTACCCTTTTTTTCTTCGACAACGGTGCCAAAAATTCTTGACCTCAAAAGTGGATAGATAATAATCTAGTTCCCAAGCGTAGGAATGCATCGTTTATCAACTCGGTCGATTACTGAGGTCGTCTCCTCAAGAAAAACGATGGACAAATTCAAATTGTGATAAAAATAAAAATAAAAATAAAAAGATCTTTTAAGGTTGGGAATTTTAGTATTTAACTAAACTAAAGATAAAATTTAATAAAAAAAAGAACCAAATAATCTTCAAATTTCATCCCACCCATGAACATACATTTACACTCTAAATCTATAGCTCATCTGCTTTCATATTCAAACTACTACAGACGGATGATTTTCAACTAAAAACTTGAAAAGAACTAATGTATCAATTTAAAGATAGTTTATGATGAAAGAATCGGTACTCTAAAGGTTGCAAGAAACACCACAATTATTTGTACCAAGCCTAATTGCATACAAATAATAGGGACGCATGCAAACCAATTAGGTTTTCAAAAGTATAACATGTTCAATCAATCACATAAATGTTAAAAACCTAGTTTAAAGTATAAAATCTAGTTCATAGGTTGGGAATCCCTCCTACAATTATCTAGAAAGTAAATTACTCAAACATGATTGAATTGAAATTGAAAGCAATTAAAAAGACATTAAATAAAAGAAAATAAATAAAACTTGTATTGAAATAAATTTGAATGAAGAAATTTTTATTTAAAATAAAGAATTAAAAGCAATGACAATAAAGAAGAACTGTTCTTGCAAAATAAAACTAAATTAAGAACAATGGAGATGAAGGAGGAGCAGCCCCCTCTTGGAGGGAGGAAGAACTTTTCTCTAGAGGTCCCCTCTGGATTGGTATTTATTGGAAAAACAAGACGAGAGAGAGATATATATAGAGATAAAACTGATTTTCTAGAGATCATCTTTCCTTTTATGTCTGTCTCTTATTCTTAAAAGATCTCCTACAATATCTCTAAGATTTAGCCAAAGATCTCTTTCCTAGTTTGTCTTTTTTTTCCTCCAAATAAATTCTTGGAAGATATCTTCAAATATTTAGCAAGTCAATGACTGAGAAAAAGAGTCCTCATCAAAATTTGATGCTAACCTACTGGTAGAACATTGAATACCTACCGGTAAAACTCTGTCTGACAAAATTTCTGAAACTTCTGTGACTTTTCATACCGGTAGAACATCTAGTAGGACTTCTCTGACAAAAATACTGTAACATTTCCTATTGGTAGAACATGCTCCACCTACCAATAGAACATGATCCACCTACCGGTAGCACTTCTCTAATCAAAACGTGGAAAGTACTGTGAGTTTTTCTACCAATTGAAAAACCATTATTCTTCCAAAATTGATCTCCAAGGACTCGACTTCATCCTTCTCTGAGCAACTTAATCTCAACTCTTTTCTTACCATTAAATCAATGCTTATTCTTCACATTTACAACTAAAATTCTTGCAACATAGAAATTAAAGCTTAACACGCAAATTGTACTAAATAAAACGAATTAGTACACTAGCAAACCTAAAGTAATTATGTTAAGCTATAAAATAATGCAATGTTGAAGTCTCAATGATTAACCATCAAAAGTGCTATTTTATTATATTTAATGATTGGTTAATTGCATATTATTTGTGATTAAATGTGTTAAATTCCTTGATTTTCTAGTTTGATACTTTTTCTAGCTGTTTGGTTTATTTTGCAGGTAAATTGGTTGATTTAAAGTAATAATGGATAATGCAAGTGAAACAATCACTAGAGGAAGAATCATAACTGATAAGGATTGAAGAGTCAAGATTGAGATAGGAAGACTTGAAGATAAATCAGCAATTTAATCCTTATAAGAGTTTAAGTGAGAAGAAAACTCATTTAAAGTTGGATTAGGGATAAGGATTTGACACATTTTCAGTATTTTGGACATAACTTTTGATTCTGATATCGGATTTACCTGATTTTTGTGGGGTTGGAAAGAAGACTTCAAGGGCTACAGAAGTGCATTTCACGAAAATTTCGTGATTCAACCTCTAAATATGCGGAATTCAAGCTCGAAGTCTGGACAGATTTTGTACCCGCGGGCCCCAAGATTTATGCACGGGATTTAACCTTACAAGACATCTTTTTGAGAAAGGAATTCCTTCCAACCAGTACTTAGGATTTATTTTACTATAAATAAGGGCTCTCATCTATTGAGAGGGAGGGGAGGAGGATTTAAATTATTTATTCTTTTTTTCATCTTTTTATTTTTAGTTCGTCATGTCTGGCTAGAAGGCTAAGCTAGGGCTAGGGGAGAACCTCTCAATGAAGTACGGTAAGGTTATTGACTTTGTGCTTAATGATTTATGATGTTTTGTTAATTTAACTTCTTATTTTTTAGCAAAGTTTTTATTCTGTAAAAATCCTTGAGTCGTTGTGCCATGTACATCGATTGCTTGAATTTCCCTGCGAGTAAATAACTGGTTATTCCACGCTTGAGGTAATTATCATTATTTCATAAAATAATATAATTGGATGATTATTCAGGTTCCTGAATAATCTTTTGATTGTAACATTTGGTTTTCTTACTTGATTTGTTACTTGAATCAACCGACATCTAATTCCGGTTTCAAATTAAGTCTTGAGTTTTTAATTATAACCGTATGAAATTGAGAGGGAGTACCTGATGCTCTAGTATTTTTATTATTGTTTTAATTATTAAAATCAATTGTTTTCATTCAACAACTCTTCAAACAAACTTTTTCCTTTTAAGTTATTGTTTTTAGTATTCGTGTGATTGTTTTCTTGTTACAATTCCTTGTGGGATCGACCTCGGACTTTCGAGAATGTATTACTCTGCTCAACCTACGCTTGTGTTTACAATTCTAAAGTTGAAGCACTCAACATTGTTTTTTTCCATGTTTTAGTCTATGTTAAGAATGGTCGATCAAAGCATTGGGATAGTGATGTGTAGGCTTGGTCAAACCATCTTTTTTTATCTTGTAGGAACATTTTGTGATATATATATATATATATATATATATATATATATATTGTTACTATTTAGTTTAAGCACTTGTTTTATTTCATAAGTTGATCATTGAATATCTTAATAATAATTTTATGTGCAAATGACAATCACAATTAAAGAATAATGAGTTAAACTTAAGATTTATAAATGTTTAAGAATCAGATGGAACCCATTTCTATATATTTGTATCTCATGTTGGGTTGTTTTGAAAACTCAATCCATGTGCACATTTATATTGTAAAACCCGTAAAAATTTAAATTTTTATGAAAAATGGCAAAACGGTAATTAGTTGCGACGGTACAGGTTAAAAACCCAAATTTTTCTAGAAGTCGGATGAAAAAACGGACTTCATCGTTGGATTCGTCTCACAAAATCTAGTTACTCAGTCAATTTTCGTTAAATTCCGAGATAGTCAAATTTTTCACGGTTTACAATGTAATCAGGTGTCGTGTGATCAAAATAAACGCGATCAGGTTTTAATTGTGAAATATGAAAAAATAATTTAAATTTAGTTCAGATAAAATATATTGAACTTAAAACAAAATGAGATTTAATGAATTCGGGACGAAATCGGATCAGTAAAAGGCAGGACGTGTGGCGCATTGTGAGCCAAGTATTAAGGGGTATAAATAGAGGAGAAAAATCAAAATTTTCTCCCAAATACCCAGCTAATTTCTGATAGAAAGAGCAAGGGAAAGAAGAGAGAGAGAGAGAATCAAGATTTTCTTCATCTTCTCCTTGCGATCTAGGGTCAACCTTTCGTCGGATTGCTTTAGGCCAAGAACTAAAGTTGATCTACGCAACGAGAGCTACATCAACATACCAAAAAAACAAGGATTTCACCGAAGTCTCAAAGATAGGATTTTTGGAAATCAAGGTTTGAAACTTGATTTGGGTTCTTGGGAGTTCCTACCACTCGTATTACGCTTCAAGAGGTAGTGTTCTTCTCCTAGCTAGGTTTATTTTCAACCTAGGGTTTGCGTATAAAATGGGTAATATAATTAGAGATGAAATCTCTTGTTTAAATATACTCATAGTGTGACTAGAGCATGAAAAATGGTATAAGAATGTATAAAACTAATTTTGCATGAATTGGGTATTGTTGAAATTGCTTGTTTGGTGGTTTCATGACAATGTGATAAATTGGGCATGATTATGTGTATATATGATTTTTGTGTTTTTTGGGTGTTTGATAAAATGCATATGATGATTTAGCTTGTTATTTGAATAAAATTGAAATAACATGATTTGTGATGATATTGGAATGTAATTATATGCTTTATCATATAAGTTACATCGAGAATTTGGAAATGTTCATGTTGTGCTCATTACTTGTTGAACATAATGTTACAATTTAAAACTTAGTTCCATAATGATATGAAATACAATAATTCATTACATTTGCATATGCACGGGAAGAATCGCACTTGTGGACATTTGACATGAGTGTGGGTGTGTGTGCATAGTTTTGATCAATCACCATCCTTGGTGGGTTGATACGTGGGCTCGAAAAATTTGGGCCAAGACTCGACTGAGTCACACGAGTTGCATTGAAAATAAGGTTGGGGTTAACAAGAAGGGTTAGATTATCCCTTGGGTGCAAGACTCGGTGATTTGGAGACACACTCCGTTAGTATTGAGTCTATAAAGTGTGTCAGCTTACGCGGAACCATTGGTGGAAGTCCATAGAGGCCATGTCGGCTGGGTGCCTATTGTTGGAAGTCCATAAATACCCACCCCAAGAAAAATCAAGAATTTATAAATGCTCATTGGATATGTAACATCAATGGCAGGGGCTTGAAATGCCCGGATACATACGCATGGCATTACATGTATTATGGGAGCCGGTGGAGGGCTCGGGTTATATTGCATCTGTGAGTCTCGTCTCATAACATGGCATGACATTGTGACATTCATATCTTGAAATTGTATGTTCTTAGATGAATGCTTGTTTGATTTTTGAATTGCATGTGGACATTTCATATGCATTTGGGTGGGAGGTAGCCTATTTAGGAGATACCCTATTAAGCATGGCTCACCCTTATGGGGAGAAAATTTCAGATACGGGACAAGCACTGGTGGATGGCCCTCACATGGGACCGTTTTGAGAAGAAGCCGACATGTGACTTTAAGCTTGCATTTTGTAAAACAATGGTGTAAATTGTTTTGAACTTGTAATAGTGTTCAAAGGGTTGTATAATGAACTTTTATGGACTATATTTTGTGTAAAATTTGATACTATGTGAGTTTTGGTAAATGTTGTATGAGATTGGGTGAGTTGAAATTGAAAAAGGATAGAATTGGGGGAAAACTAGGCCCTGCTACCAGTAGCACGATAATTAGCTACCGATAGCACAATTGCAGTGGGCAACTACTGGTAGCTCGCGGGCAGTGGCCAAAGCTACTGGTAGCTTGGTTCACAACTACCGGCAGAAGACTTAGCTACCGGTAGCAAGTACACGAGCTACCAGTAGCTCCTCCAAAATTTTCAAAAATTCAAAATAACTTTGACAAGTCTGCGGACCTTGAGCCCTTTTGTTCCAAGGATGTAAATTGAGTAATATTAAGGACAAATTGATGTATATTGGACCTTTGAATGGTTAAATGATTGAAATGTATACAGGTTGTGCATTTGGGAGTGCTGGGTACAAGGGAGACTCTGCCCAAACTCTGTGCTGGTTACGATCCTGGTGAAGGGGATGTTATGACGTAGTGTTGGGTAATATGGCATTCGCGGGTACTTCTGCAGGTTGATGGGTGATCAACGGGTTAACAACGGACCCTCGGTTTTAGGGGCGTCACAACTTGGTATCAGAGCCTAGGTTTTCCATTTACATAGGACTTTTGGGGCATGGGTCTAGGTCATTGCATTCATTGTGCATTACATGTTATGAGCTCAAAATGCTACTTGTTATGTGTTATGTGTTATGTGAATAATATGTATGATTAAATGTATATGGAAAGGAGACACTAGGATTAGAGAATATAACCTTGGGGGTCAGAAAGAGAAGGAACGGGATGGGTCATGGTAAAAAAGTCTACTATTGGGTGGCACACGCTCTACTAGTGAGACAATGAGAGAAATCTCAATGTTTCGATTTTGATGCCTACCTTGGGATACTAAGTTGGTATTCTATTGCTATTTGACATGTGTAGAGATGGAAAATATAGGAAGAGGACATCAGAACGGTCGAGGAGGTAGGCGGAACAATAACCAACCATCATCGGCCTTTGACTAACAAGCCATCATGGAGGCTATAGGCACAATGGCGGCTTCCTTTGCACAAGCTAGAGCCAATGTGGGCCAAGGGGGCTTGAGTAACCTCCAAAAATTTAAGGCACGCAAGCCACCGACTTTTATGGGAGGGGCAGATTCGATGGTGGTCGCCCATTGGCTCCAACAAGTTGATAAGATCTTGGAGGCTATGGAGATCACATCCGATGCCACTCAAATAAGGTTTGATGTGTTCCAGCTTGAGGGAGAGGCCCACCTATGGTGAGATTGGGCAAAGGCCTCAAAGAACCTAGAGCTCTTCATGGGCAAGTACTTCCCGTCGGCTGTTCGACAATTGAAAGCCAGAGAATTCTTGGATTTTAAGCAAGGGACTATGAATGTGATGGAATACATGGCTAAGTTCACCAAGTTAGACCATTTTGCCAATGATTATGTGGCCACGGACTTGGCCAAAGTGAGGAGGTCCGAGGATGGTTTGAAGTTGTCCATCTAGGGAAAAATTGTAGGCCACCGCCTATAAGATTTGAACTCAATGGTCAAGATGTTCATGGCCATTGAGAGAGTGGTGGACAACACAAGGGGCATCCAGGAGGCGGATGCTAAGGATAAGAAGAAGGAGGGTCAATGCTCTTTTTCTAGTTCGGGGAAGAAACAAAAGACTTCTAACCCACAAGGGCATCAAGGATAGGGTCGCGACTATCAAGGACAAGGCTAAGGTCAATCCTCCCAAGGTGGGAGAAACTTCAGGGCTTCCTACCAAGTAGGCCAGAGGACTTGTTTCATATGCCACCAACCAGGCCACATGAAGCGGGATTGTCCTCAAAGGTAGGGATCCCAGAGCTATGGGGCATCTCAGTCCCAATCATCGGTGGGACATCCACAGGCATTCTTCATTCCTCCATACCCCACTATGGTCCAGGGAAATCAGTTACCGTTTCAGGGTGCGGCATAGGCCCTACTACTTCACGAGCGGGGACTGTGCAATCAGGCCAGATGAGTCAGGGCATGGGCCGAGGCCGAGAACAAGGCTTACAGGCTGGGACTTCAAGGACCCAGGGACGATTCTACGCCATCCAAGGCCAGCTCAAAAGTGTAACCCAAAAAGTGGGGGCTTTCGGCCCCAACTACAAAAAAGGCCCCATATTTCCTAATGTACAGTGTAATTCAATCCAGATTTCTAAATACGTGACAATATTAATTTCATAAAAAGCCCCGATAAAGTGTACACCTAACAACTAAATTTCAGATTCAATAGTTAAGCCCAAAAATACAACCCACATATTTTGTTGCAACGGTCAAAACTCAGCGTAAAAAAACAAAAACAGTAAAAATAAAACTCTCCCCTCCCTCTCTCTCTCACACACACTCTCTCTCTCTCACATCTCCAATTAAACACAAACAAAAATCCCTCTCTTTTACACACAAACGCAACTTTTCATTTTAAATCATATACCAAATCAAACCCACATAATATAACCCACTTAATTTTGAAAACTTTGATCAAGAAAGAATTAAAATATCATATTTTAATGTTGCAAATAACCATGACAAATCAAACTATATTGTTTTTATATTTTTTATAATTTTAAGCTCATATAATATTCTGTAATTATAGATACCATATGGTTATTTAGAACTAATTTGTTGATTGTGTATCATAGATATGGCAACTAAAAAATAATCATCTGGATATGAAAAATCTTTTTAAAAAATGAGAAAATTTTCAAAATAATTGAATCTCAAAATGATCTCTTTATTCCTACTACCAAACAAAAAGTCATAGAAAAATAGGTTAAAGTCCTGCAAATAAATAATTAATAGATCCCAAAAAATAAGAAATAATAAAATAATATAACAAAATAATAAAAAAAATATTCACGATGAGAGTTAAACATCCAAAACAACTATCTTAGATGCAAAATATACAAAAAAAATATTAATAACGAAAATTTTAAAATTAATAGAGTCTTACTTAAGGTCGACCATATCACATGAAAGAATGGGAGAATTAACGATAGAGACAATTAAAAAAAAGCCTCATTTACAAATGTTGTTTTAGGCCTCAAGTTTTCTTCAGCCACCCCTGACGCCATCACTACTCAGACTAAGCCGGTAGACCAGTTAGTGATTCATGGTACATTCTTACTCTCTCTCTTATGGGCAAGGGTATTGTTTGACTTTGGTGCATCTCATTTCTACGTCATGTGTAAAGGAATTGGGCTTAGAGGTTGAGACCTTGGAAGAGCCATTGCATGTGACTTCTCTCCTAGGAGCTAGAGTTTCCATTGATCAGATATGTCGGGGATTTGAGTTAGAGATCTCGGGGATTTTACTCACGGTAGACCTTAGGGTCATGGACATATCGGAGTTTGATGTCATCCTCAGGATGGATTGGTTGACGGCTCATCAAGTCGTCATTGATTGTGATCGTAAGAGTGTCACTGCATATACTCCAGAGGGTGTTTGTTTTCAAGTTTTCGGGGGAAAAGCACAATGTTTTACCCCAAATAGTATATGATTTCCGTTCACATGGGCAGTTGATGGGTTGGCTTGCGAGCCTTACCCTAGAGGACGAGGCGAGACAGAAGTTGGGTCTATCTCGGGTGGTGGTTTTGTAAGCCCCCACATGTTTATCTTAATATAGTGACATAATTATGTTGTAATGCTCGTATATGTAATGACATAAGAATGAACCATATAGGTTATAATAGTAGAAATAAATACGTGAGAGACAAATTGATCATGAAGTTTAAGTTTTGGAGGTGTTTAAGCATGACAAGGGTGATTACGTAAGTTTCTAAATATTTTTACGTCAAAATAAGTCCATCATTGAATCCGAAAGGTCGAGAAACTTTGGAAGAAGTAATATGGGGTGTATTAGAAGTTAGAAAGTATCCCGTAATTAAAACGTGTTTTAGAAAGAATCCAGGTAGAAAGAAATTTGACACTAACTTAGTAGTTTGGCCATAATTTTTTCATCTTAACTCCGATTGACCTTATTTTTGGACATTAGAAACTAGATTTCAAGAGTTATAAAAGTTTATTTCACGAAAATTTCTAAATTGGCTTCTAAATAGGTCATAATCGAGCTGGAAGTCAGGGGTAGACTGTCACACGCGTCCGAACGCATTTGGCAGAAATTTAGGCGAAAAAATACCCGTTTGGAAAGTAAAAGACACACGTCCAAATGCATTGAGTAGAGGGTTGCACGTCCCTAACTTGTTTTGGGTGTTTTCTCCAATTTTTACATTATAAATACCTAGGGAATGACCCTTAGGCTTAGTTTCATCAGTTTTTCATCGTAGAAAACCCTAGAGGGTGAGAAGAAAGGGGAGAGAACACTAGCTGAAGGGATTTTTGCCTAGAGGACGGATAGAGCACGCTAAGGTTTGCATCACTAACTACGGAATCAAGGTAGGGAATTCTTCTTGAATTCTTTCATTGGGACTTAGGGTATTATCTATGGATGTTTTCAATCTTCTTAATAGTTATATGATAAATATTTATGAGTTCTTGGTTTCTTTATCATTGAAACATAGTTTTGAGCAAAATACATATTTGGGTTCAAAGAATACTTATTCTTGGATTTCCAAAACCTTAGTTTTGCTAAATAGATGTTTAGTTATGAAAAATACATAGATTCTTGATTTTTAAATTTCTATTCTTGATTAAATCATTTTTTCATCTAATACTTGCTCTTGTTCTAAGAAATTATGATTTTTGTCAAAAACACTAGAATTCTGATATTGAAATTGTGAAGGTTTTCTTGATATGATCTCTTGCAAATTTTAATTCCTTTATTACTGTAGTATATTGAGAATTGTATAATTTTTATACTTGAATTGTTAATGGAAATTATGATGGGTTAAGATTGTGGTTGTTGATAAAGTTGTGGTTTCATCTCTTGTATAGTTTGGGTGTGACGGACTTGAATTACCTTCAAGAGCTGTCGTAGAGTGTTAGAGGTTAGTCTATCCCAGTGGGGGTGAGATGGTTGCCTAACACTTGTAGTGGATTGTTGTTTGTGAGAGCAACCACTATTGTTCACGTAAGTTCGAGGTTGAGGGATGGTATACCTTTCCTACGAAGGATTCATCAATACCGTGAGAGGTGGTATACTCCCTTCCTAAAGTGGCTTGTGATTTGGCCCTATGGGATATGATTGAGATTGCGTGGTTGTAATGGGTGAACGAGGTAGAATCGTAGATTCCTGAGAAGTAACCAACATACATAAGAATGAGAATGAACTAACATACATTAGAATATGGGATGATGTTATTTAGTGATTGATTGATTGATTGCTTTAATTATAACATGTTTATTCATTTCATTGATTTATTGTATGTCCGTACACTTGAGATCATTATAATTGTCATTGTTTTACTTTCAAACGGTATATATGTTATTTTCCAAAAGTGACTTTCCTTATTTTATTGTTCTAAACCTTGTTGGAATTTGAGAGGGATTTCCTACCGGCTTTTGCTCACCCCCTACAACACATTACAAATTTTGGCAGAGAGGAGGATGTTGAGTTAGATGAACAGGTTGATCTCGAGGCTGGAGAGGGTCAGTATGAGGATCCTAAAGTGGAGGCTTAAAGATGCTTCGTTTAAGTTCCGATTATTGTATTTGGAGAGATTTTTGTAAAACAATGTTTCAGTTAGTTTTTATTATTCCTTTGCTAGCTATTCTTTGGTTTTGAATTGTAAGTTGGAGAAGTTTCAATATTTTATTGGTTTTAGTATTTATTCTTTATCAGATAGATGAATGGTTTGTTATCTAATGGTTATTTTTAGTTTCTCTCATGGTTGGATGGTTTATAGATAGTAATGTCTTCCAGGGTGGATTTTGGGGCATTATAGGTTTGACGAGTTACCGGGATTACCTCTATATCGGGATGTAGACTTCACCATTGAGTTACAACCCGGTGCATCCAATATTTTCATGAATCCACATAGAATGGTACCTACAGAGTTGCAAGAATTCAAGGTCCAATTGCAAGAATTGTTGGACAAGAGTTTCATTAGACCGATTACCTCACCTTAGGGTGATTCAGTATTGTTTGCCAAGAAGAACGACAAGACCATTAGACTGTGTATAGATTACTGACAGTTGAATCGGGTTACCATCAAGAATAGATACCCTTTGTCATGGATTGATGACTTATTTGATCTACTCCAAGATAGATCTGCGTACAGGATATCATCAGTTGAAGATTAGGGAGGTAGATATCCCTAAGACGGCGCATTTCGAATTCATGGTGATGCCATTTGGATTGACAAATGCCCCAGCAACATTTATGGACCTTATACATAGGGTGTTCCAACCCTATCTTGATCAATTTATCGTGGTCTTTGTTAATGAAATCCTGATCTACTCCAAGTCTGAGGAGGAGTATGAGGGTCACTTGAGGGTTGTTCTCCAGACCCTGAGAGACCATCAGTTGTATGACAAGTTCAGCAAGTGTGAATTTTGGCTAACAAAAGTGAAGTTTCTGGGGCACGTGGTGTCGACTTTGGGTTGTCAGTTGACCCAGAATAGGTTGGGGCGATTATGAGTTGGGAGAGGCCCAAGTCAATCTTTTGAGATACGCAATTTCTTGGGATTGGCAGAATACTATCAAAGGTTCATTGAGGACTTCTCCTGACTAGCTGCACTTATGACGAGATTGACCAGAAAAGAGGTCAAGTTTCAGTGGGATGACTTGTGTGAGAGGGCATTCCAGGAGTTAAAGATGAGACTTACTTCAACTCCTATTCTGATAGTTCCGAAGAGGGGACAGAGGAACACAGTATATTGTGAAGCCTCAAATGACGGCCTTGGATGTATATTGATGCAGTCCGGGAGGGTGGGGGCTTATGGTTCTTGGCAATTAAAGAGCCACGAGCAAAACTACCCCACTCACGACTTGGAGTTGGCGGTCGTTGTCTTTGCCTTGAAGGCATGGAACAACTATCTGTATGGAGGGTAGTTTGAGGTATTTTTGGACCATAAGAGTCTGAAGTACATCTTTACAAAGTGAGACCTCAATATGACGCAACGCAGGTGGATGGAGTACTTAGAGGATTATGACTTCACTTTGCATTATCATCCCAGTAAAACAAATGTGGTGACTGATGCACTCATCCAGAAGTCACGAGGAGTCTTGGCTAGTGTGGCTTCTTGGGAGTGGCAGATGCTCGAGAATGTGGGATAGTTCGAGTTGCACTACAGGGGTCAGGTTCAGCGCACTTTGTGGAGTTTGGTGGTTACGCCTTCCCTACTGAGCAGGGTGATCGAGTCCTAGGGGAAGGACACATAGATATTGACCATCAGGGACTAGGTACAATCGGGTACAAGTGACGAGGGATGGGTCATTCATGCTGATGGCAGTCTTCAGTTTAGGGGAAGTGTTGTGGTTCCCCAGTTTATGGATCTAAGAGGGGAGATTTTTAGAAAGTTTCATTGCTCCTATTTTGTTGAGCATTCAGGTGGCACGAAAATGTACCATGATATTCTCCGCCAGTACTATTAGAGAGGGATAAAAAGGCACATTGGAGATTTTGTTAGTCGATGTCTCACATGTCAGCAGGGTAAGATTGAGTACCAGAGACCAGCAAGGTTGCTCTAACCTTTGGAGGTGGCTAAGTGGAAGTGGGAGCACGTCACGATGGATTTTGTGACCCACTTGCCACGGACTTCGCATAGGCACGACGCGGTATGGGTGATTGTGGACCAACTTACGAAGTCGGCACACTTTTTGGTAGTGCGGATGACCTTCACACTTGAGGAATATTTCCGATTATATAGACGGGAGATAGTCTGGTTGCATTGGGTACCCATATCTATTGTATCGGATCAGGATCCCAGGTTCACAGCCCATTTTTTGAAAAATTTCTAGTGGGCTATGTGGATACAGAGAAAACCATCAAGACTTTAGAGGACATGCTACGGGCATGCATCCTTGATCTCAAGGGTAGCTGGGAGGAGCATTTACCCTTGGTAGAGTTCGCCTATAACAACAGTTATCAGGCAAGCATACAGATGGCACACTATGAGGCACTTTATGGGAGGTCGTGCCGTTCTCTGATTTATTAGACGAAGGTTGGAGAAAGACCTTCCACGGGTCCGAATTTGATTAGAGATACCTCGAAGAACGTGAACTTAATACGAAAGCGTCTTCTCACGGCTCAGAGCTGACAAAAGAGATACGCAGATAGACAGCGACGACCTCTAGAGTTCGAGGTTGGAGATTACGTCTTCTTGAAGGTGATGTCTAAGAGGGGAGTGGTCAGGTTCAGGAAGCGGAGAAAGTTGTGACGCACCTAAAATCAGGGGTCATTTGTCAACCATTGATCACTCATCAACCCGCAAAAGTACCTGTGCGTATCGCAAAACCCAACACCACAGCAATAACATCACCTTCACCGGGATCATAAACAACACAGCGTTTCGACAGAGTCTCCCTTGTACCAGGCACTCCCCAAACGCATAACATGTGCACATTTCAATCACATGACCCTTTCAAGGTCCAATATACATCAATTTACTCTTTATATTATTCTATTTACATCCTTGAAGCAAAAGGACTTAAGGCCCGAAGACCTAACAAGATCATTTGAATTTTCAAAAACTGAAGGGGACCTACCGGTAAAAGCTTTCCAAGTTCTACTAGTAGAAAAACCTTCTGAAATTCTTCTACCGGTAGGTTCTTGATGTTCTACCAGTAAAAGTGCCTATTGGAATTCTTCTACCGGCAAATATTCGACGTTCTACCCATAGAAATGCCTATTAGAATTCTTCTACCGGTAAGTACTCGACATTCTATCGGTAGAAATGCCCAGTTTTTCCCTGATTCACTCATTTTTCAATTCCAACACATCCAATCTCATACAACATCAACCCAAACTCATATAACATCAATTTTTTAAACAAAATACAGTTCATATGAGTTCTTTTATAATTCTTTAAATAACATTACATGCACAAAATCTAAATAACATATTAGTTTTACAAAACATGATTTAAAGTCACATCTCGGCTTTTCTTCATCAATGAGGGCCCAAGTGAGAGCCATCCACCAACGCTTGTCCCGCACTTGAAATGTTGTCCCCATAAAGGGTGAGCTACGCTCAATAGGGTATCTCCTAAAGAGGCTACTCCCTAACCTAAATGTATATGAAATGCTCACATGCAATTCAACAATCAACAACAATCCATTTAAGAATATGCAATTCATAATGGAATTCTTTATGTCATGTCATGTTATGAGATGAGAATCACACATGCAACTCAACCCGAGCCTTCACTGGCTCCCATAACATATGCAATGTCATGCGTATGAATTCGGGCATTCCAAGCCCCTGTAATTGATGTTACCCATCCAATGACTATTTTATAAAACAAACCATGTGTCTTTCTTAGGTAGGTGATTTCTTGGACTTGCACCAACAGTCCACCACACCGACATGGATTTTGGTATCCCACCTCCAATTTTTTATACACCAATACACTTTTTTGGACTTTTACCATCGGAAGTGTATAAACCAGTAACCGGGTCTCGCACCCGAGGGAGAGTCTAGCCCTTCTTGCTATACCCGACACAAGTTTTCCCTAGAACTCGTGCAACTCAATCAGACCTAGGTCCAACCTTCCCGAGTCCATGTCTCAACCACCAAGAATGGTGTTTGATCCAAAAAAATGCACACACCCACACCCATGTCACATGTCCACGAATGTGATACCTTATGTGCATATGCAATATAATGTACAATTGAATTTCATATCATTATGTAACCAAGATTTCAATTGCAGTTACAACATCATGTTCAATATTTCATGTGCACATTATGAACAACATTTCATCTCATCTAACATTCTCAATTGTCAATTATATCATAAGCATATAATTACAATTTACAACATCATCAAAACATGTTATTTCAAATCCATTCAAACAACATGCTTATATCATTCAAGGCACTTTTATCAAACACCCACAAGGCACCAAATCATGTAAACATATAATATGTCCAAATTCATCACATATCTCAAGAAATCACAAACAAGGAATTTCAACAACCCAATTCATGCTAGAATTAATTTTACCCATTCTTATACTCATTTTCCACATTTCAACTACCATAGGTAAGTGCCATACATGAGATTACATCTCTAACACCCTACCCATTTCATATATCAACCCAAGGTTAGAAATAAACCTAATTAGGAAAGGAACCCTACCTCTTGAAGTGTAATACAAGTGGTAGAAAGCCTCCAAGAACCCCAATCAAGCTTTAACTCTTGATTCCCAAAAAACCCGCATTTTGAACTTTTTCAAAACCTTCAATTTTTTGTATGGTTTTGTAGCCCACGTCATGTAGAACAATCTTTGTTCTTGGCCCAAGGTGATTCGACAAACGGAGAGTCGTAGATCGTAGAGAGAAGTTGGAGAAACCCTTCCCTTTCCAACAAAAATATGATGGGTAATGGGGAGAAAATCTGATTTTCACCCCTATTTATACCCCTTGAATACTTGGCCCTCATTACGCCACATGTCCGCCTTTTTCGGGTCTGATTTCATTCTGAATTAATTAAATCTCGCCCCGACTCAAGTTCAATATATTTTTAATTGAACTAACTTTAAATTATTTTTCAATTTTCGCAATTTAATTCCCGATCGCCTCGTAAAACATAAAAAATTTGACTATCTCAAAATTCAACAAAAATTGATTGAGTAACTAGATTTTGTGAGACGAATCCAACGGTGAGGTTCATTCTTCATCCGAGTTCTAAAAAAATTTGGGTTTTCAACCAATACCGTAGTGACTAATTACCGTTTTACCCTTTTTTACAAAAAATCAAATTTACCCGTGTTTTACAAAAGCTGTCACCGAAGTATATCAGGCCCTTCGAAGTACTTGAGAGGGTTGGTACGGTTGTTTACCAGTTGGCATTACTGTCAAATCTTCTGACACCCCAAATTCCGGGGGTTCTTTATTCACCGTTGATAACCCATCAACCCGTGGAAGTATCCGTGATTGTCGCACAACCCAACACCACATCCATAGCATACCCTTGACCTGTATTATAAAAGAAAAACAAAGTATATTTACTTTTAATCCGTTGACCCATTCGAGGTCCAATGTACCACCATTGGTAGCCCATTATTGTCCATTTATAACATTTAAGGGGAGGAAACAATAGCCCAAAGGCTTGGCAACACAATATAAAATTTTCAGATTTTTGGAAAACCTACCGGTAGGTTTTGTTGGACCTACCGATAGGTTTTTCCCACTGGAAAAGTTCTACTAGTAGGTTTTTAACGACCTACCGGTAGGTTTTACCTACTGAAAAAAGTTCTACCGGTAGGTTTTGTCTGCTGGACAACATCTACCTGTAACCTACCGGTAGGTTTTGCCCAGATTTGCCTATTTCCTTTGTTTTCCATTTCCAATCCACTCAAATCCATTTCAAACTCATCCAACACATGCATAATGAAAATTTTCATAATATACAAGGTTCATAGCAACTCTATTACATTTAATTCCATAATTTTACACGCCAAAAACTAAAGTTTTCATAAATGTTTTACAAAAACTCAAACAAAGCCACATTCCGGATTTCTTCATTCACGGGGCTCGAATTGGGAGCCATCCACCGGTGTATATTCCGCACCTGAAATGTTTTTCCCACGAAGGGTGAGCCACGCTCAATAGGGTATCTCCTAAAGAGGCTACTCCCCAACCTATATGTATATAAAATGCTCACATGCCAACAATTCAACAATTCACAACATTCCAATTTAGAATATGCATTCCATGTTGGAATCTACCATGTCATGCCATGAAATGAGATGAGACTCACTCCCGCACATCATCCCGAGCCCTTCCTGGCTCCTCAACACATGCAAGTGCCAATGTGTATGAATCCGTCATTTATGTTACACATCAAATGACATATCAATCTAGGGTCTTTATAGGGGTGGATGTTCATGGACTCACACCAAAGGTCACCCAACCCACACGGAATTTACGGACTTCCACCGAGGGTTCCGTGTACACCCTCACACTTCATGGGCAGAGCCAAAGGAGTGTGTATCCCAAACACCGGGTCTTGCACCCGAGGGATCTTCTAGCCCTTCTTGTTACCCCAACCCTAATCAACCATGCAAACCATGAGACTCGGCTAGGTCATCAACCAAGCTTATACGAGCCCACCCGTCATCCACCAAGTGTGGTGAAGACAACCACCATGCACACACACCCGCTAAATGCGACGTTTCCGTGCATATGCAATATGATGTCTCATTGCAACAATAACATAATGTTCAATATGCTATGAGTGACATATGAACATTTTCAACACATTTCACATATTCTATGGCAAAATTATATCCTAAGCATATAATTCTCATAACACAATTTCCAAACATGTTATCACATAATCATGCTGTCAACACTTTAAATTCTCAAGGCATATATATATAAACACATAACATGCCCACAATTTCATATAACACAAGAATCACATTGAGTCTATTTCACATACCCACTTCTAGAAATCATATTTAGCAATTTCTCATTACCAATCCAAGCTAGGATTTATCTTTACCCATTTCACCCAATTCACAACAATAGGTAAGTGACATCTAGTTTTATCAACCTACCCATTTCACAAAACATTCTAGGCTTGGAATAAACCTTAGTAGGAGGGAACCCTACCTCTTGAAGCGTAAACCCACTTGGTAGATACCTTTAAGAACCTCAATTTCGCCCAAAACCCTTGATTTCTCCAAGCTCGTTTTTGAAGTTTCGGTGAAATCCGTCTTTCTTGGTATGGTTTTGTAGCCTTCGATGCATAGAACAATCTTTGTTCTTGGCCCGTGTAGATTTGAGCTCCGTGGAGACGTAGATCTTAGAGAGAAGGTGGAGAAAAATCCTAGCTTTCCCTCTCTTGTTCTCACGTTGAACGGCTGAAGCAAAAATGGGGAGAAATCTGATTTTCTCCCCTATTTATATCCTTTAAGTACTTGGTCCACAATGCGCCACACGGCCCTTCTTTCCCGGGTCCGTTTTCGCCCCCAAACGATTAAATTTCGCTCCGATTCGAGTTCAAAATATTTTTATTTTAACTTGCCTTCATTTATTTCCCAAATTTTAAAATTTTATTAAAAAAAAATTGTTTTTTGGGTCTCCCGAGGCCCGACCGTCTCGTAAAACGTAAAAAATCTGACTAACTCAAAATTCAACAAAATTTGACAGGGTAACTAGATTTCCCGAGACGAATCCAACGGTGAGGTCCGTTTCGTCATCTGAGCTCTAGAAAAATTCAGGTTTGCAACCCGCACCGTAGTGATAAATTACCGTTTTACCCTTTTTCACAAAAGTTAAATTTTACCCAAGTTTTACAAATCTATCAAGTGTTCACGCGGTATTTCATGTCTCCATGCTTCGAAAGTACACTCCAGATCCTACACATGTAGTGGATTGGGGTGAGCTAGTTTTTGATGCAGATGGAACCTTCAAGGAGGGACCGGTGCGTATCATGGATAGCTGAGAATAAGTTTTGCGAAGCAAGACCGTGAGGCTGATGAAAGTGTTGTGGAAGTACCGTGGTGTGGAGGAGGCGACATGGGAACATGAGGACACTATCTGTGCTAGTTATCCATTCATGTTCGAGGATGGAGGTACCTTTTTATATTCATGTAGTACTATATAACTTATTGCATATGCATGTGGTTATATGTGCATGTGTGTGTGAATTTCGGGGACAAAATTTCTTTAAGGGGGGAAGAATGTAAAACTAGGAAAAATTTGAATTTTTATGAAAAATAGTAAAATGGTAATTAATCGCTATGGTACGGGTTAAAAATTTAAATTTTTCTAAAACTCGAATGACGAAACGGACCTCACCGTTGGATTCATCTCACGAAATTTAGTTACCTAGTTATTTTTTGTTGAATTCTGAGACAGTCGAATTTTTTGCAGTTTATGATGCGATCGGGTGTCACGTGACCAAAATAAACGCAATCAGATTTTTAATTGTGAAACACGAAAAAAATAATTTAAATTTAGTTCGGATAAAATATATTGAACTTAAAACGGGACGAAATTTAATTGATTCGGGATGAAATTGGATCAGTAAAAGGCGGAATGTGTGGCGCGTTGTAAGCCAAGTATTAAGGGGTATAATAGGGGAGAAAAATCAAAAATTTCTCCCCAATACCCAGCTGATTTTCGATAGAGAGAGAAAGGGAAATAAGAGTGAGAAAATCAAGGTTTTCTTCATCTTCTCCTTGCGATCTAGGGCCAACCTTTCATCGGATTGCTTCTGGTCAAGAACTAAAGTTGATCTACGCAATGAGAGCTACGTCTACGTACCAAAAATTGGGGATTTCGCTGAATTCTCAAAGACAATTTTTTTTTGCAAATCAAGGTTTGAGGCTTGATTTGGGTTTGTGGGAGTTCCTACCACTCGTATTATGCTTCAAGAGGTAGGGTTCTTCTCCTAGCTAGGTTTATTTTCAACCTAGGATTTGCATATGAAATGACTAGTATAATTAGAGATGAAATCTCCTGTTTAAATATACTCATAGTGTAACTAGAGTATGGAAAATGGTATAAGAATGGATAAAACCAATTTTGCATGAATTGGGTATTGTTGAAATTGCTTGTTTGGCAATTTCATGAGAATGTGATAAATTGGACATGATTATGTGTATATATGATTTTGTGCCTTTTGGGTGTTTGATAAATGCCTATGATGATTTAGTATGTTATTTGAATGAAATTGGTGTAACATGCTTTATGATGATGTTGGAATGTAATCATATGCTTTATCATATAAGTTACATTGAGGATTTGGAAATATTCATGTTGTGTTCATGACATGTTGAACATGTTGTTGTAATTACAATTGAAAACTTAGTTGCATAATGTTATGAAAAGCAATGATTCATTACATTTGCATATGCACGGGGAGCATCGCATTTGTAGGCATTTGACATGAATGTAGGTATGTGTGCATGGTTTTGATCAATCACCATCCTTGGTGGGTACGTGGGATCGAAAAAGTTGGGTCAAAGCTTGATTGAGTCACACAGGTTGCATTGAAAATAGGGTAGGGGTTAGCAAGAAGGGCTAGATTATTCCTCGGGTGCAAGACTTGGTGATTTAGATAGGCAATCCGTTGGTATTAAGTCCATAAAGTGTGTCGACTTACGCAGAGCCGTTGGTGGAAGTCCATAGAGGCCGTGTCGGCTGGGTGCCTGTTGGTGGAAGTCGATGAATACCCACCCCAAGAAAGACCCGAAATTTATAAATTCTCATTGGATGTGAAACATCAATGGCGAGGTCTTGGAATGCCTGGATACATATGCATGGCACTGCATGTGTTATGGGAGCCAGTGGAGGGCTCGGGTTGTATTGTATGTGTGAGTCTCGTCTCATAACATGGTAGGGCATTATGACATTCATTGCTTGAAGTTGTATGTTCTTGGATGAATGCTTGTTTGATTTTTGAATTGCATGTGAACATTTCATATGCATCTGGGTTGGGACGTAGCCTCTTTAGGAGATACCCCTATTGAGCGTGGCTCACCCTTATGGGGCCAACATTTCAGGTGCAGGACAAGCGCTGGTGGATGGCCCTCAAATGGGACCTTGTTGAGAAGAAGCCGACATGTGGCTTTAAGCTTGCATTTTGTAAAACAATTATGTAAATTATTTTGGACTTGTAATAGTGTTCAAAGGGTTGTATAATGAACCTTTATGGACTATATTTTGTGTAAAATTTGATGCTATGTGAGTTTGGGTGAATGTTATATGAGATTGAGTGAGTTGAAATTGAAAAATGATAGAATTGGGGGAAAACTAAACCCTGCTACCGATAGCACATTGATTAGCTACCGGTAGCACAATTGCAGTGGGCAATTACTGGTAGCTCGCGGGCAGTGGACTCAGCTACTAGTAGCTCGGTTCACAACTATCGGTAGCTCGCTAGCAGAAGGCTCAACTACCGGTAGCTCTTCCAAAATTTTCAAAAATTTAAAATAACTTTGTCAAGCCTGCGGGCCTTAAGCCCTTTTGTTCAAAGGATGTAAATGGAGTAATATTAAGGAAAAATTGATGTATATTGGACCTTGGAATGGTCAAGTGATTGAAATATATACAGGTTGTGAGTTTGGGAGTGCCCAGTACAAGGGAGACTCTGCCCAAACTCTGTGTTGGTTACGATCCTAGTGAAGGGGATGTTATGACGTGGTGTTGGATTATTCGTTATTCACGGGTACTTTCGTAGGTTGATGGTTAATCAATGGGTTGATAAAGGACCCCCAGTTTTAGGGGCGTCAAATCTACTATATTAGATAATGATTCAGTAGGTGTCTTGCCCCAAAGACTAGAGACAAATAGTGGAGATGCAAAAGCCTTAGAGAGTTTTGAGCTTATCATTTTTTTTTTTTTTTAGTGTTTATGGCATTTTCTCATTAATTATTCTTTCCGCTATTTCCTTGAATGGTATCTTTATTTTCGAATTGATTAAACATTGATGTATTAAATGACTTTTTGATCTTGAATTACACGCATGGGAACGTGTGTTGATAAGAAATTCTTGGGAAATGATCGTAAGCCATTTTTGTTATCATTTGAGCCTTAACCCTATTCATTGCATATCATTATCCCTAGAAGCCGTGATTGGCCAAAATAATATATTCATTTCTTAAGCCACATCAGGTAACCAAGTTTAGCATAGGTTGTATATTACACACCCTTGGTTATTCCAAGTTGGAACATTCATTGTCTATATATTATGGAAAAGATGTTGGTTAAGAAAAATGAAATAAAAATGATGAAATTGTACATGTTGGTGATGTGTACATATAAAAATTATTTAATAAAAAAAGAAAAAGAGACAAAATGTCTATCTTTGAAATTAATAGTTAAAAAAAAAAAGAGATTTGAGCAAATATATGCATTGTGCTTCTAGGAGTGAAGGGGGCGAATGGTTATGCGGTTCATGGAAAAGGTTGTGTAATGTAATGTTTTCTCTTAGGATAGCTTTTTAAATCTTTGTATATCCTTCATTTCATTAAACCGAATCCCAAAGCCCTATTACAACCTAGTAAAGTCATAATTGATCCTGAGAGTATATTAGTGATGCATGACTTGTGTGAGTAAAGATATACATAGAAGTTGTTACATATTGTTGTTGATTTCCTTTCATGGGACCAAGCCAAAGTCCTTTCTTGTAGTTACCTTGAATTAAATATCTTCTACTCACACATGAACTAAAAATGATAAACTTCTATAATCTAAGAGATTCTTTTAGAGGACATACCGTATGAGGATTGGCATTGAAGCAAATGAATTGATAGTTATAGGGAGAGCACTTGGTTAATTGTTGATTTGGTTACAATTATTTCACACTACTCACGAGTTCTCATTGTAATTTAATAGGTGTATATTGTCATATAGCGATGTGATTCCATATCTTGTTTTGCAAATGCTCATTGATTGCATATAAATCTACGTTTTTAGATTGTGATGCTCATTTGTACGATGAAATTATTTTTTACAAATTCATTGACATTTGATGTTTGTTGGTAACATCACTGTAAACCCTTACGAGACTACACTCATCCACTAGGGATCACCTAGGGGTTTAAAGACTTGTTGCATTGGCTAAATGCAATCATGAGTCCTACGAAAGTGGATGTACTATAGCTTAGTTCATTTTATTAATTTTGCATCTTCATAGGGACTAGAAAGAGCTAGGTTGGGGGTGTGATTAAACCTCAATAGTGCATATTTATCCTATCATTTGTGGGTTAACTATCACGAGTATGGACTTAACTATATGAGATTAATGCTATATCTGATTCTACCATAATTTAATTGGTGTTTGCCAATTTTAGAGGTAAAATGATAAAATAAGAAGGCAAGAAGGCAAACATTGTAAATCGCGGGAAAATTTGAATTTTTATGAAAAAGGGCAAAACAGTAATTTGCCACTACAGTACGGGTTGAAAACCCAAATTTTTTTAGAACTCGAATGAAAAAACGGACCTCACCGTTGGATTTGTCTCGCGAAATCTAATTTTCATGTCAATTTTCGTTGAATTTTGAGACAGTCAGATTTTTCGCGTTTTACGAGACGATCGAGTCTCGCGTGACCAAAATAAACGAGACCAGGAATTAAATTAACAAAAATAAAAAATAATTTAAATCTAGTTCGAATAAAAATATTTTGAACTTGAACCGGGACAAAATTTAATTGTTTCGGGACGAAATCGGACCCTGGAATGGAGGACGTGTAGCGCAATGAGGAACAAGTGTTTGGTGAGTATAAATAGGGGAGAAAATCATATTTTCACCCCATTTCTCAGCTAGGTTTTAAATTGGAAGTAAGAGGGGGAAAAGAGAGAGTTTCTCAACTTCTCTCTACGATCTACGGCACTCCGTTGATCAAAATTATTCGGGTCAATAACCAAAGTTGATCAACGCGACGAGGGATACAACTACGTACCAAAAATCACGGATTTCACCGAAGTTTCAAAGACGGGATTGTTGGAAATCAAGGGTTGGAGCTTGGTTTGGGTATTTTGGAGCTTTCTACAACTTGTATTACGCTTTAAGAGGTAAGGTTCTTTTCCTAATTAGGTTTATTTTCAACCTAGGGTTAATATATGGAATGGGTAGGGTGTTAGAGATGTAATCTCATGTATAGCACATACCTATGGTATTTGAAATGTGGGAAATGGATATTAAGAATGATTAAAATCAATTCTAGCATTAATTGGATATGTGAAAATTACTTGTTGTGATTTCTTGAGAAATGTGATGATTTGGAGCATATTATGTGTTACATGATTTTCTTACCTTGAAGGTATTTGATTAAATGCCAATGTGGATTAAGTGTGTTATTTACATTGATTATGTTATAACATCCTTGAAATTTGATGTTGGGGAATGTTGGTATATGCATATGATATATTGACTTTGAGGCTATTAATGGTGGTTATATGCTTACGATGTAATTTACCATGAAGTATGTTGATTGGATATTGGAATGTTCATATTGTGTTCATGACATATTGAATATGGTTGAGGAATTGCAATTGTATATTTACATTTGCATAAGCAGGGAAAATATTGCATTCGTGGGCATTTGACATGAGTGTGGGTGTGTGTGCATGTTGTTGGATCAAACACCATTCTTGGTGGTTGATAAGTGGACTCGGGAAGGTTGAACCTAGGTCCGGCAGAGTTACACGATTGCATGGAAAACTTGTGTCGGGTATAGCAAGTAGGGTTAGATTCTCCCTCGGGTGCAAGACCCGATTACTGGTTTATACACTTCCACCGGTGAAAGTCCAAAAAAAGTGTATCTGTGTGCGGAACCGGCAGTGAGACACCAAAATCCTGCTACCCAACAAAGACACATGATTTACTTTTATTTTAAAGAGGTCATTGGATGTGTAACATCAATGGAGAGGGCTTGAAATACCCGGATTCATACGCATTGGCATTGCATGTGTTGAGGTAGCCAACAAAGGCTCGGGTTGAGTTACATGTGTGAGTCTCATCTCATATCATGGCATGGCATAGAGGATTTCATTGTTGAACGGCATATTCTTGAATGGAGAAGTTGTTGCTTGTGATTTGCATGTGAACATTTCATATGCATCTAGGTTAGGGAGTAGCCTCTTTAGGAGATACCCTATTGAGCGTGGCTCACCCTTTTGGGGACAATATTTCATGTGCGAGGCATGCACTGGTGGACGGCTCTCACTCGGGCCCTCATGGTTGAAGAAGAGCCGAAATGTGGCTTTTAAATCATGTTTTGTAAAACTAAGATGTTACTTAGTTTTTGGGCATGTAATGTATGTAGAGAATTGTAGAAGAACTCATACGAATTGTATTTTGTATAAAATTGATGTTATATGAGTTTGGGTTGACTTTGTATAAGGTTGGAATGGATTGGAATTGGAAAATGATGGAATCGGGGGGAAACTGGGAAGACCTACCGGTAGAACGATGAGTTCTTCTGCCAGTAGAACTTTTCCAGTAGGCATCTTCTACTAGGAGAACGTTGAGTTTTGCCGGTAAAACATTTCTAGTGAGTTTCCTACCGGTATAACGTTGATATTCCTACCGGTAGAACTTTTCCAGTAGGCTTTTTCTACCAGTAGAACTCTGAGTTCTTCTACCGATAGGTTTTGTTCAAATCTTAAAATTTGAAATGCTTTTGCTAAGCCTTCGGGTCTTTGGTTTTTATGTTCAAATTATATAAATGGACAATAAATGAGAGTAAATTGATGTATATTGGACCTTGGATGGGTCATGAGATTGAATGGTATACAGGTTATGCATTTGGGAATGCCCGGTACAAGGGAGACTCTTCCCAACTGGTAAAGGGGATGTTGTGCCATGGTGTTGGGTTATGCAGCATTCACGGGTATTTTCGCAGGTTGATAGGTGATCAACGTGTTGACAAAGGACCCCCAGTTTTAGGGGCGTCACAACTTGGTATCAGAGTCTAGGTTTCAGATTTACCTAGGACTTGCGGGACATGAGTTTAGATCATTACATCCATTGTGCGTTACATGTTATGTGCTTTAAATGCTACATGTTATGTGTTATGTATTATGTGAACAATATGCATGATTAAATGTGTATGGAAAAGAGACACTAATGTTAGAAAACATAACCTTGGGGGTCGGAAAGACAAGGAACGGGATGTTCATGGTATAAATGTCTACTAGTGAGTGGAACATACGCTACTAGTGATACAAGGAGAGAAATCACAAAGTTTCGACTTGATCCCTATCTTGGGATACTAAGTTAGTATTCTATTGCTATTTGACATGTGTGTAGATGGCAAATATAGGAAGAGGACAATGGAATGGCCGAGAAGGTGGGCAGAACAACAACCAACCACCACCGGGCTTTGACCAACATGCCTTTATGGAGGCTATTGGCACCATGGCGGCTACCTTTGCACAAGCTAATGCCAATGTGGGCCAAGGAGGCTCAAGTAACCTCCAAAATTTTGAGGCACACAAGCCACCGACTTTCATGGGAGGGGCGGATCCGATGGTGGCCGACCATTGGTTCCAACAAATTGATAAAATCTTATAGGCGATGGAGATCACCTCCGATGCTACTAAGATAAGGCTAGCTGAATTCCAACTTGAAGGAGAGACCCATCTATGGTGGGATTGGGCAAAGGCCTCGAAGAACCTAGAGGCAATGACATAGGAAGAATTTTGGGAGCTCTTCATGGGCAAGTACTTCCCATTGGCTGTTCGACGCGCGAAAGCCCGAGAAATCTTGGAATTGAAGCAAGGGACTATGACGGTGATGGAATACGTGTCTAATTTCACTGAGTTAGCCCGTTTCACCGATGATTACGTGGCCACAGACATGGTCAAAGTGAGGAGGTTCGAGGATGGTTTGAAGTTGTCCATCCGGAGGAAGATTGTGGGCTACCGCCTACAAGATTTAGACCCGATGGTCGAGACGGCTATTGATTAGTAGTTAAAATTATCATATTACTATGCCCTTTTAAGACTAATTATACTTTGATGGAGTTTAAATGATGACATTTCAGGGCATAAATTGTACAAGGGACCAAAGGCGATAAATATTAGACTTTCATGCAACCCCAGCATATTCTGGAGCAAAATTGGAAAAGCTTGGACCAAGGCAAGAACATTCAAACGCCAATCAACGTTCAAACGTTACCTTAAATCATGTGAAGACCAGACTGCTGAGACATGGGGTGTTGCAACCAAGAATACTTGAGTACCACGTTCGAACGCCAATCAACGTTCGTGTGACGCCCCAAAAATCGGGGGTCCTTAATTTAACAAAATTCGGTCAGAGTCTCCTTTGTACGGGAAGCTCTACCCAAAACACAACGTGTGCAATATACAATCACATGACCCATCCGAGGTCCAATATACAACATTGACCGCACCGGGTCCATTTATGAGTAAACATTGACCACACCGGGTCCATTTATCCATACTCATATAAAAACATGCAACGTTATATTAAAAGTAGTCCATATAAGTTCGATTACAATTCTTTTACATATATTACATGCCCAAAACATAGTTTTAACAAAAATTTTACAAAAACCAAGGTTAAAAGCCACAATTCGGCCTCTCTTCACCCTTGAGACTCCAAATGAGAGCTGTTCACCGGTGTGTATCCCACACCTGAAATATTTTTCCGTATAGGGTTAGCAACGCTCAATAGAATATCTCCTACAAAGGCTACTCCCCACCCTAGATGCATATAAATGTGCACATGTAACAATCAACAACCATTCGAAACAAGAACATGCAATTCAATGTTGGAATTATTTTACCATGTCATGCCATGAAATGAGTTGAAACTCACTCACGCACTTTAACCCGAGCCCTCACCGACTCCCGCAACACAATGCAATGCCAATGTGTAGAAAATCTGTCATTGATGAATCTCATCCAATGATCCTTTTAAAATCTCCGGGTCTTTGCTGGTGTGAGTATTTATGGACTTACACCAACGACACCCAACCGACACAGAATTCATAGACTTCCACCAACGGTTCCGCATACACTAACACACTTTATAGACTCTTATACCACTGGAGTGCGTATCCAAGTCACCGGGTCTCTCACCCGAGGGATTTTCTAGCCCTTCTTGCTAACCCCGACCCCATATTCATGCGACTCAGTCGGATTTTCAACCCAACTTTCCCGAGCCCACCCATCAATCACCAAGTATGGTGTTTGATCATACCATGCACACACACCCACCTAATGCAATGTCTCCGTGCAAATGCAATATAATGAACCATTGCATGTCAATGTCAAGTCCCATATGTAATGAAAGTCATGGATCAATTTAACCACATACCTCAACATATGTCATGGTAATTTATATCTAATGCACATAATTATCACTATTCATCATGATGCTAATATATTAACAACATATATCAATTACTTTTTTCTCAAGCATGTCACACATAAATTATGCCATAACAAGCTTAATTCTCACATAGGCATTTAGCATAATACCTTCAAGGCACCAATCATGTTATCACATAACCTATGTAAATAACTCATTTCTTTCAAAAGGCATAATATAACACATAGCATGCCCACACAATACCAAGCTCCAAGAATTTTCACATGGAAATTCACATATCAATTTCAAACTAGAAATTGATTAAATCATTTCTACACCTACTTCATAACCATAGGAAAGAGAAATACATAGTTCCATATACCTACCCATTTCCATTTAAACCAACTATAATAGAAAAGTTTTAAAATACAAAAAACAGCCCACATAAACCCAATTTCCAAGAGCTTACACCAATAGCTTCCACATATCAAATTTAAGCTAAAAGTTGGTCTAAGCCACTTTTATACCCAATTCCTCACTTCCATAACAAGAGGCAAGTGACATGTATAGTTCCATACACCTACTCATTTCATATGGAACCATAGGATATAAGTAAACCAAAATATGAGGGAACCCTACCTCTTGGAGCGTAAAATGAAGTGTAGAACTTCAAGAACACCTCCCAAGCCCCAAAACTCTTGATTTCCCCAAAGTCTCCTCTTGGATCTTCAGTGAAATCCTTCGTTCTTGGTATGGTTGCATAGCTCTCATCAAGGAGATCAACTTTGATTCTTGGTTCGAGTTGATTCGAGCGACGGAGAGGCGGAAATCGTAGCGAGAAGCCTTGAAAACTTTCTTTTTTTCTCTCCTTTCCCTCTCCCTTCCTTCACACGTTTTACCCACTGGAAAATGCAGATTATTCTGCCTAAAAATCAGATATTTGTTCATATTTATAACCCTTAACACTTGGTCCACGTCGCGCCACACACCCCCCTTGTCCGGGTCTGTTTTCGCCCCGAAACGATTAATTTCATCTCGGTTTAAGTTCAAATTTTTTTTATTTGAAATTTAATTCAATTATAAGGAAATATTATAATTTTCATTTTTGGGGACCTTTGTGAGGTCATTCAACACAATCGTCTCGTAAAATGTGAAAAATCCGACTATCTCAGAATTCGACGAAAATTGACAGGACAACTAGATTTCGCGAGACGAATACAACGGTGAGATCCGTTTCTTCATCTGAGCTCTAGAGAAATACATATTTTAAATCTGCATTATAGTGGTAAATTACCATTTTGCCCTTTTTCAGAAAAAAGTTCAAATTTACCTGGATTTTACATTCTTCCCCCCATAAAAGAATTTCGTCCCCCAAATTCACACACACATGTACAGTCAACCACATGCATATGCAACAGTCATATAATATTAGATGACTATAATAATGTACCTCCATCCTCGAATAAAAAAGGATAGTTGGTACGTATAGTGTCATCACGCTCTCATGTTGCCTCATCCACTCCTCGGTGCTGCCACAGCACTTTCACGAACCTCACGGTCTTGTCTCGCAAAATCTGATCCTGGCTATCCATGATACGCACCGGTCCCTCCTCGACGGTCTCATCTGCATCAACAACAAGCTCGCCCCAATCCACCACATGAGTCGGATCTGGGTGTATTTCCGAAGCATGGAGACGTGGAACACCGCGTGAACCCCCGATAGATTTGGCAGTAACGCCAACCGGTAAGCAACTATACCAACCCTCTCAAGTACTTCGAAGGGCCCAATATACCTCGACGACAGCTTTCCCCGCTTGCCGAACCTGACCACTCTTCTTTTAGGCATCACCTTCAAGAAGACATGATCTCCCACCTCAAACTCTAGAGGTCGCCGCCGTCTGTCGGCGTAGCTCTTCTGTCGGCTTTGAGCCGTGAGAAGACGCTTCCGTATCAAGTCCACCTTCTCCGATGTGTCTCTAACCAATTCCGGACCCATAGAGGGTCTCTCTCCTACCTCCGTCCAACAAACCGGAGAACGACAAGGCCTCCCATATAGTGCCTCATAAGGTGCCATATGTATGCTCGCCTGATAACTATTGTTGTAGGCAAACTCCACTAAGGGTAAGTGCTCTTCCCAACTACTCTTGAGATCTAGAACGCATGCCCGTAGCATGTCCTCTAAAGTCTAGATGGTCCTCTCCGACTGACCGTCCGTCTAGGGATGAAAAGCAGTGCTCATCATCAACTGTGTCCCCATGGCTCGCTGGAAACTCTCCCAAAAATGAGCCGTAAACCTGGGATCCCGATCCGATACTATAGATACGGGTACCCCATACAACCGAACAATTTTTCGTATATACAACCTGCAGAATTCCTCCAGTGTGAAGTGATGAGCACAAAATATTGTATATTTCAAGGCCTCATTACATGCATTTTAACTCAACTTTTGCATCTAAGTACTTAGAGTTAGTCGATTTTATGAATAATGTTGAATTCTTGATGTTGCATGTTTTTATAGCTTAAATCATGTATTTTAGGACCTTGCAACTATGATGGATGTGTGGTGAGGGCATGGACACATTACATGAAGATTTGGAGGCTTAAAAGTGAAGAAATCAAGGAGGTATTGGTGTTTGGGAACAAAGGCGCCAGCAGCCACACCACTGGGTTGATAAGCCTCGGTTTTCCTACATTTTGACCATGATCCGATTCGAATCTGAAAAAGTTCAAAACATGAAAGTTGTAGATCTGGATCTCTTCTGTATTGTGTCAAAATTCGAATCTGCCTTTGACTACCGGTAGCTGTTTATTGACTACCGGTAGCTGGAACCTTCTGGACTACGACTACCTGTTGACTACCGGTAGCTGTACCCTACTGGTACACGACTACCTGTTGACTACCGGTAGTCAAAGGCAGTTTTTGTTTTGCCCACTTCAACAGTTTTTTTCATTTCCAATCCAATTCAAACCATTCCAAACTCATCCCAAATATGCATAATGAAATTCCTACATTATACAAAGTCCATGGAAATCCATTTCATACAATTCCATATATGTACACATCCAAATTATTTGGAATTTATATAAAAGTTATACAATTTAACCATAAAAGCCACATTCTGGCTTCTTCAACTTTGAGGCCCCAAATGAGAACCTCCCTCCCGCGAATGATGCGCACCTGAAATGTTTCCCTTATAGGGTGAGCCAACGCCCAGTAGAGTGTTTCCTACAAAGGCTACTCCTCAACCTATATGCATATGAAATGTTCACATGCAACATACCATAAAATCCATAACCATTCCATCAATAATTATGCAATTGAATGATTAAATATTATTATGTCATGCCATGAGATGAGATGTGCCTCACTCACGTGCATCCAACCCGAGTCCACCACGACTCCCTTTACATGCTATTGCCATGTATGCAAAACCGGGCTACCTAAGCCCCATGAATGAGATGTAACTCATGTACTCAACCCGAGCCCTTCCCGGCTCCTTTCCCCCATGCAATGCCATGAGTATAAAAACCGGACTTCTCAAGCCCCCGCCATTGGTATTACTCACCCAATAACTAATTTAAGAAAATCTCCGGGTCTTTCTTTGGGGTGGGCGTTTATGGACTTCCACCAACGGAACCCAACCGACACGGGATTTATGGACTCTTTCCACCAACGGTGCCGCGTACACCAACACACTTTATGGGCTCTTATACCAACGGGAGTGCGTATCCGAAACACCGGGCCTTGCACCCGAGAGGTCGTCTTGCCCCTTCTTGCTAACCCCGACCCAATCTTTTTCTTCTTTTTCATGCAACCATGCGACTTAGTTGAATAATCAATCCAACTTTCCCGAGCCCATCCACCAGCCACCAAGCATGATGATTGATATATGCAACTACCCCCCCACACTCATGCAAGTTTCCCATGAATGTGACATCACCTTATGCCCAATATGTCATGAATGTCAATGAGCAATTTATCTCCATATTAGACTCCCATAATACCACATAGCTTGTGGTACAATACCCATGCACAAACACACCCACACCCATGCTAACATCCCATGAATGTGATGCCCATGTCCACATACATTTAATACCACATAGATTGTGGTATAAACACCCATGCACAACATCCCTATGACACAATGTCCATGTATGCGATGTTCCCGTGCATATGCAATGCAATGAACCATTGTCACTTGTATATCATGTTCATATATAATGAATGTCATATGAACTAATCTCACACATTTCATCAAATCCCATGACAATTTACATCATGAGCATGTAATTCTCACAATCTTTCACCATGCCAATATATATTAAAATCATATATCAACAATCACAAATTTTCATGTAGCTCATATCATAAACATATAACTTAACTTTATCACAATTTCAAGTATGTTATTTCAATTTTATTAAAATAACCATTTCCACCAACTTAGGCATTTTGTTGAACACATTCAAGGCAAACAATTATGGTAGCACATATCATGCCCAACTTTCATATAATTCAAGAAATTTCAATAGACAATTTCTACATAACAATTTAGGATAAAATTATTTTACCTAAATTCCACAAAAAAGGCAAGTGTAATTTTTCTAATAACCTACCCATTTTCTTCATTATTCCATAACTATATACATATAAATATGTATACATATCTATATATATACCAAGCCATAATCATAGGCATTCTAGGTAAGAAATCAACCCAAGTAGGAGAACCCCTACCTCTTGTAGCGTGAGAAATCCCGTAGGAAACTCCGAAGACCCGAACTCAACTCGAATCTTGATTTTCGTACACCCGCGTCCGTTCACCTTCGGTGAAAGTTGTTGTTTTTGGTACCCACACGTAGCCCTCGTCGCGTAGAGCAACTCTCTCTTCTAGCTCGACGGAATCCGAGCGACGATTGCCGGAGAAATCGCCGGAGAAAGCTTGAAGAAACCCTTTTTCTCTCTCTTTTCTCTCCAACGTGTGAGACCAGCTGACCTTGGGGATATTTCTGCTGAAATATCTCCAAATTTGACCCTATTTATAATTATAGAATACTTGGCCCACAATTGGCCACACGTCCCTTTTAATTCCGGGTCCATTTTAATCCCAAAACGATTAAATTTCGCTCCGGTTTAAGTTCAAAATATTTTCTATGAACTCTAATTAAATTATTTTCAATTTTCTCACATTTTGTCCAAAATTTCGTTTTTGGGGTCACCCGAGACCTGACTGTCTCGTAAAACGTGAAAAATCCGACTATTTCAGAATTTGATGAAATTTTACATGGTCACTAGATTTCGCGAGACGAATTCAACGGCGAAGTCCGTTTCGTCATCCGAGCTCTAGAAAAATTCAGGTTCGCAACCCGTTCATAGTGGCAAGTTATTGTTTTGCCCCTTTGTGAATAGTTCAAATTTTCCGGGGTTTCACAGACATCCTCATTGGAGTGAACTCTTTGGATTAGCCAAAATTTGTTTTCATTGCATTTTCATTCAAAAACTTCACTCACAAAACACAAACAAAAGATTTTACACTTTTCCCTTTTGTTCACCAAAATCACTTTCACACAACTTGACCTCTCCTTCCCTGAGGAGACGACCTTGGAATACTCTTCCAAGTAAAACACCGACACACAAAAGACTCTTTGCGATTGGGGAGCACTTTTGTTCACACACCCGCATTTCATTTCACATTTTGTTCATTCCATTTTCCACCAATCCGTTGTTGCCTAATCTCTTGCATCATTCCGAGGGAGAGTGACACTCCCTTCACACATACACCATATACACATTAAAGGGATGATATTAAGGGGTTAGGAACTACAACGTTTTTCAATCAATCATTTTGGCGCCGTTGCCGGGGAAGGTTAAGCGTCGAGTTCAAAGGTGATTTTGGGACGGCATAGGTAAGTCTCGTGATTTTCATCATGGGCCAAGGTATGACGTCTAACTTGTAAATATTTTGTTTTAGTTTGTGTTTTGTATTATGTCTTATAATTTCTATGAAAATGTATCAAATGCCCCATATTATGAAAATGTGTGTGAGATTTGTGATGAGTATGGGCATGTTACTAGTGAGTGCCCAAGAATGGCCTCTTATTTTGAAAACGTTTGTGAGATTTGTGGTAAGTATGGACACATCACTAACGAGTGCCCAATAAATGCCCCTTATTTTGAAAACATTTGCGAAATTTGTGGCGAGTATGGACACCTCACTAGTGAATGCACAATAAATTATCCGGTTTAAGACTTTGCTTGTGAAGGTTCAAATTCATTTTTGGCCTCCGAAAATTTTTACCCCAACCATTATGATACACCGAGTTATTCGAGTTATGGTTGGGAGAATGAACCTTGTAATTTTTCATCCAATCTCACACCACCAAATGAATTTTCCCAATATCCAACATACGAGAACTCAACCGAAGAAGAATTGGAAAATACGTTTTACGAGTTTATGCAATACCAAATGGAATTCAATGCCCAAATAACCCAACAACTTGATACATTGACTAATGCTATTATTGCTATGGATGAAGCACAACATTTGGAGCTTAGTCAATGTATTGAGGTTGATCATCCCAATGAAATGCCTATTGATGTTGAATCTCCCACCACTCTTGTTTGTGAAAAATTTAATGAAGTTATTATCGCACAAGAGGCTAATGAGCCCAATGTCATTTTTTCATCTAAGAGTGGTGTTGAGATTCACATTTCTCAACTTGGGGAGGGCATTGCAATGGAGTTAAGTGTAGAAAGTTTTTAAGACAAATTGTTTATTCCATTGTTGGGATTGCATAAACTTGCCTACACTTCTATTTGGTTGAGATTTTTGACTTCTTATCCTTTGTATTGTTGGATAGTTGGATTAGTAAGGGAATTTATACAACAAAAAAATGTTAAAACCAAAAAAATCAATGGGCGCAAGCTCATATCCGAATTGAAGCCGGATTGACATGAGCCCTTTTTGTTTTGTTTCCATGTACATAGTAGTTAGATTTCTTTTATTGTTATATTTTTATCTTCTTAATGTTGTAGTGTAGAAGTTGTTTACCTCTCCCTAATTTGGACTCATTTCATTTTGAGCATCATATTAGAAAATCTCATTCAATATCATGTGCGAGTTTAAGTTGGGGGGTGTAAATAAATTTTATTCCAAAAAGAAAGAGGGGTATCTCATTCCCCGTTTTACTTTCATTTTTCTCATTGCATGATTCATTGTGCATTGAGGACAATGCATGGTTTAAGTTGGGGGGTGAGGTGCACCATTCACATGTTCCACCATTTTTTGTATAGAATAATGGAAAATGTGAAAATTTTGAAAATTTTGATTCCAATATTGAACTATATTCCCTTATCCTAATGGTTATGGGATTTGTGATTGCTTGATCTTCATTTTGAACTTTGAATACATGAGCACATTATAGAAGTTAATCCTATTGCTAAGAGTATCACATACTTGTTTGCTTTTGAACTCAACCATAAGTGCACCATGAACTTGTAATTTTTGCAATTTACGGATTGAGTTCACATTTAGTGCTTGACATGAATAGTGGAGATGAGTAAGGACCCATGAGAGCTTTAGTGCCAATTCTTTTTGGAGGGAACTTACATTTACTCAAGGAACAATTCTTAATTTTCAAATTTGTTCAATAGTCTCATTATGCTTGTTTTGGTTAGGTGTGTTTGGGTAGTTAATTGACTTTGTCTTAATATGTACAATGCTCTCCCATGCCTATCTAGAGATGATCTTAGGCCATTTTTGAATGCTTTGAGCCTTTGCCTTTTTCTTGTGAAAAGTTTATCCCTAGTGCCGTGATTGAGCCTAATTGAATTCATTTCTATGCCATACATTTGACCAAGCCAATGAAAATGATAAATATCTACCTTACCTTGGTTGTTCCTAGAGCGGGATATGATTTGATCGTAAAAGAAAAGGAAGTATGGTGTGGAAACTCAAACAAAAGGGATAAATGATGTTGAAACTCAAAAGAGTTGAATGGAAAAAGAATGAAAATCCAAGAAAAGAAAAAAAAAAAAGGGTGAAAGAAGAAAAGAAAGAGAAAAATAAAGGAAAATGTTAAGGAAAAGAAGAAAAAAAGAAACAAAGAGTGTGGTGATGGTGTTAGCCTAGAAATTCCATAAAATGGAGATCTTTTTGAAATAAAGGTCATTCACTCGGAACAACCCTCTTTGTTATCCTATATCCTTCATTTTGCCTACCTCAATATCACCCCAAGGCCTCATTACAACCCGTGAAAGTCCTAAATGATCTAGAGAAAGCATGGGGGATGCATACTTTGAAAAGAACAAGAGAAGTTGGTTTTGCTATCAAATGCCCTAGCATTCCCTTCATGAGATTATGCCAAGGTTGTTTCATTTTTATGCATACTTCATTTTTGGATTATATGTGAGTATATTTCGTTTTGAGCACAATATTCTATCTCACATATACACATGGAGTGCATGCTTGGATAATCATTGAGTTATTCTTTGTTGAGAGAAACCTTTGGTGAGTTTTTGCATCGAAGCTTAATTTGGATAGCTATGTGAATGTGAATTTCGTCGTGTAAATGCTTAAATTACATGTTCATTGCACTCACACACGAGTTTGAAAATGAATGTGTATGTGAATACTCTAGAATAGCATTTTAGGCTATGATGTGTTTCATGTGTTTTTAGTTCGGGTGTTTCGGAGCAAGTTGTTTTTGACATCCCATTGCTAGTTAAGATAAGAGAATATATTTTAAATATTGGATACCAAGGAAGAGAAGTTTGTAGGTACCTTCACTGGAAACCTTCACGAGACAAAACTCGTCCACTAGAGATCACCTAAGGGTTTAAAGGCTTGTTGCATGTGCTAAATGCAATTGCGGAATTAGTATATGTTTTATTTTGTTTGCATGCTTTTTACATTTTGTTTGCTAGGGACTAGCAAAGCTTAAGTTGGGGGGTGTGATGAGCACAAAATATTGTATATTTCAAGGCCTCATTACATGCATTTTAACTCAACTTTTGCATCTAAGTACTTAGAGTTAGTCGATTTTATGAATAATGTTGAATTCTTGATGTTGCATGTTTTTATAGCTTAAATCATGTATTTTAGGACCTTGCAACTATGATGGATGTGTGGTGAGGGCATGGACACATTACATGAAGATTTGGAGGCTTAAAAGTGAAGAAATCAAGGAGGTATTGGTGTTTGGGAACAAAGGCGCCAGCAGCCACACCACTGGGTTGATAAGCCTCGGTTTTCCTCCATTTTGACCATGATCCAATTTGAATCTGAAAAAGTTCAAAACATGAAAGTTGTAGATCTGGATGTCTTCTGTATTGTGTCAAAATTTCAGCTCAATCGGACGGTTATATCAAAAGTTATGCCAATTCTACAAAGACTGGTCCGGAGCAGAAAAACAGTACCGGTACTCAGTACCGGTACGCCGAAGCTACTGGTGTTCGAAGTACCGGTACGGTACAGTACCGGTACTCAGAACCGGTACTGTCTTCTGAAAAAGCCCGAAATGCCTCCAAATCACTTCCCACTTGCTTGGGGGTCCCACCAATGCTTCTCCCACTTGCCCCCCAACATTTCCTTACACATTTCCATGCCTCCCTGACACAACTTGAAGACTTTGGAGGCTTGGCATTCAAGGAGGAAGAGAGAGAAATGGGTTGCCATGTGGGTTGCAGGCTAGCCTGTCCAAGGCTTCAACTCAACCTCCTATTGATGGGTGGCCTGCACACAGCTGGGGGGGACCACCATGCACGAAATTTGAAGGCTCACACTCCATATACTCAGCATTATTCAGCATTGTAAAGGGTTGGCTACCTAAGCTTAGGAGTAGTCCATGGTAGAAGATGATGAATAGTGTTGTAAGCTACATTTTACTTGTAATTTTCATTTCTTGCATTGTAATCTTAATTTCTAGCACTTTAATCTCTTTTATTTTCAAGTGTAATCTAGTTTAAATTCATGCTCTTGCATTCTCCATTGTTATAGCTGGGTTTCTCTGCAACTTTTCCAATTTCAATTGGGTATTGTCTTTAAGCTTTGAATTTGGTTATGAAATGAATTTCTCTTGGTACTTTACTTTATCCTAGCATAAATACAAGTTCAAGGCTCTGTTTTAAGATTCATTTCATTTGTATTTGTAGTCCATTTCATTTATATGTCTCTTTACATTATGAATGCTTTTGCTTTAAATATGAGTAGTTAGATTTAAAGTTGGCTAATCCAAGGGAGAACTCCTATTTGGTGTGCCACTTCAACTCATTTTCTTTCCTCCTCTCAGAGTACGATGGCTCGGTTTGACTGGGTTGGGGTGAGGACATGGTTGTGAGTTCTTGATACACCGTAGGCATCGTCACAAGGTATGCTTGAATCCTCACCTCCATTTTAGTCCCGAGCTTCCCACGAATCAATCGTACATCTAGGCTCTATTGGAGGAAGTCTTTGAGTTGGATTGACATCCTCATTGGAGTGAACTCTTTGGATTAGCCAACATTTGTTTTCATTGCATTTTCATTCAAAAACTTCACTCACAAAACACAAACAAAAGATTTTACACTTTTCCCTTTTGTTCACCAAAATCACTTTCACACAACTTGACCTCTCCTTCCCTGAGGAGACGACCTTGGAATACTCTTCCAAGTAAAACACCGACACACAAAAGACTCTTTGCGATTGGGGAGCACTTTTGTTCACACACCCGCATTTCATTTCACATTTTGTTCATTCCATTTTCCACCAATCCGTTGTTGCCTAATCTCTTGCATCATTCCGAGGGAGAGTGACACTCCCTTCACACATACACCATATACACATTAAAGGGATGATATTAAGGGGTTAGGAACTACAACATTTTTCAATCAATCATGAAGGTCATCCGCACCGCCAAAAAGTGTGCTGACTTCGTAAGCCGGTCCACTATCACCCATACCACGTCATGCCCTCGCGATGTTCGTGGCAAGTGGGTCACAAAATCCATCGTGACATGCTCCCACTTCCACTCCGCTACCTCCAAAGGCTGGAGTAACCCTGCTGGTCTCTGGTGTTCAACCTTCACCTGCTGACACTTGAGACATCGGCTAACGAAATCCCCAACGTGTTTCTTCATTCCGCTCCAATAATACTAGCGACGAAGATCATGGTACATCTTCGTACCACCTGGATGCACGAAAAAATAGAAGCAATGGAACTCTCTAAGGATCTCCTCTCTCAGATCCGCAGAATGGGGAACCACATCCCTTCCCTTATATCGAAGACTACCATCCGTGTGAATGGCCCAGCCCTCGTCACCTGTACCCAACCGTACTCGGTCCCCTTCCTCGATTTGCCATCTACAAACATGTAAGATAACACTAGAGCCTCACATAGTATCCCAAAATAGGGATCAAGTTTAAACTTTAAGATTTCTCTCCTTGTCTTATTAGTAGTGTTTGTGCCACCTACTAGTAGACATCTAGACATTGAACTACACCGTTCATCCCTTTCTCCGAACCCCAAGGTTATATTTTCTAACCCTAGTGTTTTCCTTTACATATACATTCTACCATGCATATTGTTCACATAACACATAGCACATAACATGTAGCATTTAAAGCACATAACATGAAATGTATAATTAATACAATGGTCTAGACCCATGCCCATCAAGCCCTAGGTAAATCGTATAACCTAAGCTCTGATACCAAGCTGTGACGCCCCAAAAATCGGGGGTCCTTAATTTAACAAAATTCGGGCAAATTCTCTTTTGTACGGGAAGCTCTACCCAAAACACTACCTGTGCAATATACAATCACATGACCCATCCAAGGTCCAATATACAACATTGACCGCACCGGCTCCATTTATGAGTAAACATTGACCACACTGGGTCCATTTATCCATACTCATATAAAAACATACAAGGTTATATTAAAAGTAGTCCATATAAGTTCGATTACAATTCTTTTACATATATTACATGTCTAAAACATAGTTTTAACAAAATTTTTACAAAAACCAAGGTTAAAGGCCACAATTCGGCCTCTCTTCACCCTTGAGGCTCCAAATGAGAACCGTCCACCGGTGTGTATCCCGCACTTGAAATGTTTTCTCATATAGGGTGAGCAACGCTCAATAGAGTATCTCCTACAGAGGCTACTCCCCACCCTAGATGCATATGAATGTGCACATGTAACAATCAACAACCATTCTAAACAAGAACATGCAATTCAATGTTGGAATTCTTTTACCATGTCATGCCATGAAATGAGATGAAACTCACTCACGCACTTTAACCCGAGCCCTCACCGACTCCCGCAACACAATGCAATGCCAATGTGTAGAAAATCTGTCATTGATGAATCTCATCCAATGATCCTTTTAAAATCTCCGGGTCTTTGCTGGTGTGAGTATTTATGGACTTACACCAACGGCACCCAACCGACACGGAATTCATAGACTTCCACCAATGGTTCCGCATACACCGACACACTTTATGGACTCTTATACCACTGGAGTGCGTATCCAAGTCACCGGGTCTCTCACCCGAGGGATTTTCTAGCCCTTCTTGCTAACCCCGACCCCATATTCATGCAACCATGCGACTCAGTCGGATTTTCAACCCAACTTTCCCGAGCCCACCCATCAATCACCAAGTATGGTGTTTGATCATACCATGCACACACACCCATCTAATGCAATGTCTCCGTGCAAATGCAATATAATGAACCATTGCACGTCAATGTCAAGTCCCATATGTAATGAAAGTCATGGATCAATTTAACCATATACCTAACATATGTCATGGTAATTTATATCTAATGCACATAATTATCACTATTCATCATGATGCTAATATATTAACAACATATATCAATTACTTTTTTCTCAAGCATGTCACACATAAATTATGCCATAACAAGCTTAATTCTCACATAGGCATTTAGCATAATACCTTCAAGGCACCAATCATGTTATCACATAACCTATGTAAATAACTCATTTCTTTCAAAATGCACAACATAACACATAGCATGCCTACACAATACCAAGCTCCAAGAATTTTCACATGGAACTTCACATATCAATTTCAAACTAGAAATTGATTAAATCATTTCTACACCTACTTCAAAACCATAAGCAAGGGAAATACATAGTTCCATATACCTATCAATTTCCATTTAAACCAACTATAATAGGAAAATTTTAAGATACACAAAATAGCCCACATAAACCCAATTTCCAAGAGTTTACACCAATAGCTTTCACATATCAAATTTAAGCTAGAAGTTGGTCTAAGCCACTTTTATACCCAATTCCTCACTTCCATAACAAGAGGCAAGTGACATGTATAGTTCCATATACCTACCCATTTCATATGGAACCATAGGATATAAGTAAACCAAAGTAGGAGGGAACCCTACCTCTTGGAGCGTAAAATGAAGTGTAGAACTTCAAGAACACCTCCCAAGCCCCAAAACTCTTGATTTTTCCAAAGTCTCATCTTGGATCTTCGGTGAATCCTTCGTTCTTGGTATGGTTGCGTAGCTCTGGTCGAGGAGATCAACTTTGATTCTTGGTTCGAGTTGATTCGAGCGACGGAGAGGCGAAAATCGTAGCGAGAAGCCTTAAAAACTTTCTTTTTTTCTCTCTTTTCCCTCTCCCTTCCTTCACACGTTTTGCCCACTGGAAAATACAGATTATTCTGCCTAAAAATCAGATATTTGTCCATATTTATAACCCTTAACACTTGGTCCACGTCGCGCCACACGCCCCCCTTGTCTGGGTCCGTTTTCGCCCCGAAACGATTAATTTCATCCCGTTTTAAGTTCAAATTATTTTTATTTGAACTTGTGCATGGATTGGTTCAATAGAGAAGACATTATGGGCTGGTGTCTTCTTGACTGGTTCAGTCTTTAGTCTTTGGTAGGTGATTGATGGAAAAAAACGCGTTGTTGTATCCTAACCGCTAAACATCATCCCTAAATGTGTGTATGGCTTATAGGAATGGGTGAGTGTCACTCTCACTCGGAATGATGCAAAAGATTAGGCAACAATGGAATGGTGATGGAAATGAATGGAATGAACAAAATAGATGGAATGAAATGCGGGTGTGTGTGAACAAAAGTGCTCCCCAATCGTAAGGAGTCTTTCGTTGTCGGTGTTTTACTTGGAAAGAATTCCAAGGTCGTCTCCTCAGGGAAGGAAAGGGAGTTTTGTGAAAGTGATTTTGCAAAAGTGAAAAGAAAGTGTAAAATCTTGTATTTGTGTTTTGTGGTTGTGTTTATGTATGGAAAATGCAAGAAAACAATGTTGGCTAATCCAAAGGAAGTCACTCCAATGGGACTACCATTTCAACTCCAATCCCTCCTTAACTCCGATAGAGCATGAATGAACAATTGATTCGGGGGAAGCTAGGGATGAGGTTGGTGATGATCTAAGAATAAACCGTGATAAGTCTACGGAATATCAAAGGCACCAATTCATCCACTCTCAACCCCGTCAAACCGAACCATTGGACTCTTAAGGGAGGGAGGAGAATGAGTTAAAATGGAATCCCCAAGAGTTAAATCTAACTACTCATGGTAAAATGAAAGACAAGCATAATAATGTAAATGGATATAATGAAGACATGAAGCATGAAGTATGAAACTTAACTTAAAGCAAGAAATCTTAAACTAAGGAGAAAAATATTCAATACCCATTTTAAGCTTGAAAATGAAGAACTTGAGCAACAATGGTGAAATGTAAATGGTGTATTGAAACTTGCAAAGTACTTGAAATAAATGAGATTAAAGACAATAAACAAAGCTTTAAACAAGTCTTACAATAGATTACATGGAAAAGGATGGAAGAAATGCAAAAACGAAATTACATTACACTATTCATCTTCTTCCTCCTTGGAGCTCTCTATCTCTACTCCTAAGCTTAGGTAGCCAACTGGTTTTCTTGTGTGTTGAATGTTGAATGTATAATGGAGAGTGAGAGCCTTGAATTTCGTCCATGGAGGGTCCCCCTAGGTGTGTGCAGGTCTTACACCAAAGAGGGGCTGAGTTGAAGCCTTGGACAGGCTAGCCTGCAACCCACATGGCAGCCCATTTCTCTCTCTTCCTCCTTGAATGCCAAGTCTCAAAAGTCTTCCAAAATGTGTAAGAGACCTGCAAATGTGTAAGGAAATGTTGGGATAGGCGTGGGAGAAGTGTAGGTGGGACCCCCAAGCCTCAAAGTTGAGTTACAGGCTGTTTTCGCGACCAGAAGGTCCGGAGTACCGGTACTGGGTACCGGTACCATTTGGTACCGGTACCGAGTACCGGTACTGTTTTTCTGCACTGGACCACCTTCGGTAGAATCGGCATAACTCTTGATCTAACCATTGGATTGGGCTGAAATTTTGACACCAAACAGAAGACACCCATATATACAACTTTCATGTTTTGAACTCTTCCAAATTCTGAGTAGATCATGGTAAAAATGGAGGAATTCCGAGGCAGTGCTTCCAATTGTTGCTACAGCTGGTGCCCTTGTTCCCAAGCACCAATGCCTTCTTGATTTCTTCACTTTTAAGCCTCCAATTCTTCATGTATTGTGTCCATGCCTTCACCACACATCCAACATAGTTTCAATGTCCTAAAATACATGATTTAAGCAATAAAAACTTGCAACATCAAAATATCAACATTATTCATAATTTCGGCTAACTCTAAGTACTTAAATGCAAAAGTTGAGTTAAAATGCATGTAATGAGCCCTTCAAATATGCAATATTATGTGCTCATCACACCCCCCAACTTATGTTTTGCTAGTCCCTAGCAAACAAAATGTAAAAAGCAAGAAAACAAAAAAATAAAACTATACTAATTCCGATATTGCATTTAGCACATGCAACAAGCCTTTAAACCCCTAGGTGATCCCTAGTGGACGAGTTTTGTCTCGTGAAGGTTTCCAGTGAAGGTACCTACAAACTTCTTGCTAATATCCAATATTTAAAGTATATTCCCCTATCTTAACTAGTGATGGGATTTCAATAAAACAACTATGTTCAAAACATCCTAACTAAAAACACATGCAACACATTATAGCTTTAAATGCTATTCTAGAGTATCCACATACACATTTCCTTTCAAAACTCGTGTGTGTGTGAAATGAACATGTAATTTAAACATTTACACAATGGAGTTCACATTCACGTGGCTATCCAAATTAAGCTTTGATGCAAAAACTCACCAAGGGTTTCTCTCAAAAATGAATAACTCAATGATTATCCTAGCATGCACTCCATGTGTATATGTGAGATAGAATCTTATTCACAAACCAAAATGCTCACATATAATCCAAAAATGAAGCACATGTATACAAATGAAACAACCTTGGCATAATCTCATGAAAGGAATGCTAGGGCATTAGATAGTAAAATTAACTTCTCTTTTTCTTTAAAAGTATGCATCCCCCATGCTTCTCTAGATCTTTTAGGACTTTCATGGGTTGTAATGAGGCCTTGGGGTGATAATGAGGTAAGTGAAATGAAGGATATAGGATAACAAAGAGGGTTGTTCCGGGTGAATGACCTTAATCTTAGAAAAACACTTCCCTTTTATGGGATTTTGATTTTCACACCATCACCACACCCTTTGTTTCTTTTCTTTCTTTTCCTTTACATTTTTCCCTTTTCTTTTTCTCATTATTTTTCCATTAAACTCTTTTGAGTTTCAACATCCTTCATCCCTTTTTGCTTGAGTTTCCACACCATACTTCCTTCTTTTGCAATCACTCATTTTTGTTTTAGGAACAACCAAGGTAAGGTAGGTATTTCTCATTTTCTTTGGCTTGGTTCAATGTGTGGCATAGAAATGAATTCAATTAAGGCTCAATCATGGCACTAGGGATAAATTTCACAAGAAAAAGGCTAAGGCTCAAAGCATCAAAGATGGCCTAAGATCATTTCTAGATAGGCATGGGAGAGCATTGTACAATCAAGACAAAGTCAATCAACTACCTAAATACACCTAACCAAAACAAGCATAATGAGATTATTGAACAAATTTGGAATTTGAAAAATTGTTCCTTGAGTAAATGTAAGTTCCTTCCAACAAGAATTGGCACTAAAGGTCACACGGGTACTTACTCATCTCCACTATTCATGTCAAGCACTCAAATGTGAACTCAATCCGTAAATTGTCCAAATTACACATTCAAGGTGCACAATGGTTGAGTTTGAAAGAAAACACATATGTGATACTCAAGCATAGGATAAACTTCTATAATGTGCTCATGTATTCAAAGTTCAAAATGAAGATCAAGCAATTCACAAATTCCATAACAATTAGGATAGAGGAATATAGTTCAATATTGACTATTTTTCACAAAAATTGTCCAAAATTTTTCAAAATTTTCACATTTCCAACTTATTCTATACACAAAGTGGTGGAACATGTGAATGGTCCACCTCACCCCCCAACTTAAACTATGCATTGTCCTCAATGCACAAGGAATCATGCAATGAAAACAATGAAGGTGAAATGGGAAATGAGATACCCCTTTTTTTTTTTATATATATATATATATATAAACATAAAAGAGAAAATGAAACACACAAAGCTCATTTACACCCCCCAACTTAGACTAGAACATGGGGGAGAAATGTTGGTGATGCCCTCAAAGCAGGTGGAGCAGCATTGCAGAGATTGGGTCTGTCAGGCAAACAGTACCGGTACTGGGTACCGGTACCATTTGGTACCGGTACCTAGTACCGGTACTGCGATTCCAGTAGACTTTTAGTACCGGTACTGGGTACCGGAACTGCGATTCCAGTAGACTTTTAGTACCGGTACTGGGTACCGGTACCATTTGGTACCGGTACCGAGTACCGGTACTGTTCTGCTTTGTCTGCTTCCTGATTCTTAAACAAGCTTTATGTTAAAAACTAAACTACAATGATACTCACCATTATACTACAATGACATGAAAAATAAAAATATAACAATAAAAGAGATATAACTACTATGTACATGAAAACAAAACAACAAGGGCTCATGTCAATCCGGCTTCAATTCGGATATGACCCTACGCCCATGGATTTTTTTGATTTTAAAATTTTTTTGTTGTATAAATGCCCTTTCACTCCAATCTATCCAACAATACAAAGGATAATGCTTCAAAAATCTCAACCAAACAAAGTTGTAGGCAAGTTTATGCAATACCAACAATGGAGTATGCAATTTGTCTTTAAAAGTTTCTCCATTCAACTCCATTTCAATGCCCTCCCCAAATTGAAAAATGTGAATCTCAACACCACTCTTAGATGGCAAAATGACATTGGGCTCATTAGCCTCATGTAAGATAATAACTTCATCAAACTTTTCACAATCAAGAGTGGTGGGAGATTCAACATCAATATGCATTTCATTGGGGTGATCATCCTCAATACATTGACTATGCTCAAGGTGTTGTTCTTCATGCATAACAATTGTAGCATTAGTCAATGCATTAAGTTGTTGGGCAATGCATTCCATTTGGGCATTGCATTCCATTTGGGATTGCATAAAATCACACCAAACATTTTCCAATTCTACTTCGGTTGAGTTCCCATATGTTGGATAGTGGGAGAATTCATTTGGTGGTGTGAGATTGGATGAAAAATTATACGGTTCATTCTCCCAACCATAACTCGAATAACTCGGTGAATCATAATGGTTGCGGTAAAAATTTAGGTAGTCCAACTCTGAATTTGAACTTTCGCATTCAAGGTCTTGAACCGGATAATTTATTGGGCATTCACTAGTGAGGTGTCCATTTTCACCACAAATTTCGCAAACGTTTCCAAAATAAGGGGCATTTATAGGGCACTCACTAGTGATGTGTCCATATTCACCACAAATCTTGCAAACGTTTTCAAAATAAGAGGCCATTCTTGGGCACTCACTAGTAACATGTCCATACTCATCACAAATCTCACACACATTTTCATAATATGGGGCATTTGATACATTTTCATAGAAATTATAAGACATAATAAAAAACACAAACTAAAACAAAATATTTACAAAAGAAACGACATACCTTGGCCCGTGATGAAAATCACGAGACTTACCATGCCGCCCAAAATCACCTCCGAACTCGACGCTTAACCTTCCCCGGCAACGGCGCCAAAATGATTGTCACAAAAACGATATCTTTCCTAACCCCTAATTACTATCCCTCAATGTATGCAATGTATGGACGGGGGAGAAGAATTTCTTCCCCTAGGGATAGTGTCAAAAGGAAAGGCAATGAGGAAAGGGAAATGGGAAGATGTAAGTATAGGATATGTGTGCACAAAAATGCTCCCCAATCGCAAGGAGACTTTCGTGTGTCGTGAGTTACTTGGAAGAGTATTCCAAGGTCGTATCCACAGGGAAGGTAGTGAATCAAGGTTGAAATGATTTGGTAAAACACGAAAATGTAAAATCTTTAGTCTTGAAAGTTGATTGGTGAATTTTATGCTAATGAAAATGTAATGATAATATAAATGTTGGCAATTCCAAAAGATCACTCCAATGGGTATACCACCTCAACTCAAATCACTCCTCCTATTGAGCATGAATGAACGCTTGAATCACGGAAAGCCGAGGATGGCATCGATGAGTATCTAAGCATGAATCGTGACTAAGCCTACGGTTTATCAAAGACTCATCGACACATCCATCTTCTATCCGGTCAAAACGAACCATTTGACTCTAAAGGGAAAGAGGAGAAATAGTTGAAATGGTATCCCCAAGGGAGATCCCTCTTGGTCTTGCCAACTAGAGGATTTAGCTACTCATACTTGGAATGGAAATAACTATGTAATGGAAGAGCATTCAAATCTATGAACTTCTAAGGTGGCTAAATATCAGAATTTATGAGCTAAAAGAACATGTATTTAAACCCATTGCATAGTTATGAAAGATGAAATACTTGGAGCATTAATGGTGAAGCATTAAATGAACATTGAACTAACAAAACATGAAGGAAAAACAACATTCATGGCATTCAATGAACTACTAAGAGTCTTACTCAAGATTACAAGACAATGCAGTAGAAGAATATGCAAAAATCATAACTTTCTCTCTCTAGAAACTACTGTTCATCTCCTTCTCCGCCCAGACTTTCTCTCTCTAAAAACCTATTACAAAAAATATGCTCTCCCCCCCTGGCTTCCTGGTCATCCCCATCCTTGGAGAACATTTCTTTTTCCAAAACGTGCCTGGGCATCCCCTGAAGCTTCAGCAGCAGAGCCTAGTCTGCAGGCTTGGACCAGGAAGATGCAGCAACTCCCTGCACCCCAACTTGCCTTCTTGGTGTAATTTCCTTTGCTATGGAGAAAAGCCCCTTTTTCCCTTCACTCCCCATTCTGGAGAAGAGGGAGTCTCCCATCTGTTTTTGTCTCAGAGGAGTGCAGCAGCCAGGGACAGACAGGAAGTGGCAGAGCATGTCTGCCTACCCAGCTCATCCCATCCTCTCTCTCTTCATTCAATGCTTTAAATCCACAAGTCTAGAAGGGAGTGTGAGTCCTGATGAATAGAAAGGTGGGCGTATCAGAGAGAAGCATGGAGGGGTCCACAAGACAGCTGAGCAGATCTGCAGAGTTTGGGCACTTCAGGGAATCAGTACCGGTACTGGGTACCGGTACCGAGTACCGGTACTGCGATTCCAGTAGGTTTTGGGTACCGGTACTGTTCTGCATCCTTTTCTGAATTTCTTGATTTCTTGCTCCCGATCTATCCTCGAACTATCATTCCCACTCCTTTCATCCCAAGTGGTATGGGAGGGTCTTTAAAGGCCATATTTAGCTTCATTCAACTACAAGAACAACAACTTGATGTTAAGACTTCAAGTGGCATAACGTACATAATTTAAAGCTCTAAAGTAAGTGAAATGAGTTGATTAGCATCTTAAAGATATGCAAAGTTGTGTGCTAATCAGTAGGTTAACTGGGATTTGTATGGGTTGACTATTTGACTAGGTTGTGCCGAACATATAGGTTGGGCCATATACGGACTAGATGGGCTTTGTTGGTGGGCTTGATACAGGACAGTGTGTGGGCTTACTAAAGAAGACTGGTAAGTAGGTTTGATTGGGTTACCAAGAGGTTGGTAACAGTTTGCTATTTCAATGGCCTATTTCAATGGCCTATTTCAATGATTTGGGCTTGCCAAAACTAACTGTTTTTGTTTACTAGTATCCCTCCCGGATTTTTGGGATGAGGTACTGGGTTTACTAGCTTTCCTGTCCCCCATGAGGTTCCTGCAGAAATTCACGGGTTAAGAAATCAGGAATGCAGTTATTACTGCCTTTAATATATTCGATGTCAAAATCGAAAATACTTAAAATAGATTGCCATCTGGCAAAAATTTGCTTACTAGCAATGTTTTGTACATCTTTTTCCAAAACATATTTTGCTGATTTGCAATCTACTCTTACTAAAAATTTCTGATTTAATATATCATCCTGGAATTTCGAGATACACAGGACAATAGATAAAATCTCTTTTTTAATAGTACCATAATTTGCTTGTGCTTTATTCCAGATTCCAGAGTGGAAACGAACAAGTTGTTTTGGAGAGTCTGGGCTGACTCTTTGGAGGAGGATACCACCATAACCAATGTCGGAGGCATCAGTCTGGATAATTTTGAATGAATTTGCTGAGGGAATACCAAGACAAGGCAAAGTCTTGATATACTTTTTAACTTGTTGAACTATGGATGTATGAACTAAAGACCAGGGAGGAGGATTTCCTTTGAGCCGATCATACAATGGTTTGATTGTTTTTCTAAGATCTTGGTAGAAATCAGAAACATAGTTTAAAGATCCTAAGAATCTTTGTAGGTGGGTTTTGTCGGTAATCTCATCAGGAAATTTATCTGCAAATTGGATAGATCTACTGATGGGAACGACTGTTGACGGTTGGATATTGTATCCAATGAATCTAACTGAGGTTTGGAACAACTTAATCTTGCTAGAAGAGATGACTAGACCATTGTGCTTGGTTATCTCTAAGAATGCATTGAGATGTTTCCAATGTTCATCTATAGATCTGGAAAAGATGAGGATGTCATCTATGTAGACTATAGAGAAATGACTGACTGGGTTAAATATTTCATTCATTATATTTTGAAATTCACTAGGTGTATTTTTCAATCCAAAGGGCATTACATTCCATTCGTAATGACCAAAGGGAGTAACAAATGCAGTCTTATATCTGTCTTCTGGGGATATCTGAATTTGCCAGAAGCCACTTTTTAAATCAAATTTTGAAAATATTACTGAGTTACTAAGTCTTTTGATTAAATCCTGTTTGTTTGGAATTGGGTACCTGATCCATTCCAATACAGAATTTAAAGGCTTGTCATTAATTACTAACCTTGGAGCTCCTCTTTCTAATTCTGCATTTTTGATGACATAGAAAGCTGGGCATGACCAAGGGGATTTGTTTTTTCTAATGATACCATTTTTGAGTAATTCAGAAATTTCTTTTTTACAAATTTTCATTACTTCATGGTTCATTTGGATGGGTCTGGACTTAGTTGGAATATTTTGTTCACTAAATCCTTTAATGTAAGGAAGTTTTACTATGTGTTTTTTCCTATGCCAGAAAGCTCTAGGAAGACTAGAACATACTTCTGCTTCTAATTTTTCTTAAAATCTTTCAATCTTCTGGATTAAGATTTGGTTTGCTAACTGTTCTTGAATCCTTTTGTGATTAATTTCTTCTTTCAGAAATTTTACTTGGTTAGTTTTCTGATTTACTAAATTAAGAGACTTAGAGATTGAACAATCTTTAAGTTGCCTTAATTCTTTGACCTGGGGTTTTGATAAAAATTTAAATGTTACTGAGTGACCAAATGGTTTGGTAGACACACCTTTTATATCTGTAATAAAAGGATACAACAAATATATGAATGGTATACCAAGGATAACTTTATCTGTCATATTTTGTACTAAGACAAATGATGTTTTGAAGCATACATTATCTTGAAAAATATGCACATTTGGTAACTTGTATTTTACGCTCATTTTACTACCATTTGCTGAACTAAGTTTTTCAGTGGTTTTCTGATAATACTTAGTTGGTATAAGCCCTTCATGTATGCAATTTAGATCTGCACCAGTGTCAATAAGAGCTATTACATCAATAGTATAGTCATTATCAATTATGATCTTTACTTTGGAGTGCCATTTTTGGAGGTTTAACTTATTAATTAAGTTTAACCTGTTATCATCTTTAGTTTGGGAACATCCATCGTAAGATGATAGCTTAGTTACACCCAAAGTTTCCATATCAAAGATGGAGGTCACGGGTATCCGCTGGGAATTTGTTCCATATGAACTATGTGAGCTATCTGAGTTGTTAGCTTCAGATTGTCCATCAACCTCAAGCTGATCTTTTGCTTGGCTAAGAGTTGGGCTCTTTGATTTACTAAACTTATTTTTTGCTTTAAAAAGATTAAAAGTTTCTTCCAACTTCTTATCTTGTGCTTTTAAATCTTTTATTTCTTGTTTTAACTTGTTAACTTCACTCTGGAGATCTTGTAAGGTTACGTCTTTCTTTTTATCCTTACTAAATCTTTCCATTGTTTTGTTAAAACTAATTAGCTTTTTTTCACTAAAAGATTGTTTAATGTCTTTTTTGACAAACAAATCTTTGAGTTTTTTTGATGTTTTTAACTTTTAACTCTGGATTTTTGATTTTGCTAATGAGATCGATGAGGGCTTGTTCCTCCTCGGTCTGCTTGGTTAAAACTCTAATTGTTTTACAACAATTATCTTTATAACCTAACTTGATATCAGGTTCACTAGAATTGCTAGACATTGACTGATAGTCTGAAGAACTTTCAGGACTGCTTGAATCATCTAAACTTTCTTCGTTTTGGCTAAGGTTATTTAACTTAAAAATATTGAGAATTTCTTCTTCATCTTTTTTAGCTAAGTTTAGCTGCTTGAGTTTCTTCTTAACTGGACATTTTGGGCTGATAAGGCCCTTCTTGCCACAGTTATAACATTCAATCTCTTTGATGCTATTCTTTTTCCTTGACTTTTTCTTATAAGTTTTATGCTTATAAGATTTTCTAGGTTTTTTGCTAGATTTTCCATAGTATTTAGGTTTTGGAAAATTCTTTTTGCTTTGCTTATAGTGGGATTTATTCCTGCTAAGCGAGATGGTGCTATAGAAGGGAGACCATACTGTTCACAGAAATCACCCATTTCATATTTAGCTTTTTTCTTATCATCTTTTAACTGTTTACTAATTTTCATATCAATACACATTCGCATACCTTCCTTTTGAATTGTACTGATAAGATCACCATAGGTTAATTGATCATATTCAATTATGCCTTTAGGCTTGCTAAGTGTTTCCCTAATCTTATGGGCAAAGAGGTTAGGTAAGCCAGTAATAAATTTTTCTTTCCAGAAAGACTTGTCACAGTCTGACCGGACCATTACTCTTGAGATGAATACGTCTTTGTACCATCTAAAATCACTAAGTGTCGGACATCTTAAGTTACTTAGCTGATCATGGATTCTTGATGCTATGTTGCTAGGTGTTCCAACAAAATGTTTAATTATTGTACAGATGAGAGTGTTAATCCCATCTGGTTTTGCTTGTCCAATATCTTCATCAAATATTGGCATAACTTCATCATCTCTTTCAACAGCATATCTGATGTTGTCTCTAGATTCTTGGTTAAGATAGTTATCCCACCAGTTTTTTAACATTCCTGTGAATCCAGAAGTAATAAGGTCAACTATTTCTGGTTCAGTATGATCAAGATTGTTAATATAACTGCTGATAACCATAGACATATGATGAAGTTTGTTAAGTATTTCTTACTCACTTAATCCATCTATGTTCCATTCATAGAGTTTATTGGATTTGACTGAGAATTGGTTATTAAGGTTCCTTTCTTCAAATTGAAGATCATGAGGCGTTGGTCTAGGGTACCAATTTTTTGTGGTACTGGTTAGATTGATTCTTGCTACTGTTAGCCTGTTAAGATTTTGACTATTAAACTGTTCTTCTAATTCTTTGATTTTAGAATCAATAGAACTTGATGTACTAATTTCTGAGGATTGATTGTCTTCAGAAGTTGGTTCATCATACTTTTTGATAGCATTTACTTGAGAAGGTTCTGCTCCAGATGGTTCTGCTTTAGCTTTCATTTTTTCTTCCATTTTTACTAGAACTTCATCTAACTTTTTTAATCTCTTGTCATCTGCTGTGGAGATTCCAAGTTTACTTCTATCCTCGGGTAACTGAATTAGAGGTTTTTCTAATTTTTTACTGGGTTTGAGATCATCAATTTTGGTCTCAATTTTATCTAACTGTTTACCAATTGTTATCAAAGGCTGATTGGTAAAATTGTTTTGCTCAATTACTTGTCTATTAGATTCGTTAGTGGGAATCTTAAAAGGTGAAGCTTTTACTTCAGTATCTTTGTGTTTAATTAAAATGGTTTCTACTGGAGGATGACTTAAAGATACTGTTGTAGTATCATCTTTCTTCCATTTATGTTTTGTTATTGTCTTGACTGATTTATAGTGGTTTTCGAAATAATCAAAGAAAAATATTTCCTTTCTTATTTCACACATAAATTTAGTCCATTTTTCAAATATTCTTTCTTGTTTACTATCACTGTATTTTTTGTTAAATTCTCATCTTTTGGATTTATTTTCCTTGGACTTGAATTCATCATATAATTTGTCTTCATCAATGAGAAACAGACTATCTGTTTTACTAATTGTAAGTAACTAATTATTTACTGGGGTGTTACTCTCCAGGTCAGTAGCAGAAGGAGATGGTGAAAAGTCATCTTCTTCTTCTTGCTGAAACTGTGATTGTGGAGTGCAACGTGGTTGACTCACATTAGCTGAGGAAGTGTCAATTCCTTTTAGTTTGAATTTTCTTTCTAATTCATTTGCTAATTTTTTATCTCTTTTGGTTAAACTAGAATATGTTGATTCAGATTTTCTTCCTTCATTAATCTGAATTGGTTTATTATGTAATAAACTAGGTTGATAAGATGATAGACTAGATTTGTGAGATCTTGCACTATCAAAGGAGATTCTTACTGATCCATCAGGAAACTGTTGAATATTTTCTAAGTTTGCTGTGGTGTTTTCACTATCTTTGTTGTAGTTTTCATTTTCAACTGTCCAAGAATCTGGAAGTTGAACATCTTTCCATAAAAGTCTTTTAGGGACTTGAATGTTTGCTTCACTAGTACTACCTTGTATCAACAAAGTACTATCTTTAAGACTTTTCTGAAATGCATGAACATTCAGGTTTGTTGTGATGCATTTATAGTAAATCCTATAGATTAATACTAGTGATCTGGAATTTTTTACCATTCTGGTAAATACTCCATTAAGTTTTATTCCTAAGGTTAATGCCATTAGAATGTTGGGATCTTCAAAACTTAAAGTAAAGTCTGGAAAACAATTAAAATATATTGGTCTGTTATGAAGACCTGTTTCCATTATACTTAAGACACTAGGTTCATAATCTATGAATCTTTTGTCCCTTAAGGATAATAGAACTGCAGAATTTTTACCAAGTTGTGTTAGAGGTTTCATTGCTACTTGAATTAAACCAAGGTGGATAAAATTATATCCTTTTGCTCTATGTCGTTTAATTGCTTCTTTACTAAGTAACTGACAAGCTTCTTCCTCTTTTGTAAGAGCATAAACTTGTTTTATTGTTTTTACTTGTAATTCTGATTTAAAAGCTGTTAGGATCCAACTAGTTTTATAGATTTCCCTATGCGGGACTCTAGGGATATTCCATTTACTCCAATCTACTTGTGACTCATGATATTCATGTTCTTCTTCATTTACTATATTTGGTATAGTTTTCAATGAAGATCTAGATGAGCTAGCCATAGAATTAGATCTGAATAATCTACTCATTTTTAAATCTAAATTTTTCAATTTTGTAAATTACTATTAAGTTTTTTCTTCCTTGTCACCCTAGCTTTACCACCAGAACCTATGGAGTCCAGATCCTAGTGTAAGTCCTAGTGAGAGGCAGCGAAGGGGAATAGTGACAACAAATCTAGGAGGTATGTGTATAAGAGGGGTATGCATATATATATATATATATATTACTTATAAATATCAACAATTGCGAAAAAAATTTGATTTCCTATTTTAACTCTAATTATTATAATAAAGTCAATTATACCTACCAATATATATATTTTCATCTAATTTTATTTTTTACTTCTATTTGAATTTCAACTTGTTGTAGGTAGGGCTGTCAATTTTCGACACAACATGAACCAAACACAAAATTAATGGGTTGGACACGAAATTAAACAAGTTAATTGGTTAAAACAGATCAACACGCTTAAACACGAAAAAAAATCATATCGGGTTTATGTCAAAATCAGGTCAACCCAAATTTGACCTGATTAATCCGTATATTTTAAACGGGTTGACATGATTCGGATACAAACCCGACCTAACCCATTGTAGACTCGTTTAACCCGTTTTATAACAGTATAGTTTGTTTATTATGTATGACTGATGTGATCTTAACATTATTACTTATTAGTTCTTGCTTCTACTATGCTAATTGGCAGTATAGTTCTTAACATTATTATGACAGTATACTAGTATAATTCTTGCTTTAATTTTTGGGTTGAAACTTGAATGCATTTTAGTTAATTTTACTGATGAGATGTGATATGCTATTTGTAAAAAAATTATTTGAAATTTTGGATGAATGATTGAATGATGTATTTAATGATAATGAACTGGTGTGAAAACAAGTTATGTGTGTTAAACAGATCTATGTTATGTGTACTAAACAAGTTAAACATATCATATTATATGTGTTAACCCGAAAACGACATATTTATTAAATATGTCAAACAGGTCGAGTTCGAGTAACCCGTTTAATGATCAGGTCAGGTTAGTGTTTACACATCTCGACACGATTATTAAACATGTCAGGTTTGGGTTTTAAAATTTTCAACAAAAACTCGAAATCAACCCGACACGAAATGACCCAATCCGACACATTTGACACCCCTAGTCTATACTTAGGGGTGTTCGTGGGTCGGGTTACCCACGGGTTCTGTTATCCCGCCTGAAAAAAATAGGCCCGAAACCCGATAGGCCCAATAGTTGGCCCGTCCGAGCCCAATATCCTTAAAAATAGGGCTTGAGTTTGCCCCCAAACCCATTACCCGGCCCGAAGCCTGCCCGCCCATCTTTCCTTTGAAAAAATGTTATATTTTTAGACCATTAAATTTGAAACTTTGAAATAAGTCTCCCAATATCGAAATTTGAAGTTTTAAAAATTTAGATACTATAAATAATGTATTATTTTATTTTTCATGTATTAAGCGTACTAGTTTTAAAGGGTGGAGTAATGCAAATGATAGATAAGTGAGTAGGTGTCAATCTAGTTGGAATGTATTCATTCTATTGCATGTAGTTCATCCCCTAATTAAAAATAAAATTATTCATTATTTCATTTTTATCCATTTTGACTCTATTTTTTATTCAAAAATATAATTTACACAAATATTAAGTTACAAAAATATTCATTATTTTTAAATGAAGTTGTATATAAAAAAGTCTGCGAGCAAGTCCGCCCAATAAGCTCGCGGGTAGCCTACCTCTACTTGATTTTTAACTCATTTGGGTAAGGGCTTGGGCCTACACTACCCAGGCCCAACCCAAAAAAAATTTTGCGGGCCTGGTTGGACACCCCTATATATATACTACTTATATTCTTTTGATTTCTTATTTTATCCCTAATTATTATAATAAAGTCAATTATACTCATCTATATACTTTCATCCCATTTTTGTCACCTATTTGATTTTTAACTTATTTTGAACTCTTGTATAAAGACTTTTAAATTCTTTTGAACTTGTTTATTAGTAATATAGTTACATACAATTATCTATATCTATATGAAGAAGTAAAGTCCTATAGGATCAAATACATGTAATTTTTTATTTTTTGGTATGTAATAATAATAATATTATCAGTGATTTAATCAATCTATTTAACAAAATAAATAGTAATAATTCTACAATATATAATTAGATGTGCAAATATTTAAAGGGATCGACGAAATACCTAAATAAATGATAGAGTAGCTACTTAAAAACTTATAAAATAAATAAATAATTAAAATATGGATTAATTACTCGGCACCTAATTTATTTAATTTAATCATATTTACAATAAAAATAAAATTATTTAAATTTATTTACATGCAACGCACGTCGTGCATTGCTAGTCTATATAGAAGTAAATGAAACACTTTTGATTCCTATTTTAACCCTAATTATTATAATAAAATCATTATACCCACTAATACATATACTTTCATCTAATTTGTGTTTTTTACTTCTATTTGACTTTCAACTTGTTTTACACTCTTTTATAAGAACTTTTAAATTCTTTTGAACTCATTTATTAGTTGTACAGTTACATACAATTTTCTATATCTATATGAAGAAGTAAAATCGTATATATATGTTAAATTATTATATAAATATAGCTATCAGATTGAATTTCATGGTCAAATATATATTATATTTTATTTTTTGGTATGTAATAATATAATAGTATTATAAGCGATCTAATCAATCTATTTTTTTTAAAAAAATTAATAATTTTATAATATATTTAGTGTGCAAATGTCTAAAAGGGTCGGAGGGATGCCTAAATAAATGACATATTAGGTACTCAAAATTTTATTGAATAAAATAATAATAAATAATTAGTAATGATAATGAATATGCTAAAACTTTATCAAAAAAAATAAAATAATGAATATTCTAAAAGATTATAATAGTTACAAAAATAGCATATTTTAATTGTAGTAAATGAAATAGAAAAACAAAAAATATCCCCGGTGAATTAATTTACTCAAACATTTGAAATAATTTCATAGAGCATAAAAAATTTGCTAATAAGTATTGCGTATTTGGTATAAATTGTAAAAATATCATGACCCAAAAGAAATAAAAATTGAAAGAAAAATTGTGACGCCCCAATTTCCGAGGGTCCTTTATTAACCGTTGACCACCCGTCAACCCGCGAAAATACCCGTGGATGTCACTCAACCTAACACCACGGTAGTAGTATCCCCTTAACCGGGATCTTAACTCACAATTGTTAACCGGATTCGATTATTCATTGGGTTCAACCAATATTCAATATACCATGATTTATACTCCATTATAGTCCATTTATAACATTAGAAGGGAGGAAACAATAGCCCAAGGGTTTGGCAAGAAAAAGAAAAAAATTAAAATTTCAGAAAATTTTGGAGGGCGTACCGGTACGCTCTACCTTCTGGCTGTCGCCGTACCAGTACGCGTACCGGTACGATTCTGCCACTTTTGCCTTTTTCCTTTGTTTTTCACTTCCAATCCATTCAACACACATCTTTTCCATCCAACACATATTTAATGAAGTTTTTCCCATAAAACATGATACATATAAATTATATTACAAACATTTATATGAATTTACATACCAAAACCAAGTTTTTATAATAATTTTACAAAAACTCAAAATAAAGCCACATTCCGGCTTTCTTCAACCTTGGGGCTCGAAATGGGAGCCGTCCGCCGGTGTGAACCCAGCACCTGAAATATTTTTCCCACAAAGGGTGAGCCACGCTCAATAGGGTATCTCCTAATGAGACTACTCCCCAACCTATATGCATATGAAATGTTCACATGCCACAAAACAACAATTCATAACATCCCAAGCAAGGAAATATATTCAATGATGGAATTTACAATGTCATGCTATGGAATGAGGTGAGACCCACTCATGCATATCAACTGAGCCCTTCCCGGCTCCTCTACACATGCAAGTGCCAATGTGTACCAATCCGTCATTGATGTTGCACATCAAATGACCTTTCATTCTAGGGTCTATATAGGGGTGGATGTTCATGGACTCACACCAAAGGTCACCCAACCTACACGGAATTCATGGACTTCCACCAACGGTTCCGCGTACACCGACACACTTTATGGACTCTTATACCAACGGAGTGCGTCTCCAATCACCGGGTCTCTCACCCGAGGGATAGTCTAGCCCTTCTTGCTACCCCAACCCTATCAACATATAAATCATGCGACTCGACTAGGTCATCGACCCATATTACCCGAGCCCACTCGTCATCCACCACGCGTGGTGAAGACAACCACCATGCACACACACCCACTAAATGCGATGTTCCCGTGCATATGCAATGTGATGCTCCATTGCAACAATATTACCATGTTCAATATGCTATGAGGAACACATGAACATTCCAATCACATTTTACATATTTCATGGCAAAATTACATCATAAGCATATAATTTCCATAATTCTCTACAATGTCAATATATTATAACATGTATACATATACCAACATTTTATCTTGAATAACACCCAAGCATGTCATCACAAAATCAAGTAATAACACACTTTAATTCTCATGGCATAATATAAGCACATAGCATGCCCACAATTCACATAATCCAAGAATTTCATTGGGTCAATCCCATATACCCAATTCTAGAAATTTCATTTAAAAATTTCTAATTACCAATTCAATTAGAATTGATCTTTACCCATTCCAATACCCATTTCAACACATTACCAACAATAGGCAAGAGATATACAATATATCATCCTACCCATTTCATAAAAACATCCTAGGTTTGGAATAAACCTTAGTAGGAGGGAACCCTACCTCTTGAAGCGTGGAGAACAACCTTGAGAAGCCTCCAAGACCCGATTCAAGCTCTAAGCCCTAGCTTCCCAAAATCCCGCTCTTCAAATCACTCCAAAATTCGACCTCCTTGGTATGGTCTTGTAGCCCTTGATGCGTAGAACAACTCTTGTTCTTGGCCCAAGTGGATTTGAGCTCTCAATGGGTGTAGATCGTAGAGAGAAGGTCGAGAAGACTTGCTCTTTCCCTCTCTTCCTCTCACGTTAAAATCGGCTGAGCAAAATGGGGAGAGAAATCTGATTTTCTCCCCTTTAAATACCCTTTAAATTCTTGGCCCACAACGCGCCACACGGCCCTTATTTTCCGGGTCCGTTTTAACCCCGAAACGATTAAATTTCGCTCCGGTTCAAGTTCAAAATATTTTTATTTTAACTTGCCGTTATTTATTTCCCTAAACTTTAAAATTTTATAAAAATTTCGTGTACGGGGTCACCCGAGGCCCGTTCGTCTCGTAAAACGCGAAAAATCCGACTAACTCAGAATTCAACGAAATTTGACAGGCTAACTAGATTTCGCGAGACGAATCCAACGGTGATGTCTGTTTCATCATCCGAGCTCTAGAAAAATACAGGTTTACAACCTGTACCATAATGGCAAATTACTATTTTGCCCTTTTTCTCAAAAGTTTAAATTTTCTCGGGTTTTACAAAAATAACGTAGCTCAAAGGTTTACTGCAAGCTATTAGAATAATAGAAGAAGAACTAAGGCAATATAGACACAATACATATCATCCCACATTGGATACCTACAAGAAGATACGAGAACTATGTGCCTATAAGAGGAGCAATTTATTTCATGTTGACTGATTGGTGGTCTATGTCATTCCCCAAATTTCACAAAAACGTGATTAAAAAAAATATATTTTGTTTATTCCAAAAACACATGCCAGTTTGTTGTAAAAATATTTAGAAAAGTATCTCTTTAGTTTAAATAAATCATTTTTTTTAGAAAATTTCGGTAGAGTTTCCTTTGAAAATCGGGCATCTAAATAATTGGTGAGAGCTACCTGTGAGAGTATTAAACATAATAATTATACATAACTAGTCATTCACATCATATCAATCCTATACATCCCTTCTCATGATATCCACCGATAAGTCATTACCGTTCAAAACCGGGGAGGCAAATGGAGGCCCACGAAGTCCTCTCAAATCCAGGTTATAATCTAATTATCTAAAATTCTTCCTCATGAACATAATATACAAAATATCTAAAATCTTTATAAGTAAACCATTTAAAAGGTCCCAATCTATACATATTCCCTCAAATTAACAAAGATATAAATCACTTAGAAATCCTCAATAATATACATCATTGTACATTGGTCTTTACAAACTCTAACTAAATATATAAAAATCATAACAACTATCTTTTGTCTTGATACTCCCACTATGCAATCCACCAACATATGCCCATAACTGAAAATGTTAAATGATAGGGGTGAACAACCACACGCTCAGTAGGATAATCTTTTTCTCAAGCATATACAAGGTTTTAAACACTAACAGTTCACAATCATAATAATAGGTAATGAAATAATTTATCAATAAGTCTAGGTACATGATAAGTAGTAAGCATTTTTGAAAGTACACTACGTACTACCATTTGAAATACATAAGTAAAATATCAAGGAATTTACCACATCGAAATCAAATCTCAAAATAACACTATAAAACCTCTCTTCTTAAAATATAATGCATCACCATTGATTTTATAAAGTACGAAGTGAGAAATCTTTATACAAGTATATGTTAACAAATCTGGTAAAATAATCATTTCTTATTTTGAACACAATTTCATATACTTGTTTTTTTCCAGAGTATTTTTCAAAAATATTAATTTCACGTACTTTTGTCTCAACCTCACCTTACCTCACCCCACTCAAGAGGTTTTTCGGAATATTGGTCAATTGGTTTCTTGGCACCCAAAATCCATGTATGCTACCCATACGGACAAATATCATCAAACCAACACCGGTTCACGAAGGAACCATCCCCGGGGAACCTTTTGGGTCTTGCAACCTAGGGTCTCATCGCCCTTCTTGCTTTTCAGGGGTGATGTGTAGGGAACAACTTGTGATGTCACACAAGCTGTCACCGAAAACCATTACCATCACCAATCCCCTCTAGGACTAGTAGTCACCTTGGTAACCCCTCTCAAGGGGCCCAACTGTCTACTAACCCTCTGCTTGTCAGTACCGAACATACAAGTTTCAAACCATAATTTCATGATCACCTGTCATTCTCAACACCAACCACAACTTCGATACTTTTAAAAAAATACACAGTTTTACAAAATCTCACATTTCTATTTCCAACATAACACATTTTTAAAATAACTCACATACACACCAAAAATACAATTTGTACCCTTTTATAGCAAATTTCGTAAATTAAATGATTGAGAAGTTATATAGATAAATACCACCATTTTCATACTTTAAAATAACTCAGCAATACCCCAAATCATGGTAAAATATACTCAATCATATCATAAAAATCAATACCACTTTTCACAATTTATCATTTCAATACTTATAGTCACTTTGGCATTTTATCAAACACATGATAGACATAAAATCTCCAAATACACATTTACAAAGGAACATACTCATTCTTAAGAGACAAATCAAATACATTATATACAAAATCACATATATTCTAAAGAATCCAAAATCTTAAGTTCAATCAAACACCCATAACAAAAATCAAGTTAGTGTTTCAAACCTTCAATACCCAAATTCATTTAATGCATGTATGTTTACAAATTCATAGTAAACTCATCATTTAATTAAGACCTAGAGCATGTATTTAGCTCATACTAAACAAATAGATATATAACATACATGAGATGCATCAATGTATATGCAAGAGAAAGGAAAACCCTACCTCAAAACCCAAGAACCCAAGCTCCACCTTCAAATCTTCAAATGAATTCAAGAATCTCAAATAATGTTCCTAAGTTTTCAAGCAAAAGCCCAAGCTCTAATGACCTTCTTCTCTCTTCCTCTCTCGTTCTCGCTCTAATTCTAAGGTTTATGGAGTAGTATTGGGTGACAGTTGTTAGAAAAATGAGAGTAATGGAGGTGAAAATGGGGTTATAAGGGCTGAAATTCGCGCCGGATACTGTTCACAGGACCTAAAAAAATGTATTTTCTCCAAAATTACGGTTTTACCCCAAAACTTCTCCAATTTGATCCATATGATTACAGGTTTTTCGACGTTCCGGATCCATTTGTAATGTTATTTTAGGCTAAAAACATTTATTTTTATGAGTTCTATACAAATCCAAGCCAAATTATACCCAAAATGTCAAATTTATAATTTTTATCCATTTGAACTACTATATGAGCTAAACGTCTATTCTAAGGTTTTTGGACCTCCCGGATTCAATCGTAATATTATTTTGACATAAAAAACTTAATAAATTTACTTAATTACCCTTATCAATCTTAAACAACTCAAAAATTAAATTTGACTCAAAAGTCAATACGCATGTAACTCAAACTTATGCAACTATTCATTTAACAACGATTCAAAATTTCTTTCATCATTTTAATCATTTTAAAAAATATTATCAATTTAATATCATTTATATTTATATGAAATATGGGATCTCACAGTCTAGGCTTGTAGCTCGTACCAACACCTACTGACAAGATGACCCATGTGGACCAGCTTAAAGCTTTATATGGCGTTTTAATATTTAATTAATAAAGTTGAAGACAATATTTTAAACAGGTTCAATAAGAATTGTAACGCCCCAAATACCACCCTGGACGGCAATACATTCTACAACCATTTATAACGTGAGAGCACAAATAAAAATTCATAAATAACCGGGGGTCCTTAATTTTCACGAAATTTGGGCAGAGCCTCCTTTGTTCGGGGAGCTCTACCCAAAACACAACCTGTGCATTTATAATACATCGACCACACCGGGTCCATTTATCCCTCAAATCTCTACAACGTTGCCCCAAAAGATTTTCCATTCACCACATGTAATATTCACAATAACATTCTCCAAAATAATAAGTCAAGCCATGGCCACAATATCAAAAGAATATGTCCAACAATGGCCTTTACATTTCCAAATGAATTGAACTAAGATAACGCAGCGGAATACAAAATACTAGACTTTACATGACTTCCAAAATAATTTATCAAGTCTAGTACAAAAATAAATGACATCTCTATATGTCCCACTCGGGATCCACGTATCCCTCTAAGGAAGCTTCTCCTTGGCCCGGCTCATGAGCATCGAGCTCCTCCTCTAGAGTAAAATCTGAAAATATTCAACGGTAGGGGGTGAGCACGAAGCTCTGTAGAAAAATCCTCTCAATCCCAAACAAGGTTTAGAAAAGTATATAAAACGGTCGGTCTCATTTTACAAATAACATATATAGCATTTCAAGTAAAACATGACATTTTAAGTAGATCTCCAGTTTAAGCTATAATCATGATCTAGTGAAAAGTTAATGTAAATTGCATAACATTATACCATTTATGAAGGGCGTCTTCCGATGCATTGTCCCATACCAATGCACCGGCCAAGACAATCCAACCATCATTCTCTATATATATATTTTGGTTCATCCCCGTACCATGTATGTTGATTGCTTCTCATGAATCTACCCAACGATTATACCTAGTCCACCTATTTACATCATAATCACAAGCACTATAGGAAAGGGCGTCTACCATCCCAATGGCAGTGACGAGTCCCTTCCTAGGAAAAGTATATAATCCCTTGTTCGAACTCCGGTGAACGATAGTGGTCGCATTACCAAATGACAAACCACTACAAGTATTAGGAAACCATCTCACCCCTCACTGGGATAGACTAACATCTAACACTCTACGGCATCTCTCGATGGCAATCCAAGTCCCTCACAACAACCATACAATGAGGAAACCAAGATATTCTCCATTCATAAACAATTTCCAATATATACAAAATCCACAATTCCTCATTTATAATTCAAGAGTCACAATTGTACCATTCTCAATATACTACAATACTAAGGAATTTAAAATATGCAAGAGATCATATCAATAAACCTTCACAACCTTGATATCAAAATTCTAGGGTTTTTCCAAACCAAACATAATTTCTTGGAATAATAACAAGGATTAGATTAAAACATGATTTAGTCAACAATAGGCATTTAGAAATCATGAATTCATGTATTTTTCATAACTCAAACATGTATTTAACAAAACTAAGATTTTGGGAACTCAAGAACAATGTCTCTTGAACCCAATCATGCATGTTGTTCAAAATCTATGTTTCAATAACAAAGAATCCAAGAACTCATATCTATTTATCATATACTCTCAAGAATATTGAAAACATACATATATAATACCCTAATCTTCAATGAAAGAGTTTGAGAAGAATCATCTACCTTGAAATCAAACCAAAGTCCAAACAAAAGCCCAAGCTTTAGAGACTCTCTTTGCCCATTTTCTTCTTCCCTTTCTCTTCCCCTAGGGTTCTAACAAGTTGGAGGTCAGAGTGGAGTGAAAGGATGGGAGCAAATGAACTGAAAAATGGTGTTTTAAACATAGCAGCCCCGATTTTTACTGTTCACGGGGCTCCAATTTGAGTTTTTCTCCAAAATTACGATTTTGCCACTAAGAATTTCCAATTTGATCCATATGACTACCCTAAGGTTTTTCGACGTTCCGGATTCATTTCTAATGTTATTTTAACCTAAAAATATTTATTTTTATGATTTATTTTAAAACTAAAATAAATTTACACTCGAATATTAAAATTACAACCCAAGTGCAGATTTTTGGTCAACTTCGGAGAATAAACTGATTTGACTCAGGTATTTCTAGTATGTGTGACCTATATGGTTGGAAAGATATACGAGTTAGGGTTCTAAAAAAAATAACGGTGCGCAATTTGGACTTTCCAACAAAGAGTTATGATCAAATTGGTGAAAGGTAGTCGGCCGGACTGTTTCGACATTGTTTCGTTATCTGGGCATAACTCTCTCATCCGAGCTCCGATTGAGATGATTCAAGATGCTATGGAACGATACAAAAGATCTCTACAACTTTCATGTTTTGAGTTTTGAGAGATATTGACTGCATCAAGGTCGAAATCGCACTTGAAGTTGCAGCCAGTGCACTGTTCACGTGCACTGTTCACAGCCTATTTCATTCATTTTTACAACAATTATTTACTATATATCTATATGCATATATAAAATAAAATGCGGGGTGTTACAATCCACCCCCCTTAAAGAAAGTTTCGTCCCCGAAACTTACCTCAAGTATCGAATAAGTGCGAGTACTTCTCTCGCATTTCTAGCTCCGGTTCCCAAGTAGCTTCTTCCACTCCATGGTGTTGCCACAAAACCTTCACTAGTCGGATGACTTTGTTGCGGAACACCTTTTCTTTGTTATCAAGGATCTTCACCGGTTGTTCTTCGTAGGTGGCTCCCTCTTGAATTTCAATATCTTCCAAGTTTACTACCGACGTCGCATCCGATTGACACTTCCTCAACATCGATACGTGGAACACGTCATGTACCCCGGACAGCTGAGAGGGTAACTGCAACTGATAAGCCGCATTGCCCACAACTTTGATAACCTCAAATGGCCCGGTATATCTTGGCGCTAACTTTCCCTTCTTGCCGAATCTAAATACTCCTCTCTTGGGCGACACTTTGAGGAACATATAGTCTCCCACTTTGAATTCCAAGGGTCTTCGTCTTCTATCCGCATAGCTCTTTTGTCGACTCTGTGTTGTGCGTAATCTCTCCCGAATGAGCTGAATCTTCTCCGTTGTCTCCCGTACAATCTCGGGCCCAAACATACTACTCTCTCTGGCTTCCAACCAACATGTTGGGGATCTACATGGTCTTCCATACAAAGCTTCATACGGTGCCATCCCGATACTCGCTTGGTAGCTGTTGTTGTACGCAAATTCCACCAACGATAAGTGATCGCTCCAACTCCCTTTGAAGTCCAACGCGCAAGCCCGTAACATGTCTTCCAAAATCTGTATCACTCTCTCGGATTGGCCATCTGTTTGAGGGTGAAAGGCTGTGCTGAAATGTAACTCTGTCCCCATAGCTTGTTGTAGACTTTGCCAAAAACGAGCCACAAAACGAGAATCGCGATCCGACACGATAGAAAGTGGAACTCCATGCAATCGAACAATCTCTCGAATGTACAGTCTGCTCAAGGTCTCTAACGAGTCTGTGGTCTTCATCCCCAAAAAGTGAGCTGACTTGGTGAGTCGATCTACGATAACCCATACGGCGTTATGCCCTCTTGAAGTCCGTGGAAAACCCGACACGAAGTCCATGGTGATATGATCCCACTTCCACTCCGGGATAGGTAGAGACTGTAATAATCCTCCAGGTCGTTGGTGCTCAAGTTTCACTTGCTGACATACGGCACACCTTGAAATGAACTTTGCTACATCCTTCTTCATTCCCCTCCACCAATATTGTCGTTTCATGTCTCTATACATTTTTGTACTCCCTGGATGTATGGAGAACTTGGATCGGTGACACTCACCCAACACTTCTTCTCTCACTTGGTCATCATTTGGCACGCATAGTCTTCCCCGAAACTGTAACTCATCACCATGAATCGACCAACCCTCAACAACTTCATTCCCCTCCAATTTCTCCCGAATAGTTTTCAACTCGGGATCTAACCGTTGCAACTCCCCAATCCTTTGTCGGAGAATTGGTTGAGCTACAAGATTAAACAAGCATGGTCGATCATCTTGTCTATCGACCCACAAATCAAACTCCTCAAATGCCTCAATCATCTTCCACCGATGAGCCGTAAGAACATTGATTTCACCCCGAGACTTCCTACTCAGTGCATCCGCTACCACATTAGCCTTCCCCGGATGATAGTTCAGTGTGAAATCATAATCTTCTAAGTACTCAATCCACCTCCTTTGCCGAAGATTCAATTCTTTATGTGTGAACACATACTTAAGGCTTTTATGATCCGAGAACACTTGAAATTTCTCTCCATACAAGTAACACCTCCACAACTTAAGAGCAAAAACCACAGCGGCTAGCTCCAAGTCGTGAGTGGGATAGTTCTGCTCATGAATCTTGAGTTGCCTCGAGCCATAAGCAACCACCTTGCCTCCTTGCATCAACACACATCCCAAGCCTCTTAGTGAAGCATCGGTGTAAACATCGTAACCTTCCCCACTGTTCGGAATAATGAGGATTGGTGTCGTCGTCAACTTTTCCTTCAAGGTGCGAAAAGCTAATTCACACGCTTGAGTTCTTGGAAAAACCTTCCACAAACCTACGATAGTAGCCGGCTAACCCCAAGAAACTACGTATTTCTGTCACGTTCTTTAGTGGTTCCCATTGCATCACGGCCTCAATCTTCGAGGAATCAACCGCTACCCCTTGCTCGGACACAACATGGCCAAGGAACTTCACTTCCTTCATCCAAAACTCACACTTGCTCCTCTTCGCATATAACTTATGTTATCTCAATGTTTGTAGCACAACCGAGAGATGATATGCATGTTCTTCTTGTGTCCGGGAATAAATCAATATGTCATCAATAAACACAATGACAAATTGATCTAGATATGGCCGGAATACCCTGTGCATCAAATCCATGAAGGCTGCTGGAGCATTAGTCAATCCGAACGGCATCACCGTATACTCGAAGTGACCATACCGAAAAGCAGTCTTAGGAATATCCTCATCCTTGATACGCAGTTGATGGTACCCGGTGCGGAGATCAATCTTGGAGTAGAACTTGGAACCCCTCAACTGATCAAATAAATCATCAATGCGCGGCAAGGGATACTTGTTCTTCACCGTCACCCGATTCAACCGTCGGTAATCTGTGCATAACCGAAGTGTTTCATCCGTCTTCTTCACAAAGAGGACCGGGGCTCCCCAAGGTGAAGTGCTCAGACGGATGAATCCAATTGCCAGCAAGTGGTCCAATTGCTTCCTTAGCTCCTTCAACTCCAAAGGCGCCATCCGATAAGGAGCAATAGAAATAGGTTCGGTTCCCGGATAAAGATTGATTGCGAACTCAATCTCTCTCTGTGGCGGTAACCCGGGTAATTCATCTGGAAAGACATCCGAAAAATCCGATACAATCAACACCATACCCGATTGGGATCTATTCCGATCATCTCCCATCAAGCTAGCCAAGAAACTCAAGTGGCTCCCTGCCTTAGCTTTTAAGAATTTACTTCCCGTAGTAGGAAATGGATGGAAAGAATCTCGGTTATTCACAAAACTGAAAATGACTCCTCCCGGCAATTGAAATGTAATCCACTTGCGGAAACAATCCATTACCGCCCGAAAAGCGGATAACAAGTTCATCCCAAAAATCACGTCATACCCCTTCATCTCTAAAGCAATCAAATCCACAATCAATTCGTGCTCCCCAATACGAAGCACACAACCCTTGCAGACTCGGCTAGTACCCAACTGTTCTCCCATAGGCAAGTCAATAGTCAAGGCATGTTCTAACTTCTCGAAACACAATCCCAAATTCATAGCATATGCAATACGTATAAAAGAATGAGTAGCACCGGGATCGAATAAGATTTGGGCCCAAGAATTGTAGAGAAGAATGATACCTTCCACAACGGCATTGGAGGCATCTTCCTCCGGTTGGGTCAAAGCAAAGACTCTCCCCTGAGTGGCGCCGCCTGGGGCTAGAGCTCCCAACGGCCTCTGCTACTGTAGTGGCTTGTTTGCAGCCACTTGTCCTGTCACTTGGTTGTCCCTCGGTGGAAGCGATGGGCAATTGTGTCTGAAGTGCCCCACTCCTCCACATGCGAAACACTGACGGGGGTCTGTGGCTGTCCTCCCCGGTACACCTCCGGCTCCTCGAGCTATCTGAGATCTCTATCCCCCTGCCTGATCTGGGCGACGGTAGGGTGCCGCCCTTTGTGCTCCACTAGTGCTAGGGCCCGTCCTGATCGGACCTCCTCTCCCGAAGCTCTGTCGTCGTTGGCTGTCATCTATATCTCTCTCCACTAGTGTAGCTCTATCAACAATATCCCCATACTCTCGGATCTTGAGAGCCACCAGCTTCTCCCTGATAGTCGGCCTCAAGCCCTGCTCAAAGCGCTTGGCCCTGTTGGCCTCAGTAGCTATAAACTCCGTAGCGTAACGGGATAGCTCATCAAACCTCCTCTGGTACTCGGCCACTGTCATGCTACCCTGTCGTAGAGCAAGGAAATCGGCCTTCATCTTGTCCCTGACTGATTCAGGGAAGTACTTGTCTTGGAAGATTTGGTCGAACTCTTCCCAAGTAAGTGCATCGGTGTTCCTCCTTCGTTTCACTGAGTCCCACCAATGGTCGGCCTCCCCCTCGAGCAAATAGGTAGCCAAGCCAACCCTCAAGTCTTCGGCAACCCCCATGCCGTCACAAATCTTCTTTACCCGACGGATCCATTTATCCGCATCCAAAGGATTGGAGCTCCCTTGGAAAGTAGGCGGGTGTTGCCTCAGAAATTCCCGAAGGGTTACCATCCTCCGGTTATCATCCCCATTGCCCGGTACTTGGGCTAATGGATGAGCTCCCCCGTTGTGGTTGTGGTTGTTTCCATTCTGATTTTGCACCAGAGTGGTGAGCTCCCTCAAGCATTGATATATGCCTTGCATGGCATCGGGAGGTGGTGGTGGTGGTGGTGGATTTGCTTGACCTCCACGACCACGCCCACGTCTTCGCCCTCGTAACCCGTCCATCCTGCACATCAATTCACAATTCAGTTTCATTGATGTACAAGGCATCCTAAGTATAGATTTAGTCTAAAGCATAAATTTTATATCAAACTAGACCACAATTTCCTTCACCCTAATCCTATATCTCTAATGGTGATCCATAACCTACAGCTCCCATGTAAGACCTAAAACCTAGGCTCTGATACCAAATCTGTAACGCCCCAAATACCACCCTAGACGGCAATACATTCTACAACCATTTATAACGTGAGAGCACAAATAAAAATTCATAAATAACCGGGAGTCCTTAATTTTCACGAAATTTGGGCAGAGCCTCCTTTGTTCGGGGAGCTCTACCCAAAACACAACCTGTGCATTTATAATATATCGACCACACCGGGTCCATTTATCCCTCAAATCTCTACAACGTTGCCCCAAAAGATTTTCCATTCACCACATGTAATATTTACAATAACATTCTCCAAAATAATAAGTCAAGCCATGGCCACAATATCAAAAGAATATGTCCAACAATGGCCTTTACATTTCCAAATGAATTGAACTAAGATAACGCAGCGGAATACAAAATACTAGACTTTACATGACTTCCAAAATAATTTATCAAGTCTAGTACAAAAATAAATGACATCTCTATATGTCCCACTCGGGATCCACGTATCCCTCTAAGGAAGCTTCTCCTTGGCCCGGCTCATGAGCATCGAGCTCCTCCTCTAGAGTAAAATCTGAAAATATTCAACGGTAGGGGGTGAGCACGAAGCTCTGTAGAAAAATCATCACAATCCCAAACAAGGTTTAGAAAAGTATATAAAACGGTCGGTCTCATTTTACAAATAACATATATAGCATTTCAAGTAAAACATGACATTTTAAGTAGATCTCCAGTTTAAGCTATAATCATGATCTAGTGAAAAGTTAATGTAAATTGCATAACATTATACCATTTATGAAGGGCGTCTTCCGATGCATTGTCCCATACCAATGCACCGGCCAAGACAATCTAACCATCATTCTCTATATATATATTTTGGTTCATCCCCGTACCATGTATGTTGATTGTTTCTCATGAATCTACCCAACGATTATACCTAGTCCACCTATTTACATCATAATCACAAGCACTATAGGAAAAGGCGTCTACCATCCCAATGGCAGTGACGAGTCCCTTCCTAGGAAAATTATACAATCCTTTGTTCGAACTCCAGTGAACGATAGTGGTCGCATTACCAAATGACAAACCACTACAAGTGTTAGGAAACCATCTCACCCCTCACTGGGATAGACTAACCTCTAACACTCTACGGCATCTCTCGATGGCAATCCAAGTCCCTCACAACAACCATACAATGAGGAAACCAAGATATTCTCCATTCATAAACAATTTCCAATATATACAAAATCCACAATTCCTCATTTATAATTCAAGAGTCACAAGTGTACCATTCTCAATATACTACAATACTAAGGAATTTAAAATATGCAAGAGATCATATCAATAAACCTTCACAACCTTGATATCAAAATTCTAGGGTTTTTCCAAACCAAACATAATTTCTTGGAATAATAACAAGGATTAGATTAAAACATGATTTAGTCAACAATAGGCATTTAGAAATCATGAATTCATGTATTTTTCATAACCCAAACATGTATTTAACAAAACTAAGATTTTGGGAACTCAAGAACAATGTCTCTTGAACCCAATCATGCATTTTGTTCAAAATCTATGTTTCAATAACAAAGAATCCAAGAACTCATATCTATTTATCATATACTCTCAAGAATATTGAAAACATACATATATAATACCCTAATCCTCAATGAAAGAGTTTGAGAAGAATCCCCTACCTTGAAATCAAACCAAAGTCCAAACAAAAGCCCAAGCTTTAGAGACTCTTTTTGCCCCTTTTCTTCTTCCCTTTCTCTTCCCCTAGGGTTCTAACAAGTTGGAGGTGAGAGTGGAGTGAAAGGATGGGAGCAAATGGACTGAAAAATGGTGTTTTAAACATAGCAGCCCCGATTTTTACTGTTCATGGGGCTGCAATTTGAGTTTTTCTCCAAAATTACGATTTTGCCACTAAGAATCTCCAATTTGATCCATATGATTACCCTAAGGTTTTTCGACGTTCCGGATTCATTTCTAATGTTATTTTAACCTAAAAACATTTATTTTTATGATTTATTTTAAAACTAAAATAAATTTACACTCGAATATTAAAATTACAACCCAAGTGCAGATTTTTGGTCAACTTCGGAGAATAAACTGATTTGACTCAGGTATTTCTAGTATGTGTGACCTATATAGTTGGAAAGATATACGAGTTAGGGTTCTAACAAAAATAACGGTGCGCAATTTGGACTTTCCAACAAAGAGTTATGATCAAATTGGTGAAAGGTAGTCGGCCGGACTGTTTCGACATTGTTTCGTTATCTGGGCATAACTCTCTCATCCGAGCTCCGATTGAGATGATTCAAGATGCTATGGAACGCTACGAAAGATCTCTACAACTTTCATGTTTTGTTTTTTGAGAGATATTGACTGCATCAAGGTCGAAATCGCACTTGAAGTTGCAGCCAGTGCACTGTTCACGTGCACTGTTCACAGCCTATTTCATCCATTTTTACAACAATTATTTACTATATATCTATATGCATATATAAAATAAAATGCGGGGTGTTACAAGAATTGGCCGGTTTAGACTAGTTTGAACGGTTCTTTGGTGGGTGCATTGTTCAAACGATCCAATTTATGAATCGACCAACTCACCTATCAGTTGGCCGTTTGCTGAGACTGATGTCTCAGATAAAGGATATGGAGGCATTCTTAAACAAAGAGATCCTTATACTAATAAGGAACTACTTATTAGATTTACCTCGGGTAAATGGGGATCTACTCAATTAAATTATTCTTCTATTACAAAAGAAATTTTGTCTATTGTTAAATTTATTAGTAAATTTCAAGATGATTTATTAAATCAAGATTTTTTGCTAAGAATTGATTGTAGTTCTGCTAAAAATGTTCTTGAACAGGATGTAAAGAACATTGATTTTAAACAAATATTTGCAAGATGACAGGACATTCTTTCGGTCTTTGATTTTAAGATTGAATATGTTAAAGGAGAATTAAATTCTCTCCCTGACTTTCTAACAAGGGAATTTTTGCAGGGTTCTCATAAACAGGGGACAAAGCAGTAACCGTGGCTGAGGCCGCGGAAGAGGAAGATCTGGGGAAGGACCTAGATCAATGCTTATTATCCACCCCTTAATGAATTCAAACAGTTTAAAGTTGTAGATAAACAACTTCTTAAAGAAGGATCATCAAGTAAGACTGATGATGACGGTTATACCGTCATAAGAAGTAAAAAATCTATGAACAAGACCTAAATAGCCAAACCCAATTTAAATTATATAGAGTTACATACTATGCCTGTTTATAGCAGTATTTTAACTTTGGATGATGAATATATTAATTGGATGACTGATCAATACAATATTGCGAAGCAATTTATGGTTTTTTAGGGACCACATATTCCAATTGCCATGTTTCTGGAAATTGGATTTCTTACCATTTAATGGTTTTAGGAATTTTAATTTTATTTTTAATCATATTTGTTTCAATTAGAGTTGTTTGACCCTTAAGGTTATGAAGCTTAGCTTCTGATAAATTAGATAAAAGAAAATTTAACTCATAAAGAGAATCAATTAAATTTTTTAAAAGAAGATATTAAGGTCTTAAATATATCTAATAAACTCAACACTCATGAATTTAAGAAGATCTTAAAAGATATAAAGAAATGTTTTACCTTTATATAGAAAGGGATAAAAGGATAATTCCTTTTGTTAAATGGTTTTTAACTTTCTATGCTCCATCCACTGTAGATCAATGAACGAGGTGCGTCTTCAAATGATTTCCACATTTGGCATGGGAAAAAATGAGAAGATGGACCTCGTTAATAATCCAACGGTTGCCATAAGAGGTAAAGGCAAGAATAAAGTTGATAAAGATGATAGGAAATCCAACACTCCTATCGATTCTGATGAAGACTTTATGGATTCTCAGGGATATACCCCTATTAAAGGTGATATTTCTCTTAATGAAGATATGAAGATAAATCTCCAGAACAACGGTAATAAGCTGTATAATTTGCTTTAAAGGTAATCGGATAAAGCCGGATTCTAAGGAGTGACGCGCGTCATGACGTCACCATGAAAATTATTGCATTAAGTGACGTAAGTCATGACGTTACAAACAGTAAAGATGATATACCTAATAAAATATATATATATATATATATATATATATATAAACTATAATAATATGAACTATAATAATTATATATTTTAAGAGTTAACAAGTACCCATTTTACTTATTTATATCCATTGTTCCCCCCCAATGTTGACCTTTAATTTTACCAAATTAATATTTACTTTCATCAAATTAATACCAAATTACCTTTAAGTATTTCAAATTGAGATTTAATTTTATAAATTCAATTTTATCCGATTAACACTAATTTCATCAATTTAACACCAATTTTATTTCATCATATTAATATTTAATTTCATCTAATTAACATTCAATTTCGTCAAATTAGCACCTAACATTCGATTTCATTATTTTAAAATTTAATTTCACCAAATTAACACTTAATTGACCTTCAGTTTCATCAAATTAAAATTCAATTTCATCCAATTAACATATATTTCGTCAATTTAACATCAAATTGGCATTGAAGTTCATCCCACTAATATTCAATTTCATTAAACTAACATTTTAACATTCCATTTCATCAGATTAACACCAAGTGTATTAGTTTTAATTTTTAACACCAAATTAACATTTAACTTTATCAATTTAATAAAAAATTAATATTTAAGTGGTGAAATTTGGATTATGGCAGGTGGTGGTGAAGGCTAAATTTTCCCCTAGCTTACAAATTCATTAAACGTGCTTGCGTGTGTACATTTACCTGTGTGTGAGATAAGTAGTGTGAGATATGAAGAAGATGAAATTGAAGGACATGAGAGTTGTTTGGTTTTTGGATTAGTTTTGTTTGGTAAAAGAATAAGAGAGGTTGGGTACAAGACTATTATATAGTTGAAGGGTAAAATTGCCAATTTAAAGTAATATTGGTTGACATCATTACTTTTTGATGTGTTAGTAACATCCCTGATGGTAAGGGTAGTATGTGATATGACGTATAAACTACAGGGGTGACAATAATATTTCAGAAAGTATAAGCAGTGTCCTTATAATTAGGCCATTTTTCATAGGGTGTCCATGAAATATACCCTAAACACAATTATTAGTCAAATATGCTTTGACCTTGGGATCCTAACTGGATGTTAGAACTCAGAACAATCAAAGACAAGTTTGCTGTAAATTTAGAAATGCAGGTAGATTCTAATAAATAGATCCAAAAGCCAAATTCCGTCAAGTTTAGGATTTGGAATGGTTGCCCTTGTTGAAAAGAATTTAGCCGAGAAAACAAACCTCCTGGATTTGAAGTATTTAAAAATCACATCCTTCTTGAATGTTGGTTGAGCTATTGATGGATAAAGTAATGTTTTCGGGCTACCAAAATTTGAAAGGAATTGATGAGTGGAAATTTTTCGAATCCTTGTTTCGAGGTACCATTATAAGATTCATATTCATTCAATTCATTTTCAGTTGGGCAATCTATATCAAAATCCTAAACCAAACAAAGATACCCATTACCAATTTCTATTCACTCCACCCTCATCATTGTGATCAACTCTTGAAGGAGCTTTGAACAATTTTTAGATTGAAGTCTCAAGTCAACTTTGGAACTAACATGGAGACCAGTTACAGTAAAATAATGGGAAAATAATTATCTAAAACCATTTTAGAAACAATGATTTTGGCAGTTCAACGAATTAGAAGCAGAATCTGTTGAAATTGAGTCTATGGTCGCAACATTGAAAGAGTCGAGAATATATAGACTAATCTCAGTCTTAAGCGGATGCAAACAATGGGAATAGATTAGAAATTTTCAACCCCAAACTATGTTTCAGCCTCACTGAGAAAATATTCAACGGGAGAGTGACAGATGAAACATGAGTGGGATTCCCAAACAATGCATTTGGATAAAGAGGTGTATATGTCCACGTCACTCGTGTTGATATCAGTGCATCTCTTGTAAAGTTATAGGAAGCTATTATGCATTGAGAGGACACACAAATTGGTTGGATGTATGCCTAACAAAAATTGTTCTTCTTATACTAAATGGACACACATACGGACTTAAAATGCCATCCCGGTCTTCTACCATCAACCTTTGGAAGATTGGTGACATGTGGACAGTCTTTATACGCACTGCAATGATATTCTTCTTTTAAAGTATCCGCATGGGGAGAAATTGTGGTTTTTTGCATTTCCGGCCTTTTTTTTGGAGAAAATTGTTGAATGTACCACTTATTGGAAAAAAAATATTGAAGGTGACTATTTAAAATGATGAAAATGAATATCAGTATTGATTTTATGAAATTCCATGTCATGGTATTATATTGTAGAAAGTGTCTAACTAGCAAATTTAATTGAATGCATTTTCGTCTGATGCATCTACTATAGGTTTCTTTTGTGGATGAATGAATACTTGTGATAATTGTTAGTATTAAAGCAATGTCCCTTGATATTGTGAGCTTTTTATTAGCTACTCATTTATTTCCATCATACTCTTCTAATATGCGAGGACTTTGGAAAAATGGTCACCACAAAGGAACATGACAGACTAGAATTCATGAAGCTATGTCTAAAATATTAAAGGATGGGAATTCGGAATGAGAAGTCTTAGATATTAGGAGAAAATGGAGTTCAAAGTCAAATTGTGTGTTATATTGTCACCAATTTGTTTAATATTTTGAGAAATAAGTTTTATTTTTTCATTTACCTTTATTTATAGCAAAAATCAACTGCACTGATTGATTCGCAATGTCTGGTTTGCACTGATCTGCCTTGAAAACTCTAACTCTACCTTTTCTGAGGTCCTAGACCGTTGGGATGCCACATGCTTGTCAAACAAGGACCTGCTGAAATACTAATGTCCGAGATAATCATTAGTAATGGCTCCTCGTGTTTAGATAATATGTGTCTGACACTTAGATTCCATGGTTTGAAACATAATGTGCATTTGGGGACAATGCTCTATTCTTACTAATTGGAAAAGAAACTTCAGGCATGCCATGCATCATTTCATGGGTTATGTTTTAGTAAATTGTGATGAATATAAGAGTTAGGACAATTTTGCTGAGTAGGTGATAATTTACTTATGCTATTCTTACAAAACAAATTAATGCTTATTATGTCTGATGGTGTTTTCTACTAAAGCTGAGCTTTGGGTATGGGTATACGTGAAATTAAGTATGGTGTCTGAGCTACAAGGTCCGTGCCGAACAATACTAGTAGATGCTTAGGGGAATTGAGGGAAGGGAAATAACACAACGGAATTATAGTGGTTCACCGGCCTGAGAGCTCGGCTAATCCACTCTGCAATGGAGATTCTTGCTCCTATTTTCTTATTGATGGTGTTGGGTGTATTACAGCGTAATGTGGAGGAAATTAGGGTTCCTTGTGGCTCTCCCTCTCCCTCTCAATGGAGGCTTGCCCTGTCTTTTATAGCCTCATACGTACCTCTAATCCGATTTTACTTCCTATCATGAAGGGATCTTCCTCCCTTTCTCCTTTCAATCCCGGAGTTTCCTAAACTCCATATGACTGGCTTCAAACGATCTATATCCTGAGATCTTTGCCTTCTACCGTGGGATCCTCCTTAATATTGGGAGAGGATTTTGATGGTTTGAGAGTTTCGTGCCTTGGTTCTTGCTTCCTAGTTATTCTGCCGGTATCTGCTGTTGTCTAGCTGTCTCCTTTTCTTCCTTGTTGCGCTCTCACCTGTAGGGAGCTCTGGCTCTAGGCCTCTGAGCTATGAGCCCTTCGCCTGACCTCCTGAGCTGGGCTGTGTGCTTGAGTTCATATCTAGGATTTATTTTAGGTATCATCAGTTGCTCCCCAACCCTCGGTTCAAGCGAGCTTGGGCAGGGCTGAGCTGTTTTAAACCGAGCTAGAGTCCGCTCGTGACTGACCTTGGTTTGTATAAGGGTACTGCCTTTTTGACGGTTTTCTGGCAATCATGGCCTCCTCAATTCCCGCGCATGTTCCAGCCCACGTCCTTTCAAGCCATAAATGCCCAAACGGCCATCAAAACCCCCCTTCTAACACTGTTCATCTTCTTCATGTTTCCACTCTTCTTGCGATTTCAGACCATCCTACTTGAAATTTCCTGACTTCTTGTTCGAAACCGAATTCCCTGTTCTCGTTTTGAAGACTTGCAGTGCCTCTTTCCTTCGATATCGCTCCGGGCTTTTGTTCATCGTCATTCCTGAGTTAGGTACGTCCTTTGCCCCTTTCACTTCCTCCTTCGCTCTGGATTCCTCGAATTCGAGGTGGTTGCTGCATTTTTGGGCTTTTCGGTTCTTTTACTTTTGGAATCGTGACCATTGCCTAACTCCACTTCCCCACTTTGTGGATTGGAGTTCTATAGTACATATCCTTGCCGTTGGGAGCTACTGTGTTGACCCCAGGGTCATTAGAGAGTGCCTGACCAGTGTCCCTTCACTTTATCGCTCTTCTAATCTTCTTTTTTCTCTTCCTACCATGTCTGCCTCTTCTGGAGCCACTCGCTCCTCTGTTTCCCTCTTAGGAGATAGGTCCGTCGAGGAAGAGACTGAATTAGGGGAAGTAGGTGACGAGATTGACAATTTCCCTGGGGTTGATGTTGTTGACTCCGAGGTCAACACCGGGGAGCCCCTCTCATCATCCTCTCCCCTGCCCTCTAAGTCTAACAAAGGTAAGGGCAAGGTCAGTGGAGTTGGGATCTCTGATGTCTCAACATACTTAGGAGCTGCCTTTAAGCAGGCCGAGCAAGTGGGCCCAAGCAAGCTCAACCCTTTCTTGTTAAACGTTTTGCGTACCCGCTATAGGTTCTCTGTTGGCGTCGAGCTCTTGAGCCCAGACAGTTTTACTCCCTATGTTGCCCAAGTTAATAAGAGGGTCTGTTTTTTTGAGGCCGCCTTCGATAATGGCCTTCGCTTTCCTATGCATCCCTTCTTCAAGAATATTCTGCAGTACTTCAACGTGTGCCCCTCTCAGCTTTCTCCCAACTTCTGGGGTGTCTTAGCGGGTCTTCTGGTCCTCTTCAAAGACCTAAACCTCGGGGTTCCTACCCTTCCTTTATTCCTGGAATTTTTCAATGTCAAACCGACCTCTCCTGAAGGCTTCTTGTATGCCTCTAAGTGTGCCAATGCTAGGCAGCTTATTTCTAATATTCCGACCTCCCACAAGCATTGGAAGGAACATTTCTTCTTCGTCGGGGGCACCAACTGGGAATACAATCCTGCTGATAGGTCGGACACTCTTGGTATTCCCAAGGCCTGGACTCGTCCGGAAAACTTGGGTGAGTCCTTGCTTGGGTTAGTTGAGTTTTTGTTTCAAGGATCATGAGCTCCTAACTCTGCTCTGCTTTTGTGTTTTTTAGGTACCCGTTTCGAACTCAGCGCTAAGGAACAGGAGGCGAAGCTGAAATTAGCAAAGTGTAACCCCAGAAGGTACTCCGAGCTCATTTTGCCTTGGGTTTTGGTGGACAGAGGGTTTAGCCTTCCTGAGGTGGAGATTGAAGCTCCGCTTCCAATTTATGTTGTCAGACCTGAAGAAGCTGCCGGTAACCCCTATTTCCTAAGGGTTTCTTTGTCTTACCTTCTATTTCTTCCCTCCTGTCTAACTATCTTAGCTCAGATCTCCCAGGATCTTCCACCATGAAGCTTAACCCCGAGGAAATCCAGGCTAAGGTGAACAAGTTGTCAAAGAGTGGGAGAGGTAGCAAACGGAAGGCTCAGGTCGGTTCTGGGAGCAGCTCTGCTCCCCAAACCAAAGTTCAAAAATTGGGGGAGCCAACTTCTTCCTCTGCTGTCAAGGAAGTTCTCTTCCCCCCAGCCCTCCTCAGATCGTGAAGACCCCTTCTTCTCCAAAAACTCAGCCTACCTCAGCGAGAGATCAGGCTTCTCCTTCCTCGTCTGAGGTCGAGAAGGCTTTGGAAACGATCCCTCGCTTCCCATCCCGCAGTTTTAGATATAGCTCTTCAGGGAAAGTTATTGAGATATCTCTGGTGGGTCCTGGGATCAAGAAGGGGACACAACCCGAAGTGAAGGAAGAAGAGGATTCCTTTTTTGAAAACATGGAGCTCGCTGCAGGGGTTGTTTCCTCTATTCTTCCTGAGTCTGACGTCAAGAGGGCTGCCTCTATGGAGCTTGAAGAGTCTATCGCATCAGCTCTTCAGGGAGCAGCTACCGTAAGTCTTGATATTCTCATGCATCTGCTTAACCTTATGTCATAGTTGTTCTCAACTTACTTATTTTCCTTTGCCTCTTTAGATGGTCATCCATGTAAAGGGCCTGCTGAGGAGAGTTCGGTCTTCTGAGCCCTCTGTTAAAGCTCTAAAGGCATATGAGCTCAAGGTTGCGGAGCTGTCTTTTGAGAATGAGGAACTCAGAAACCAAGTGAAGGGCCTAACTAAACAGCTGGAGAAACAATCCTCTGACCTCAAGGGCTTCAAAGCAGCCAAATTTAAGGCTGAGGAGGGAGAAAAGAAGGCTCGTGATGAGCTAAGGATTGTGGGGGATGAGCTGAAGCATAAAACTGAGCTCTGGGCTAAGGCTAATCAGGATGCTTTTGACGCCCGCAACTCTCTCGAGTTCATAAAGAGAGAATACGACACCATTTGCGAGGCAAATGGGATTCTCCACAATGAGCTCAAGGAGAAGAATGATTTAATCGCCGAGTTGACTGATGAAGCCACCACCCAATGGGCCTCTGAGTGGCTCACCTTCCAGCGTAAAGCTTCCAAGACCTTTCCCGACCTGGATTTTAATTTTCCTATCCCAACAGAGGGGGAATTGGAAGAAACCGACTCTGATGGCGAGGAAGACACCTCAGCTCTTCTCCCTGAAGCCTCAGGCCAGGATGTACCTGCTCCTCCAGCGATTGCGCGTGCTACATCCTTCTCTACTGACCTGGTGACCGAAGCCCTTGAACAAGGATCATTACTAGACAGGGCAGAGGTTCCTGGGATCAACATTCCTGAGAATTTTACTCCTCTAGCTTCTGGATCCTTGCCTCCTGAGCTGCCGGGCTCTGTTTCTTCTGTTGAGGCTGCATCCGCTGAGTTGTAGGATCTTTTGTCTACTCCTCCTCCAAAGACTTAGGATTTTTAGTTGTAATTTCTGTTCTTGAGATGTAACTTTGTTTTGGGCTAGGACTTACATTACTTCGCAATATCCATCTGCTTTTTACTAATTTCCCTTTGCTGGATTAGCATACATATATGCATTTGAATTTCGATTTCGAACTGTGTACTTTCTCGCTTTGCTTTATATACTCCCCTTGACATTTTTGATTTCGAACTGTGTACTTTCTCGCTTTGCTTTATATATTCCCCTTGCCCCCTTTGCTTTGAGGGGTGTTGTGCTCTTCTTGAAGCAAAATTACTAGATTTGAAGAGTATAGAAGGGGCTCCTTCTCTCTTCTTCTTCCTGAGCTACACGGCTTGATTTCGTGAACTGGCGAGTTCTTTCTGAGCTACATGGCTCGATTTTGTGAACTTTACGAGTTCTTTCTGAGCTACATGGCTCGATTTTGTGAACTGGCGAGTTCTTTCTGAGCTACATGGCTCGATTTTGTGAACTTTACGAGTTCTTTCTGAGCTACATGGCTCGATTTTGTGAACTTGAAAGTTCCTACTGAGCTACATGGCTCGAGTTTGTGAACTGGAAAGTTCCTACTGAGCTACATGGCTCGAGTTTGTAAACTCGAAAGTTCCTACTGAGCTACATGGCTCGAGTTTGTGAACTTGAAAGTTCCTACTGAGCTACCTGGCCTTTTCAATAGATCCTTTCTGAAACAACAAAATTCATTGTTTTATTGATAATAATTCTTTTACAAAAAAGACTTACTGAAAAAATCTTTTGAGATGCTCAGCGTTCCAAGAATGAGGTAAGATCTTTCCTTCCTCTGTTTGCAACTCGTAGTTTCCGAGTCTGATTACCCTCGAGATGATGTAAGGACCTTCCCAATTTGGTCCCAGCTTCCCATGAGTGGGGTCCTTCCTGGCCAGTAAGAGTTTCCTGAGGACCAGATCTCCTACTTTGAAGCTCCGGTGTTTGACTTTTCTGTCATAATACCTTGCTGCCTTCCTCTGGTAAGCCTTGATGCGATGCAGAGCTATTTCTCTATTTTCTTCCAAGAGGTCTAAGTTCAACAGAAGAGACTTATCATTGTGCTGAGACTCCGCGAATTCTGCCCTAGGGGATGGGATTCCAATCTCCACAGGTGCCACTGCCTCTGTTCCAAAGGCCAGGGCGAATGGTGTCTCCTGAGTTGCTGACCTTGCTGTCGTTCTATAGGCCCATAGTACTTCAGGGATATGTTCCACCCATTTTCCTTTTAAGGCTTCAAGTTTGGTCTTCAGGGCTGCTTTGATGGTTCTGATGGTGACTTCTGCCTGTCCGTTGGATTGCGGATGAGCTGGGGCCTAAAAGTAATTCCTTATTCCCAGATCAGCACAGAACTTCTTGAATTTGGAATTATCAAACTGTTTCCCATTGTCGGAAACGATTGCCCTGGGAATTCCAAACCTATAAATTATTGATTTTCACGCAAAGTTTTGAACTTTCTGCTCCGTTATTGTGGCCAAGGGCTCCATTTCAGTCCATTTGGTGAAGTAATCCACCCTAACGATAGCGAACTTGCACTGTCCCATGCCAGTAGGGAGAGGTCCTAGTATGTCCAAACCCCATTGCTGGAAAGGCCAGGGGCTTACTACTGCTGTTAAGAGCTCTGGCGGGCAATGAGGAATATTGGCATGTATTTGGAAAATAGTGCATTTTTTGACCAAGTATACCGCATCCTTGAGTATGGTAGGCCAATAGTACCCCTGCCTTAATACTTTTCCTTCTAGAGCCCGAGCTCTAATATGGTTGCCACAAATTCCCTCATGAACCTCCCTGAGTATGTAATTGGCGTCTTCATCTCCCACGCATTTAAGAATAGGTGCTGAAAAACCTCATTTATATAAATCTCCCTGCAAAACAGAGAATCTGGCTAGCTTGGTCCTTAGTTTCGCCGCCTCTTTGGGATCTGCTGGCAGAGTTCCATTCTGAAGGTACCCCATGATGGGGTCCATCCAGCTCAGTTAACCTTCCACGGGCAGTATTTCCCCGTCCTTGATGCATACAGACGGTTCCGTTAGGTGCTCTACTGGAATCTTCCTATCTAAGCTTTCATGTGAAGCTGTTGCCAATCTAGCTAAGGCATCGGCTCTGGAGTTTTCAGCTCTGGGGATATGTCTGATTTTAACCCGTACAAATTTTTTCATCAACTCTTGTACTTTTCTGAGGTAGAGGACCATTTTCTCTCCTTTAGCCTCATAAGACTCTTCTATTTGCTTTACTACTAGTTGGGAGTCACTGCAGACCTCCAGTTGCTCCGCCTCCATTGAGTGAGCGAGGTTGAGCCCAGCGATGACAGCTTCATATTCAGCCTCATTATTCGAAGCCTTAAATCCAAACCTGAGTGCGTACTTGACATCTACTCCATCCGGGGAAGTTGGAATCAAGCCTGCGCCACTCCCTTGAGCGTTGGCGGTTCCGTCCACTGAAAGCTTCCATGTAAGGAGGTCTGGCATCAACTGTGTGTCTTCCGAGGGTGCTGTCGTCGTGAACTCTGCGATGAAATCTGTTAGAATTTGCCCCTTGATTGTAGTCCTTGGCTTGTACCTGATATCAAACTCACTGAGCTCTATAGCCCACTTAACTAGCCTTCCTGAGGACTCTGGCTTATGCAACACTTGTTTCATCAGCTGATCTGTTGGTACCTCGACAGTATGAGCCTGGAAGTAGGGCCTAAGTCTTCTGGCAGTGGTGACTAAAGCTAAGACAAGTTTTTCCATTTTGGGGTATCTTTCTTCTGCCCCCCTCAGAGCTCTGCTACAATAATATACTGGTTGCTGAGCTCTATCTTGCTCCCTTACTAGTGCTGCACTGGTTGAAAAGTTCGAGACAACTAGATAAAGTGTGAGTACCTCTCCTTCTAAGGGACTCACCAGCATAGGAGGCGAGCTTAGATAGGTCTTTAGTGTCTGGAATGCTTCTTCGCACCGGGTATCCCACTGGAACGCCTTCTTCAAGACTTGAAAGAAAGGCTGGCATTTATCACTTGATCTGGACACAAAACGGCTCATGGCTGCTATTCTTCCTGTCAAACGTTGGATTTCCCTTGTGTTGGATGGTGGTTGCATGTCCAGTACTGCCTTTATCTTCTCGGGGTTAGCCTCAATTCCTCTACTATTGACTATGAAGCCTAGGAATTTTCCTGCAGATACTCCAAAAGCACACTTGGCGGGGTTGAGCTTCATCTTGTACTCCTTAAGGATTCGGAATGATTCTGCTAAATGTCCGATGTGCAGTTCTGCCTTCAACGATTTTACCAACATATCATCGATATAGACTTCCATGGAGGTTCCAACTTGCTTTTGGAACATTCTATTTACCAGGCGCTGATAGGTGGCTCCAACATTCTTCAACTCAAAGGGCATGACTTGGTAGCAATACGTCCCTTGTTCAGTTACAAAGGAAGTTTTCTCCTGATCAGCTGGGTCCATCATGATCTGGTTATAACCTGAGAAGGCATCCATGAAGCTGAGGAGCTCGTGTCCAGCGGTGGCATCCACTATTAGGTCAATCCGAGGTAAAGGAAAGCTATCCTTTGGGCAGGCTCGGTTGAGATCTGTGAAATCGATGCAGAGTCGCCATTTCCCATTAGTCTTCTTCACTAGAACCACATTTGCCAACCACGTGGGGTAGTCCACTTCCCTGATGGCCTTGGCGTGGAGGAGCTTGCTGACCTCTTCGTTAATTGCCTTCTGGCGTTCTGGAGCAAAGCATCTCCTTTTCTGTTTAACAGGCTTACAGGTAGGATTCACACTTAACTTGTGCGTGATGACTGTAGGGTCAATCCCCCTCATGTCTTCTTGGCGCCAAGCAAATACTCCTATGTTCTCCTTCAGGAACTGGATGAGAAGATCCTTAATACCTTTGCTCAGTCTGGATCCGATGTAAACAAGGTGTTCTGGATCTTCATCAAGCTGAACAGGTTCCAGTTCTTCTGATGGCATGGGTCTCGTATCTAGCTCATCTCTCATATCCAGCTTGTCTAGCTGAACACTTTCAACTTCTTTCTGCTTTATAGAGGTCGTATAGCATTCTCTTGCTACTCGCTGATCTTCACGGACCACTCCAACCCCATTCTCAGTGGGAAACTTCAAAACCATGTGATAAGCCGAGGGGATAGCCTTCATTGCGTTGAGGGATGGGCTGCCCAGCAGCATGTTATATGCGGATGGGGCATCAACCACCAGGAACTTAACTGTGGTGGTGGTCTGGCAAGGTGGATCCCCCATAGTTAACACAAGTTGTATTGACCCAAAGGGTAACACCCTCTCTCCTGAGAATCCTAACAAGTGTGCACTCACTGACTCGAGTTTTTCCCTGCCTATGCCCATCTTGTCAAACGCCAAGGCAAAAATAATGTATGCCGAGCTCCCGTTGTCAATCAGAACTCTATGAACAGTTCTGTTGGCCACCACCGCCCTTATTACCAACGGGTCGTCATGGGGATGTTGGTATCCTTCCAAATTTGCGTCTGAAAATGTGATGGTTGTGCTTAGTCAAGGTGCCTTAGATACTGCTTGTACTTCCAGGGCTTCTCCAGCTCTGATCCTGCGCAGGTGGGCCTTTCTGGCTGAGCTGGTCTCTCCCCCTCCTGCGAATCCACTAGATATTACTCTGATCTCCCCTAGGGGCTATTGGTGTTGTGCAGGAACTTGTTGTTGAGGTGGGGGTTGAGCTCGGTTTCGATCCTCCTGAGCTACGTAGCGACGCAGATGTCCTCGTTGGATCAGAAACTCAATCTCCCTTTTCAACTGGATACAGTCATCCGTCTGATGCCCATGATCTCTGTGAAACTCACAAAACTTCGTGGGATATCTTTTTGTTGGGTCTGCCTTCATTCGGGTTGGCCACTTTAGAAACTTCTCATTCTGCACCTCATATAAGATTTGGGACACCGTTGCAGTTAGAGGAGTGAGCTACCGAGGTGGATACCTTGGCTGCAGTTCTGGCTGCGGCGGGCCTAATCGATCCCTGATGTTACCTCTCCTTTTTGGGGAGCGGTCTCTGTCTCTTCTTGGAGACCTATCCCGTCCCCTTTCTCTTCTGGGACTTCAGTCCCTTTTCTTTTCTTCTTTCCCTTTATCTTTCTGTGTGGATGAGCTCCCCACCTTCGAGAGGAGGGCTTCCTCACCATTTATGTACTTCTCGGCCTTAGCCAACACCTCGGTCATGGTTACCTGAGGGTTCTTGGATATGGAGAACATCAAGTCCTTGGATTGCACTCCCAATCCAGCTATGAAGGCTGTTATGGCAAACTTCTCGTCTGGGACGTCTACTTTTAGTGACTCCGAGTTGAACCTTTGGACATAAGACCTCAGGTTTTCTTGGGGTCCCTGTTTCACATTCAGTAGGTGGTAGCTCGGCTTTCTGTATATCCGAGCTCCTATAAAGTGAGATACAAAAGCTATGGAGAGCTCTTTAAAGGATGAGATCGAGGCTGGTGGAAGCCTGTGAAACCAGGCTAGGGCAGAGCCTTTCAACGTGATGGCAAAGGCTCTGCAGCGTACAAGATCCTGGTATCCATGCAGCTCCATCTGGTTCTTGTAAGTGTTGAGATGATCTATGAGATCTTTCGTTCCGTCAAAGACCTCTATTTGTGGCATCCTGAATTTTGGTGGGAGAGGGAAGTGCAGCACTCCAGTGGTGAATGGGGACTCAGTCTGTTGTACTAGGGCATCCATTGTAACCGGAGCCTTGCTCTTTACAGCCTCCTTCATATGGCTGAGCTCTTGCTGGATGTCCTTGAAGCGTTGCTCCCAGTGCTGCTCTCTCCTGTCCTGTTGGTAAGGGAAAAAATCGTCCCTCTCGCCGCCATCGTTCTGACTTTGCACTTCTTCGTTGTGGCCATTCCTAGGGGGTATGTAGGGAACATGCCCCCTGATCTGGCTGCTTTTTCCTCCTTCGTTGACCTCTCTAAGGGGGTCCAAGTGTCGTTGTTCCCTGTGAGGGGGATTATTTTGGCCTGGGCCGGTCGTGCCTCCTGTGGGCATTGTACGAGCTTCGATAGCTCTGCGTTTTTCCTTAGCAAACGTTGGTTGACGAGGCGAAGGGCTTCCATCTCGTTGTTAATGGGGGAATTAGTCTCTTGGACGTTCTCGGGTTGTCTGCCGTTGGTGGCTTCCTGCTGATCTTGCATTCGTAGTGGGTTTGTTTGGCTTCTGCTCATGTTTCGAGTTGTTACCATCAGTCACTGAGAGGTTAGCTTATTTGTAACAGGAACAGTCGCCAAACTGATGGTGTTTTCTACTGAAGCTGAGCTTTGGGTATAGGTATACGTGAAATTAAGTATGGTGCCTGAGCTACAAGGTTCGTGCCGAACAATACTGGTATATGCTTAGGGGAATTGAGGGAAGGGAAATAACACAACAGAATTATAGTGGTTCACCGGCCTGAGAGCTCGGCTAATCCACTTTGCAATGGAGATTCTTGCTCCTATTTTCTTATTGATGGTGTTGGGTGTATTACAGCGTAATGTGGAGGAAATTAGGGTTCCTTGTGGCTCTCCCTCTCCCTCTCAATGGAGGCTTGCCCTATCTTTTATAGCCTCATACGTACCTCTAATCCGATTTTACTTCTTATCATGAAGGGATCTTCCTCCCTCTCTCCTTTCAATCCCGAAGTTTCCTAAACTCTATATGACTGGCTTCAAACGATCTATATCCCGAGATCTTTGCCTTCTACCGTGGGATCCTCCTTAATATTGGGAGAGGATTTTGGTGGTTTGAGAGTTTCGTGCCTTGGTTCTTGCTTCCTAGTTATTATGCCGGTATCTGCTGTTGTCTAGTTGTCTCCTTTTCTTCCTTGTTGCGCTCTCACCTGTAGGGAGCTCTGGCTCTAGGCCTCTGAGCTCTGAGCCCTTCGCCTGACCTCCTGAGCTGGGCTCTGTGCTTGAGTTCATATCTAGGATTTATTTTAGGTATCATCAATGTCTATACAATCTTCCCTAGAATACCACCACCAAAAGTAAAACGATAAAAGAAAGAAAATTGATCATAATTTCAAGATAGAATTTACTTGAATTGCGGAATAGCCTTTACCATAGCACCAAGTATGTTGCAAAATTCAACTGTATTTGATATTATTTGGAAAGCTTTGAAGCTCATTTTATTATAAATAATTTTACATTTGGTTTAATACATTTTCCAAAAGCAAGAAAATTGTCAATGGGAACCTGCTTTTTGGTTGAAAGATCAAGATCTCATCATGATTTTTATGCTTATGTAGATGAACATAGTGAGACAGTATTACATAGATGTAGTTGTGTAAGTTCTATTTTATTTATGATGAAATAGAATTTGTGTGGTATATTAATTCAAAACTCAACCCAAACTCTTGGACTATTCGCTTTATTATATCTGGTTTTGTCTATCTTTTTTAATCCAAACTCTTGGACTATTTGTGCATCTTAGGGCTACAATTTCACTTAAAGTGGACACTATCTTTCTTTTTCTCTGCACCTACATTCGTATCAATTGGAATTTTCTTGCTTAGCATTTAATGTCCATGGTCCTCATTAGTATAGTAAAATCATTGAGTAGAATAACCCAGCTATTGTGGTTGTTTTTCTCTTTTGAGTGTCCAATTGGTGTTCCGTTGGTTGTTCACTACCTTAAATATCTATAAATTTCTTCATTTGTATCTTGCCATGTATTCGTTTCTTAATCCTTCTCTGTGGCACACTGATCTTATAAGATGCTTTTAAACTTTCTAATCTGTTTTCCCTAGAGGATCTAACTAGTCTTATGGTTGTTTGACAAAGTTTGCCTTGGTTTCATCAGTATTTACTGGTGACACTTTACTTTAGAAGCTTTCATGCACTAATTCTATCTGGTTTGCTATCTTTGTTACCTAACACAAGTTCACTCTTTGGTGGCTCTTGCCTGCCATTGTTGATTCCTGCTTTATGTTTTGTGGTTTACTAAATTTACTTTCTTGTATTGAGCTTTAATCTTTTGGCTTTAGATCTCTTCTATCTTAACAGTCTCTCCAAAATTTTAATTCACCATTGCCCACTTTAGTGTAATTTATTAAACCTACATTTTTTTTTTTGGTACGTTCTGGAGAACCTGATATTAACATATCCAAGAAGAAACAAATGTCATTTTGGTAACTTAAGGCAGCATTGTGGTATTACTGTTGCTCTTTGTTGATTACCTTGGAGGAGATAAAGTTTGCAGGCATAAGAATAGTTTATAAGATTATCTTGGCAACAGATTGATCCATTCCAGGCAAGGATCTGTTGTCTGAAAAAAGATATTAGGTATGAACTGTTCAAGCCTTCTATATTTCGGCTTTAATGGTGATTATGATTGATTGGTCGTTATGATCTTATATGGGATTAGAAAGTTTTTTGAAAATTCGGGTTAGAAGTGATCCCTCTTCCAAACATACCCACCCCCAGGGCAGAGATTTGGATCGTCACGGTCTCCTCAATGTTGTTTGATCTTGTTTACAACATGACTTTTTGCTATTACTGATTGCTGAAAAACGTTGTTGTTTCCTAACCCCTTAATATCATCCCTTTAATGTGTATATGGTGTATGTGTGAAGGGAGTGTCACTCTCCCTCGGAATGATATGGGAGATAGGGCAATAACGGATTGGTGGATGGAATGAATGAAAATGTAAATGAAATGTGGGTGTGTAAACAAAAGTGCTCCCCAATCGCAAATAGTCTTTTGTGTGTCAGTGTTTTACTTGGAAGAGTATTCCAAGGTCGTCTCCTCAGGGAAGGAGAGGTCAAGTTGTGTGAAAGTGATTTTGGTGAACAAAAGGGAAAAGTGTAAAATCTTTTGTTTGTGTTTTGTGAGTGAAGTTTTTGAATGAAAATGCAATGAAAACAAATGTTGGCTAATCCAAAGAGTTCACTCCAATGAGGATGTCAATCCAACTCAAAGACTTCCTCCAATAGAGCCTAGATGTACGATTGATTCGTGGGAAGTTCGGGACTAAAATGGAGGTGAGGATTCAAGCATACCCCGTGATGATGTCTACGGTGTATCAAGAACTTACAACCATGTCCTCACCCCAACCCAGTCAAACCGAGCCATCGTACTCTGAAATGAGGAATGAAAATGAGTTGAAGTGGCACACCCAAGAGGAGTTCTCCCTTGGATTAGCCAACTAAAAATCTAGCTAGTCATGCATAAAGGAAAGACAAGCATAATGTAAATGGATATAATGAAATGGAGCATGAAACTTGAACTAATACAAGAAAACTTGAACTATGAAGAAAAATATTCAATACCCATTTTAAAGCTTGAAAAATGAAGAACTTGAAACAACAATGGTAAAATGAAGAACATGCAAGTAAACTTGGAATAAACTTGAAACAACTAAGATTAAAGTGCAAGGAATGAAGATTACAAGAAGTTTAAAGCTTACAACAATTGAAATGGAAAGGAAAATGCAAAAACATAAACTTACATTACACTATTCATCATCTTCTTCCTAGGAACTAAAACTAAGCTTAGGTAGCCACTCTCTTTTGCAATGCTGAATAATGCTAAGTATATGGAGTGTGAGCCTTTAAATTTCGTGCATGGTGGTCCCCCCTAGCTGTGTGAAAGGCCTCCATCAATAGGGGGCTGAATGGATGGGTGTTGCAGGCTAGGACAAGCCTCCCCCAGGCTACCCCTTCTCTCCCATCCTCATTAATGCAATGGCCTCCAAAGTCTTTTAATTGTGTAAGGGAGGCATGGAAATGTGTAAGGAAATGTTGGGGGGCAAGTGGGAGAAGTGTAGGTGGGACCCCAAGCAAGTGGAGATGAGTTGCAGGCGTTTTTGGGCTGTTCATACACCAGTAGCTTCGGCGTACCGGTACTGAGTACCGGTACGGTACAGTACCGGTACGGCGTACCGGTATGGTTTTTCTGCTCCGGACCAGTCTTCGTAGTATTGTCATAACTTTTGATTCAACCGTCCGATTGAGCTGAAATTTTGACACAATACAGAAGACATCCAGATCTACAACTTTCATGTTTTGAACTTTTTCAGATTAAAATGGGATCATGGTTAAAATGGAGGAAAACCGAGGCTCTTCAACCCAATGGTGTGGCTGCTGGCGCTTTTGTTCCCAAACACCAATACCTCCTTGATTTCTTCACTTTTAAGCCTCCAAATCTTCATGTAATGTGTACATGCCCTCACCACACATCCATCATAGTTGCAAGGTCCTAAAATACATGATTTAAGCTATAAAAACATGCAACATCGAGAATTCAACATTATTCATAAAATCGGCTAACTCTAAGTACTTAGATGCAAAAGTTGAGTTAAAATGCATGTAATGAGGCCTTGAAATATACAATATTTTGTGCTCATCAATTACTAAGGGCACACAGTATTTTTACTTCGTGGGAAACAACCAAGATGTCCCACACTTCCTTTGAAGTCTCACAATTGGCGATGCTTTGGAACTCATTAGGTATCACGGCATTGAATATCGTATTCAAGTCTTTTGAGTTCCACCGCGCGGATTGGTTCTCATTTTTAGGCCATACCTTCAAGGATTTTACTTCAACCACTACTTCACCACCTTCAACTTGTGTGGTGGTGGTGGGAGGGCTCCAACCCTCTTGGACAGTCAACCACTATTTCTCATCAATGGATTTAAAAAACACTCCTATACAAGTTTTCCAATATGCAAAGTTCGATCCATCGAAGAGTAGTGGTCGTCTAATTGAACCATCTACTTTTTGAGAATCCATTCAAAACTAACTAGTAGTAATGATAGAATTCTCGAAGGTAAACTAGGCAAGTAAGCAAAAACAAGATATGTCTACTTAGTGTCTTTTGGTTGCTCTGATACCAATTGTTGTTATGGGGGGATGGGAAACCCGGTGTGGATCTTCCCTCATGATTATACAAGTAGAGACTAAGACACTACACCTAGAGGGGGTGAATATATTTTTCAGTTTTAGCCCAAATTGATTATACATTTAAACCTTTGTCTACTACAATTACCTCTTTTCAATTGAATGCGAAAATTAATTATGGGAACCCCTTTAGTTACCACAACCCTTAACACAAATGACGATTCATTAAATTAATATTCAATTAATTCGCTCGTAATCAATCTCATGTCGATCCCAAATCCCCAAACCCAATTGAACAACTATAGATGATATGCTATCAAACAATCAAAATATCAAACACATCGTACGCGTGTGTGTTAACAAATGCAAGTGTATATAAAAATCAATAAGAGACACAAGTAATTTGCTGACGCGAAAAACCGTCCTCGAACAAAACAGTGGGGAACCACTCAAGGTTCACCAAAGCCTAATTCGCTGCTCTCCAAGTCAACATACAAATACTCGAGACTTATACCTTAACCAAGACCATGGCTAGATATTCTTTTCCTTGCTATGTGTCTCTGTTGAAACTCTTTCTCGAATGTCTGGTGAAGCTTCACTTGAACTTCCCCCACCGCGCGATTCGTCTAGGTCTCGAGTGATTATAGGCACACCAACAATCCTCAGTATACACACACCAACAGGTTTATTTAACTAACAAGTTCTTCAACACCAATTTGTGAGGTTGGGTAGAATCACTCATGATAGCCTTTGGATCTCAGGGATCTAGGTTGTGATGGAATCTCTCAAGGTAGAAAGATAGTTTTCTTTCTTAGAAATCTCACTAGAGGTTCCTCCTAGGTCTGGGAAAGGTATTCCCTATTTATAGGCTTGGAATAAGTGTAGTCTTAGTAGATAAGAAAACTATGATTGAGATTTTACAATGGACTCCATGAAATTAGTCGATTACAAATACCTGATCTAACAGTAAGGAACTTGGAGCTAATAGAAAAAAATATGGGGAGGATTAATGTGTAATTTTAGGCTTGGAGCCTTTTGGAGGCTGGCAAACTTATTCTAGAGAGTTTTGTCAGTCGATCGGATTTGAAGGTGGTCAACCGACCTAAGTCGATTTGCCTAGGTTTGGTTCTCACTTCCTATGTTTTACATGACCACTATAACTACATATTTACGGTTTTTCATGCCGTGTTTATGGAAAACCTTACACACCTCAAACACTTAAAAATAGAAGAGAGAAAATAAGGAGACAAATTGGAAGGGTAGCCTATAACGGCCAAAAATCCCCCTAGAAGGGTATTAACTATCTATATAACATCCAACCATGAGAGCATCTAAATTAATTATTAAATAATAAAAACCATCCATCAACTAAGTAAATAACCAAACCAATGTCATTAAAACATAATTAAGCTCTCAAACTTACATCCCAAAAACTAAATAGTAGCTTGCAACGAAATAAATAAGAAATATTCATAACATTGCATCATAACCAAATCTCATAAAGAACTAAACTAGATAGAAACAACTTTAAGCCTTCAAATCTGGATCCATATCCTGATCTAATTCAGCCTCAAAATTAATCTGCTCATTTAGTGTGATATCCTCTTCAAGTCCATAATTTGAAAAATGTTATATTGTAGGATGAGCACAAAGCCCAGTAGAAAATCATTCTCAAACCCAAACAAATGTTCGAAAATATATAACATGTAAGTCTCAGTTTATAAAATAAATACATAAAATTTAAAGTAAAACAATGATATTTGATAACGATCTCAGGTTTATGTTATGAAACAGTAATTTCATAATATATCTTTGTAAGCAGGTAGACTACTATGAATCGACACACCGAACCTTTCTTGTTCACCCACCACAAACACAAATCATCTCACATCCATCCACGCAGGGTCACAACATCCATAAACTCTTTAAGAAGGGCGTCTACCGACTTATTTAGCATTGACAAGTCCTTCCCAGGAATAATATATTAGCTATCAGCCTCAAACTTATGTGAACAATAGTGTCTGACCCTTGCAAGAAACCAAACCCCCTACGAGTGTAAGGCAACAATCAAACCCCTCGAAAGCCTGTAAAGAAGAAAAGGTAGAATAAAATAACAAGGAGAGAGATCGGGAGACTTACAGATTCTTGGAGAAGCTTGAAGATTGAAGTAACAGAGGAAAAAGAAAAGCGGATATTCTTTTATAAGAAAAATGTGCCCGAAGATGGAACGACACGCCTTTTTGAAAATTAAAATAACCATTTTTCATGATGAAATGACATAATGTTGACTTTTCGCTCGAAACATTGCATTGCATTTAATAAAGTACATGATTGCTGCAGAGAATGAATGACATCGACTACCACGCGGAAGAAATGCTCTTGAGGCAGATAAAGGGGTTTACAATAAATCTGTGCATGATTAGACCATTTAATGAGGACACGTGACAAAGGGCATGTGACAAAAGTATGAAATGACAACATGACAAACGTAGAGTGCCTCTGATGAGCCATACGGGTACAACCAAACATGTCCTGATATTGGTCGGTCAGAATTAGAGTCTCCTCAATTGAACATATCGATTTGCAAAATTCCCAAGTAGTTGGTATAGACAGAGCAAACAAAAAAATCAAAATCCAAATGAGACTCTATGTGAAACCCGGGAAAAAAATTAAAAATGGAAAAACGGTAATTAGTCATTACGATACGAGTTAAAAACTCAAATTTTTTTAGAACTAAAATGACAAAACGGACCTCACCATTGAATTCTTATTGTGAAATCTAGTTACTCAGTCAATTTTCATTGAATTTTGAGATAATTGATTTTTTTTTGTGTTTTACGATGCGATTGGATGTCGCGCGACTAAAATTATTGCGATCAGATTTTATTCGTGGGGCCAAAAAAATAATTTAAAGTTAGTTCAATAAAAATATACTAAACTGAATGCGGGGTGAAATTTAATTGATTCGGAATTAAATTAGACCAGTTAAATCGGGACGTGTGGCGCAACGAGGGCCAAGCAAATGAGGAAGTATAAATAGGGAAAAAAATGGGTCTTTCACCCATTTTTCCAAAAGATCAGCCAGATAGAGAGAGAGATGATAAATTCTCTAAGTCTTCTTCATCTTCTTCCTTAGATCTACAAAGATCCAACCGTCAAATTGCATCGGGCAAAGAATTAAAGTTTCTCTACGCAACACGAGTTATACAACCATACCAAAGATCGCGCCTTTCTCCAAAAAACTCAAAGACAAAAATCTCTAACTAAGACTTGATTTGCGGTGTTTGAGATTTCTACTACGCGGGCTCACGTTACAAGAGGTAGAGTTCCCTCCTATCTAGGTTTATTTCCAACCTAGGTTTGTGATATGAAATAGGTATGACTATAGAGACGTAATCTCATGTGTTAGCTCACACCTAGTATATCTAGGATATGAAAAATGGGTATAAGAACATGTTAAAACCATTTCTTGCTTGATTTGAGTTTGATGAAATGACTTGTTTGGGTATGTTATGTGTTTACATTTTTCCTACTTAGTGTTTGATAAAATGTTTAGAAATTCAAGTATGTTGTTTGGATTGAAATCACATGTGACATGCTTGAGAATGTTTGTAGAAAATAGACATGTTTATTATATGCTTTATGATGGGCATCCGACATGAGTGTGGGTGTGTGTGCATGTTTTTTATCATACACCATTTTTTGTGGGTTGATACGTGGGCTCAGGAAAGTTGTACTTAGGTCTAATTGAGTCGCATGAGTTTGTATTGAAAGACATGTTGGGATTAGCAAGAAAAACTAAATCCTCCCTCGGGTGCAAGACGCGATAATTTCGGATATGCATTCGCGTTAGTATTGAGTCCATAAAGTGTATCGGTGTACGCAAAACTATTGGTGGAAGTCCATATATATCGTGTTAGTTAGGTGACCATTGGTGAAAATCCATAAATACCTACCACAAGAAAGACACAAGTTTTTATAAATAGTTATTGGATGCCTAACACCAATGGTGGTGGCTTAGAATGCCCGAATGCATACACATGTCATAGCATGTGTTATGGGAGTCGGTGGGGGCTCGGTTGGCATTACATGCATGAGTTCTCATCCATAGCATGTCATGAAATTGTAGCATTCATTTATGAAATCTATGTATTTGAATGAATGCTTGAGATGATGATTTGCATGTGATATTTCATATGCATCTGGATTGAGAGATGATCTTCATATGAGATACTCTATTGAGCGTGACTCACCCTTTATGAGAATATATTTCAGGTACCGGACAGACATCCGCAGGAGGCCCTCCTATAGGCCCACTTTGAGGATATACCCGTGTTATGGCTCTTGAGTTGGAGTTTTGTAGTCCTTTGTGAAAAGTCACATTTTGGCCTTGTATATTTTGAAGAACTAAAACTTGTATATTCTTTTGGAACAAAGGTATGTAATTGATACTTAATATATGGACATTTATTCTATTATGAATTGATGTTGTATGACAATGGTTGTAGATAAATATACAATGTATGAAATGCTTGAATATTGATATTAGGCTATCGAATGGTTATAAGAGTATTAGAATGCACATATTGTGTTTTGGGTAGAGCTCCCTGTACAAAGGAGACTGTGCCCGAATTTTGTTTAATTATAGATCCCGGTGAATGAGACGTGATTATGTGTTATCGAGTTAAGTGATATCACGGGTTATTACACAGGTTGATGGGTGATCAACGGGTTAATCGGACGCCCCAATTTGCATACTTTTATATATACCAAATGAGCTTAAATCAAAGGCACACATTTCTTTCTCTGCTAATTGTTTGTTTAATTTTAGAATCCTTACTGATTTAATCCATGGTCCGGTTGTTTGTTTAATTGAATTGATCCTTAATGATGGCAAATGATGTCACTGCCTTCGATTGGTCAAACACCCTAACATGAGAAGTTTCTTCATCTTGCATAGACGAAGGTGCACTCGATTCAATTAAACAGGCAATTCATTTTTCAGAAAATAACATCATTTGTCATTATTATCAAGGTACGAGATTGTTTTCTCCAGAGTTTTATGCTAAAATAGAGAAATTACTTCCGACCTAGCAAAATTAGGGGCTTTACGACGAGGTTTAAAGCTAGCTCTCCCAAATAGTTATCAAAGACTAGAAATTAATGTAGATGCTCAATTAGTTATCAAGCTCATTAATAACCTCAACAACCGGGACCACATACACAATTTCATGGTTGATAAATACATATATTTCCACATTGTTCAAAAAATTTGAAAGGGGGAATCAAAAAGATTTAAATTTTCTTATTTTGTACTCTCAAAAATGAGATTTCTTATATGATACCCTTAACATATTAAAAGTGTTACAATATAATCATTTCGTTATCTTTCGTTGTTTATTCTGTTAAAATTCACCCTATTGAAGTTGATAAATGAGTAACGGAAACTAACGTAAATGTTACATTCGAATACTTTTAATACATTAAAGATGCACGGTAAAAAATCTAATATTTGAAGGTATAAAATAATTTTTTATAAAATTTTTAGGGCATAAAATATAATTTTCCCCATTTTAAAACACTACCATCAACACGTTTTTCAATTTAGCAGAAAAAACAAAGTCGCGTCCGTAACTGAAACCCTTCCTCTGTCCACCTGGACTCCACTTGCAGAGAGACATGCATATATGCCAGCTTGCCCCCGTCTCTTCTCTTCCTCCCTTCTACCTTCCTTCGTTCTTTTTCTTTTGGTCTGTTCCCATCCTTCGTTCTCATCAACTCTTTTCCTTCTCTTCTCGCCATCGAGAGGCCTCTCTCTCTGTCTGTCTGTCCCTCTCTCTCCTCCCTGCGCGCACACACACACACACACACCCCTCTGTATATCTACGTATAGATACCTTTTTCTTCTTGTGTAATTCAGTTCATTTCCCTTCCCAATCTCTAACCTCCCCTGTTTTCGAGGGTTTCTTTCTGCGACAATGCCTCCGCCGAACAAATTCATGAAACCGAGTCATAATCCAAAGGACCCCGACGAGCCGGAAACACCTTCAAATAATCTATGGGTCGGAAATTTATCCAGTGAAGTGACAGACTCAGATTTGATGTCTTTATTCGAAAATCACGGCGCGCTGGACGGCATTGCCTCTTACGCGGCGCGGAGCTTTGCATTCGTGTACTTCCGTCGAGTCGAGGATGCAAAATCGGCCAAGGAAGCTTTGCAAGGGGTGGTTCTGAAAGGGCATGCGATTAAGATCGATTTTGCCAAACCGGTTTGTTCTGATGCGCTTATTTGTGTGTCGCTAGGTTTAATTTGGATGGTTTGTTTTTGTTATTCTTTTACTAGCCGGGCAAATGGACGGGATTCACGATCCTCCCTTTTATTCCCATTTCTCCTTCCATACTATTCACCATTCATGGGGAGGGGGTCAAATAGTTGCATAACTTGAAATTTTTGTTCAACGAGAATTACTGATGAGTTATCGTTAATGTCATATTTTTAGGTAGATAAAATCTATTTATACCAATTTTACCATTTTTAATAAAATCGAGAAAACTTTGCCTTAAAAAAATTTGATCGATTTATCGAACAATCAATAATTTCAGCTTAATTTCATCATATAATCACTCGTACAACTAGATTTCATTATATTATATACCTCTGAAAAATATGATGAGAGAGAAAACATAATTCTCGCTAGGTTTAATTTGTAGTGTTTGGGTGTATTATATTTTAATAGCAAAAAAGGTGTATTATGTTTTCACTTTACACGTAGACTAGTGATTCGACTATTTTGTTCAATTCAAAATAATTCCAATTTTACCCATTTGTGCAAAACTATAATTTAATGATTTGTGCAAAATAGCATAATTTGAATGGTTAATGGTGCAACCTGGTTAAATTAATAATTGAAGGTAAAGTAAAATCAAGATCATAATGCGAGTATGAAGGATAATTTTCAAAATTTGAGAGGCATTAAAAATTTAATCAAAAACATAATTTATAGGTATTTTGTGTAATTTTGAAAACTTGATGGGGCCATAATGTCCATAACTTGGCTTCGCCCTTGCTTAGTTGCTCTTCTCCACTTTCTCCTCTCCTATCCTTATTAAATAATGGGGAAGTACAAAAAATAGGAGAAGTTGCATAAAAACTAAATATTTTGTAAAAATTTGATTGAATAGTCGTTAGTTAATGAGAGATTTGAAGAGTGATTATAGGAGCCACTTGTTGAATAAGGACAAGATGAGACCTTAGTTTAGTATTAAAAGATTCAAAGTATTTGAAAAATAGAGAAGGAATGATTCTCGAGCCTTTTCATTAACTTATAACTGCCGACCCTGAGCGCCGCGCGAGATATGTTTTTTTTCATTTTTGTCTTTTTTTGACCCATTGCTTTTCTCTTTCACCTTAACACTTAAGGAGTTGGATACAAAATTATTAAGTAAAAATAATTTTAATTAAATAAATTTGTAAAAATAATGGCTAGTTCGGGAGGAGTTGAAAGATGGTTACAAATGAGACTTGATGTAATTTTATTGGAGAGAGAATTAGTTTGATAATTAAAAAATTTAGAACTCAACAATTTAGGAAATGGGGAGGGAAGACCAAGCCTTTGCATATATATATATATCTATACTACTTATATATCTATACTACTTATAAATGTCAGTATTTGCAAAAAAAATTTAATTTCCTATTTTAACTCTAATTATTATAATAAAGTCAATTATACCCACCAGTATATATATTTTCACCAATTTTGTTTTTTACTCCAACTTTCACCTTGTTTTGGGCTCTTTCGTAAGGATTTCTAAATTATTTTGAATTCATTTATTAATAGTACAATTACATACAATTTTCTATATTTATATAGAAGTAAATGAAAAACTTTTTGATTTCTTATTTTAACCCTAATTATTATAATAAAATCAATTATACCCACTAATACATATATTTTCATCTAATTTTTATTTTTTACTCCTATTTGACTTTCAACTTGTTTTAAACTCTTTTATAAGGATTTTTAAATTCTTTTGAACTCATTTATTAGTTGTATTATTACATACAATTTTCTATATCTATATGAAGAAGTAAAATCGTATATATATGTTAAATTATTATATAAATATAGGTATCAGATTGAATTCCATGGTTAAATATATATTATATTTTATGTTTTGGCATGCAATAATATAATAGTATTATAAGCGATCTAATTAATCTATTTTAAAAAGTAAAAATTAATAATTCTATAATATATTTATTATGCAAATGCTTAAAAGGGTCGGAGAGATATTTAAATAAATGACAGATTAGGTACTCAAAATTTTAATGAATAAATTGATAATTAAATTTAGTAATAATTAAAATATAAATTAATTATTTGAAATTTAATTTTTTATTTAATTTAATTACACATAATTCATATTTTTTATAAAAAAATATTATTTAAATTTATTTACGTGCAATGCACGTTGTGCATTTCTAGTATATAGAAATGGTTTGTTTGTAATTTTACATTACATGGTGGATTTATTTGTGCATTTTTGTTAAACAAAATATTTGTGATTTTTTTGTTCTCGTAGAAAAGCACAATGGTAAATTTCATTGACACTCTCTAATAAATAGCCTAATTACAAGGATACCCGTTATGGTTTCTGAAATATCACTATTACCCCTGTTAGTTTTTGACTTTAACAGAATGTAACAGGAAATGTGAAATGACATTACTACCCCTAACTAAATATTCCTTTCCTGGTCTTATAAACTTATTACTTAATTTGACCTTATACTAAGTATTTATTTGACCAATATCAAAATGAACCCAAACATCAATCCGGCAAAGAGACTGGATCAATGGTTCATTGGTTCATTGGTTCATTGGTTCAACCATGGATCAATCGGGTCATTTAATTAATAATAATAAATAATTAGTAATGATAATGAATATGCTAAAACTTTATCAAAAAAATAAAATAATGAATATTCTAAAAGATTATAATAGTTACAAAAATAGCATATTTTAATTGTAGTAAATGAAATAGAAAGACAAAAAATATCCCTGGTGAATTAATTTACTTAGACATTTGATATAATTTGATAGAGCATAAAAAATTCGATAATAAGCATTAAATATTTGGTATAAATTGTAACAATATGATGACCCAAAAAAAAATAAAAAATGAAAGGAAAATAACGCAGCTCAAAGGTTTACGGCAAGCTATTAGAATAATAGAAGAAGAACTAAGGCAATTTAGACACAATAAATATCATCCCGCATCGGATACCTACAAGAAGATATGAGAACTATGTGCCTATAAGAGGAGCAATTTATTTCATGTTGACTGATTGGTGGTCTAGGCTTGTAGCTCGTACGAACACCTATTGACAAGGTGACTCATGTGGACCAGCTTAAAGCTTTATGTGGCGTTTTAATATTTAATTAATAAAGTTGAAGACAATATTTGCAACATGTTCAATAAGATTGGCTGGTTTAGACTGGTTTGAACGGTTCTTTGGTGGTTGAATTGTTCAAACGATCCAATTTATGAATCGGCTGACTCAGCTATCGGTTGGCCGTTTCTTCGGGTTAATCCGCCGGGTTGGGTTTTCAAACATTGATATATATATATATATATATATATATATATATATATATATATATATTATAAACTATAATAATGTAAACTATAATAATTATATATTTTAAGAGTTAACAAGTACCCATTTTACTTATTTATATCCATTGTTCACCCCCCATGTTGACCTTTAATTTTACCAAATTAATATTTACTTTCATCAAATTAATACCAAATGACCTTTAAGTATTTCAAATTGAGATTTAATTTTATAAATTCAATTTTATCCGATTAACACTAATTTCATCAATTTAATACCAAATTAACATTTTATTTCATCATATTAATATTTAATTTCATCTAATTAATATTCAATGTTGTCAAATTAGCGCCGAACATTCGATTTCATTAATTTAAAATTTAATTTCACCAAATTAATACTTAATTGACCTTCAGTTCATCAAATTAAAATCCAATTTCGTCCAATTAACATATATTTCGTCAATTTAACACCAAATTAGCATTGAAGTTCATCCCACTAATATTCAATTTCATTAAACTAACACTTTAACATTCCATTTCATTAGATTAACACCAAGTGTATTAGTTTTAACTTTTAACACCAAATTAACATTTAACTTTATCAATTTAATACAAAATTAACATTTAAGTGGTGAAATTTGGATTATGGCTGGTGGTGGTGAAGGCTAAATTTTCCCCTAGCTTACAAATTGATTAAACGTGCTTGCGTGTGTACATTTACCTGTGTGTGAGATAAGTAGTGTGAGATATGAAGAAGATGAAATTGAAGGACATGAGAGTTGTTTGGTTTTTGGATTAGTTTTGTTTGGTAAAAGAATAAGAGAGGTTGGGTACAAGACTTATATATAGTTGAAGGGTAAAATTGCCAATTTAAAGTAATATTGGTTGACATCATTACTTTTTGATGTGTTAGTAACATCCCAGATAGTAAGGGTAGTATGTGATATGACGTATAAACTACAGGGGTGACAATAATATTTCAGAAACTATAAGGGGTGTCCTTATAATTGGGCCATTTTTCATAGGGTGTCCGTGAAATATACCGTAAACATAATTATTAGTCAAATATGCTTTAACCTTGGGATCCTAACTGGATGTTAGAATTCAGAACAATCAAAAGACAATTTTGCTGTAAATTTAGAAATCCAGGTTGATTCTAATAAATAGATCCAAAAGCCAAATTCTGTCAAGTTTAGGATTTGGAATGGTTGCCCATGTTGAAAAGAATTTAGCTGAGAAAACAAACCTCCTGGATTTGAACTATTTAAAAATCACATCCTTCTTGAATGTTGGTTGAGCTATTGATGGATAAAGTAATGTCTTCGGGCTACCAAAATTTGAAAGGAATCGATGAGTGGAAATTTTTCAAATCCTTGTTTCGAGGTACCATTATAAGATTCATATTCATTTAATTCATTTTGAGTTGGGCAATCTATATCAAAATCCTAAACCAAACAAAGATACTCATCACCAATTTCTATTCACTCCACCCTCATCACTGTGACCAACTCTCGAAGGAGCTTTGAACAATTTTTAGATTGAAGTGTCAAGTCAACTTTGGAACTAACATAGAGACCAGTTACAGTAAAATAATAGGGCAATAATTAACTAAAACCATTTTAGAAACAATGATTTTGGCAGTTCAACGAATTGGAAGCAGAATCTATTGGAATTGAGTCTAGGGTCGCAACATTGAAAGAGATGAGAATATATAGACTAATCTCAGTCTTAAGCGAATTCAAACACTGGGATTAGATTAGAAACTTTCAACCCCAAGATATGTTTCAGCCTAACTGAGAAAACATACAACGGGAGAGTGAAAGATGAAACATGAGTGGGATTTGCAAACAATGCATTTGGATAAAGAGCTGTATATGTCCATGTCACTCGTGTTGATATCAGTGCATCTCTTGTAAAGTTATAGGAAGTTATTATGCATTGAGAGGACACACAAATTGGTTGGATGTATGCCTAACAAAAATTGTTCTTCTTATACTAAATGGTTTTTTTCTTTTTCTGTTTTATTTTTGGATGGACATCATTGAATTTGATTTTTTGACATGTGTGGTTTCAAATAACTACATTTTAATGTCGAAAAGAAAGAGCTAGTTTTTTAATCGAGTGGCAGTTCCAAAGATATATATGCGACACTACCAAATTAAAAGACAATAATTTATATATGGATAAGAATTGCTTCATGGACAAGAATCTCTTGGAGTTAATGTGAATATAATGCGCCGCCATGCATTGTGCCAACAACCTTTGGAAGATAGCTATGCAACTATTTATACGCACTTAAAATGCCATCCTGGTCTTCTACCATCAACCTTTGGAAGATTGGTGACATGTGGACAGTCTTTATACGCACTGCAATGATATTCTTCTTTTAAAGTATCCGCATGAGGAGAAATTGTAGTTTTTTGCACTTCCAACCTTTTTTTTGGAGAAAATTGTTGAATGTACCACTTATTGGAAAAAAATATTGAAGGTGACTATTTAAAATGATGAAAATGAATATCAGTATTGATTTTATGAAATTCCATGTCATGGTATTATATTGTAGAAAGTGTCTAACTAGCAAATTTAGTTGAATGCATTTTCGTCTGATGCATTTGCTTTAATTGCTAACATTTTTGTAGGTATGGGACACGATTGACCACTATAGGTTTCTTTTGTGGATGAATACTTGTGATAATTGTTAGTATTAAAGCAATGTCCCTTGATATTGTGAGCTTTTTATTAGCTACTCATTTATTTCCATCATACTCTTCTAATATGCGAGGACTTTGGAAAAATAATGGTCACAACAAAGGAACATGACATCACATGATAGACTAGAATTCTTGAAGCTTTGTTTAAAATATTACAGGATGGGAATTCGAAATGTGAAGTCTTAGATATTAGGAGAAAATGGAGTTCAAAGTCAAATTGTGTGTTATATTATCTCCAATTTGTTTAATATTATGAGAAATAAGTTTTCTTTTTTCATTTACCTTTATTTATAGCAAAAATCAACTGCACTGATTGATTCGCAATGCCTTGTTTGCACTGATCTGCCTTGAAAACTCTGACTCTACCTTTTCTGAGGTCCTAGACTGTTGGGATGACCTGCTGAAATACTAATGTCAGAGATAATCATTAGTAACGGCTCCTCGTTTTTATATAATATGTGTCCGACACTTAGATTCCATGGTTTGAAACATAATGTGCATCTGGGGACAATGCTCTATTCTTACTAATTGGAAAAAAAACTTCAGGCATGCCATGCATCATGGGTTATGTTTTAGTAACTTGTGATGAATATAAGAGTTAGGACCATTCTGTTGAGTAGGTGATAATTTACTTATATTGTTCTTACAAAAAAATTAATGCTTATTATGTCTATGCAATCTTCCCTAGAATACCACCACCAAAAGTTAAACGTCAAAAGAAAGAAAATTGATCATGATTTCATGATAGAATTTACTTGAATTGTGGAATAGCCTTTACCATAGCACCAAGTATGCAAAATGCAACTATATTTGATATTATTTGGAAAGCTTTGACGCTCATTTTATTATAAATAATTTTACATTTGGTTTAATACATTTTCCAAAAGCAAGCAAATTGTCAATGGGAACCTGCTTTTTTGGTTGAAAGATCAAGAACTCGTCATGAGTTTTATGCTTATGTAGATGAACATAGTGAGATGGTATTACATAGATGTAGTTGTGTAAGTTCTATTTTATTTATGATGAAATAGAATTTGTGTGGTATATTAATTCAAAACTCAACCCAACTGTGGTAAATGTTGTCATAATATATGTGCAGTAAGCTTTATTATATCTGGGTTTGTATATCTTTTTTAATCAAAACTCTTGGACTATTTGTGCATCTTAGGGCTACAATTTCACTTAAAGTGGACACTATCTTTCTTTTTTCCCAGCACCAGCATGCGTATCAATTGGACTTTTCTTGCTTAGCATTTAATGTCCATGGTCCTCATTAGTATAGTAAAATCACCGAGTAGAATAACCCAACTATTGTGGTTGATTCTCTCTTTTGAATGTCCAATTGGTGTTCCGTTGGTTGTTCACTACCTTGAATATCTATAAATTTCTTCATTTGTATCTTGCCATGTATTCGTTTCTCAATCCTTCTCTGTGGCGCACTGATCTTATAAGATGCTTTTAAATTGTCTAATCTGTTTTCCTTAGAGGATCTAACTAGTCTTATGGCTGTTTGACAAAGTTTGCCATGGTTCCATCAGTATATACTGGTGACACTTTACTTCAGAAGCTTTCCTTCGCTAATTCTATCTGATTTGCTATCTTTGTTACCACAAGTTCACTCTTTGGTGGCTCTTGCCTGCCATTGTTGATTCCTGCTTCATGTCTTGTGGTTTACTAAATTTACTTTCTTGTATTGAGCTTTAATCTTTGGCTTTAGATCTCTTCTATCTTAACAGTCTCTCCAAAATTTTAATTCACCATTGCCCACTTTAGTGTAATTTATTAAACCTACATATTTTTTTTTGGTACGTTCTGGATATTAAGGTAGTGTTTGGTAATAAAGAGTTTTTGTTTTTTTCTGTTTTTGTTTTTATTTTTTATCAAAATAAAAAATAAAAACACGTTTGGAGTTTGTTTTCATTTTTTTTAGGGTACTGTGTTTTAAAAACAAGGCCCAAAAATGCAAACATAGAAAAAGGTGTTTTCTTAAACACCCAGAAACGAAAACACGCGCGCCCATGACATACCCCTTTTAATGAGATCCATCATTCGAATCCCCTTAGTAACAAAATATAGGATTTTTTGTGCTAACTATAAAAAGCCCATTTACCCCCTTTTTCATCACTTTTCCTCCTCATCTCTCTCTTGCTCTTCTTTCTCTCTCTCTAAAATCGGAGCTTCTCATCTCTCTCTGTGTGAAACCAGAGCTTCTCATCTCTCTCTCTCTCTCAATCTCTCTGAAACCCTTATACTTCTCGTCTCTCTCTCTCTCTCTCTCTCTGTGAAATCGACGTGTTCCACGAAGACGAAGGCAGAACCGAACCTGATGGGTTTCCTCATCTCATCTCAGAACCGAACCCCTATGTGATGGGTTTCCTCATCTCAGATCTCTCTCTCAAGCTCAGTCGGTGGTTAGGTGTTGAGATTTTAGGAGTGTTGGTGGTTGGTTAGGTGGTTGTGGTGGGTTTTCGAGCATTGGGGAGTGAGTTTTCGGCGGTGATTGTGGTGGGTTTTCTAGGGTTGGGGGGTGAGTTTTTAATGGTGTTGGTGGTGAATTTTTGGTAATTTTGGTGGTGTATTTTTAGGGGTTTTTGTGATGGGTTTCAAGGGGTGTTGGTGGTGGCTAAACAGGGGTGATGGTGGTTTATTTTTAGGGGTTTTGGTGATGGGTTTCAAGGGGTGTTGGTGGTGGGTCATTTTTCTACCTGCCAGCGAGGAAATGATGGTCAATATGTCTGAAATTCCAAACTGATTTTCTTCCTCCTGGCAATTGGAAGTTAATTATCCACAAAATTCTCTTTTTGTCTCCCAAGCTTTTCAGCAAGTGTTGGTGAACTTCAACTGGGATTGAATACCACCACAGATGGGTAGTTCTGTTTCAGATTCATGGGATGGCTCTTTATGGGAGGCTCCACTATTCTTTTCCTTCATGATGATCAATTAATTGCCTTGCTTGTTATTTCTCCTTGTTATTTGCTATCACAGACTCCTTGGAAGCTTTTATCTGCCATGAAAGGCAGCCGTGAGAAACAGGGGACACACACCAAGAAGCTGACTGTGACATGGGCCCCGGCTAAACAGGGGTGCTGGTGGTGGGTTTGGTGGTGGCTAAACAAGGGTGTTGGTGGTGGGTTTGGTGGCTGCTAAACAGGGGTGCTGGTGGTCGATTTTCTGTGATTTTGGTGATAGTGGGTTTCCGGTGGTTTGGAGGTGGCGATGGTGGCCGGGTGAAGTGGGTTTTCATTGATTTTTGGGTATTGATTTGGGTGGAGATGCATTTGTGATTAAAAAATTAATCAAAATAACCACAATGAATTATGAAAATACTATTATAATACCAAACATATTTTTTATTTTTGTTTTCATAATTTTTTAAATATAAATGACTACCAAACATGTTTTATATTTTTAATTTTTATCACAAAAAAAATGAAACTTTGTTCTGTTTTTTTTTATTAAAAAAACATAAAAACGAAAACGTTACCAAACGCACCCTAAGTGTAGAGCCCCAATATATATAGTCAAACAATAAAGGTACAATAAGGATAAAAAGGTAAAACAAAGGTAAAAAAGAAAACCCTAATAAACTAGGCTATAATTCCAACACTCCCCCTCAAGTTAGGCGCAAAAATATCAACTAAGTCAAACTTGACAATTGAGTCTTAAAGAATGGATAGAGTGACAGGTTTGATGAAAACATCCGCAACTTGATCACTTGTCCCCACAAACAATGGAGTGACAATACCACATCTAACATTTGTTCCGAAGAAAGTGAACATCGATCTCTGTGTGTTTCGTCCTTTTGTGTAGTACAGAGTCAGAAACGAGCTGAATAACAAATCGATTATCACAATAAAATTGGATGGAGAAGTCACTGGAAATCCTAACTCGCCAAGAATCGATCGTAGCCAGATAATCTCACATGTGCCAAGTGCCAGTGCCCGATACTCTGCCTCTCCTGACGAGCGGGAGACAACTGTCTACTTCTTGCTCTTCTAAGAGATAAGATGAGTCCCTCAAAAAGCATAGAAGTCCGTAGTAGATCGACTATCACACGCTCCCCCATAATCTGAATCTGAATAACAAGCTAGAGAATTAGTCTGAGATCCTGATGCATAGAACAACTTAAGTCCAGGATAAGACTTGAGGTACCGAAGAATATGATAAACTGCATCAAGATGAGGTTGACACGGCCTGTGCATGAACTGACTAACTCGGCTAACAACGAATGAAATTTTTGGCCTAGTGTTGGCTAGGTAGATAAGTCTACCTACCAACCTCTGATAGACAGTCGGATCTCTCAACTCCTCACCTTTAGCAGTAAGCTTCAAGTTTGGAATCATGGGTGATGATGTTGGTTTGCACCCCAGCATCCCAGTGTTTGAGAGAAGATTTAGAACATATTTTCTCTAAGAAAGAGCAATACCCCTGTTGATACGGGCAACCTCAATCCTAAGAAAGTATCGCAGAAATCCAAGATCCTTTACATCGAAGGCATTCCCAAGGTCTATCTTGACCTGTGCAATCCCAAAAATATCATCCCCAGTAATAATAATATCATCCACATATATCAAAATGATGACACACTGCCCAGATGTATTCTGTCGAATAAAACATGTATGATCAGAATGATATCTGGTGAACCTTAAACGTACAACTACACTAAACCGAGAGAACCAGGCTCGTGGTGACTGTTTCAGTCCATAAAGAGACTTACACAGTCGACACACCTTCCCAGCATACTCCCCCTCACCACGAAAGCCTGGTGGTGCATCCATATAAATAATCTCGTCCAGATCACCGTGAAGAAACACATTCTTCACATCTAACTGATGAAGAGGCCAAAAGTATTCTGTAGCCAGAGAAATAATCAACCAAACAATAGTTAATTTTGCCACGGGGGCAAACGTAGCACCAAAATCATGACCTGGTACCTAAGTAAAGCCCTTCGCCACAAGCTTAGCCTTGTGACGATCAATAGTACCATCCGTAAGAAACTTCAGGATGTAAACCCAGCGACAGCCAACAGGCTTCACCCCATGAAGGTAAAGAGACAAGATCCCACGTATGATTACGCTGAAGAGCGTCCATCTCCGTCTGCATGGCAAGAACCCACTGGGGCTCCCGCATAGCCTCTGAAACAGAGGAACCGACGTATCGGATAATGCCATATTATAAGCTCGAAATGTAGGAGACAGATCATCACAAGAAACATAAGCAGAGATCGGACATAAAGTCTTGGCGGTCCAACCATAACGAACAACTGGACGGCGATCACGCCGCGGATAACGACGCCCCAAATCATCATCTTCCATTGACAATGTCTCATCAGGTAAAGTAACTGGTTCAGTATCTGTAATCTCATCAGTACTAATAACAGGTGCATCAATATGCTCAACGAACTGAGAAGTATTACCTACATCGCCTGAGGTAGAGGGGACATCAGCAGGGGGATGAGAGCGAGGGCGATGAACATAAACCTGCAAAGGAAGAGAAATTGGTGACTTGATACTGACAGGGATGAGTGGCTCTAGAGAAGGAGATACTGATAACTCTGTAGTGATAGGGACTAATTGCTCTGACTCTTGTGGTAACGGAAAATCAAAGGGAGTGTCATCAACTAGAGGGGCAGACACAGGACTGGAAGAAAAATAAGGAATATGCTCAAGAAATGTAACATCTAGACTGTGATACATACGTCGCCTGACAGGATCATAACACTGATGTCCCTTAGACTGATGACAATAGCCCACAAAAACACAACGAATCGCTTTATCATCAAGCTTATGACGAGTAGGAAACCGATCTTGAACAAAATATATGCAGCCAAAAACATGAGGGGGACCGGAAAAAGTGTCCGTTCAGGGAATAATACCTGTAAGGGAGCCCTATGTTGAAGAACACGACTCGGTGTACGATTGCACAGAAATACTAGCATGCAAGTTAGGAAAATCAAACTACTAGGTAAAATACTAGCGTGCAAGTTAGGAATAGATAAAGACAAAGCAGGTGCAGGTGATGTAGGTGGAGGAACTGGTGAAACTGGAGGTGAATTGCCTAGATAATACAATTCATCTCTCTCATGTCCCCTGATAATAATCCTCCTGGTACTCAGGTCCTGCAAATAATACGAATCAGATAAGAATACAACCGCACAGTGAAAATCTCTGGCTAACTGATGTATGGATAATAGATTCATGGCCAACTTTGGCGCATCAAAAACTGAATGTAATGTAAAGCCATCTGGGAGGCGGACTGTACCCTTACTAACAATAGGGGCATGTGTCCCATCTGCCTTTGATCCTCTGTATGTAACTGCTCGTCAAAAGTGGTGAAGTGATAGACTCTCACCTGTCATATGACCATTCGCACCCGAGTCCAGCATTCAAAGGGGAGACGGACTGGTACGAGCATGAAAGGCACGAGATATACCTGTAGTGGTGGCACTAGCAGAAGTTGGACCTTGAGAAGTCAGGGCGGACATAAGTATATCTAATCGGGAAGTGATATCATCTATATCACTCTGCCAATGAGGAACAGTAGGAGCAGTAGCATGAGCAGCGACAGTAGGTGGTGGGATCTCAGCAATAGCAACAGTATGGCCGCGAGGAGGCGGTTTAAGCTCCGGATGGAGCTTCCAACAAGCAACCCTGAGATGTCCTGGTCAGCCACAATAATCACACTGACAAGAATCCCCTTGTCTGCGCTGATCTGGGGCGCCCTGACGGCGCTGGTCCGAGCGCTGTCCACCTCTGGCTGAGGATCCCGAACGAGACTCGGCAGTTGCTACAAGGGCCATCTGGTCGGCCGGAGGAGTCAAGGCCGCAACTGGAAGGGATGCAATACGGACGCGGCGCTCATGCTGCTCAATCATTACATACACCTCATAAAGAGAAGAAAGCCTCATCATCGACAAGATCTGTGAACGAGGTCATTTAAAATCATCACGAAGCCCCATAAGGAACTTGTGAATCTTATCCTCCTGCTCTCGAGTATGCAAGAATGCTGCTCCCTCGGGCTTTATCTTCGGAATAGCAGCAAGAGGACTTAGAGTCTCATACTCAAGCCACCGCTGGGTCAAATAGCCATAATAATCCTGAACGGTCATATCTCCTTACCGAGCATATGAGAGCTCCTAAGAAAGCTCATAAACACGAATTCCCCGTCCTGACTGGGAATACATCTCTGATAATGCGCTCCATAGCTTTGGAACAGAGTTATGAAACTGATGAATCCTGCAAACAGATAGCTCCATCGAGCCAAATAACCATCCAAGAATGGCGTGGTTCTCAGAGAACCACGCAGAATATCCAGGGTCGGCATCAGCTGGCTTTGGGTGGGATTCCGTCAACTAACCAAGCTTCCCTACACGGCCTAGGAAAAGCTGGAATGAGCGAGACCACTCAGCGAAGTTACGACCATTCAACAACTGTGCCATAACTTTCTGAGAGATCATGCCCGACAATGCTGGTAATGCAATTGTGCCAGTAGGTACTGTATACTGGTCAAACATAAAAGCGGAAGTACCAATAGATGCCTCAACGGTAGAGGTGTCAACAATAGGGGTTTCTAGTCCTTTAGTGGTAGCCATATCAACAACAATACTAGGGCACCCGTGACAGAAAAATAACTCTAAGATAAATAGAGGGATAAAATAAGGGAGAACAATATACCTCCAGTCGGACAGTAGCGACAGATAAAGAAAGTCCAGAAAGCTCCCAAATAATCAAGTCACGGTGTCCAGAAATCTAAGAAATATAAATAAATGATATATTGCATCAAGAGAAAATCAACGGAGAAGAGGATTCAGCCCCTCTTAAAAAGGCCTAGATGATGCAACCTAGGAAAAAAAAAAAAAAGACAATGGCGGACGGTGATAGTACAATGAGGTCGGTACTGGATGAAGTTGCTATTGTTCTTTGTTCTGTGTTGGGTTGCTTGGTTGTTGTGGCTGAGTTGGTTGCTGGGTTTATCGGTGAATGGCTTGGACTGGTTGGTTGGAGGCTAGGGTGACTTGGAGTGGTCTGCCTGGGTGGTTTCGCTACTGCTAGAGTGGTCTGCGGATGGTTTTGCTGGTGGGCAGGGCTGGTTTTGGTTGCTGATGATGTCAGTGGGGCTGCTTGGTTTTGGGTATGGCTGAAGGCAGGCTATCGGTGATGTATGAGCTGATATTGGCTATCGGTGGAGTATGTAGTATGTGGCTGTCGGTGATGTTTATGCAACTGTGGCAGTGGAGTATGTAGTATGTCGGTGGAGAGGCAGAGAGTATCGGGCAGTCGGTGTTATGGTGACTGTTTTGAGCAGTCGGCGTTCGGTGTTATGATGTTATGGGCAGTCGGCTTTCGGTGTTATGGTGGTTTGATGTTGTGTTTGGTATATGTTGGTAGTAGGTGGTTTATGTGGTTTGTTGGCTGCTGATCGCCGGCGAGGATGAAGGGAGAAGGTTAAGATTAGGGTTAGGGTTAGGGTTAGGGTATGGTTTTGATACCAACTTGAAATAAACGTGAATGAAAAGGGATGCTCAAACTAAGAGTAGAGCCCCATATATATAGTCAAATCATAATACAAAGTGACCTAAACATCCTTGTGGTCTAAGCAAAATATAAAAGTCATAGTAAAGGTAAAAAGGGAAAAGAAATCCTAATAAAGTAGACTATATTCCAACAGATAGAAGTCTAATGCACTCGAGAATCTAAATATCATCAGAAGCATGATTAGCATATGTTGGTCTCCCATATTTATCCCAATTATAATTTTTAGTATGTCCTATGCTACCGCACTCAAAACGATTATCATGACAACCATGTCTACCACAACTAATACCTTGATCAGAATTATGGAGTGGACTACATCCTCTACCATCACCGCAAACTCCACCACGAACACCAAGATTACCCTCACTTGCGATATCAACTTGAGTGACCATTAAAAAAAATAATAGTAGGAATATTCAACTCCAGACACGAGGAAACCACGGGTGAGAAACACACTCATTGCTGATCGAATGCTCCACAATGGCTAACAACAACACCCAACAATCCAGAGAACCCCAATCACTCAAATAAGAACCAATGCAAAGCTAATTAGCATATCAAAACCAAAACATAAGTTCCTTGGTCAACCATATTAGGGCTTCCTTGATCATGTGGTAGAAGAAGCCCACAACTAATTATTTTTCAAACTAGAATAAACTAGACCTAGTATTCCACAAATACCAACAATCTCACCCACAACACAACATAGATGTAGGAATCCGATCTGCCCATACATACACAACCATCACAGAATAAGGATCAAGCCTCAAGAGACCCAAAATAGGAGCTCAATAACTCAGCACAGAAACCCATTGTGTAGTTGAACCCTACCACAATCAAGAAACCCTCACAAATCAACCCAAACAAGCATGGGTCATCCAAAGCAACACCCACAGGTCTAGTTGGGGCCTTTAGGTATTAACAAAGGCTGAAAAAAAACCAAATTGCGCAAAACCAACAAATCAATAAATTTTCCCCAAAAAATTCAAAAATAGAAAGCCCCATTCAAACCATTTCGAAAAAGTAATCAAAAATATCATAAATACCAACACCATGTTTCTGTCCTAGGCATGGGGTTGGTTGCTGGGAAAAACCTATCAGCATGATGTCAACCAACAAAAGATGATGACAGCAATTGAAAATGAAGAGTTTCTGTCTTGAAGTCTTCTATATGTTTTTGATGTAATTCTGCTTTAAATCAATGCTCTGATACCAAGTTTAATGAATAGTATAATATTTGAGAAATCTCTGATATAGAAGATATTTTATATGAGATAGAAAGTGAAGAAAAAAGTACTAATGAAGATTTAGACCAAATCTTTATGCTACAAGAACACCATACATCAGAAACACATGAGGAAGAAAGAAATTCAGGTTAGGAGATGTAGTTGGTGAGGAAATTATCTTTACTGAAGAACAATTGGAAAAATTGAGAAAAATCAGGAAAGATGAAATATATTAAATTTTAGGTTCAACCCATTCTCAGCTAGAGTATTTGAACAATTTAGTGGAAACACAGTCACTAAATGTTTTGAGTCTAGGAAAAGAAAGAGAATGAGACGAAGAGAGATATTATGGAACAGTATTTTGAGTATGATGTGTGTTGCTAACATCGTATCGCATATATATATATATATATTATAAAATTGACATTGAAGATAATAACAATATTAGGAAAGTAGAACATAATAGGAAAGGAAATCTCTAACAATAGAAAAGCAACATAATATGAAAGTAAATTTCCAACAAGTTCAAAACGACATCGTTTTAATTCTGATTTCCTGTCTACTGCTCGAGCGGTTGGAAAGTATTTAGCTAGTGCGGCCTTTTGGAAAACCTTTATCTTGTCTGTTTGAGCGGCGAGCCAGCATCATATTCTGGAATATTTTTTAATGTTTCAATTGCCCTGGTGGATTGCCAAGCCTCTTCCAATCACCTCAACATTCTAATTGGTGTCTATACTTAGGAAAACATTAAGTTTATCGACATGCCACATTATTCTAATCCATAGCTTTACCCTATTGAAAACAAATTTCCGGATGTTACATCTCATACCTTAAAAATCTGTCACAAACTCACATTCACAATTATAATATCTAAACTGTATTTCTGGATCTCCCAAAAACTGTATTTGATGTTGTGATAGTCCTTGTGTAGCTGATGCTAATCCTTCACTGTGACTGCTTGAAATGGTGTTGCCTTTGTTGAAGGACTGAATATGAGGGGTTAGTTTTAAACCTTCTATCCTCTTAGATTTGATGTTATTACAACTTTTTGTTATTTTGTTTGTTGCAGCATTCTCAATCTTCAGGAGGACGAAAAGTGGATGGACAGCCAAGTAAAGTCCTGTGGATAAGTTACCCTCCTCCTGTTCATGTTGATGAACAGATGCTGCACAATGCCATGATTTTATTTGGTGAGATTGAAAGAATTACATGTTTTGCTGGGAGGAACTACTCATTCGTTGAATTCAGAAGTGTAGATGAAGCACGACTTGCCAAAGAAGGATTGCAGGGCAAGCTATTTAATGATCCTAGAATATCGATCGAATTTTCAAGCAGTGAGTTTGCGCCAAGCAAAGATTATTCTGGATTCTATCAGGGAATTAAAGGGCCGAGACCGGATATGTTTGCTAATGGACTTTCGTTTCGACCTGCACAGATGGACATATACAGACATAATCGCCCCATGTTACCGAATTATTTTCCAGGATCGTTACCGCCTCATGGTATTCATGGACCTGATATGCTGATGAGGCCTTTGGGTCCTCAAGGTAACTTTGAGCCTTTACTTCCAGGCCCTGAATTCAGTGATTTGGCGACAGTCAATAAATTGCAGTTCACTAATCCCAATAACGTGATGAGTGGTCCGAATTGGAGAAGGTCACCACCCACACCTGGGATGCTCCCGTCTCCTTCAGCAGTCATGAAATTACCCAGCATAACCTCATCTAGTGGATGGGATGTTTTTGACATGAGCCAACAAGAGAGGGAATCTAAGAGGCTAAGGACTGATAGCTCTGGCTATGATGCTCCTCATCCTTTTAGAAAAATGAATGACCGGGGCCAAATCTTGGACCAGTTATACAACCTTGCTCCACCTGGCAATGGTGGCATTTCAGTTCAAATTGCAAAGTTCCAAGGGAATGAAGGCCTTGGTCCTGTTGATGCTAGAGTTACAGCTGCTGGCACTGGTCAGGATCATGGTTATGTATGGCGTGGCATTATTGCCAAGGGTGGAACACCTGTTTGTCGTGCTCGTTGTGTTCCCATGGGAGAAGGGATCGGGTCTGAAATGTAAGTGTGATTTTGCATATTGACTATCTAGGTCTTTGATACTCGTTTTACCTGCAATATAAATGTTGCTATCTGTCAAATGTTTAGTTTTGTAGAATGTAATTGGTCAAATTACCCATTTCTTGTGATTCTCAAGATGCAGCTATCGCTATTTTCTGTGGAACTATTTAGGGAGGTTTCATTGTTGATATTACAATTATGTGATGGACAACTTAATAAGACTTTTAGTTTATTAAGTAGTGCTCTATGAGCCAAGGGGTAAATTATTAAAAATGCTAGTGCAATTGTCGCATACAATGTTACATGGATCGTGGGTTGTTTTGGTAAGTTATACCGGTACACCGAACTTTCTTATGTACGTGGTGCAAGGGGGGTAGGCTTGACTGGTAATATGTTTTGGGTCGCAATTTGTTTTGAGACTCAAAGATTGCTTTCGCTACTATACAAAATATATATAATAATATATTCATAAACACGTAGTCAATTACTATTTATTTTACATATATGATATATGCTTCATTTTCTATTATAAAAAATTATATATAATTATACATTTACACACATAGTCCATTAAGGTTTATTTTGTATTTGTGATACATCATACATGTTTCAAAGCGGATCAATTTGGGTTTAGCATTAAAATTTGGGGTTGGACATTTAGGCAACTTGGATCATGAACCCACCCAATTTGGGAATACTATACCCAAACTATAAAGGATGGATACTCTGAAGAAGGTAACGTATCCATGTCGGACACCGACACTCTTCGAACACTCTCAGACACGTATCCAATACTCTTTTATCTATGTCCATAATGAAATAATAAAACATTAATTTCATACACACTTCTTTAGTGATGTGTTCGACATTTCTTTAGATCATGCCTATTACTAAACAATAAAAATGTGTTGACAAGTAATTAACAAAGATTAAAATTTTGACTACAAGTATCTTATATTATAACATAACATAACATATAATTAAGACAATACATGTTAAAGTCGTATTCAAAATGTAATAATAAAAGTAAAAAATGCATAGAAATTTTTTTAAAAAGAGAAATTGAGAAAACAATAACAATCATTTAAATTATATATGTTGGGTATGAGTTATCTAAAAATAATTGATGATTATTGACTATTATAATGTTTTAGTCTGAAAATTCACATTAGATAGCTAGACATAACAATTACTTATCATAAAGTACTGAATTTCTTATGACTAATCATCATTATCACTATATTTTTGTGATAAATTATACAATTTTACATATAAAACACAATTATCTACAGCGTATTCTCAACGTGTCAGTGTCCTACTTTTTTTAGAGATGTCGTGTCTACGTGTCTAGTGTCCTATTTTTTTTTAGAAATGTCATGTCTATGTGTCCAAGTCATGTCGTGTCCGTGTCCGTGTCCGTGCTTCTTAGTACCTAGACTATGGTTGCGTATAATTCTTTGTAAGGTGCATGAACTTGGATATCACCTGGTTTGATTTTATCACACAGACAACTGATAATAGTTTGAGTGCCCAAAGATGGCTATTGTTTCCTAAACCAGGTAAGATAAGAGTTCATTTGTTTTTTCATTGATGTTCCAGACTGCTGGCTTGTAACTACCAAATGATCTTGTTAGTTCTCTCAATCTAGGCCTGGGTTTTTCTTTTTCTGCAGGCCTGAGGTTGTTAATTGCTCAGCTCGAGCTGGGTTGGACATCCTAACAAATCACTATGCTGGTGCTGTTGGATTTAGTATTGTGTTCTTTTTGCCTGATAGTGAAGAGGATTTTGCTTCATATACAGAGTTTTTGCACTACTTGGGCACCAAAAACCGGGCAGGTGTTGTGAAATTTGATGATGGGATCACTTTATTCTTGGTGCCTCCGTCTGATTTCCTTATGAAGGTTCTGAATGTTGCTGGGCCTGAACGTCTTTATGGGGTGGTTTTTCATTTCCCAGACCCCAGTGGCTCATCAATGATGTCACAGTCACTTCAGACTGATTATGTTAGTAGGCAGCACACTCCTCCTTCCCAAAGTCAGTACACTTTAACACCCCAGGAGGGAAGAGTTTTACAGGTAGATTACAATAGAGTTCCACATGAGGACCCAAAGCCCCTTTCAAACCCACTTGGTCCTCTGACAATCAATTCCATGAATCATGTGCATCCGGTTCTGCCAGTTACTAGCATATCAGTGTCTCAAGCTGGAGTTACTTGGACACCGGAACTCATTGCCACCCTGTCTTCTTTCTTACCTGCCAAAGAAAAATTCTCTCTTTCAGAAAGTGCCCAACCAACCGTGGGATCTTCCACATTGAGGCCTTTATTAACTTCTACTGCTGTGCCTCATAACGGAGGAGTTTCATCTAAGCCATTGGCTAATTTTGCAATCCCAGCTAGTGGACAGTTTGCTGTCTCTCCGCAGCTTGACCATCAGCATCCGCAAGTGATGCTTCAGGATTCCCAGACGAGCAATGGGATGGGCCATGGTACAGGCGGTTTTATGTTACAGGGTTCAACAGTCCAACAACCCCTTAATGCTGTTACATTGCCCAATGTGGTTCGTGGTTCTAGTTTTTCAGAGCAGCATACTGTCATGCCAGTGGTGTCTGACCATGTCAATTTGGATGTCATGAATCAGGTGCAACAGCTTCAGTCTGCACCATATGGATCTGGTCAGGGAACATCAGAAGTTGAGGATAAGAACGAGCGATACCGGTCAACGCTGCAACTTGCTGCTAATCTCCTTTTTCGGATACAGCAGCAGCAGCAGCAGCAGCATCCAGGTGCTCATCCAGCGCAAGGATCTGGAAATCAGTAACCCTTCATCAAGGTAATTGCCCATCCCATTTTACTTTGCTTGTGTTAGATTAGTCATCTGAAATAAGAATCTCTGTTCTTTTGCTTTTAAATCTAGAGTGGACAATTTATTTGAATTTGTGCACGACAGTACAAATTATTTTTTCTCTTCTGCATGTGGTTCTTTTGATGTTTAGATAGATTTAGGTGGTGGTGCTGGTGGAAATAGTTATTTAGATATATACCGGCCCTCTGAGAATTTTCGTAAAAGGTCATAGAAATTTGAAGGGCTGTCCTCTTGTGTGAGTTGCTGAGAAAGGAAGGTTTAGTCATAGATTCTTACCATCGAATGGTTGATGCAAATTGTTTGGGCATTAACAGGCAAGCATTCCAGTACATTATATTTTTTGGAGATTTGAAGATTAGTTGAAGTAGTTGGGAGTGTTGGTGTCTAAGATGGCCTGGTGGATTTTTTATTAGTAGTGACATTAGTTAAGTGGTGGGGGTTCTTTTGGCATGCTTGAGCTTGTTAGTTAACATACGTGTTTATCCTTTCCTGGAGCCTTTTATGATTAAAACTCACTTCTTCTAGATGGATATTGAGTCTTCACGTATTTCTTGTGATTCCAAAGTAATTTACTTTGTTTAAAGGGCTGTTGCTTTGTGCAATGATGAAAGCTCAGGCATTCATTTCTGTCCTTTTACATTATTGCCGTTTGAATAATGTGAAGTTTGGATCGTTACTCCTCTCAGCCTTAAACACTGGCAGGACAAAAACTGGCTAATGGCCGATTGTAGGAGACAATTGGAATTTATTATTCTTGTTGGAATCTATTTGACGCTGTCGTATCTTGGATCAGCCAGAGATCATGTTGATTGGGTGCAATCTGTGTGGTAGTCTGAAGCTTACACGTTTGAATTTGTGAAAGTTGTGTGTTTTTGGCAAACATCATTAGAATTATATAAAGGCCTGGGATTTGAGATAGTCACGAGCATCATTTTCCAAGTTGAACATGATGTCTCCTGGAATCTTAAAAGCTGAAAACTTTTACTTGTGCGTGTCTTTTTGGACTTAGTTTATGTAACTCTTTTTCTATGCTGTTTTCGTGTGTGCTTATTTGCTGCGCATTGGGACGCTTTGTGATTGTCCAAGTAGGCAGATAAAAAAGGATCAAAATTACAAGCAGGCTTTAGACTTGGTGTATTCTATGTAAGTGTCTTGTAATTTTTTGGAGCATAAAACTTATATACAGCTTCTGCTGTATGCTTAATTGGGTAGTTATGCCTCCATATCTAATTTTAGCATTGAACATGTGTTAAATTGAATATACAAAAAATCACCATTTATTGGGGTTATTGTTGCCACCATCTAATTTAACACAGCAGAAGACTGTTATAAACTACTTAAAACTATAATTTCTTGCTTATACCAGAAAAGAAAACCCTATGCTTACTTATTTTGATCATCTTTATTTAGACATTGAGTGCATCAGAGCTTACAGTTCAATATGTCTGTCTGTTGTGTATGATAGGTATTTTTGGAGTTGTGAACGGCTGAGTTGCAATAATCATGGAGAAAAAATTACATTGGTTGAGATAGTGATTATTGGCAATATTGCAGTCATGAAGGCGATCCTCTATAAGTTAATTTGATGAGATCATGTTCATGTTATAGAACTTGATAAGAAAAAGTTTTGGTACTTTTGATTATTGCTTTCTCAAGTTTATAAATGTTAATACCTTGGTGGTTTGTCATTTGGATGAATGCTATCTTCCCACCAGCTTCTCAGGCATACTTACTGCCTCTATCTTCATTACTGTGGACATCACCTCTGCACTTTTTAGTTGATTGGAAGGTGTTGTAATTGTTTCTTCTAATTTTTGATTAGTTATTGTCATCATAATTAAGTAGAGTTAAAGGGATGCAAGAGATTTTTTTCCTCTTATTGCACCTAGTTCGATCCATCGGCGGAAAACCTTAATTATTGTTTTGAATGAACTTCATTCGAAGCCTTAGTAACATTTGAACTCCTTGTTAAGAGATTTTGTATCCCACATCGAATAATTAGGGCCACCAAAGTTGGTTTACATACTTAAGGGACCCCTCTACCTATTACCATTGGTTTTTGGTTGGATGTTCTAACATGGTATCAAAGTTGGGTCTTAAGTGGTCATTGAGCCAAATCTCTTATCCATTTGAATTTTTTGCTACGCATAGTTATTTGTTTGTTTGTTGACCACAAATGCCTGGGTCCCATGTGAAGGATGATGTTAAGAGAGTTTGTATCCCGCGTCGAATAATTAGGACAACCAAGATTAGTTTATGTACTTTAGAGGCCACTCCACCAATAATCAATTGGTTTTTAGTTAGATTCTCTAACACTCTTAACCCGAAGCTTATTTAGTCCAAGTACCTCATCTAAGTTTAATATCCTCTTAGATTTCCCTTCTCCTATGGAAGCTCTTATCCAAGTTATTTCAGAATCTAAGAAGCACAAACACGGACACAGAGATAATATGGCTCCAAGTTATTTCACAATCTACGAAGCACAAACACAAACACAAACACAGACATAATATGGCACGGACATGCAGACATGACATTTTTCTAAAATGTAGGACACATACACGTTGGGGACACGCTGAATAAAATAGACTCTTATTTTCATATGACAAGAAGTTCTCATATTTGGCTTAAGACATATTTTCTATGACCATGGGTTCCTAAATTTGATCCTAATACATTCATTTGTATGCATAAATTGAAGGGAAAATATTAGCATTGAGGTCCAAATTTGGCAGAAATTTCATCCACTGTGTAAAGTACTGCGCTAATGCAAAGACCCAAAAGATACAAGTCCAGGCCACATTCTATTGGTAAGTTTCAGATAAGTTGGATAAGGTGTAATCCGACAATAAAACCAGATGTGGCACGTGGCAGATATGAAATAAAAGTAAGATTCCTTATTCTATCTTCCATTCGGTAAAAGTAGAGAAAAATCAAACAACTCTTCTCTGCTGCACGACTCCCCTCTCCCCCCCCCTTGCACGACTTTTCCTGTAGAACTTTCGTCTCTCTTATCATCTTTTTCTTCCTCTTTAGAATCTCCAGCCAATAGCAGAAGCCATGGCAGTAAACATATGGGTCACAACCTCTGTTTATGGCTCTGTGACTTTTCCTTTCTAGAGGTGCATCTGGTTCATCGATTCTTAAACAAATATCTACAACTGTAAGCATTTTCAATAGATTGAAATGGCATAAAATTGTTCCACACGTATCCGGAAGTATCCCTAAGCTGTCCTGGACGTGTCCCAAATTCGAAAAAAATAAATAAAATTCAAACACTCTATTTTGCGTGTTGGACACGTGTCTGGAGCGTGTCTATGTCCTAGATGTCTAGGGCACCGATACATGAGCATAAAACACGTGTCTGTGATTCATAGTTCAGAATGAACGTATTGATATTTTTTATTATTAGTTGATTCCAAGAAATATTAGTGGGTGCCACTGCATATTTGTATGGGTTGTGCCCCCTCTGGCGCCTTAAACTACAAGTTTGCTGAAGGAGATAAAGAAATGGTTATGGGTTCACGTGATAACCACCTGGATGAGTCACGAAAGCGATGAGACTGTAATTTCCTTGTGTACATATTAGTCGTTATTGTTTTTAATATTAAAAATCACAAAATCATACACATGGAACTTGTCTCTAGTTTAGTGGATTTAAAACGGAGAGCAGCGGGGATACGTTGCTTGAGAAAGGAAGGTTCATTAATGTCTTTACCAAAGATAAAGCAGGACAGAGCAGAAAAAAATTAAAATATGAAAAAAATTAAAAATTAAAAAATTTTCATTCTACGTCATTTAAACAATTGATCCTTTAACTTAATATTTTTGATTGAAGAAACATATTCAAATTGCGTTCATAACTATAATGTGAATTGTAGATTTAAGGCTCTGATTTAGGATTTTCCCCTCAAAATTATGGCATAGAAAGTGTAGCTTTATATTACTATAGGATTATGTCCTTAAGAGATGTAGATTTAGTGCGACATCATCATGACAGGAGCTTTTGCTTGTGGAGATATATTTTTCATTAGAGATTACCACGTCCACGTGTTATTTCATCAGATGCTCTTGGCTGCTACTACTTTCCTATGAGGCTCTAGTGATATTGCCTTAACAATGACCATAGATAGCATGAGTTTTTTTCCCGGGGGAACTTTTTGGGTAGATCAAGAAAAGAAATATAAATTCTCTCTCTCTCTCAAATTCAAACTATCTTTACACTTTTGGATGTATTTACAAGGAAGTTGTAGGCTTATCTCTTTTGTGACTGACGAAGGTTTCTTTTTTTATTTTTTTACTTAAGTATTTATACTTCAACACGCCCTCTCATGTGTAGACTAGATTTTTGGCCTAGCACGTGGAAATCTTTTTAATAATTAGGATAGCGGCGAGATTCGAACACAGGACTTCTACTATATTAAATAACCATCTACAGATTTACTCCAAAAATTTAATATGTTGGAGAGTGTAACTTAAGTATTAATACTTCAACATTTTTTTTGTAAGAAAATAAGCTTAATAACTAGACTTTAAGTAAATGTATTCATGCATAGACATTTCTCAGCCTAGATGCTAAATTTTGTAATTTAGCACTGTTGAAGATGATGGGAAATTGCTGGAAATGGGTATTTAAAAGCTAGAATTTAAATTTGAGGTATTAAATAGATTTAGAATGAACAGCCCATACCGATTTTGGCGCTCATAAAGAGGCTTAGTGGCTCATGAAGTGGCATGAGATTAAGATAATCTGCATTTAAATAAGGATAGAAAAGGAAGAACTGGGGAGGGATGGAGAGGGGAAAATATATGAGCCAGAGCCAGCTAGAGCCACCTGCTTCGTGGTGTTACATCATATTTATGGGGAGGGAGCTATAATTATGGAAACTTAATATAACCTAAAGCGATAACTCTTGATATTTCCAGGTTAGTAACAGATATAACCTTGTGTTGCATGAGGGGCCATGTGTTACTTTAACTAGGTTGGCTTAGTGGCTCATCAGGTGGCATGCAATTGAGATAATCTGCATCTAAATACTGATAGAAAAGGATGAACTAGGAAATTAGTGCAATTTTGCAGTAATCTGGATTGATTCACTTATTTCTAGCATTTAAAAGCAGGCTGCGATGTTCTTATCTTGTGTTTATGCTTGTATTTTTGAACTGGGAATTTTCAGGTGGAAATTTATTCTCTGGCAGAATAAAATCATTAATTACTGTGGGAATGCAGAAAAGTGGCGTTTAGAATTTTGAAGGTGCCATAATATTAAAAATCAATTACATGAGTCAATCAGATTCGTAAAAATTTACAATGTCTCAAGAAATGATAGTCTTCTTCCTTAACTTCTTAATTCCTTTCTGATCATGAAGCAGGAGCATCTTAGATTGAAGAGGGAATTTTGAAGGTGCCATAATAAGGTTGTAGGAAGTTAAATAAAAATGTGTATCTTTTCTTTTAATTCTTAGAACTTAAAAAACTTAGTGTGCTTCAAATGCTGACAATCATTTGTTGAAATGCACATCTAGGCCCTTGGAACTGTGAATATGAGCTTTTCCATGCTCTCACTGGCTAATTAGTGTGTTTTCATGTTCTTGCTTTGTATAGGGTCCCAACCCCAAGGGATTGGGTTGGGCTAGAGATCTACCATGGTGAACGTCTCAGTTGAAACCCTTACCTGTCCTCTAAATGTGATTTAAGACATCATGCCAAACTTGTTCTCAAAATCCTATGTGCCTGGAGAAGCTTGAACTTGGTTGTGTTAGGTTAGGTGGTGTTGGTTTCAATGGATTGGTCTAGTTGGAGATTCAGCAACAAAAAAGCTGTAGCCTAAAAGATGTCTCCCTAGACAGCTATGCTATAATCTATTTGAAAGGTTTTCTGCCAAAATCACAAATGTGTTTCCTCTCTATTATATGACTTCAGTATTTGGAAGGATTGTTTTCCCAGGATCCAAGAAGGAAAGAATATTGGCAGGGTGGGGTAGGATTGGTGGCATAATGGATGGTTTGAAAAAATCTTCAGAATTTTTATTGGTTCTCAGAAAGTGGACAGTTAAATGCCTAGTGCATTTACAGGATGATTGACAGTTCATCATGTCTACAAGCCATGGTGATTTACAGCTAGTGAATTTTAGTTGATGCAACAAATAAATCCTAGTATCTACACATCTTGTATTTGCGATCATTTGATCCTTCATGTAACCACCTTTGCTTTAAATGACAATTTTGAGAAGTTTTTTTTTTCTTTGTCAAGCAATACATAGAAACAGGAAATAATGTCTTGACAGGATTTTGGCCAATCATTTTTGTGAACATGAGAGCATCCATCGAAAATGGGAGATCAGTATAAATAAGTAATATGTTTGCACGGGAAACAAAACTTTCATTCATTAAAGAAAGGTTTGCAATAGAGGTGGACAAGAAATCCACCCTATGATGATCCAAAAAGAGGGAATATACATCAAAGGAAAAACATTAAATTCCTAAAAAACACTAAAATCCCCTTTTTTTCTTTTCTTAGTTGAAATAGGTAAATATGAAAGTCTTAACAGGAATAATTGTCAAATGATTTGCTGGCAAAAGTAGGTAAGGACTAATCAATTCTTGTTTATATAAAAGGAAATAAAGCATTGCACTGAATCCATCACATCATATTTGGCACGGACACGAAAATGGGATACGAGCACAATACGACACAGACATGTTGGCACGAAAATTGTGAAAAAGTAGGTTACCGACACAACTAGGATACACTACAAATAATTGTGTTTTCTATGTCAATTATGTAGTTTATTACTATGTATAGAACTATAGATATCATTATAGTATTATACCGCATGATAAAATAAATATTATATGCTATGAGAAAGTCAATACTATATGATAAGTGAATCTTATGTCTAGTACTCTAATGCAAATATTTAGACTAATGGTTCATACTATATGGTAAGACATCTAGTACTCTAATGTGAATATTTAGACTAAGGGTTCATAGTAATTTATAGTCATAGGTTCATAGTAATCCAGTAGCAAGCTTACATAATTATAATGGTAGCCTGCATCTTCTTAAGTGCTCATCTTTTGTAAAGAATTTTGTGCATCTTTTGCTTTTATAAGTGAATTTTAAGTAAAACTTGAACATGATTGTTATGTATTTTTCTGAGTATTTTTTCAAAAGAAACAATCTGTTTTATTGAGTTATTGATGATATGAGAGACATAATAACAAGAAGGTGGACAAGTGTTCGACCCTAAAAACAAAATATTATATTGTGATTTTAACCATATAAAAGCCCAACTATAGATTAGACAAAGCTCTACACCCTAAAACCATGTAAAAGAGAGTTCCTTCAAAATCTGAGTGATCAAAGTCCAAAAAAATTCTAAGAAATAAATTCGACCCAATAATTGTACAGTTCCCCAGGGTGACCCCATTTTCTCCTCCTAAACCCTTTGAAGTCCTCAACAAACATAGGAAAAAATGACCAAGGAGTTGCCAAATTATCCTTGGACAATGCAAGTATAGATTATCAACACTTTTGCTAGCACCTTGACACAGTACGTCATTGTTTAGCAAGACAAGCTTGAGATCTTCTCTTTTGGAGCATATTAGTAGTAGTATTAATCTTACCATGAGCAACAATCATTGCAAAAACTTACACCTTATTAGGCGCTTTAGTTTTCCACATCATGAAAGATGGAAGAAAGAATATTCATGAAGGATCATCAATCAAAAGATTCAAAGAGATGCGTAACCCAGCTCTTTTTATCAGATGTCTCAAATCAAATTAAAATCATCAAAGGATAAAAAGTGGCACAAAATCCAAAGTATCTGTATCATGAAATTTATATGATCATAGTTGTTAAATTGCGTATCAAAAGTCGTATCGTTTTTCAAAAATAGTGTATCGTATCGTGTATCGTAAGATATGCGCAATTTTAAATAGTTATTAATAAAATATACATATACCTTTGTAAAAAAGTCAGACTCATAATAACATAGCATTTCATTAATATTCCACCAACTATTCAAGTTTCCAACATAGTTCAGTAATATCAAAATGCACAGACCTCTAATTCAAACTTCTAACATCAACTATTTGAATAACCTTCATATTAACCAGGAATTTTGAATTCAATTGAATAACATTAACAGTAAACTTTATTATTATTTTTTTAAACCATAACCACTGAAACGGCGTTGTTTCACTAGCTAGTAATTTAAAAATAAGTTCTAGGATGAAACGATATCATTTCAACCCCAAAAAACCAAAAAAAAATAAATAAATAATAGAATCTTCACGTATCGGACGTATCGTATCGTGTATTGTATGATATGATGCAAAAATGACATAGAGACACGATACATATCGTTTTTCATTCGTATCGTGACGTATCGTACAATGCGTATCATGTATATGATAATGAAGACAAACCATACATTCTCTCAAAATTGAACTCAGGTCTCCCATTACACATAACATATTTAGCATTTTGGACGAAAAAAAGGTAATCCCTAATAGATGAATTTTCATGGACAATATAATCTTCAACTTTCAACCCCCATAAGTATCTGATCTATTGGCTTACAATCGATATTTTCTTAATAGCCAAAGGCCGCGATAAATTTTGTTTCAAAGGAAATTTCATAGCCATTTACCAACAAAAGTTACAATTTTTTGTCAACTAGTTTTTTCTAACCGAAAGACCACCTTTAACCTTAGGTTTGAACACTACCTCCTAATTACCAAATGAGCCTTTTTTCCTTCACTATTTCCCATGGTTCAGAGAATTGACCAACTCGATGTGATTCAGACGCATTATACCCAACTCGACACTTTCTGTTTCAATAATGTTATACTTTCCTTGTAGATCACACATCTCACCGACTTGTGGTTGAATCTAAGGAGACCGAAACGAATTAATGATGAAATCGAAATTTTAATACTTCGAGGTGTTTGAAATTTTAATATTTCAATGCATTTGTACAATTATTTCGGAATGCTTCAAGGTATGTTAAGATATTTTGGTATATTTTCGACCAATATTTTAAAAAAATAATTCTTATTTTTTTTCATTATGTTTTCGAAACGGGTCGAAATGTTTCCGAAACATGTCGAAACGTTTCTGTTTCCTAGGTGACCGAAACAATGCACCGAAACGAAATTTTGATCATTGTTTCGGTGAACTTGCACCGAAACGTTTCGATAATGTTTTGGAAAAATTTCGGAAACAAGATGGAAATAAAGAAAAATTCGAAAATTTATTTTCGCAACATTTGTTGAAACATGCAGAAACACCTCGAAATATAAAATTTTTTATATTCAATCAATGATTCATTTCGATTTCCATGGAAACGGAAACGTTTCGAACGTTTTGAAATGAAAATTAGCCTTGGACACTGGCGAGTCGTCCAAGTCATTGTCATTGGCGCGTAATATTGATACAGTTTTGCGATGTCATAATATAGTTTGAATATCTTGCCATGTTCATTCTGCAACTGATCCATCCCAGTGCCCTGTGAGTTGATAGTCTATACTAAGACCTTGAAGCATGTTGTCAGCTTGTTCGTGTTATGTCGTGTTAGTGTATGTGCTTCTTAGGAAAGGATTTTATTTAGTGTTTCGTTAAAGGCTGCCTTTGATAACAATATGTATGTTCAAAATGATTTTTTTTTGCAGTAGTGGAAATAACATAATTTAAGAGTTAGATTTGGCAGATGTTTCCTCTCTATATTGTTTCCCAAATTGGGGACATGTCATTTGTATCGTGTCTTATAATGCATTGACAACTATGCAATGTAGATGTTACACATCTTATTGTGCTAAGTATCAAATGCCAACACATTGCACCAATTTGAATTCTTGAACCTGAGAGGAATTAATGTGAATTACAAGAACATATAGGTAGAGAATATATAGGTGTTGAACTGCTTATAAAGCTTACTTTTTATTGAAATTAGATTTGGAATTGTTTTTCCCTCTTTCTCTTTCCTCCTTCTCTCTTTCAACCTCTGTCAACTGACCTGCATCAGCTTGCTTGATGCATGAAATCAAAGAAACTTGAATTTATTTCCATATTTCACTAATTTCCAAATATGTCCTGAAATTCGATAGCTATTAGTTGACGTTTTCACTATAGTTTCATGTAGTTAGTTAAAATTTAAAACTCATTATAATATCCTTTGCATACATCATAATCCCACCCCTTAAATTTATTCTCACTGTTCTTAATTTAGCAGTGGAGGCTGTAATTGTACATTTTGCATTTTCCGATGCCTTTGCACTGGAGTTTAGGCTGATACCATTTGCAGATTCCAGGGGTCATGGGATTTGGTTGATTCATTTTCCTTTTTCCTTTTTTATTCCTTGTTATTCTCTTTCCAAGTTCCATTCCTTTTTTTTTTTTCTCATGCTAAACACTTTTTCTTTGTATGGTTAAACTTTATGCAGTTGTTCTTGTAGCTTCAGTTAGAAACTTCTGCATATTATTGTTGACTCCTTTCAATAAGTGCCACATCACAGTATTACATTGGGACTTGACTGTTCTATATGTGTGGCATGAGATACCCCAGCAAATTAAGAACTGATGGCATCTTCAAGATTAGGTTTATCATCCATACATAGAAAAAAAACAAATGCTAATGTATACAACGGTGCTATTTAAACTAAAGTACAAGCAAATATTGAAGCAAGCAGAACATTATAAAAGACAAGCAAATATATAGTTATTGACTAGTCTTTCAAGCATAGCATAAAAACTACAAATCAAAACCAATTTTCCGAATCTTGTAAATCGTCCAAGTTTCAACTTTTCAAATACTAAATATTCAAATTGCACAACTAAGTAGCCAAAAATTATAAAGCATCCAAGTTTCAACTTGTCAAATATTAATATTAATTATTCAAATTCCACAGAAGCATTAACATCCAAATTGCATCAAACATCAACACCAATAATATTTGAAGTTATTAGCCTCATGAAATATTTAAATCCAACTGTCAAAACAACTACACATTTAATTCACGTTGCCACCTATTACAGGCAATTAAAAACATCCTCGCTGCCAAGCAAATCATTTTTTTCATCGCTATTGTATTTATACCTATCTAATATTATAGTAGCAATTGAATTGCACATACAGTTGTGATTAATTCAATTTTATCTAATAGTACAAGATTTATTCCAAAAAAAAATTTCCCCCCCATAAACATTTTCTCCTCTTTACGGCACACAATGTTAGACAACTCAACCAACACACTTGCCAATGTTAGGCAATCCCGCTAATCCACACCTACCTCAATCTTCTCGCTCCCTTATGTCTCTTTTATCTTCTCTTTGTTCACTTTAAAGAAAATAAAGTGGACAGAGAGAAAGGAAAAAGAAAATTAAAAGAAAAAATCAATTGTTATTTAAAATATAAATGTCGCACGATTAATTCTCTATTTCTAATATAGTAAAGTGTCTTCAGTTACGGGGTTATTTCTAATCCTTCCACATCTTACTACTCTGCCTCATCCGAATGTATCTCTTCCTCATGATAATCTTGAAACCCTTGGTGTTGTCCTAGAAGTTGATGTTGATCTAGTTGGTTGGCTACTTTCTAACACTAGAAGCTTAACCCCTTACCTCTGTTACGCAAGAGGTTCTTACTAGGGTTGCCTCTAATCATTTTCCAATATCTCTTGATACATTCACTTCTAAATGGGGTCTAATGATGTGAGTTGATCATCACCCTTTTGGTATTAATTTTAAAGAATAGCGGTTTGGGGCTTGAGTGGAGGACTGGGAAGGTTTTAAGTTAATGAAGAAATTGAAGTTGGTGAAGAAACACTTGTAGGAGTGTAACAGAAAAGTGTTTGGGGATGTTAGATTGGAGAAAGAAATAATTTTGAAAAGAATTGAGGAAATTGATCTTCTTGAAAACTCGGGCGGCCGAACGCGAGGAAGGGGGGGTATCGGAATTTTTAGAAGAGACACCATTTACCATTAACTGTCGTTACTAACAAACCGAAACATACTGGCATCATGCAATTTTTTTTTCGAAATTCTCATGATACCCCTAACTTTTGTTTTTCTTTGTCTCAGAGTACAGGCTAAATAGAGACAGCAAGCCTCTTTCTCATTCTTCATGCCCTCTCTTCTTTGTCCTCCCCCATCATAAAAAATTCCAGTAGATTATAGCTGGAATCTACTGGACAACTTAACACCTTCACCATTGCAATGTGGCACCTTCACCACCACAAATAAACACCCAAATTGACAAGCCCAAAACCTCTACCACCAAACACACACACAAAGTTCATTTTTATACCCATTTTTTACCCAATTTCCTGCACCAAAATGGTGCTTCAATGGCTAAGCCCATACTGACACGGTACAGAAATTGTATTTTATATCTAAAATTATATAATTTATCACAACTATAATGATAATGACATATTATTCATACAAAAATAAGTACTTTATGATAGTAAATGTTATGTTTAATCATCTAGCGTAAATTTTTAGACTTCATAATAGTCAATAATCATCAATTTTTTGTAGATATGTACTAAACATATATAATTTAAATGATTCCTCTCATATTCTCAATTGTTTTTGTTCTAAATCTTTTATTTATCTTTTGATTGTGTTTTTATATTTTGAATACAACTTTAACATGTTTAGTTTTGGTAATTGTATGTTCTCTCATAATATAAGATACTTATTAGTCAAATTTTAAGCTTCATTAATCACATGTCAACACATGTTTATTGTTTAGAAGTAGACATGGTCCAAAGAAGTATTGGACACGTCACCAAAGAAGTGTCAGACACGTGTCCGAAATTAAAATATTTTTATTTAATTATGGACACGAATGAAAGAGTATTAGACACGTGTTCAAGAGTGTCCAAGGAGTGTCGGTGTCCAATCCGTATTCGACACAGATACGTCTTTTTCTTGAGAGTGTTTGTGCTTCATAGTATACAAGGGTAGAACAAACCATGGCAATGGTGTGAGTCTCCAGCACTTAAAAGTTTTTTGCTAAAATCATGGGCCCAAAGCATTCAATTGCTTGATTATAGGTAGTCACTACCGTAATTTTGGAAAGTGGAAGAACTTCTAAATTTGAGATTTCCATCTCCCTTCAAGGGGGGGGGGGGGGGGGGGGGGGGGGGCTAGAGAAGAGGGATTTTTGAGTATTAGAAAAGTCAGAAGAAAAGAAAGAGAGAAAACGGGGAAGAGAAATAGAGGTAACAGTTTGATGGAGGTGGTCAGCACCGATTGTAATGAAGGGTTAGGGGTGAGAGTTTGGGTAGATTTGGGCGAACAGGCGGAGTATAGACTCTCTTTAGCATACTCTCTATACACACACTTAGACATATATATTCGTACATATATAGGCATACATATATGTGTGTGTGAGTAGGTTTGTATATTATAAAGGACTCTTGGGCAAATTGGTAAACATACGTTTTTGCTACGTTGATCGGGGGTGTGAATGATGTTTCAGATAATACAAGGGCTGTCATTGAAGATATGACAATTTTACCTAGAAATGAATATAAATGTGTGCTGGTGAAAGAAAAAACAAGCTAGAAACAAAAGTGAAGTGCATCAAGGAGAGATCATAATTAAAAGTTGTTTCATAGAATTTCAAATATTAAGTTGAAGAAAAAGTTGATCACTAGGAGGGAGACTGAGTTAAGAGAAATGCTTGAGAATGAAAACCTCATTACTTCAGTAATTGTTAACTATTTCTCTAAGTTATATACTTTTTTAAGGTTTAGATTGGTGTCAAGTGAGCAAGTCTAGGTGGCTTAAGAGACCTTTTGAGAAACATGAAATTTAATATTTGAGTTAAGTAGAGATATATCCTCAGGTCTAGATGAGTTTAGTATGCTTGTATTTCAAAAGTGTTGGAAGATGATAAAGGGAGATTTGCTGAAAGTATTTGAGGATTTTTTTGAGGATAGAGTTGTCAATCCGTGCACAAATGCCGCCTTTATTTGTCTTATTCCAAAAGAAGTGAGGTCCTTGTTGGCAAGGGACTTTTGGCCAATAAGATTAGTTTCTAGCCTTTATAAGATTTTGGCTAAAGCTATTTCTAGAAGAGTCTGAGAAGTGTTACATAAGACTATATTGGTTTCCCAATGTGTTTTTGTTAGAGGAAGACAAATCTCAGAAGTAGTGCTTGGTGCTAATGAGATTGTGGAGGCATATGAGAACAAGAAGGAAGGCCTTGTGTTCAAAATTGATTGTGAAAAATCATCCGATATGGTGGATTGGGAGTTTTTGGAGTATGTGTTGAATAGGAAAGGTTTTGGTATGAGATGGAAAACGTGGTTTATGGGATGTTTAAGGTCAGTAACTTTCCTTGTCATTATTAATGGCACTTCGAGATGTTTTTTCGGAGCTACTAGGGGTTTTAGGCAAGGTGATCCTCTATCTCATTTCTTGTTTACTTTGGTGGTTCATGTATTGAGTAGGATGATGGATAGAGTTAGTAGTAGAGAGGTGATTGGTTAGGATAGAGTAGAGATGGTGAACCACTTGTAATTTGTTGATGACACCATTTTTTGGTGAGAGTGAATTCAATTTTCATTCAATTTCCTTATTTTTGAAATGTTTTGAATTGGTGTTGTGCCTTAAAGGGAACTTGTCAAAGAGTGCAATTTTCAAGAGTAATGTGCAACAAGAAAAGTTGGTTAGATTGGCTTAAGCTTTAGCTCTTTGTGTGGTCTCTGAAGTACTTGGCTTTACCTTTAGGGGAAAATCCAAAAGCCCTTAGCTTTTGGGAGCTAGTGATTCATAAGATTGGTAAAGGCTTGATAGTTGGAAAAATATTTTTTTTTTTTCGTCAAGGGGAACAGACTTACTCTTATTTATTTTGTGCTCAAAAGTATTCCCATTTATTATATGTTTTTCTTTAAAATGCTATTGAAGATTGTGAAAATGATTGAAATGATGATGAGAAGGTAGTGGTGAATGTAAATAAGATCATTGAGTTAACTAGGATGTGATTTCTTGAACTAAATCTTAAGGGGGTCTTGCATTTTGTAATCTTAAAGCTAGGAATATCTCTTAACTTGGCTAATGACTTTGGAGTTTTTCTATTGTTGGCTTTGTTTTGGAAGGTGTGGTTGGAACGAAATGGACAGACTTTTGAGCTCAAGGAGGTTCCTTGGGAGGATCTATGGGACAAGATATTTTTCATAGCACCTCTTTGGGTGTCTTTGGCAAAGGAATTTGAAGGTGTTCTGTTAATCTTAATTAAAGATCATTGGTCTCATGTGGGGGAATAGTTCGACCACAAGACCTCTTTTCCCTCATCTTTTGTTTCTATTTGTTTTCCAGCCAATTTAGGCTTTCTTCTTTTTTCTTCCTTGATTATGTAACCTTTTGACGGCTTCTTGTCCTCAAATGTACTCTTTGTATCAGTTTTGATGATATACTTTTGTTTCCTACCAAAAAAAAGAAGCTCAACAACATTGCCCCACACTGAAGATGTTAGAGCTTGTCCCACTTTGACAACAACACCTCCCAATCTAATATCCGAGTCTTTTGGATCTTTCTATTCACTGTCAATTGGTTTTGAGTTAAAAGCTTTGATATGATCTCAAAGCTATGCTTTAAGGTTTAGGTTAGACTTAATTTTTTAATTTGGTAGTTGATTCTCTCCTTGTTTGTGGCATAAGTTCACTTGTTATGCCTATGAATTTGGCTTATGATTTTTCTGTTTATGTCTCCATCTACAAATGGAAGCTGAACGGGTGCGAGAGTGGTAAAAGTTGTTAAGAATATTAGGGTAGTATGTGTAAATTGTTAATAGTAAGAGGGTGTATGTGTAATTCTTATTATTGTGTGTTAACTATAAATACAAGTGATGTATGAGAGCTAGGTTAAGTTTTTAACCTCTCTCTGTTTTCCCTCTTAATATTGTCTCTCGTATTATGTTAATCCTCCAAACTTAACATGGTATCACAGCATTACGATTATAAATATATATATTCTCAATAAATTAATTTTTTGTTCATGGTGGTACTGTTGTGGTACTGTTTGTCGATTGCTCGTGGTAGTGGTGGTACTGTTGAGGTACTGGTGTTTGTTGATTGCTTGTGGTGGTTGTCGAGGTGCAGTCACGATCGACTGTGGTGATCGCGTGTGGTGGTGGTGTGGCTGTGCTGTCTTGTGCCGTCGAAGACCAGAGGGCTCCCCTGGAACCCTAATCGAAGAAGACGAAGGACCCAACTCGTGGAGTCGGGTCTGGATCAGATCGACTATGGTGATCGCGTGTGGTGGTGGTGTGCTGTGGTGGTGTGGTTGTGCTGCCTTGCGCCGTCGAAGACCAGAGGGCTCTCCTGGAACCCTAATCGAAGAAGACAAATGACCCAACCCGTGGAGTCGGGTCTGGATCAGATCGGGTCAAGCCCGAACCCTAAATTATTTTCGGTTCAGTTCAGCGGTCCAGTTCAGGACCTCCAGCCGGTCTGGTTTAGTGTTATAATCCGGTTTTCCAGACCGGTTCAGCGGTCCAGAAGGTTCAACGGTCCGGTTCAGTGGTCCAGAAGCCCCAGCCGGTCCGGTTCAGTGCTTCAGCCCAGTTCAGCGATCCAGCAGCTTCTTAGTTACTATTTGTTGAACTATAATGGATCCCAAGCAAGATATTGGGTCCCTTACTCCATTTTTGCCACCTACTTCTACTCCGACTATTATCAATGGTCCTCTGACCTCTGTTAAACTGAATGGGACCAATTATACTTTATGGTCTCGATCCGCTCAAGTCTTTCTTCGAGGCAATGGATTTAAGAAGTATCTGGTGGACCCAAAACCCAAGGAAGATACTCCTGGGTATGATCAGTGGGAACAAGAGGACGCGCAAATCATTTCTTTACTATTGAATAGTATTGAGCCTAGTATTAGTTCTACTTTGCTCTATCTTGACACTGCCAAGGAGGTATGGAATCACTTGACTATTATGTATTCTGGTACGGGTAATTTTACCTGAGCTTATGAGGTGTGCCAGGAGTACTTCCGACTAGAACAAAGTACTCTAAGTGTTGAGGATTATTACTCTCAGGTTCGGGGAGTCTGTGAGGAGATGAAGACCTATCATCCGTTTACTACTAATGCAGCAGTTTGGAAGAAGCAACATGAGGACATGAGTGTTGTTAGGTTTCTAGTAGGGTTGAAACCCGAATATGAGGCTATTCGTTCTCAAATTTTGGGTGGCTCTAGTCTTCCCTCACTACTTGAGGTGTTCTCTCGTGTACAGCGTGCTACGTTGTCTGCTTCAGGCAACCATCATGGTACCCCCACTGATCGCTCAGCTCTTGTTGTTCCTAGTAGCTACAGTGATGGTCATCGAGGTGGTCGTGGTGGTCGTGGTAGTCGAGGAGATCGTACAGGAGGTCGTACGGGTGGTCGTGGGGGCTGTGGTGGACCTCGTTCTTGTACTCACTGTGGCCGTGGAGGGCACACTGTTGATTTTTGTTGGGATTTACATGGAAAACCTTCTGGTGCTGCTAATCAGGCTTCCTATCAGGATGACACCTCGGTTGTTGCTTCTATACCTCAGTCAGCTCCACCAGATACTGGGTCGGTTACTATTACACTGGGTCGAGATGAGTATGCCCAGTTTCTATCCCAACAACAGGCTGTTCCATCTCCCTCCACTGCTACTTTTGCCCAGTCAGGTATTGCTTCCACTTGTTTATTGTCCTCCACTCGCAGTCCCTGGATCATAGACTCTGGCGCTTCTGACCACATGACTGGTGCGGCTGATGTTTTTTCTACTTATCAGTCTGCTACTTCCACCCGTAGTGTTACTCTTGCTAATGGTACTTCTTCTAAAGTTTTAGATTTGGGGACTACTCACTTGAGTACTGATATGTCCCTATCTTTCGTCTTATTTGTTCCTCAATTTCCTTTTAGTGTACTTTCCATTAGCAAGATTACTCTTTCTCTCAATTGTTCTGTAACCTTTTATCCTTCCTATTGTGTCTTTCAGGATCTCAAGACGAAGAGGAAGATTGGTACGGAGCATGAAGCTGGTGGCTTATATTACTTTGATTTTGACTCACCTTCTCGGGCTCTACAGACCTCGTTGTCTCCCTTTCAGTGGCATTGTCGTCTTGGACATCCCTCTCTCCAGAATCTGAAGCGTCAAGTTCCTGGTCTTAGTTGTCTGTCGTCTTTGTCTTGTGAAGCTTGTCAACTTAGTAAGTATCACCGTGTGTCATTTCAGTCTAAAGTCCATAATCGTGTGTCTAGTCCATTTGAATTGGTACATTCTGATGTATAGGGTCTAATAAAGAATATTTCATCTAATAAATATCCTTATTTTGTGTCAGTTGTGGATGACTATTCTCGTGTGACTTGGTTGTTTCTGATGAAAGCTCGGTCTGAATTATTCTTTATATTTGAGACATTCCGTAAGGAAATAAAAACTCAGTATGGTTGTCGTATCCATATTTTACGTTCTGATAATGCTAGGGAATATGAATCTGATCATTTTTCAGCTTATCTTAGTAAAACTGGCATTATTCATCAGACTTCATGTGCTTACACATCTCCACAGAACGGTGTTGCTGAACGCAAGAACCGTCATTTGTTGGAAGTCACTCGTGCCCTGTTATTCCAGATGAATATTCCCCGATATTTTTGGAGTGATGCTGTTCTTACTGTTTGTCACCTTATTAACGTATGCCCTCTTCTGTGTTAAATGGGAAAAGTCCATATTCTGTCCTTTTTCCTGGTAAGCCCTTATTTTCCTTGACTCCTAAGGTTTTTGGATGTGTCTGTTATGTTCACAATTTGGGTCCTGAGTTTGATAAACTTGATCCTCGAGCTACTAAATGTGTATTTCTTGGTTACTCCCGCACACAGAAGGGGTATTGTTGCTACAGTTCTTCTCTGCGCCGATACTTTACTAGTGCCGATGTCAAGTTTGAGGAATTTGTTCCCTATTTTCCAGTACCTTCTCAGCCTTTGGATCTGGACTTTGGGTCATCTCCTGTACCACCATCTCTTTCCCCATCTTCAGATATTCCGCTGCCCACTGTGTTACCATCTACTTTACCTCTCCGTGTCTACTCTCGCCGTCCTCGCCCATCGATTGAGGTGCCTGTACCGTCTTCCTTGCCGCCTTCTGATCCTGGTACATCAGGTAATTTAGACTCTTTACCCATTGCTCTTCGAAAACGTACTCGTTCGTGTGTTACTAATCATCCCATTGCTCACTTTGTTTCATATGATGCCTTGTCTCCTGTCTTTTCTTGTTTTACTTCCCAATTATCTACTATATCTGTTCCTAAGCATTTACATGATGCATTATCTGATACTGGTTGGAGGAAAGCTATGGAAGAGGAGATGGATGTCTTACATCATAATGGGACTTGGGATCTCGTTCCTTTACCTCCTGGTAAACGAACTGTTGGTTGTCGTTGGGTGTATACAGTTAAATTTCATCCGGATGGTTCTGTGGAGTGTCTCAAAGCCTGACTTGTTGCAAAGGGCTAAACTCAGACTTATGGTATTGACTATGAGGAGACTTTCTCTCGTGTTGCCAAAATTTTCTCTGTTCGTATCTTGATTTCTTTGGCTGCTAATCTTGATTGGCCCCTGTTTCAGTTAGACGTCAAGAATGTCTTCCTACATGGTGATTTGGTTGAAGAGGTGTATATGGAGCAGCCACCCGGGTTTACTACTCAGGGGGAGCATGGTAAGAGTGTATGTCGGTTAAAGCAATCTTTGTATGGTTTGAAGCAGTCACCGAGGGCATGGTTTGGTAAGTTTTCAGATGCAGTTTTAGAGTTTGGTCTTCGTCGATGTCAGACAAATCATTCTGTGTTTCATAGACAGACAGATGCTGGTTATGTTCTATTGGTGGTCTATGTAGATGATATTGTGATTACTGGAAATGATTCTGAGGGGATTGCCAAGTTAAAAATATTCTTACAGGATCGATTTCATATTAAAGATTTGGGAAAACTCAGGTATTTCTTGGGTATTGAGGTGGCTCGATCTAAACAGGGTATTTGCTTACCCCAGAGGAAATATGTACTTAACATGCTAGAGGAAGCAGGTTTGTTGGGTGGTAGACCTATTGATGTTCCTATGGATCCGAATCAGAAACTTTTGATGGATGATGGTGCACTATTTGAGAATCCGGGTCGGTATCGCAGATTGGTTGGGAAGCTCAATTATCTCACTATTACTCGACCGGATATTTCCTATGCAGTCAGTATAGTAAGTCAGTTCATGGGGTGTCCTAGAGTACCACATTGGGAGGCAGTTACTCGTATTCTACGATATCTCAAACGTGCTCTTGGACTTGAACTGTTATATCGAGTCAATGGACATCTTAGAGTGGAAGGTTTCTCAGATGCTGATTGGGCTGACTCTCCTTCTGATCGGAGATCAATCACTGGTTATTGTACTTTCTTAGGAGGTAACGTTGTCTCATGGAAAAGTAAGAAACAATCCGTGGTAGCAAGATCCAGTGTTGAGGCTGAGTATAGGGCAATGGCGCATACGACGAGTGAGTTGACTTGGCTACTACACTTCCTCCAGGAAATTGGGTTTCCAGTTCAACTTCCTTTACAGTTGTTTTGTGACAACCAGGCAGCTATCCATATCGCTGCCAATCTGGTGTTTCACGAGAGAACCAAACATATTGAGGTTGATTGTCACTTTATTCGGGACAAGATAGTAGATGGTGAGATTACAACTCCATTTGTGAAATCTGAAGATCAGCTTGCAGATATGTTTACCAAAGTATTGAGTCGTACATGTCTTACAGGGATTTGTTCCAAGCTTGGATTATATGATATATATAGTCCAGCTTGAGGGGGAGTGTTAAGAATATTAGGGTAGTATGTGTAAATTGTTAATAGTAAGAGGGTGTATGTGTAATTCTTATTATTGTGTGTTAACTATAAATACAAGTGATGTATGAGAGGTAGGTTAAGTTTTTAACCTCTCTCTGTTTTTCCTCTTAATATTGTCTCTCATATTATGTTAATCCTCCAAACTTAACAGAAGTTATCCAATATCAGTAAAATAAAAGCTCCTGAACTCATGTATGAACCTTGTGGATCTCTCCATTCATTGTTCATTGGCTTTGAGTCGGATTACTTAAAATGAATCCTTATCAAACATAGGCTTATCATCTATATATGATGTTGTATCCATCCTATGAAGTGACACTCATTGCTTTCATCAATATCCTCCAACGAGAAGTGACCAATCATGTCACACAAAGCCCATTGATGTCTCAAAGTTGGGGGTTAAGACATTTATATATCCAAACGGATTGGAATAGCCAAGTTATACGAGAGAAGTCACCAGCAAATTAGAAAAAACTAAAAACCAGAAACACTTTTGACGGACCCCGAATGTCTGAATGAACAACCTTAAAAGGACTAGCCTGACGACTTGAAGAAATCAAAGAAAAAGAACTATGGTGATGTTTGTCTTATTGATAACCCTGACTTTCAAACATAGAAAAACTCAAAAGGATAACAAGGATAACATGACACAACTTTTGCAAGGAAGGATGACCTAGTTGAAAGTGCCACTATAGAGGAGACATGGTAGCACTCAAGGCAAGAACAGAGCCTTCGGAATCCAAGTAGTACAGGTCATTGCTCTCGTGCACTAAACTAATCACTTTCTTCGTCTTGAGGTCCTCAAAACGCAAGAAGATAGAGAAAATGATACTAAATATTGTAATTACTAAGTTAAATGATTCATAGATAACAAGTTGAGGGAAAATTAGGTACAAATAAACTAGAGCTTAATGACATAGACTGAATTGGATGGAGATCATCAATCCCATGTATTGGTCAAAAAGAATCATCAGCAAATAGAGAATGGACAAAAAATACCAAAGATATGAGGACTAACTACTGAATCAATGACCCAAGAAGACGAAGAAGGCTGGGTAGCCACACATGCCAAGCTACCTCCATTAGCAAAACTTGTGATATGACCAGACAAAGTGAAAAAAGTGAAGAAAACTAGTGGATGAGCTAACTAAGTTGAGAAGAAAGATCATCATGAGAACTAGAAGTGGATGCAACTAGACCATCAATAGAAGTCTGATGCACTCGAGCACTCGAAGTATCATTAGAAGCCTAATTAGCATATGTTGGTCTTTCATATTTATTCCAACAATAATTCTCAGTTTGTCTTGTGCCACAACAATAAGTACACTTCCACTTAAAACGATTACCTCGCCCACCACATCCACCACGGCCAGTACCTCAATCACCATTACCGGCGTTATGGAGTGGACCACGTCCACCACCACCACCACCACCGCAAAAACCACCATGAAAACCACTAAGAGCATCATCACAAACACAAAGATTACCATCACTCATGTTATTAGCATGAGTGGCCATGAGAAAAATAATAATAGTAGCAATATAAAACTCCAAAAAAAAAGGAATCCACCAGTGAAAAACACTCTCAATGTTGATCAAATACTCTGCAATGACTAATAGCACTTAACAATTCAGAGAACCAATGTTATACAAATACCAGCAATATCACCCACACAATACATAAGTAGGAATCCAATCTTCTCAAACATCCACAACCAATATGAAACAAGAATCAATCCTTGAGAGACCTAAAATAGTGGTTGAACAACTCATACGAGAAACCCACTGTGCAGTCAAACCCTCTAACAACAAAACAAAAAAAAAATGAATAGTAAATAAACACTCCAGTTGAAGCCCCAAAAATTGACTACTGAGCCTAAGAAACTTGAAGAATCCACTCAAATCATGGCAAAAAACTACTCGGCATTACTTCTTAGCCATAGACACATACCATATAGCATAATGGAATCAAAACGAAGGGCTAGAGTCCTCCAAACAAAGCCCTAACAACCCAATAAACGAAAATCATAAAAAATGGGAATTTCAATGCGAACAGCTTCAAAATATTATGGAAAAATAACCATAATTCTTACAAAGTCATGGTGAATCAAACCATGTTCCTCCCAATCAAATCCGACAAAGTATATGCTGACATCATCATGTCAAAATCTGAAGTCAACATGTCAGATTTTGACGACGGGACCTGGCATTCTCCTATTGGTTGGAACAAATTTTTGATGTATTAGGTTGGGATTGATTCTCTAATCCTGATTAAATGAATATCAGGGTTTAGGAGAAGAGTAGAAGAAAAGAGATTATGGAACAACATTGTGAGTAGGATGTGTTGCTAACACCAAATCATTTATTTATATTTGATTGGTATTGAAGGAACTTACAATATTAAGAAAGTAGAATATAATATGAAAGTAATCTCTAACAATACAAATTGGACATAATAGGAAGGTATAACAGTTTCATCTTTTGTTTCTATTTAATTTTCAGCCAATTTAGGCTTCTTTTTAATGTACTCGTTTCCTAGCAAAAAAAAAAAGAAAAGGAAGTTCAAGCAACATTTCCCCACATCAAAGATGTTAGAGCTTGTTTCACTTTGACTAAATATCATCCCCCAAACTTGTACATGAGTCTTCTGGGTCTCTCCATTCATTGTCAATTGGATGCTTTGACAAAGTAGCTATGCTTGAATAGGGTTAGGGTTAGACTTGTGTTTTCAATTCGATAATTGATTCCCTTTTTGTTTGTGCAATAAGTTCACTTGTTATGTCTATCAATTTGTCTTGTGATTTTTCTATTTATTTCGCCATGTACAAATGGGGGTTGAATGTGTGCGAGCTTATCCAATATTATTAAAATAAAAGCTTATGAACTCATCTTTGAGCTTTGTGGGTCTCTCTACACATTTTTGAGTCGGATTATTTAAAATGAATCATCATGAGACACAGATTCATCATCTTCATATGATGTATCCATCCTCTGAAGCAACTACTTGTTGCTTTCATCGGTGTCCTTCAAATAGAAGGGACCAATGACGAAACATATCGACGTCTCAAAGCTGGGGTTAAGGTATTTATAGTTCGCCAGAAATATACCAAGATGGAAGAAGAAAAAAAGGGGGGGGGAGGCAGAAGCGAGTGCCTTTGTGCCTTGAGCTTAATTTCCAAGGCATGTGAGGCACGCAATTTATCGAAATTGCCTCGCCCGAGACTGTTTCAGGCAAAAGGGGTGCACCAAGGGTCAGCTTGAGCCTAGACGCGTGACTTTACAACACCCAACATTTTACTGCTCAATGTTGATCACCAATGTTTTGGGATATAAACCTAAGAGTTCTTTAATGGATAAGAACGCACAATGTTTTGGCAATAGTGCATCTGTACTGTTTAGTGAAACTTCTGCGGTTCATTGAGATCGAGCATGCCGGTAATTTGGTTAGTGTGCAGAAAGGTAGCTCAGAACTGGTATACTACTGCTGTTGTATATGATGTGGTGCGGCTTTATCCTGTATCTTGTTCCTTTTGTAAACTAAACAGTGGATCTTATATGGTGTCAGATCTGGGGTATTGAATTGGACGAAATCTATGGATTTAAGTATTGTTTATGTAACTTATGTTTTGGAGGACTGGACACCTAGAAGTAAAGTAAATTCAGTACTAAGATAGCACAATCGGAGGAATACTTGTTCCAAGATAGCATAAAATTCTGTGTGGACTGAAAAGAGAAGATAGATCGGGGGAATGCAGTCCTTTAAGGAGGAACCTTTTAAGAAAATTGTGTTGATGACTAGCAAGTGCCCATTATTGTCTATATTGATTAAACCTTTGTTGGTGATGTTTGAGATAGGGTATTCCAGCACTATTAGGTGTTTTTATTTTTTTCTAGCATGCATAGAGTTGCTTTATCATTTAGCTGATGGTTGATGGTTCTTAAGATTGAAGGCAACTGAAAAGTGGAGCAGCAGTGACCTAATTTTTTCTGGAGCCAGCTATGTTGTACAGTAGTTGTTCACTATATTTCTTGTCAGTTCGTAATTTTTAGTTCGATTGATAAGTTTTCTAGCATGTCGGTTACTGAACCTAACTATGGCCCCCCTTTAGGGTGTTTGTCTTCCAATGCGCTTCATGATTTCAGTTTAGTTTCTGTATGTGTTTGGTTGCAAATTATTTGTGTTGTTAAAATTTGACCATTGCTGCTATTAATGACTGTAGTATGTCTGATATGCAAGTCCCTTGAATTGTTATTAAAATATGCTTTTCATGCAGATGTTTAATTTAATTATCTGAGTTTTTAGTAATTTGATTTTGCATTGCCTTTGGTAATTGTCTGAACTAATTGATTGATGAATTCATTTGATATATAAATGCTGTTTGGAAGCTTTTTATCCTTAGCTCGTTTTAGTCGAAATGTTCTTTTTGCACCTTTGCATGTTATTGGATTATTTTAATGCTCATAATTACTTTTGTACCTTCCGTTGCTGATATGCGTCTAGCACAACTGCATAGATTATGCATCATGTTGTGGAATAATGTAGCTTAGTTTTTACTGGGCATTTGAGCTTCCTCCCTCTCTATCCCTCGCCCTCTCTCTCTCTCTCTCTCTCTCTCTCTCCCCCACCCCCAACCCACCCCACCAAAACCCCTTTTTTTTTTTTCTTTGCTTTTGTTTTCATTTTTGTCTTATCTGTTAGCAATTGGTAGGAGTGTTTTCTGTAAACCTTGAAGCTGTAACTATGAGTTGAATTTGTGTTTTTAAAAGATTTTTATTTTTTTCCCCTTTTAAATCTCAAAAGACTACGCGGGTATACTTTTGGATTCATTTCTTAAGATAATTGCTAGGAATGTAATTGCAAAAGCTACAAATTTGTCTTAAAATTGTTATATACACCCTAAAGAATCTATAAGGCAATCTCAGTCTAGGTATAGCGTCAATACCAACTTTTAAAAGAAAAGAGGTTCTGTGAATGGGTGTAGGTTTAACACCCTAGGTTTTTTGCAACTTATAATGTAAGATGGCTGATTGCTTCCGACTGATCTCCAAATCGACCTCATGGCTATGTAATGAAAACTGATGAAACAGAAACACGTGTATCATATGGATATTATCTTTATCACTGCGATGAACGATTCTTGATTTTACTCCGGGGTGATCTTCCCTGTGGTTGCCATCTTTGGGTGTGCTACACAAACTGCTTTATGATATTTTTGTATAAAAGAAGAATTTTAGTAGAGAAGAAAGTAGAGAACAAAATGCAATGGTGAGAACAAGATGTCCTCTAAAGAAAAGCTAAATAAAGATCGAAAGAGGAAAACCACAGATAGAATAGTAATTAATGAAGAACTGTCTTCCAACTCCGTTGTAAATCCAACAAAGGCAATCCTCTAAAGTTACTTGTAGCTTTGGTCCAAAATGAAGCCATGAAGAGAACTCTTTCCCACTCTAGTTCCAAAGGAAGATAAAGATTATTGAAAATTCTTGCATTTCGGTCCATCCAAAGACACCATAGAAATGCCATCACCGCACAATCCAAAATACCTTTGCTTCATTATGCCTCCTAAAGCCCTAGAGTTTAATCTGCAACAACTCCCAGTATTCAATCTTTTTTACCCACCAGTGCCAGCGTGTTTGCCTGGTCGCAACTGGAGAGCTATGAATTGCAGTTTAACCTTTTTCTAGTAAATTTTGTTGAAGAGCAGAGTCATCTGTTTTTCATAGAAGAATAAACTAAATTTTAAAAAAAAAATTCTTCAAACTATTGCAGAAGTTGGTAAGGAAATTGTTCTTATATCCTCTATTTTTTTTCAAATTTCATGTTTCTATGTCTCTGTTAGTGCTAAGCCTGTAGTTCTTCTCCCTCCATAGGGTGGAGATTTTTTTTGCAAATTTCAATTAGAAACTGACTCTTTGCACAGTGTATACAACAGGATAGAAGTGAAAACTTTTCTGTTTGCACACAGGTGGATTGACTTTTGCCTCTATTTTTTACTGCTTATTTGAATTGAGATCGAAACCTTAAAAAGAAATTTAAACAATGATATCTATTATATACAATTATATTATATTATTATAGGTCAACTTCCTCTGCATATGGGATTTGAATCCCATGATTGATGAGGATTGAGGCACATAAACAAGTCCCACTTTTCCTTTTTGAAGTAAACTATGAGTACTTTTATTCACTAAATCATGAGCATTGATTTCCCAAAAATGGCCTACACTTCCGTGCGAACGAAAGAGGTGTTTTTGTGGACAATTTTGGGCATAACACAAATTCAGTAATGATACAACTATTTAAGAACAGTAAGTAAATGGCTTAGGTTAATGTCAAACATGAATAACTAAACTCATTTAATTGAATTTGTAAAAAACGTTTATTTTTTGTTTCTTATTTCCAGATCGAGTATTATATGAGTAGTTGTAGAATTAAATGATTTTTTTTATTTTATTTTGCTACAATGTGAATTAAAAAGGTTTTTAATTATGAGGACCTATATGTTCGGTTTGGTTGAACAACAAAAGAGTCCTAGTCTTGCGGTTTCTTAGATATCGGTTTATATGATAATGATAAAACACAACACGAATTTGAAATCACGCTATCCGAATATGACACGATAAGACTTGGTTGACATTTGTACTCATTCAGGAGTGTAGATGAACTTGCATATATTAAGTTAAGAAGTTTTGAGCTTAGTAAAGAGGGCCAATGAAACAAAGTAAACTATAAAACATCAACTGGCATGCCTATGTCCACTTTTCTATATGGGTAATAGACTTTACAACTATTCCGTTGGTGAAAATGTAAAAAAGAAATAGTTTCAAATGAGGGACCAAGAAAAAACACTGCACAAATACCTGAGGAAAAGTGACAACTGACACTGAGGTTGGTGACTGTACACCCAGCTCTGCGGATATTCTATTTTCTATTGTAATTGAGTTTGTTACATTACTCAGGAGACACAGATTGACTGCACCCAGCTCTGTGGATATTCTCTTTTCTATTGTAATAATTGAGTTTGTTATATTACTCAGGAGACACAATTGATAATGACATTTAATGTAAAGGAATTCCTCTGTTGTGTAGTAAAATTTAGCAGGTTGAATATGCTTAAGAATAGAGTTTTCTGAGTGATATTTATCCGGATACTCACAATTACACGTTTTTTTTTGTTTTTCGGGGCAGTAATATTTTCTTCATTCGGGACCTCAAATTTCTTGGTTTTTTGTATATGCATTATGTGCTCGAAGTTTTTTATCATTAACAAATTAATGCCTATTAGCTTTATATGAAAAAGTAAATGTTGACAACTATGAGGACTATGGAACCTATGGGTGGGTTTTCTACAGCACATTTCTTCGAATTTTCGTCTATTAAGCTGCAGATGCTTACTTCTATGCAATAACTTGTATTAAACAGGCACTTGTGAGCACTAGAGATGTTCTCTAGCGTCTCTTAACCCCAGTTCCAATCCAGGATCTAAGCAAGGTGGCCAACTAATCTCTTTCTGGGTCTAAGGCCGAAAGCAAAAAAAATCTCCTATAGCAAGGGTAGGAATCAGATTTTTCTACTAAAACCCACCACCACCCCGAAATTCCAAGAAAAGGTTTTTACAATTAGATAGACTTTCACTTTTGCAATTGTTGCTCCTAAATACTTGTCCAAACGTTTTGCTCGCCGTGGACCTAATTCCCCGATTCGTCTCTCCTTTTTGGGGTAAATTAGATCTAGAGTGTTTGATGCTCAAAAATTTCTCTATTTAATCACCGGGGTTCACTTCATGCTTTGGTGTTTAACTTGTGGTTGAAGAACAATCTTCCCTTGGAAAAGGATTTGGCTTGGTTTATTTACTGGTATGTCTACTGGTAGCTGCGCTAGTATTTTGATTATCATGTTTGGGATTAATTTTTAGGAAATTTCAGCATTATGGAAATAATTTTCTTCTAATTTCCTAGTTTCAATGTAAGAATTGAATGGCGTCATGGCACGAGAGCATATCGATTGGTACCCATCTGACTCAAGTTGATCAATTCCCAAATTCCTAGTGCAAGTCAAACAGATAGTTTAATGAGAGGAATGGTAGTGATTGATACGGGAGCTCTACAAAGTGTTTCAGGGGAGCAACTCTCTGACTCTATCTATTCATTGGATTTGCTTGAAACTTTTTTTTATATAGGCTCACTCCCTCTTTTTTTCAAAAATTCATGCACTTCTCTTTACTCCGTAGGGCTTTTTCTCATAGGAAAAAGCCTCCTATTTCCGTCAAATGACCCGCCCGGTTGTGTTAAGAATTTCGGTTGCTTTAAGAATTAGTAGAGGATAAATCGATGAAATCGTTGTCCTTGTAAACAATTCATACTATTTATAGGTTAATTCACGATATTAAGTTGCCGAGCTTAAGATTCAAGTTAGTTTGGGAACATGTCCTGCCTCAAATCTTCAGGAAAACTTCAAATTTTCTTGGAAGTTTGACTTAAAGCTATTAGATTCGAGGATGCTGGGGAAGAAATTACACTGTATGACCTTATCGATTATGTACGGAAATGAGAAAATATATACATACAGTGTCAATGATTTCGAAATTTAATCGCTTATAGCAATATGCATGTCATATGTAAGTGATGAATTCTTGAAAAGTATGGTTTTTTTAGTATGGTTAAAATGTACGCAGGTGGTTTAAATGATAAATAGATGATTAAAATATTTACCAAAATTAAAAGGTTGAATATCGTTATATCTAAATGATTTGGATCACGCATTCTGGCCCCGGGACACCATAGCATGTTGGGAATAAGGGGGGACATACCGGACATAACCACTCCCTTGGGGGCTGTGCCACCCCTATCCTTTAAATTGATGGATTCTCAAGTCTTTTTGACTCATTATTGGAAGATTATTGAAGACGATTTGGCAGGACGGTGCATTTTAGGAACATATGCTTGCTATCAATTTAATTTTTATACGATCTCGTATGTTTTTTTATCCAAAACGAAATCTGCTATTGTGTTGTTCTAAGTTATAAGTTTAAGCAAGATGCCCTATTTTATTAATATAGAGATTATTTTTGCAAATCATTAATAAAACGTGCTTTTAACAAAACAATATCAAACAGTACTTAGGCTAAATCAAACTGGGACGTCATCTTCTTTTATGTTTTTCCAGGGTGACGAGGGGTTATTGGAACCTCTTGTACATCACTAAGCTTTGTGGAAATGTAGTAATTTGCCTTTGTGATGTGCTTTGGATATTTATCGGTTTAAGTTTTCAAGAGTTGGTTCAAAAGAAAAATCGAACTCAGATCTCTCGAGTCTTGAAGCAGTTTTGGCTCTATTAAATTTGCCTTTGTGAATATTAAAAGGTCGGTTAAAGTTAGAAAACCCAAACTAATGTAGTCAGTGTAGCTGTTTGGCCAATTAGTTGGCCACTAACACCAAGAGTGAGCATAGGTAAGTAACAAATCCAACTTAAATGATTAAATGCTGAGGCACACACGTGAATCGGTTTGAGGCTTAATGAAAAATTAAAAATTATTTAGTGCACGAGATTTTTGTCATTGTATGCAAAGGTTGTTTCTATAACTCAAAACTTTTAATGCCCAGCTCACAAAGTGTGATTTATTGTTTACTTGGTAATTGTTGACTTTTTTTTTTTGGATATAACTCAGCGGAGAGGAGTTAAGGATGATAATTATTTGCACGATTCGCTACACTATTTTCATCTAAGACGATATGAACTTGAAAATTATATGACTCGTTAAAAAACGAGTAATATATATTGAGTTATACAAATAATTGAATTTTCACACAATAAACCCATTTAATCGTCATTAAATAAAGAAAAACATAGTATTTTATTTTATGTTTTGACTTCATGATTTGATTGTATAAATTGTCATAGAATTCAATAATTTTTTATTTCGTTTTTTGTGCGTGTGAATCAAGTAGACATCAATTTATGGGGGAATTATGTGTGGTGAATTTGATTGAAAGAAACGGTGATTAGTCTTAGAATTTTTGGTTGATTCTACAAATCAATCCAGGCATGACATAAAAACAACACAAAACTCGAATATGATACAAATTTAAAATAACATGACCCGTATACGATACAACATAACTCCCAAACTCAGGAAGAAGAAGGATATGAAATTGGGTTCGTCAAGTTATCGCATGGTATTTTGTGGATAAGGGGATTTGACTAAAGAATGTGTGTGTGTGTGTGTGTGTGTGTTTTGGGGGTGGGTTGGGCAAATCTCTCATCTATTTTTACTTTATTTTTATTTTTGCCCTTCCCATTTATATTTTCCACTTAAGAGCATATAGTAAGATAGGCACTCTGACTCATAGCAGATCGAGTTACTTATTGCCTAATGTTTCCTATCAAAATTTCAACTGTGCAGGGACTTCTGTCGGCCAGCGAGATACAAGAGGCTTCTAAATTTCAAATGCTTCGTTAGGGTAATTTGGCCTTGTGGGCTTCCATTATGGTTCCATGCCATAATGAATTTTGTAGATATATTGTGGGGTGAGGTGTATATATATATCGTGGGGTGAGGGGTGTTAAATCAACTATGTACTACATTTATTTCTCTAACTTTGTGTTATATACTCACATCAAGTACCCTTAGTTCATCATTGTCGCCTAATGTTTTTAAGTTCTTAACACTCATCAAATCTCTCTCTCTCTCTCTCTCTCTCTCTCTCTCTCAAGATGGATTAAATATAAGTGTAAGGGTTACACTAGATCATCATGTTGACATAGTGACAACATGTGGACAAGTGAATCACACATAAGTAAATAACTATTTATTCATGTCATGCAATATTTTATTATTAGATGATTATACTATGTCAGCATGATGACGTGGGATAACCGTTACATCCAATATTTTCTCCTCAAGATGACATGTGGTTGACTTTTAAAAAATTGAGTAAATTACACTATGATCCCTCATTATGCATTTAGTCTCATTTTTGGTCCTAAAGTTACTAATATTTGAAATGATTCAATACTTCTCTTTTGTCCAAACACTTTTTGAAAAACTCATTTTCGTAAAATTAATGATACAGAATGAAAATAGACACTTGATAGTCACCATCAAAAGATATATGATTCTTTTCTGTTATTATATGAAAGTAGTTAATTATTGAACCATTTAAATCTAAGTTGTAAATTTAAATAAATAAAATGAAAGAATTGAAAATTAAGGTACAAATGTTCGATTAAGTGCATAATTTGAGGACCACTTGAGGAATGCTCTGCTCTGCTCTGCTTGCTTGCTTGTTGGCCAGTCAGTTTGCTTCTTTGTAATGGCTCTATAAAATGGTTACTGGTAAATTACGTCCACCTTGCTCGAGGTTTGTCCAAACAACAATCAGACCCCTTTAGGTTTGACAAAATAATATTGTTCTCCCCCTCTGCTTTAGTTGTTCATTTCAGATTCCTTCCCCCCCCCCCCCAAAAAAAAAAAGGAAAAAAAGTCTTCAAGTCAATCGTGGAGTCAGTAGTTTACTGATGTAAGCAAACTATTCTTTCAAAAAATTCCCAAAAATGACCTAAATGGGGCCTAGTTGCAGTTGGAAGACAATTGCTTGGCCATGAACTACTAGGGGTGTTAATCGAGTCAAATTTGCGTGCTTGAGTCCGAACCTGGCGAGCTTGTTTTTTTGAGAATGATAAGAGGTCTACAAAGGTTCACAGAAGCTGTTATAGCAAATTGCAGTTGATAATTAAATGGATGTTCTTTGTTAACATTTTACTGTTTGTAGCATTCTTGTTCATCATTTGTATTATACAATAGAAATTGAACCACAATACATTTCTGAACATCAACTTACATATATATTCAACTTCACAAATACATTTCCCAAAAACACAAAAAAAAGAGTCACTAGTATCTTTCCCCAAATTGCACATAAGAGTTTATACTCAAACTTCATCAACAGTTGTTGCACACAATGAAAAAAAGAAAACAAAAGAATCCCTCATGGGCAATTCATCATATAACCCCTTACCCATGTACCCCCAATATGTGATCATGCATGCAAAGAGGTCAAACTTAATATCAGTACCATCTGAATAAACATATTACCAAAAGATTGACATAGAAGTTTTTCAGACCAACTGCATTTACCCCTAACCAACACCAACTCCCCTATCAGCAGCAACAATACTTGCAGATCCAGGATTATCAGTAGCAGCAAACCTTTGAATAATCTGGGAGGCTCCTGCAGAGCCTAATAGCTGATAGGCTCTTCTAGAGCCAAACATCTGAGCTATAGCTAGTTCAGATGCTTGTCCCTGCTCAGTAGTCTCCCCTATATTCAGTAAGTGATCAAACAAATGTTATCAACAAAATGTTTGAAATTAATTAATCATAAAATGTTAAAATAGCATAGCTCATCACTCCTGAACATGCACAGTAGCATATGAAGCTTGCCTTTGTCCATGTGCATTGGCAGTAGTCCCAATGTCCTGCCTCTATCCATGTGTAGTGCCACCACCACCTTTCTTTGTCAAGATAAATAAATGACAACGTTTGTATCACCATCGACATATGAAAAAAGGAAGAAAAATATATACAATGGTTGTTGCCTTCCATGACTTTTTGCCCTTCATCACCCCCCCCTCCCCCCCCCCCCCCCCCCCCAGGCCCTCTTTGACAAGTCCTTCAATTGTGACCAAATTGCTTGTATAGATACACCTCATAACCTCTTCATTTAGGAGGCTACTTCATCTGCTTATCTCATTCTATTGTCCTTTTGGCCTACCAGGAAGCCTTCTGAGAGTATGAGGGAGTAGGTTTTCTGGGTATACTTCCATTCTTGGCCACAGATTAACATTTGGGATGGGATGGACCATCTTAGAGTATCCACTGAGGTATATCTCTTTGGAGTAGTAAGGGTCACAGTAATCCTAAAGTTTATGTCTCCTGTAAGTAATTCCTAGTGTTGCATACTTATAGGGCATTCCACTGATATCCCATACTTTGCATTCACAAGTCTTGTTCCTTAAGTTGCAAATGTAGTGCACATGGTCAATGTCTTATGCTTTAAACTCATCCTCACCATCTACTAGAAGAGTACATTGTCTATAGGGTTCACCTACTACATTTAATTTTCTCACATTATAAGGGGTCACTGAATTCTCCCATACACATGCCTTCTCATACCTTTTGTGATGCCTGCTAATTACCTTAGACCGGATTCCTACCAACACATTTAGAATGAGCTGAACCATGAGGTCCCCAGCCCAACTTTTAAAAGACTTAGTTAAATTGTTTGTGATGTGATCACTCTTCAACTGCGTCTCAAATGCATGTCTTGCCCATAAGGACATTGGTATCCTCTCCAACCAATCATGAACCTCAGCAGAAAAGACTTTTATACTCTTCATTGAATAGTTGAAATGGTGAACATCATATGACCTTGCTGCCATCCAAAAGGAATGCCTTAGCTACACTCTAGAGTATACTGCCCTAAAATTATGATATATGTGCCTTGAACAAATCCTATTAGTAGCATTTGGCACCAACTGATTCACTACTCTTTCATACACTTCTAACTGTCACTCATCAATGTCCAAAGCTTATCATTAGGAAATCCACCAACAAAGTCACTTTAACATGTGAAGAAAAAAGCCTAGTTGTCCTTAGAATCTAACTCAACCACAACAAATGCAAATGGATAAATGCCATTATTGCCATCAAGAGCTACAACAAACAGAAGGGCGACATCATAGGGTCCTTTTAGATGATGACCATCTAATCCCAAGAAAAGCAAACCCTTGATGAATCTCATTTTTAAAGCAGTCGGTCTTAGAAATAATCTTTTGAATGCAGGAAATTGTGAGTTTGGAATGCTTTTGAAATGTATCTTAACAATGCTATCATAGTTTGTATCCTTTATCAGTTTAGCATACAATGAGACTCACTATGGTTTCCCTTAATGACATCAAGGGCCTTCCTTTTTGCCCTATACAACTTCATGGTGTCAGCCAAACTTCTTCTGTCCAGTTCTTAGACCAGTAGGCTTTAATTGAGGGCTTGCCCTTAACACATTAACCAACGTTTTAGCCATCCATGTAGTTGAAGCCTCTTTGGGTTTGCACACCCTTACACATGAGATAGATCTGTAAAACTTTCCCTGAAAGGTTGGGGAGGCATGAATCCTCCAATTGCATATCTCTCCACCATAGTGTGTAGTGACTCTTTTCCTCTCATTCATATCCATAACGAATTCAAACCCCTCTTGTTCCACATAATCTATCAAGGCCTCTCTGTTGTTCCAGAAGGGGGAATCCGATGTAGATCTGCCCTCACGATTATATACGTAGAACTCAAGACACTATACCTAAAGGGGGTTGAATTGATTTTTCAATTTTAGCCCAAATTAATTACCAATTAAAACTTATATCTACCACAATTACCTCTTCTCAATCGAAAGCGAAAATTTAACGATGAGAACCCTTTTAATCACCAAAACCCAACTTAACCATGACAATTGATTTTAATTAATATCTAATTAGTTCACTCTCAATCAATCTCATAGCAATTTCAAATTCTCAAACCCATTTGCACAACTATATATGGATGAATAGTCAATTAATCAAATCCACAAACACATGGTGTGCGTGTGTGCTAACAAATGCAAGTTTATACGATAAACAATAAAGAACATAAGTAATTTCCTGACGCAAAAAACCCTCCTCGGGGAAAAATTGTGGAGAACCATTTGGGTTCACTAAAATCTAATCCACTACTCGCTAAATCAACATACAAGTACTCAAAACTTATACCTCAACTAATACCATGGTTAAATGCTCATTTCCTTTTAGTCTCTCCGTCGAAGGCCCTCCTCCAACGTCTAGTGTAGCTTCAATTAGACCTCTCCACCGTAAGGTTCGTCTAGATCTCGAGCGATTACAGGCACGCCAACAATTCTCGGTATACACACACCAATGGGTTTATCGAACCATCAAGATCTTCAACTCTAATTTGTGAAGTTGGGTAGAATTTCTAGTGGTAGCCTTTGGATCATAGAGATTTAGGTTGTGGTGGAAGCTCTCAAGGTAGAAGAATGATTTTCCCTCTTAAAAATCTCTCTAAAGACTTGCAATGGGCTTAACCTAGGTGTGTGAAAGGCTCGATCGTTGGGAGGACAGTCATAAGGCAGTTGTCGCTGGATGAAAGTAACATTTCAAACACGACTAAGATAGGTACCGCTTAAGCGACCATGGGCACCGCTCAAGCGACCATGGGCACCGCTCAAGCGAGCTCATAGAGTAAGCCCTACTTGGAGAAGTGAAAGCTTACTGGTTTTCCATGGGATCTTTTGCAAAAATAATTGGATCGCTTCCAATGCCATTTTCATCCTAATTAACCTAAGTTAAAATTAACTAAGGGTTTATCTTAGGTGACTAGGTCATTACATTTGTCCTAAACATAAAGGTGCATACAGAGGTAGAATGATGTTGTTTCGACGCTTGATCTCCTCCTTTCAATAATGTTTTCAGATCTTGAGCTTGATAGCATCATGACCATGGATATATGTTGAGATTTTACAATGAACTCCATGAAATTAGTCAATTACAAATATGATCTAACACTCTATAAATGCATTTACATTAGCAAACAACATCCCAACTTCAAACTAAATTTTTTCACCCTCCCTCACAACGTACTCTCTATCTCCATTATAAGGACTGAACTCATTTTCCTAAAACTCAGAAGCTGGATTGAAACCAGGAAAACCATCATCATTGGACTCATCGTGACAACTCAAACCCAATGTCAATATTTTCAGTATTTGATTCAATGTGAATAGTCTCATGACTGTTAACCTCGTCTTCACTAACATTGTAAATAAATAAGTCAGGATCACTCGGATGAAATAAAAAATCATGTTCATCATCATTACCGTTTTGATTACTATTCAAATTGGCAGCAGCTAGTGGGACAGATTCGATATTGTTAACAACTTCAAACAATGGGATAGCATTTTCAACAACCATGTATACTAGGATTTTAGCTTTATGTTCATGAAGTTTAAATTTCTCTAACACGTCTTTATCAGTAATAATATCCATTTTATTTTCTAATCACAAAATACCACAACTTAAACTTATCAAGTAATTGAAGTTTCTAGAAACATCTATGAGAACCACTTTGCATACATTAGCAAGGACGGAACTATTAGAGGGCTATGGTGGGCTGAAGCCCAGAGTAAAAAAAAAAAAAAAAAAATTACTACTTTCATACAAGGCTACCAGTACCAGCCCAACATTAAAAACAAAATTTTTGGGCCACAATTAAAAAACAAAATTTTTGGGCCAACATTAAAAATAAAATTTTTGGGCCACAATTAAAAAACAAAATTTTTGGGCTAACATTAAAAACAAAATTTTTGGCCCAACATGATAACACCTATTATATAAAAAGTTTTTTTTTTCTTTGTCTAACAGTCACAGCTCACAGTGAGTCACTTGGCCACTTGCAGCACTTGCTCAGCCGATGAACAAACTAAACTAAAGGGTAAAGTGCTTCTTATCGTTCCTTGCATCAACACAGCAGGACCACCACCGATCACCGACAAAACAAAAGTAAAAACTCTCTCTCTCTCGATCAACACACACGCGCACAGCACAATCTGTGCACACACACAAAATAAATTAATTTTTAACAACACAGTCTGTGCACTGTGCACACAATACACAGTATGTGCATTTTAATTTTTAACCATAATTTATATTTTTGTGCATTTTGCCCTAATTATTTGCTTGGATTTATTAAAATTGTATAAAACCTGCAACTAATCATCAAAATCTACACTCGAGAAATGTATATTGAAAGTCTTAACTTTTTACTGGTTTATACAGCATATATTTCTTGCATAACATTACAGTTGATCATAACTATCACATGTACATATTTAATGCTACGATTGATCATCAGTTAGAAAAGTTACATAGTAGATTCAATGAAGAGACAATGGAATTGCTTATGCTCAGCTCTGCTTTAGATCCTCGGGACAACTTTAAATCTTTCAATCCTGATCGAATTTGTTTACTTGCTAAGAAGTTTTATGCAGCTGATTTTGACAGACAAGACATGCATCATTTGAAATGTCAACTGGATCATTATCGATTTGATGTGGTTCGCCATGAGAGGTTTTAAAGTATGTCTACAATTTCATAATTATGTCGTGGTTTAGTAGAAACAAATAAGGCAGAGTCCTACAATTTGATTGATAGGTTGATTCGTCTTATTTTAACTCTTCCCGTTTCTACGGCAACTTCAGAAAGAGCATTTTTAGCCATGAAACATGTCAAAAGTACTCTTCGTAACAAGATGGAAGATGAGTATTTGACTGATTCATTACTTGTCTACATTGAAAGAGAAATAGCAGAAGCAATCGATACAGATTCAATAATAGATGCATTTTGTTTAGGAAGGATCGAAGAGTCCAATTTCATTAGTAAGTGTTTATGAGTTTACATTTGTATTATTGTATATATGTTTATGAGTTTACATTTGTATTTCGTTAGTCGTATGAATGCTTAGCTTAGCCCAAGATAAACAAAAATCCTGGCTCCGCCATTGTACATTAGCCAGCATGTGTAGGTAGCAAAATATATCTGGATCAACATTACGCACTTTATTGGCCCTTGACTTTTAATGCACAATGAGATCATGCAGATAGATTTTTTACTTATCAGCGAATAAGACAACGTAATCAAAAAATGAAACATCGAAGCCATATCATTCATCTTTCTCTATAAACCTTCATGAAATTAACTAAATACATAGCATTGTATATGCAGTAGCAAAGCATCACATTTTCAGTAAACAACCCTAAGTATGTTATATGCAGTAAAAACTATAACCAAAATAACTACAAAACATAGCATCACATTTCCATTAAAAAAACATTTACTTTATGTTCAATAACCTCATCGCCACATAAACGTTACAACACGTATGTTATTAAGACATTCAATTCTAACGTACAAATTTTTCTAAATTTTTACCAAAATCGATAAGATTTGTATGAGGTAACCGCATGAATGGGTTGATGAAAATCTATTCGAAAAAGCACATACTTACAGTGAGATCTTGCACCTACTGATCTTAGATTTTTCCAAATGCATATTGGGTACTAAGTACTTGTAACGCCCCAAATACCACCCTGGACGGCATTACACTATGAAACCATTCATGTCATGAGAGCAACTAAATATATATCCATCGAGTAAGAAACATTCTTAATTTTAACAAAATTTGGGCAGAGTCTCCTTCGTACGGGAAGCTCTCCCAAAACTCACAACATGTACAATTATAATACCTTGACCACACCGGGTCTATCTAACCATCAAATCCAAAATATTTCTTTCACCATATATACTATCCACAACAATCATCCCAAAAGAATAAGCCAAACTAAGGCCATTACAACCCAAAAGAATTACATGAATATATTGCAGCGGAATTTCAAAAGAAACTAGACTTTACAATGTTTGTACATATTGGTTCCTAGTCTAGTACAAAAATAAAAGGGGCATCTCTAAATGTCCCACTCGGGATCCAGGTACCCCTCCAAGGAAGCTTCCCCAAGGCCCGGCTCATTCACACCGAGCTCCTCCTCTAAAGCCAAATCTGAAAAATATTAATTGTAGGGGATGAGCACGAAGCTCTGTAGCAAAATCTTCCCAAACTCAAACAAGGTTTAGGAAAGCATATAAAACAGTTGGTCTCATTTTCACAAATAGCATATATAACCTTTTGAAGGAAAAGCAGGACATTTTAAATAGATCTCAAGTTTATGTAGCAACAGTAATTTACATAAACAGTAAAAGAGACCAAGATCCAATACATATCCATTTTTCCAAAATATAAACCATTTTCCCACAAGACCTTGTGGAATCCCATACTCCCACAAGTCCTTGTAGGAAACCATTTTCCACAATATTACAACAATCCATCAATATGTATATGTATCTCAAACATGATGTAAGGCAAACCCCATGAATCGACACATTGAGTAATATCTAACCCACACACACCCACACAAATCTTATCAAAGATATCCATCCTTTAGGAAGGGCGTATGCCACACCAATGGCAGTGACGTATCCAACTCAGGTATTAGTATACTAACCCTCTTACACGGCACCCGTGAGCAATAGCGGTTTAGTCTTACCAAAGCACTAACCCCACTACGAGTGGTAGGAGAAATGCCAACCCCCACGGAGCAAGCAACACGTCTACCCACTCTACGATATCTCGTCAAAGGCCACCCATGGTCATCCCACACTCATAAGAGATACAATACCAAATCCAATTCCATAATTTACAATTATATCTTAAAAATCCCCAAATTGAGCATTTGACATTTTCAATAACCAACCAAGAAAAATGCAAGAGATCACAACAGTATCATTTTATTACTCAACACAAAACACTATGATTTTGAAATCAAGGATAAAGGAAGAGTTCAAGAGGAAAACCCATCACTCTTGAAAACTAGGGTTTTTCAAACAAAAGAGGGATTTGTGTAAAACATGCTAACAATTGAACAAGAACCAAGAAACAATGGAGTCATAGCAAATACATATCATTAAGAATCAAAACATACATATTTATTAACCCTAACATCAATGTAAGAGAAAGAGAAGAAATCCCCTACCTCAATGCTCAAGAGTTTTAGCCAAATACCCAAGCTTCAAGACCTTCTTGCTTTCCTTTTGATCTTGAGTTTTATCTTTCTCTCTTTCTCTCTAAGGGTTTCTAGGAGGGTTAGGGTGAGAGGGAGATGAAGAAATGGGGCAAATGAGGCTAAAAAGGGTGTTTTAAAACACCAAAATCCCGATTTTTACTATTCGGCGGGCGTCAGACAAATGGTACCGGTACCCAATACCGGTACCATTCAGTACCGGTACCCAGTACCGGTACAAGAAACCTTCTGGAATCGGGGTACCGGTACTCAGTACCGGTACCATTCAGTACCGGTACCCAGTACTTGTACCATTTACCCAGTTTTGCCTATTTCTTTTGTTTTCCATTTCTAATCCATTCCAAAACTAACCAAATCCATCACAAACCTCTCCAACACCTATTTATACACCAAACCTATCTAATACAAGTTATAGGACCTAACATTTTATATTTTCACTCACTAAAACTAAATTTCAACTATGATTTTCATTAACATTTTAAATCTTTACTTTTCAAATTTACAAAGTTCAAACACACTTCAATACCCCTATCCACATCTTTACAACCATTATTTGCTATATCTATATATCTATATGAACGAAAATGCGGGGTGTTACAGTACTACACAATGGACACAGATTGTGGTGTAAGGTTTACAGATTCAATGTAGAAATGGTTTCTTTGAGCTTGGAATATGGGAGACATGTAGGCAGAGAGAGTGGAACAAAGAGACTAAGGGTCTTGGCTAATCTTTTCTAGGACAGTGTGCTTGGCGCCAACGTAGATATATCACCATCAAGGGCATTCTTGTCTTTGTGCATTTACCATCAACATCAAAGGAGATGGAAGTAATTTACCCTTTGGGATCGATATCCTCCTTCTCTTCCACAGGTGCGCAAAGAATGACTTGTTCCTAGGTCTGTCAAAATTTGACACGACACAAATCGACACAAATTAAACGGGTTTGGGTGAGACCTTAACGGGTTTGGGTGGTAAACGAGTTGACCCGCCAGACACGTTTAATAAACGGGTCGTGTTTGGGTGAGACTTGTCAACCCGTTTATCACCCGTTTACCCGTTTAAATAAATTTAATATAATAATAAATTATATATATATATATATAAAATAATGAATGAATAAAGAAAAAAAAGTAAAGAAGACATTTCAAAAAAAAAAAAAAAAAGTAAGGCATCAGTATGGTTTTCACGCGAAGAGGGAGACTACAGTTGGCCATCAGTTTGGCCCTTTCCTTTGAATCCCACATCGGCAAGAGTGGAGAGGTGCAGACTTTACTTGCCTATAAAAAAAGGTAGTGGCTTCTCATTTTAACCAACTTTTGTAGTGTGATTTTTATGTGAACAGTTGGCTGAAATTCTTCTAATTGAGGAAAGTACAGTTGAAAACAAAAAAATGAAGTGTAAAAATTTATTAAAATAATATTTTTTTTGTTTTTTTTTTTAAATGGGTTAAACGAGTCGTGTCGAGTTACCCGTTTATTAAACGATTCGTGTTTGTGTTAAAAAAATTTACCCGTTTATTAAACGTGTCGTGTATGAGTTTATATGTTTTTCACCCGTCACCCGTTTAACCCGACACGTAACCGTTTAAACCGACACGATTAACACCCCTACTTGTTCCTCCCCACAAGTTACGTGGAAAATCAAATCTTCTTTACAGTGAATCATCAAAACAAGAGGTCGTAAAAATTTGGCACGCGTCTAAAAGTACAAGAACAATGGTTCACAAACAATACCTTCATGCTTTTATTGCTGAAAAGGATGAAGTATCATGGAACTGAAGAAGAGTATTTGGAGTCTTTTATTTTATGGACGATTTCGAAAGGAATCACTTGTTTAAAGAACTAAACTGTGAAAATTGAAAATTAAGGTACCAAATGTCAATTAAACACATAATTTGAGGACCACTCGAAGCACGCTCTCATTGCTTGTTAGCTAGTTTGCTTTCTTTGTAATTGCTCTATAAACTGGTTAGACTTGTTAAGATACTGTTGGAAAGCCAGTGTTCTTGTACTTTTAGACACATGCCAATTTTTCACCACCTCTTGTTTTGATGATTCTGTAAGACCCCGTACTAAAAATTAAATAAGGATACTAAAACCTTAAGAGTTCTTCCAATATGAATAAAATGATGGTAGAAACTTAGAATCATTGTTGAAAGCTTGATCATGAAGTTTGAGTTTCAAACGAATTGATATTCGGGTCAAACTTAGTTTCGAAGGTATGTAAGCTTAAGAAGGGTGATTGGGTAAGTTTCTAATTTATTTTTTTTAGGTCAAAATAATATTATCATTGAACATGGGAGATCCGAAAAACTTGGAATAGCCGTTTAGCACATATAGCGGTTCGGAGGAATAAAATAGTAATTTTATTATTTCGAGTGTAAATTTACTTTAATTTTGAAATAAATCATAAAACTAAATGTTTTTAGGTTAAAATAACATTAAAAATGAATCCAGAACGTCGAAAAACCTTAGGATAGTCATATAGATCAAATTGGAGATTTTTAGTGGCAAAACCGTAATTTTGGAGAAAAACTCAAATTGCAGCCTAGTGAACAGTAAAAATCGGGGCTGCTATGTTTAAATCACCATTTTTCATTCCATTTGCTCCCATTCTTTCACTCCACTCTCACCTCCAACTTTTTAGAACCCTAGGGGAAGATAAAGGGAAGAAGAAAAGGGGCCAAGAGAGTCTCTAAAGCTTGGGCTTTTGTTTGGACATTCTTGATTACAAGGTAGGGGTTTCCTTCCATTCACTTACATTGAGGCTATGGTTATTATATATGTATGTTTTCACTCTCATTCTTATATATATGGTATGAAAGACTTGATTCTTGACATTCTTGCAAAGATTATCATGTCTTAAACAAATCTATGGTGGAATAACCATTAAATCCTTTTTTCTCATCTTCAAACCCTAGGTTTCAAGAGAAAGGGGTTTTTCTTTTGATTTCTCCTATGTTCTTGATTTCAAAACTTTAGTGTTTCATATTGAACAACAAAATGGTATTTATGATGATCTCTTGTACATTTTCTTATATTACTCTTTGTACCACCACTTATGAAAATTGGGGATTTTTCTTGGAAATTGCTTGTAAATAGGAGACTTGTGGAATTGTTGCTATGGGTTCCTTATCTCTTGGTATTATTGCAAACTTGATTATGTTTTGAGAAAAGTTATGGGTGGAGAGCCATAAAAATCTTAGTTTGTGAGAAACATGGATTTCTCTCTCTATTTTCACTCAAATTTGGCTTTGAAAACTATAGTGCTTTGTGTTGAGTATTGAAATGCTATTGTGCATGATCTCTTGTATTTTTCTTCATTGTTTATTTGAAATTGTCTCATGATGGATTTGTGGATTTTATGGAATTTGCTTGAAAAATTGGGGGTTCATGGTATTGTTGGTTATGTGAGATATTTGTTGGTATTTTATCTCTTGCGTGGTTGTACGATACGAACATGGATTACTATTGACCAGGTATCATGTAGTGGGTAGACGTCTTTATATGTCACGCGGGTATGAACTTTTCCTACCACATGGAGTGGGTAGACGCCTTTGTACGCCGTGTGGGTATGAACTTTTTCTATCACTAATGATCACGGATTAGTAACGTGGGTTGTGTCGGACATACAGTGTGGGTTATCGTGCATTGTACCAGAAATGGTTTCGACAAGAGTTTCGGGAAGTATGGGATTCCGCGAGAACTTGTTGGAAACGGTTTATGGTAGAATGGATTACCAATGGTATATTGTGTTTATTTATCTATTTCAATTACTGTTGCTATCTAAACTTAAGATCTGTTTAAATTTCCTCGTTTTACTTCAAATGTTATATAGGTTATTTGTGAAATGAGACCGACCGTTTTAAATGTTTTTCTAAACCTTGTTTGGGTTTGGGAGGATTGTTTTACAGAGCTTCGTGCTCACCCCCTACAGTTGAACATTTTTCAGAGTTTGTGCCAGAGGATGAGCTAGGTGCTAACGAGCCGGGCCATGGAGAGGCTTCACTAGAGGGATACTTGGATCCCGAGTGGGACATCTAGAGATGTCGTTGACTTTTTTTCTAGACTAGGATATTCTTTTGAAACACTGTGTAGTCTAGATTTCTTTTGTAATTTCCGCTGCGCTATAATAGTTAATGTTTTCTTTTGGAAATGTAAATGTCATTGTTGGGCTTATTTTGTTGATATTGTGGCCATGGCTTGGCTTATTCTTTTGGAATGTTACTGTGGGTATTACATACGATGAATGGAAATCTTTTGGGATAATGTTGTAAATAGTTTATGGATAAATGGACCCGGTGTGGTCGATGTAGTATAATTGCACAGGTTGTGTTTTGGGTAGAGCTTCCCGAACAAAGGAGACTCTGCCCGAATTTTGTTAAATTAAGGAATGATTGATATGAATGTTATTTATGGATGATTTATCTTAGTGCTCTCATGATGTAAATGATTTTAGTATGTAATGCCGTCCAGGGTGGTTTTGGGGGCGTTACAGATTCATTGCAAACAAGATTTGATTTTCCTTATAGCTTGTGGAGTGGAACATGTCTTTCCTTGCGTATCTGTGAAAGAGAAAGAGAATATCAATCCCAAATTGCTGAAAATGACAAAGTATCATGGAACCACAGAAGAGTCTTTAGAGTATTTTATTAAATGAACGATTTCGAAAGGTTGTTTTGGGATGATTAAGATTCTTCAGCCACGCGTCATACTTATATTGGATGTCCATCATAGACTATAGAAAATAGGGTTATAGTCAATTGTTCAACCATATAAACCTGAGTTATAAATTTAAAGAAATAAAAGGAGAGATTGAAAATTAAGGTACCAAAATTCGATTAAACGCATAATTTGAGGTCCATTCGAGGCATGCTGTCACGCCCTGGCTACTTCGGACACAATAATCAATAGCTATGGTTCCAAATTGTCATGCCCTGACTCAACACATGCAAATTGGAGCACTAGTAGCTTGAACATATAATAATTGTTACAACTTTAAATAATATGAATAAACTCTACTACTAACTCGTGACACATACATTCATTTATTTGCTTCTAGCATCTAGAGCTTACATAATCTTCATAGGCCCATTTAATTTTCAGACGTAAGTGTTACTCACACCTCAAAATTAAGTAATGTGCGGCGATACCAAATTTTCGCAACATCTCGGATCACCCGAGCACGCTACCCAATAGACTTAACTCAAACTGTACTATTTCAACTCGACTCAAGGTGTAAGTGTAAGAGTATATCTAACTATGTTAAAATGAAGATAAAGAGTTGTAAAAGTTTAATAATACAAAATTTCAAATATAAACATGATCAAATGACATAAAGACACTCTAAACTCTCTTAAAAATATTATGCCAAACACTTCACTTTCCAAATACTAAAAAAAAAAAAAAAAAGGAAGATAAATAGCATAGGATGAGCGTCAACTAACTCAGTAAGTTAATCTAGTTCTAAACCAACAAGGTTTGAAAATAACATGTCATTTCAATGATTGGGATTTAAAGCATCATTTAAGCATAGATACATATACATTAAAATGATTTCAAAATTGAAGCAATTATAAATTAGCAACTGGTACCATCTCGTATCAAATACCCTATCATAGTTGTGCCAGACCAGGGAACAAAATCTTAATAATCATGACAGGTCCACGGACATATTAATGTCTCAATCAAATAAATCTTTTAGGGTACTCGCACCCCAAGGAAGATACGCTTCCTATTTCAAATGATACATAAGCTCGAAAGTCATAGGGCCACTAGAACCGATGAATGAACCCATGAATCCCTCTTCGAACTCACTGCTACCCCAAAGCCCTCTACCGCTCAATCATGTATGGACAGTATTTTTCATAAACTAGATCTGAGAAATCAATTTTACAACGATAGCTTAACAACTTGGCGGTTCAAAATTCTACAAAGCAGTCATCCGATCAAAAAATTATAATAATATTCAACCCAACTATATTAATCAACAACATTTATCAAAATGATTTCCAAATTAATTTTCATATGAAAAAAAGTTAGAAAATTTATGCTTAGAATAGAACTAGAGTAACCTACCCCGTGCCTCGTACAGCTGCCAAAAATTAAATAGTCAAACTTTTTACAAGAGATTCAAATATAAGTCCCTAAGACCTATAAAAACATATAGGTTAAAATTGCATTACTTGCGAAAACCTGGTAAATGGCAAAACGGTTATTATCAGTGCGATATGTAAACAATGTCAAATTTGGGCAAGAAACATATGGATGGAAAACCCTTGCAAAGAGAAGCTTGGAAGTCCAAAAAACCCTCATCCCATGCACCATGCGCGCTCTTATAGAAATCCACGGAATTTAGTTCAAAGTTGAGTTGAAAATGGAGTGTGCAGCTAGACAGACCTGCAACTTTGGTCAAAAAAATTGATATTCACTTTTAAATAGTTAAATTGAGTATGTATATGAAATTTCATTGAATATTAACACCGCTTATTTTTAGCAGTTTTGGATCAATACACTACGACTGGTAGGGTTTCTCAATTTCGAAATAAGCGAAGTTTCAAATTCAATTTTAAACTATTCCATACATTATTCATGTTTTTTTAACTTGTTTTAAAATTTATTGTTGTGCGTTTGAATATTGACTTGGCATTCAAATCCAAATTAGGGTTTTGAGCACGATTCTGCACAAATGCTCATAAGATCATATTGTTCGTGTTGAATGAGACTCTGGGATTCTTTTGAACTAAATATAAGTGCACATAGTTTCGAGTGGCAGAGGGTTTACATTCCAATTTGAAACCATAGAGGGTTTCATTGAGTTTGTAAATGCCTGGATGACCTAGTTGATATCGACTTTGGATACCGAATAGTGACTAGGGAGGGTATCTTTCTTAGGGTGCAAGTCCCCCAAAACGTTGGATCATATGTTAATATGGACCTTGAGTGATCTATTAGGATGATTTCCCGCCGATGTAGCACTGTACAGTATATTTTTCTGAACTCTCTCTGTTACAATACTGTTTTGCTTAAATGTTAATATTTAACATGAAATGATGATGTTTCTCATATATATATGTATCAAATGCTCATTTTACTTTTGTCCAATCATGTTAAGCTATGTATTTTTAAACTCGCATGCCTGGTATTGAGTTACTCTACTAAGCTATTGATGCTCACCTTACGTTATTTCTCCCTTTTTAAATTTACCGGAGGTGGAAAGTCTATAAATAGTCGAACTGCCAGTTGTCTTGCATAGTTTAGGAGTGAGTGTTTATGAAGCATGTAAATAGAATACATGTAACTTTGATGCGCCTGATATGTACCTATGTGCTTAGTGACGTAATTGGTTAGCTATGTTGTATGTGCTTTATGGGTTTTATCCAAAATGTTTTAGTTCGTTTATGTGGGTTGGTCTACTATGTTATGCTAGATTACACTGACACTATTAAATGCTTTTGTGGGTTGAGAAAAACTTATGTTGCATGCCTAGTCGATCCAGGGTGTGACAATACATAAGATGAACTCTTAGTTATTCAACTTAGGGGGATTAGGGTTAAATGGAATTGGAAGCAATCTGTGTATGGCTCCTAGGTGTACTTCAAAAAAAGATTTTTAAAAACTATTTTGTGTTTTCGAAAACATAGATTGAGTCATTATTAGACCCCTCTTGAGAAACACCATTTAGTGCTCAAGATGACAAGTTTTTTGTTTATTTTTATGCTTAAAAACCAGTTATGTCCAATCTATGATTGCTGGCTTTCGGTAGAGTGGTCTCTTCATGACTTAGGGAAGTTAAGATGGAAAAATCCACGGAGGAGGACAAGGCTCGCTGGAGCAGCCTCATGACCTTGCTCGAGCAATCTTATAGTCCCTTGAGCAGTCTACCTCTCCTAGTTAGGATTTAAAGGTGATTTTCATTCCAGTGACAATCGTCCTCCCACCGATCGAGCGGTCATTCAATCTGTTGTTGATCAAGATTATCCTTATTCCAGACCTATAAATAGAGAGTGTATTTCCTTCTGCTAGGTTAAGTCTCTTGTAAGCCTTTTGAGAGAGAAAACGTATATTCTACTTAGAGAGCTTCCACCACAACCCTAGATCCCGAAGACCAAAGGCTACCACTAGAGATTTTACCTAATCTCAAAACTTGGTGTTGAAGATCTTGATGGTTTGAACCAAACTCATTGGTGTTTACATACCGAAAATCGTTGGCGTGCCCATAATTGTTCAAGGCCTAGAGGATCCTTTGCGGAGGTGAATTAAAGTGAAGCTACACAAGACATCGGAGAGGTACTTTTGGCGGAGAGACATATTGAAGGAAGAGAGCATCTAACCATGATATTAGTTAAAGTATAAGACTCGAGTCCTTGTATGTTGACTTTGAGAGTAGTAGATTAGGTTTTGGTGAACTCCAGTGGTTCCCCGCAGTTTTTTTAGGAGGATTTTCTGCATCAACAAATTTCTTACATTCAGCTTGTTTATTTATATACACACTTGTATTTATTAGCACACACATGCACTATATGTTTGATTATTTGAATGTTTGACAAATAAATCAACCATAGTTGTATTTGGGTTTCAGTTTTGGGATCGCCGTGAGATTGATTGTTTGAGCGAATTAATTGAAAATTTAATTAATATCAATCATCATGGATGGAAGGGTTTGTGGTGATTAAAAGGAGTTCTCACTAATTAATTGACCAATCATTGTTAGAAGAGGTAATTGTGGTAGATTTTCATTTGTAATTGATTGTACTAAAATAAAAAAACCTATTCACCCCTCTCTAGGTAGTGTCGTGCTCTCCACGTGTATAATTATGAGGAAAGATCCATATCGTTTCTCCCCCCTCCTGGAACGACAATGGTTGATTCATGCCTCCCCCCTTCTCAGGGGAGTCAATGATTCAGTGCGATAGATCTCGATGAGCCAATCTCCTAGAATTTTTATAATGTCCTCTCCATTAGTAGACACTTATTGTGAACAGTAATGAACAACCCTCTTCAGTCATCCCCTCAAGAAGAACATAAGGGATTTTCCAAGGAAATTGTAAGAAGCTTTGTGTGACAAGTAAGAGCAATGCTACATGGACTTAAAATGTTGACTTGATCTGTTGACTTGATCAAACATTGTCATTGATTTAACTGTGAGTCCCAGTATTTATTAGGACCTATTCAATAATTGTGATTGATTAAGTTAGCAAATCAAGTCAATTTTTTAAGTCCAAGTAACATTTTTCGACAAGTAAAGAGAAGCAAAAAGAAGTGGAGAGGAGTAGAACTCTGCTCACTGGCTACTCCACAAAGAAAAAATTTGATCAAGATATAAGTGTATGCATTTGTGTACTTTTTACATCAACCCATAATTAATTATCAAGACCTACCAAATTTAGCTATTTACTTAGAGAATTGTCATTTTCGTATTAAATGTGATCCTAACCCTAAGAGGAAAGTGCATTTATTTTATTTTTTAAAATCAAATCTTTTACAAACAATTTTTTTTATATATATGCTTCTGGGTTAAGAGTCCAAAGTGGTAGTTTTGAGGAGTATTTTTAGCAAATTGATGCGATAGAATTCGAAGCTATAATTTCAATGTTTATGTTTTTCTGTTGGAGATGAAAGTGCAATCTTCTGGATAAATTCTCTCTTCATATATATACTTGCCACCATCGCCCAAATAGATAATCTCAATACACTGGTGATATCAATGGTTTTGTTATTATCAGTTCAAGAGTTCTATCTAAGCTTCCTGTTGCAAATGATTTTTTTGCCAATGATCCAACCTAAGGATAGACAGATTAGTCCGTTGAGGGACTAATGTTTTTGATATCATGGAGGATCAAGTCAGGTCACTAGGTCAAATGAAAAAGATTCAAAAAAAATTTTAAAACAATTTGCTTTGAAAAAAATAAATAAATATATTTTCTATGCGGGGAAAATTCTGCGCTATGAGTTACCACCTCGTACGGACGAAGAGAACGAGGAGGAAGCCCTGAGTAACTTGCAAGACAAGAGAAAACCTAGGTAAACCGATGGTCGGGGTGACCAAAGGGACTTAGATACTTAAGTCGTAAGTCGAATAAGAGTATGGAGTGAATAGGCTAAGATTGAATGAATTACCTGGTATCTGAAGGCCTTTATTTATAGCAATAGGGAGATGTGTCCCAAAGGAACCCGAACTCTAGGTTGATTAGCTCAACCTCGTCACCAAGTCCTAGAAGTAAAAAATATAGTTTGACTAGGACTCTTGGTCCTAAGTCCTTGTCACTAGCTCATGGTTGTTTCATCACCAACTCCTAGATATTCAAAGTGGCATTTGACTAGGACTCTAGGTCGTTGGTTGATCCTTCACCGAGTAGGACTCGTCTTGAGGAAGTAAGCACGCATAGGTGATTGTAGTAGGTTAAAAGAAGGTAAGGTAGTTGACCTATAGTGGATCTGGGTAACAAGTATTGAATGGTAAGGTCCTCCCTTGGACTAGTGTCGACTGGCAGTGGCCTAGCCAGGCAAATACCAACTAGTGGATGACCTCTAAAGTGAATGCTGACAAGCATTCAGTTCCTTATGCCTCACAATGGTCCCTTGCCCCTCATACATCAATTAACCAGTTTTTATTAATTGAGGTATGTGTTTGAAGATTGGATATCTCTCAGGCCCAACTCATTGGTAACGGGCTTATTTTGCCTAGAAAATTAGGGCTTCAATTGCCCAAGTAGCTTAGGGTTTTAAATTGTCTTCCTCCTTCCTTCGTTCCTCATATTTCTTTGGAGATTGGCTAGTGGGAAAAAGAGAAGCATCCATTGTTGCTTGTACAGAGAACTGACTTACTTTGCTCATTAGTTAGTCAAGCGATAAGAGTTGCTTGAGAGTCAGGTCGAGTCTGATAGGGTCAGGGTAGACATGCTTGAGAAGTAACTTAAGGATTTTAGAGTGGAGAATGCCTTCTTGAAGAAGAAGGTTACTAAGGTAGAGACTCGAGCTGGCGAGCTTCAAGAGGAACTTGCTAAGGCTAAGAGGGAGAATGTTGAGATAGAGAAACAAGTGAAGAATGTTGTATGCGATCATTACTCCTAGATCTTGGACAAAGTTAAGAAAAAATATGCAAGAGAGAAGAACAAGTCCTTCGAAGATGGTTGGGGAGGAACTCTCAAGCAACCGAAATTAATGAGTCATATCCAATTTGGGAGGACATTCCATGGTCTGAGAGTGACTTCTTGATTCATAAGATTATGGGGAAGTTCCTTGGTAGTGGTAGTTCGAGTCTTCTAACACTTGTGCCCCCCACTTTGACTGAAGGAAGAAGGTGTTGGAAATTGAAATCTCAAGAATCATTGACAGCGTGTATGTATTGAACACAAAAAAAATTTCTTTAAAAACCCTACAAGGTGGAATTAGGGTTTACCTTCAAGATCGCTCTGGATTGACCTCGTCTCAGCACGAACGCAGAAACTAAAAACAGATGCAGAAAGCAGCTCGCTGAACCTCATGATTTTCTATCGTATATCTCCCAACGCTAAAAATTTGGATGCAGTGTGGGTAGCATGGACCTCCGAACTTCTGCTCTCTCTCTCTCTCTCAGCCTCTCTCAAAACGTGAGTAATGAATTGATGTTGATTTAGAGAGCCTAGACATCTATATATAGACTACGACAGAAACCCTAAGGAGAAATAAGGACCGAACTTCCAATAGGCCTAGGATTCCTATGTTCAACCTAGAACAAACATCTTACCACCCATTAATAATAAGTTAGTCCACTAAAAACTTATTATTGATCTCCTGAATCTTATGACAAAATTATATTTGAGCTCCTTATTATTATATGTTTAATAATCTCCCCATGTTTAAGATTACATATGTCCATCAATTAAATAAATTACTGACAATTATATTTAGTTGACTTCTTTTATTCCTTGAGACCTTACCACTCAACTTATTTGTCATGTCGGATAATTAAATTCACCTGCAGAGTTTGACATGGACAAAAATTATGAGCTTCCTCAAGAAAACATCATCAACCCATTTAAATATCAGGACGTGGTTTCTTTTAATAATTAATTTCTATCATACAAATAATATCGTCTCCTAATTCACCGAGATTATTGACTCAATATGAATCTCACTCTTTGATGAATTAAAGTGACAATCATTATTTGCACGTGGCGATGAAATATCTCGGGATTAAGAGTATGAGCAATCATAATAATCATGAGGTATTTATTATCTTATTGAATCAGTAAAAGATAATAACCTCAACATCGATCTGTTCAATACACAAAGTGTACTAGCGCAATAATCCAAAACATCAAACAGTCTCCTACAATCAAGACAGAATATTACACTACAATCATACTGATGGTGTATCCAATTTCATCTAAGATTGTGAACCTATACCCATATTATATAAGGATCTGATAATCTGGTCTTCTATGCATAAGCCAAATTCTACACACCAGATTATCTACAATGCAAAATATAAGATACATATGCATACCATATATTAAATATAATGCAGATATTTTGTCCACATAGATTCTCAATAAAATGGAAAGAGCAAACTTCTATTAATTAATAAAACGAGTTTCCCTACAAAAAGTAAGCTTTTAGTATACAACTCTAGCATAAGGTCCTCTGAGATTGAGGCGTTTGATTCTGCATAGACTTTGTTCTTCTTTTGTAATGTAAGTGACTACTCTTTTATGATTGATTAATTTGTCTTTCAATTTTCTTGAGAGTTGGTTAGGTAGTTGCTACCTAACCAGCTCACTTTGCCTTTGATAAAGGGCTTTAAGTGTAAGATCGTATAATTGACAAAGGTGGAATATCGTCATGAGAAGGCTGAATAGCCGGACAAGCAATCGTAGCTTGCTTCAAATGTCTATCAAAGGTTGGGTGGCCCAAAGGATAACCTTAGTGGTTGCAAGATAATGAATGGATGCGAAGTAGCCTAAAGGGCAACTGTGGAGGTTATATGGAGGCTAAGTAGCCTTGAAAGTCAACCTCGGAGGTTGTATGGAGGCCAAGTAGCCTTAAAGGGCAACCTTAGAGGTCACATGGAGGCCAAGTAGCCTTGAGGTGCAACCACAGAGGTAGCCTTGAGGTGCAACCATGAAGGTAGCCTTGAGATGCAACCAATGAGGTCAACTTCAGGTGGAACCACGGAGGTTGGCTTGAGGTGCAACCAAGGAGGTGGCTTGAGGTGTAACCATGGAGGCTGGCTTGAGGTACAACCAAGGAGGTTGACTTGAGGTACAACCAAGGAGGTTGGCTTAAGGTACAACCATGGAAGTTGGCTTGAGGTGCAACCATAGAGGTTGGCTGGAGGTGAAACCACAAAGGCTACAATAATCACAAATAGAGGAACACTTAAAGTTGTGAAAAATAAACTTCTATTTACTAATCAACAAGAAAGAGAAACAAATGTCTTTTAAGACTTATTGAAATAATAAGATGTTGTTGACTAAGCTAAAAGTAAAATTTAGTTATCTGATTGATCATCTGATTGGATTTGTTGCTTTTCTTGCTCATTGGTATTATTTTCCTTGTCAATGTACTGAGAAAGGTGGTCTTGCTTGACCAACTCTTTTAGGTGGCGTTTGAGTACCTAGTAATTCTCTGTCAGTTGTCCTTTGTCCTTGTGATAAGAACAATTGAGGTTTTGGTCCCGTTTTGATGGATCTCCTATCATTTTAGGTGGCCACCTAAAATACTCCTTGTCTTTAATTATGGAAACCCTTTCTCCACCCTACAAGTAGTCTATTTTCTTCTTCTTCTTTTCCCCTTATATGTTATTAAATGAAAAAGGTAAAAAAAAAAATCAATCAGAATCTAACATACCAAGTACGACAGACACCCCACCATGAAGACGAACCAATCTATCTTTGTATTTTCTTATTGCACAAACAAAAAAGAAGGAAAATAATAGCATTGTGCACCAAATCGTCTGAATTAGGTGGAGAATCGTCTCAGGAAAAACCACAAATAGGAAAGAAAAGCAGAAGAATTGGATCCACCAACCACTTTGTCATCAAGTTGTTCACTGTCAAGTCAACCGGAATTCAAGTTATTAATGAAGTGCGAGGGACTCAGTGATCGCAGCATGCGGTCAAAGGCCAAGCAATGGTTGACTTTTTGGCAAACTACCTTTCGTAGAAGTCGAACAAGGTACGCAAGATTCACTTAGTCTACTAGGAGTGCCCATGGTGTCACTTACATTTGCGGACACAAGAGTTTGCAGGGGCCTGGTCATCATAATATCACCCCTAGGGAAGCAAAACCCATTTTTTGTTCAAACTATAGTTTGAATATCCAACAACCAACCCGAATATGAGACACTAATTATAGAGCTTAAGGTATTATCGGGAATGGTTGCATCTACTACAAAAATCATCTATGACTCCTAATTAGTCATCAACCAGATAGCGGGTAATTTTTTAGTGCAAAAGCTAGGAGCTATGCTCATTTCACTCCATCGCGATGTCTCTACTGTCAAAATTCAATGGTGTGACCTTGTTATCGGTCCCTAGAGAGCTAAATGGCTAGGTTAACAGTTTGACTAAGTTGGGATCAGGTCTGAGAATCCCTCGGGACATAGATGAACATCTGATTAAGATTCAAAGGAGAACATTGTCATCTATTAAAACAAGGGGCATGGATTTTGAAGAATTGGTCGTGGAAGTCGAAGATGAGGATTGGAGGTACGAGATCATACAGTTCCTAAAAATCCAAGTAGTAGTGTTGAGCAGGCCACGAGAATGAGAGCTACCAACTACATACTTATGGACGGGGAATTGTACAAAAAAGGAGTAAATGATGACTTGCTACTAAGGTGTACTGGCAAGGAAAATGCCATGTTAGTGATGGCCAAAATCCATGAAGGGATATGCAAAGCCCATCAGGCCGATATAAAAATGTGGTGGATAATAAGGAGATATGGATATTATTTTTGAAGTATCCTAAAAGATTGCATCGTGTACACAAAGGGTTGTCAAGCATCTCAATGCCACGGACCTATCCAAAGAGTATCAGCGATACAAATGCACCCTGTACTAAAGCCTTGGCTGTTTCGAGCATGGGCCATGGATTTAATTAGGAAAATTTTTCCTCCATCAAAGGCAACACTTTTTTATCATTCTGCCCACTGACTATTATACCAAGTGGGTTGAGGCCATTCCAATGAGGATGATTAACGAGACCAATGTAATTCAAATGATAAAAGAGAATATAGTACATTGATTTGGACTTCCCCAACATATTGTGGTTGATCTAGGCACGATCTCTGTAAGGAGCGAAGTTAAAGGGTTTGTAGAGGAGTATGGCTTTAACATCATCCATTCCACCCTGTACTACGCACAAAAAAATAGTTAGGTTAAGTGTACCAATAAAACTATGAAGGGGATCATTGCTAAGGTGTGGAAGACAATCCAAGGTGCAAGCACGATAAACTATAGGAAGCACTATGGGCGTATAGAACATCCAAATGATCCAATACTGAAATCATGTCATTCAAGTTAACCTATGGACACAATGCGGTCTTACTCATAAAAATGACTGTGAAGTCCCTAAGGGTGGCTTTCCAACACAACCTAAATCCTGTCGACTACAACAAGACCATGCTCATGGAACTCAAAGATTTGGATGAAGTTTGGTTGGGCGTGCTAGATGGCATTAAGGAGCAAAAGATAAGGTTTGCCCGGACATACAGTAGAAGGGTTAGAGACAAGACCTTTGAAGTTGGTGACTTGGTGTGGAAGGCATGATTTCCTTTGGGGCTCAGTGATCAAAATTTTGGCAAATGTTTAGTCAATTGGGAAGGACCATTCAATGTCGTGGAAATAAAAACAGGGTGGCATTTACCACTTGATGGATTTCGATGGAGAATGTCATAATCGCTCCATAAATGGATAGGTCTTGAAGGCTTATAGACCTACAATCTAGGAGCCCGTAGAACATGAGGAAGACCACTAGTCGTAACAGTGTGGCCAGCAGCCAGCATAGGCCAACGATGATTGTAACATATGTCCTAACAATAAATAGTTGTATAAACATGGATCAAAGTAGAAAATGGACAAAATATAAACTAATTTATAAGTTTTATTCATGAAATCTTTGTACAATTTCAGGGGGTACAATTTGTGAATAAAAGTAAAACAAAGTTCTATGTCGATGTAGCCTATTCTAAAGGATGTACATCCCAGTTTGAAGATGACAACCTGAACGCTGGAGACTAAGAAAGGAGCATGAGAAGGGGAAAGCTCAGGAGGGAGTATGATGATGATTAAACCTTCAAGAGTTCACCTCCTGCAAGGTAATCGTCCCCATCTCTCAATTCTAGATGGGATAAGGGGTGTACACCATGAACACTCTCTCACTTGGCTAATTGAAGAGCAAAAGAAAGAACTCTTATGTAAGGATCCTTGGATGCACCGGAATCCATGTACAGTATCTTCTTCCAAATTCTCTAGATTACGCCTAGTCAGATCCATAGTACCAGTCGCATATGCCTAGTTCCCCTAAAATGGACAAATGGACCTAATACAAGTCTGTAACGAGGTACCCATCTTTTGGAGGAACATGAAGTAAGCTGATAAATCCAACAACAAATGTTGAGGAAGAAAGAAAGAGGAACAACATTAGTAAAGATCGAAGGAGGAATGGACTGATGATCAATGAAATGATATTTCCCTATTCTCTCTTTTGGGTCAGGTAGAGTAGGGGGATTGCCCAATAAGTGATACATGTCTATGAGACTTGGTTTGTTCCAAAGAATGAAGCATTCGAGGGTATATATATAGGCTAGGGAATGCTAAAGTGCATTAATGGCCAAACATCAGCAACCACCAATATTTATGGTAGTGGGTGGCTGGAAATATGAAACGTCATCATTCAAGGCATGAAGACTGGCTATGATCATGCATAAGAATTGAATGACGGTTATGTGTTCAAATGGTAATAATTTCTAGTTAAGTCATAGTCAGGACAACCATCACATTGCAAAAATGAAAAGACAATCAATTAAAGAAAATAAATAAAGAAAAAGGGCAAAAAAGGTCCAGCTTTATTTATTATTGTTCGAGAGGCTGTACAAGATTGGCAAAGTTAGATTCTAATTGGTACAAGGAGTCATTAACGGCCTTAAGGTTAGCCGAAGTAGAGTGACAAGATCAGAATTGTCATCGACATAGGCCACAACATCATTCATTGCGGCCTTCAGCTCTTCAAATTGCTCATTGAACGAAGCGGCCTCCTCTAGCAAGGTCGCACGGCAAACTTCAAGCTCTACAATTTGGCTGTCTATTTTAAAGAGCTTTTCATGAAATGAGGCATGGCGACATGAACAATTTGTGCACTAGTTAATGCATTTTTGCGAGTTAATCAGGCAATCCCATCGACCATTGAAAACGGCCAGACAGTCTAGGCCTTTCTAATATAAGGGCTCAGCTTCCTGAAGAAGTGCAGGGAGTTCATCAGCAAGGCGCTCAACACTTGGCAATCTTCTTTAACAAACAAGGGGGGACATAGAAAGTGCTCTAATTGCTTGAAACTGAGACTCGAGAAGATTTGACTCTCCTAATAGGAGGTTTAGGTGAATCACAACAACCAAACTCATCGTTTCACGGTTGTTCTCAAAGTTAGGGTCCAGAATCCATCCTGAGCTCCAGAAAAACACGGGGTTGATAGAGAGATGAGCCTTCAGGGAAAAAAATAGAGGAGAAGTTGAACTTTATAGAGGGGGCAGGAGTTGGTACTGACGCAACAGCCTGAGTTTGAACCATAACTTGGCCTATTATAGCGGCCTGGGTAATCTCAAGGCCAGCTGGAGCACCGAATAGCTCCGATTGAGGTGCTATATTGTCGGCCACAATGTCAACATCCATTGTTTTAGCAGCCACTTCTTCAAGACAATGTGATTGTAGAACCAAGGGAGTAACAACCATGGAAGAGGCCGCTAAAGCATAAACATTGGTCGGCCTTAAGGGCGTAAGACCATCAAAAATACCTTCTCATGAAGGGTCTACATTAGCAGAGGTAGTAGCGGAAGAGGAAGTCCTACCACGCTGGGGAATGCGACGAATAAGTAGGGGTGTCATCTACGCTTTGATCGTCATCAAGTTGGGGTGTCTATATTCGGTTCAAAAGCAACATTGGTAGATCATCGTCGCTTTTCTCTACATCAAGAACCAGGGGGATAAGGTGAGCTGGTTGAAGATGAAAGGTTGATTAAACGGCGAAGGAGAACTCTGCATAAAACTGACCCTTAGGGAAGGTTGGGCATAGGCCGAAAAGTTTAGTCGACAAAGTATAAATTATGTCATACTTAAATTGCCTAAAGGTATAGCGGTCCCACCATGACTTGAACTACTTAGTGGTGTCGAATGTCGCTATAAAATAATTCATGTGGAATGACTGACGAGAAAAGGAATAATGACATATGACATCCCAAATGTTAACATTGGCCAAAGTGGGCCGATTAGTGAGGTCAGCATTTAGGATTATGGCAAAAGGGTAAGGAACATGTTACACGAGATCAAATTGGCATGTAAATTGCTAGGGCATGTACATTTCAATGATATAGTGAGCGTTGGGACCCAAAGTTGGCCCCAAGCTATAATGTAGGTCTTTGGGGAAAAAAAAAAGAATCGAGCATCTGCGTCAGAAGAAGATTCATTAGGCAGATCTTCCCCAAGATAATAAAGGAACCATTCCGGATCTCGGTACCAATGAAATGGCATCTAGATAGGTCGTGGTTCAACCAGCTCATAAAGGAAGGAGAAACACTATGCAAAAGGTCGGTTCCTTGTACGGGCCCGTGGCATCCAGACAGCCATAAGGAGTATTAGGATCCTCAAGGGGAGTGATTGAAAGCTCCGAAAAGTAGGCAAAAAGCTAGAAGTGGAGAACCCAAAGGGGACTCAAGCCTTTTTGCATTTTTTCACTTACTATCACTCATTCCACGATAGAGATGGCCAGCATAACATGGTCTAGGGCATAAGAAGCTCCCACGGCTAGGTTGACGGGCATCGAGATATATTCCTTGGTGATTTTACAAGAGAATGCACAAAAGAAGAAATGGTTAAGCCAATACAGCATAAAAGAAATATACTCCTTATCTGTGACCTCAGAAATTCCTCAATCATGACAGGCCATGATGAAGAGAGAATAGGCAAAAATTGGTTTGATCTAAGGATCGGTTGGCAGGTGATAGACCCTTTCTATATGAGAAAGCAAGGCGTTAACCTCGGTCCTGAAAGGAGGAAGACCAAGAAGAGTGGACATATCATAAACTGTCAAGCCCATCATACCAAATTGAAAATAAAAAGCATTGTTTGCTATAGAACAAAAAACAATAGTAGTCTTGAGTATCGGTTTATCAAGGGGCATTTGGATGGTGTAAGGTCTCTGGCGTCACAGATGACAACAAGTCGCAACAAGTTGCCTTTGACCACTCTAACACTTGCGATTCACAAAATCTATTCTGGAGTAGGAGATTTCCATGCACGAATGGGAGTTCCAGAACTCCAGCTTGACCATTGGAAAGGTTTCTCAAAACTTGAATGGAAGGGGTATATGAGAACTAGGGTAAATACAATGAACATCATCTGGAGGAGGCCTTGTGAAAGCAGGTTCAAGGCCCATCACCGACGGTTGAGATTCGGAAAGTGGAATGGTCCATCACCAACGGTTAAAAGTCAGAAAGTGGAATAAAACTATGATGGTTGACATTATCAACATGAACCAGTGCAAGGGCTGCTTGAAGGCTGATAATGAGAGGAGTCACCATTGTTGAAGAAGAAAGGTTGAAAACTAGAGTAATGACAAAAATAAGTCTGAGGACGGGATATATAGGCCCATTGAATGAACCGTCGCAATAATGAAAGGATATGGACAGATCGCGTACCAACTGTTTCCTATAGATTTGAAAAGACAAGAAGAAGGTCGAGAGTCTACACATGGAAGCTGAGCCGCATACATTGAGTACTGTGACCAATTACAAGGTGATAGCTAAGCAAAGAGATCAAGGAGGCAACAGTTCAAGTTCAAAGAACCAAAATGACACTCTGAATGTGAAGTATTTCTTCGCGTCGTTTTGGGGTGGGAGGCAATGTTTACACCCAAATATTTTTAATATGAGAATGACACGTGGTGAGATCCAATGATCAGGATGAAGTCTTAAAGAGTCCAAATAGGACAAGACATTTAGGAGGATAGGACTTCCTGAATTGCGGAAAACAAAGAGACGTGACATCGTGAGCCGCCAGTTGCAGACGGTTCGGTGCATGTCTGAGAACATTGGAGAAAGAGGTCATGCTTGCGATTATGGCAAAAAAAGATCGCTTCAACTGTTAGAGGTCATACCCTATAAATACAGAAGGCAAGGCTATAAAGAGAGAATCCTCGATCAACACACAAAACTACACAGAGCCATCATCTTTCTTACTTAACTTATTTTCTGTGTTTCTTTCCTTTACTCTATAACTATCACTCCGGTGATCTTTCTTTTCAATTAATTCTAAGTACAATAGATTGCACAACTCTCCTTGTTGTTTACTTCATTATTTTTTATTCCAGTATCTTTTTCAAATCCTAGTTCATTGATCTCCAAGGTAAATAAAAGAATCTAGAAGTAGTCTTACGTTTCGTTACAATTGTCTAAACAATTATAATTTTAGAAATTTCATGCCGGTTCGAATAAGTAAAATGGTAAGTGTTTGAATTTCAAGTCCGTCTGGACTTTGGCATGCCCGCAATCCCACATTATGCCAAACACCATCAATCAACTATTATGAATATCTCTCTTCTGCATCAAAGCATGAAATTGCACAATTATTGACTAGTAATCTTCCTCTTTTCTTTCCTCTCTCTAGCTAGAAGAAAAATTATATCACTGCTTTGGTATTTAAAGGATGCCACAATAGATACAAATAGCGGTCCAACCGAAGTGGGAATTGACTAGAACTACTATTGAAGTCGTTCGTCCGTTGTCGCCGCAATCTTATTGTTACGACAGCTTTAATGTGTTTTCCCTGGAATGGTTACTATCGTTGTTGTTGCCATTTATCGTTGGAATCATTGTGCCTAGTTGTACATCTTGACAAAAATTAGTGTTGGCCACAATTATAGCTGGGTTTGCTCACCAGTCACTTACGAGGAAGACGTTGACGTTGACGATGAAGATGACGATGAAGAAGACTTCGATTTATAAGGATAAAAGAGTTTTTTCATGCCGGTCTTTTTCTTTTGACTAGGGATGGAAGTGGACCGAAGTGGGGGCGAGGGGTGTAGTCTCCATCCCTATACCCGCTTAAAAAAACTTTGTCCATCCCCGGTCCACCCCCGTTAACGGGTATAGTTTTCATCCTCATCTCCGTCCGCAGGTAAATTTGTAATCCCCGCCCTCGCCCCGTCCTCCGCCTTCACCTCCGCCCCCACCCCCATCCACCTTACCCGCCCAAGCCCAAGCCCAAGCCAACATAATCCAAAATTCTAAATAAATCTAACACTCTAAATAATATAACATAATTATAGAATATCATAACATAATTAAAAGGTTGTCATTTACAACATAATATAATTAAAAGTTTGTCTCCCTTGTAATTCCAACACAATATCATGCAACAAAACATAATATAACATAACATAATCTAACATAAAAAAAATGTAAAAACACAAAGATCTACACTTTTACAAGCCAAAATCATGAAAAAAAATCAAAAAAACAAAATAATTTTCAAAAGAAAAAATCATTCAATAATATGTAGATTTGTATTCACAACAACATGTATATATATATATATATTAATAGTAATAATAACGAGTAAAACGGAGCGGAGAGGGGTGGGCGAGGGAGTAAGTGTCAGTCCATCCCCACCTTCATCCCCGCACGGGTTTATACGGGTATCCCCGTATACGTCCATCGTCCAATACGTATGGTCCATCCCCGATCCAAACGGGACGGGTTTGGACGAACAACCATTTTTACCCGGTCCACTGACATCCCCACTTTTGACCTAAAACTTTTAGGGAGAATTACATTTAAGTTCCCTGAAGTTTGTCACTTAATCACTCATGTCCCCTAATATTTGAAATATTACATACAGACCCCCTAAAATTTGTATGTGTGTAACACTTAAACATCTGCCGTCAATTTTCGTTAGTATATTTGTTAGTAAATTATATTTAGACCCCCTAAAGTTTGTAAGTGTGTAATACTTAAACCCCTCAAGTTTAAAATGTTATACTTAGACCAAAAATACTCCAAGTAAAGATGGAATATCAGATATTTTAAATTTTATAACTAAAATTTATGTTCTATTATGACATTTATTGAAATAAAATTAAAAATAAAAATTTAATTTTTTCTTATAAAGTCATAATTAATATACAATTATACTATCTATTGTAATTTAATTTAGTTATTTAAACGACCAAATTGAACTACCAAATTACCCCAATTAAAGTTAGAATGTATTGTGTCCATTACAGTTTGACCCCTTGTTTGATTTTTTAGTTTTATTCTAATAGATAGTAAAATTGTATACTAATTATGATTTTTTAAGAAAAATTATATTTTTATTTTTAATTTTATTTTAATAAATGACATAATAGAATATGAATTTTGGTTATAAAACTCATGTTCTATTATAAATGACTTAGACTCCTCGTTTGATTTTTTAGTTTTATTTCAATAGATAATATAATTATATATTAATTATGATTTTTATCAAAAAAATTGGTTTTTTAGTTTTGATTTTATTTCAATAAATGATACAATAGAATGTGAATTTTGGTTTTAAAATTTAAAATATTTGATATTCTATCTTTGATTGAAGTATTTTTTATCTAACTATAATATTTTAAATTTGAAGTGTCTAAGTATTATACGCCTACAAATTTCAAGGGGTCTGGGTGTAGTTCACTGACGGATATACTAACGGACATTTGAAGGCAGGGGTCTAAGTGTTACTTGCGGACAAACTTTAGGGGGTTTGTGTGTAATATTTCAAATGTCAGAGGTCTGAGTGATTAAGTGATAAACCTTAGGGGGTCTGGATGTAATTCTCCCAAAATTTTATGCTAGGATATATTAACCTACTTGGGATAACTGTCTAAAAGCACGGTACAATTTGAATGGTTTCGAGAGGAATGTTGGTGGCTGTTAGATGAGTCTATTTGAGACCGTCGGATGAGTTTATTAAGTCTGTCATGTTTTATATTATAGATATAAGTTGTGTTTTGTGGATTTATAGTCTTTTTTTCTTTTTAAAAAAGGAAAAATTGTTGGCTAGTACAATTCAATGATTTGTTAAGGTTTCAAGTATTAAACTTTTAAGGCTTTAAGGATATGTCTTCGACATATGATGCGCATAGTCCTGAGTTATTACTTCCAAAAATTTTAATTACAAAGCTACCATTCTAATATACAGTGACATGTTCACCAATACACCCAACACCAATGCAATATTTGCTTTCAGAAATTTGATAATTATTGTCTTATTAGTTTAACATCTTTAAAATTATGCCCTTGAAACCCATGGCTCTATAATTCGCAATATTACTCGTAATTTATGGAAGATGCATGTGTGTGTATGTTTAGGAGTGTGACTAAGTATTTGACTTTGTGTGTGAGTGAGCATTTGATTGTGTGTGGGTGAATATTTTACTATGAGTATTGATGTGCGTATATAATTTTTAAGAGAGTCAGACAAGCTTTTGTTGACATTAGTTCAATGTTTAATTTGTCTTTATCTCTATATCACTTTGTATTTTCATTTTGTGTTATCATTGCAATTGCTTTTTTAATATCAGGTCGGTGGTTAATTTGTCACTATCGATATGTCACTGTGTATTTGATAGTCATCTGATATTCTGATACAATTATTTTTTTTGATATTAGTTCAATGTATATATTACTGTGGATATATATCATTGTAAATATGCCACTATTTCTATGTCACTATGTATATTACTGTGGATATGTAACGCCCCAAAAACCGGGAGTCCTTAATTTAACAAAATTCGGGCAGAGTCTCCTTTGTACGGGGAGCTCTACCCAAAACACAACCTGTGCAATTATACTACATTGACTACACCGGGTCCATTTATGAATAAATATTGACCACACTGGATCCATTTATCCATACTCATATAACCACATGCAATTTTTCTTTTACAGTAAAACAGTCCATATGAGTTCGATTTGTAATGCCCGAAAATCCCCCTTGGATGACATTACTATCTAAAATCATTCACATCATGAGAGCAACTAAATGGACTTCATAACAAAAGAGAATTTCATTCATCATCCACAATATATATAACATCATCCAAAATGATATGTCCAACTATGGCAATTACATCCAAAAACAAATCAACTATTATCTTGCAGCGGAATAACGAAAATATTAGACTTCACATTGCCTCAAAATGAATTTCATAGTCTAGAACATAGGGGAATATAGCTCTAAACTTCCACCTCGGGATTCACGTTCCCATCTATTGGAGCTTCCCAATGTACTGGCTCAACAACTCCGACCTCCTCCTCTAGACCATAATCTTAAAAAGATATTGTTTGTAGGGGGTGAGCACTAAGCTATGTAGGAAAATCTTCCCAAACTCGAACAAGGTTTCAAAAGCATATAAAACAGTCGGTCTCATTTTACAAATATCATATATAGCTTTTGAAGGAAAACAGAGACATTTCAATGGATCTCAAGTTTACACAATAGCAATGATTAAATGAAAAGTAAAACCAATTCCCAAAAATAACAATTTCAACGAGTTACCATTTCCATAATAACTATGGTCACAATAGACTCTTTTCCACAATAAACCATAACCTACCATTTGCACAATAAACAATAGCCCATAATGTATCTCAAGTATGATGTAAGATATCGTATGCATAAATACATCGAGAATATCCTGGCCCACACACACACACCCAAATCCTCTCAAGGATATACAACTTTAGGAATAGCGCATTCCAACACATTGGAAATGATGAATCCAACCCAGGAATAGTATACTAACCCTCAGCCTCGATATCTGTGAGCGAATAGTGGTTTGGTCCTCGCAAGGCACCAACCCCACTACGAGTGGTAGGAAAAATTCAAACCCGCACAGAGTAAAAAACGCATCTACCCACTCTACGATACCCGGTCAACGGCCACCCATGGTCATCCACACAAGAAATACAATACCAACCAATTTCTCAAATCACTAGTAAAATCCAAAATCCCAAATTTCACATGTATTATTACAATAGAACAAATTAAGAAAATATGCAAGAGATCCTCAAAAAAATACCATTTTATTGTTCAATACCAAGCACTAGAGTTTTGAAATCAAGAACAAAGGAAAAATCAAGAGAAAAATTCATTTCTCTTGAAAACTAGGGTTTTAAGACAAGAAAAGAGATTTCATGGCTATCCAACCATAGCTTTGTTTAGAAACATGATAATATTTGTAATAATATCAAGAATCAAGAATTTCCTAACATATAAATAGGATTTAGAGTTAAAACATACATATATATAAACATTAGCCTCAATGGAAGAGAATAGGAAGAAACCTCTACCTAGAAATCAAGAATTTCAACCAAAACTCAAGTTTTAGAGACTTTCTTCTTCCCTTTTCTTTTTCCCTTTATCTTCTCCTAGGGTTCTAAGAGGTTTGGGGTGAGAGTGGAATGAAAGAATGTAAGAAAATGGACTGGAATCTGTGTTTTAAACACAGCAGTCCCGAAAGTTACTGTTTATGAGCTGAAATTTGGGTTTTCTCCAAAATTATGGTTTTGCCACTAAAAATCTCAAATTTGATCCATATGACTACCCTAAGGTTTTTCGACGTTCTGGATTCATTTTTAATGTTATTTTAACCTAAAAAAATTTAGTTTTATGATTTATCTCAAAACTAAAGTAAATTTACACTCGAAACACTAAAATTACTATTTTATTCCTCCGAACCACTATATGTGCTAAACGGCAATTTCAAGTTTTTCGGATCTCCCAGGTTCAATGATAATATTATTTTGACCTAAAAAAATTAATATTTTTACTTAGTTACTCTTATCAACCTTAAACACCTCCAAAAATTAAATTTCACAATCAATGTGCCTCCCTAGTATTTATTCCTACTATTACAATCTATAGAGTTCATGCATGCCTCATCACATATATTAGCATTTCAAAAATAATTACTTGCTATATAAAGATAAGAGTGTGGGGGTTTACAGGATATATATCATTGTAAATATGTCATTGTGACTTTTAAAGGCATTTTAGTCTTTCAGTGTGAAAGTATCTTTTAAGACCCTAGAAATTACATACTTAAATATGATCCAAAAATACAACTAAGTATACCAGCCACCAAAAAAATCCATTAAAACAAGGGTTGTTTGAAAGCCGGTATACTAAATTAGACATAATTATAAAAAAGTACACAGAAAAAAATGTGTTGTAAAGAAATACACTGCTGAGATACAATGACTTAACTACCCATTTTCTAAAATTTACTTTCCTAAAAACGGTTTTAGGAATATATCTTAACATTAATTAGGTAGACAATTGTAAGGCTTAACCGCTGGATTTTAGGAACATTATTTTCCTAAAAACGGTTTTAGGAATATATCTTAAAATTAATTAGATACACAGTGATAAGGCTTAACCGCTGAATTTTAGGAACATTAATTTGCCAAAAGTTTCATCTTCGAAAAATAGTTACCATTTCTTCTTCTTATCCAAAAATTGTTTCATCTTCCTCGGCGAGAAGCCCTAAATCGTTCCTTGAACATCTACAACGTTTCATCTCTGAAAGGAAAATCCTACTGGTCCGTCATTATAGATGTAAGTTCCTCTGTGTTTCCGGCATAGTGTAACAAAGACGGTGTAACAAAGACAATGTAACAATACAATGTGACACAGATAGTGTTCAGTGATTTTGTGGATGTGGTAACAAATTCAAAACAGAGTTGGACTATTACAATGAAGTTATATGCAAATATATGTTTGAAAAAATGTAACAGTACAGTGTTTTGTGTGAGTAATTTTTTACACTGTTATTGTTACACTGTAAACGTATATACAAGATGAACTTCGGTTATGGTGTTCGCATATAAAAAAATAGTATAATCACCTTTAAAATGACAGACATAAACCTAAGGAGTAATGAATTCAAACCTTGTAATTGCTTAGATTGAATGATAAGGATGAAATAGTGTTTCGGACTTGCACTGATAAATTGCTTCCAAGCTGAAGAAGAAGAAGATAACAAATGATACTATTGCAAAATTTAAAATTCAAACCAACTAATTTATCCTCAAAATAAACATAAGAATCAAATCTTCCATTAAATTAGGAGATTTTTAATGCATAAATATAATTTGAAAAAAAAAAAGTTTCCAAAAATAATCGCATGATTAAAGGGAGGACACAAATGTCAAAGGAAAATCCAAAAATTTCAAATTATGTACTTGTGCACAATTGAGATCTAAAATTAAGGACTTCCTTACTTCACATTTTTTTTCTGTGTACCTTTTTATAATTAAACACAATTTTGTGTATCCCCTTCCAATTTACCGTTAAAACAAATATTAAATTAAGCCAACTAAATCATTCCAATGGGCTACCTGAACCTAAAAAATCTAGTTGAGACCCTAAATAGCCAGACTAATGGGTTGTCATGGCCTAACACCGGACACGTCGGGCTATCAATAGCCCAATGGGTTGCCAGCAGTAGGGCCTCTACCAGAACCCTAACCCTTAATAAATGGTTTCGGGTCGATAAAAATTGAGTTTTTTGAAAGTCAGTACACCTTCTACAATTTAATTAGCTTTAAGTATAAACTCAAAAAAAATTTGGCAAAAAATGACACTTTTAAGCAGAAGAACCAAAGTACTCCTGACATCACAATTACTGTTGAAAAAATCATATAAGAAAACCAATTAATTTGAAAACTAAATCTCCTAAATTTTAGAGTTTTCTTATATTAGAACTCTCTCTCTTATATAGACACAAGAAAAAACAGTGACAAATAACAATGACTCAATAAAAAACAGTGACATAAATTGTGACAAAAAACTGTGACAAGAAACAGTTTCAAATGAAATTTACCAATTTAAACAGGGCGATCAAATAAAGAATGCTGCAAAAAATTAAGTCCAAACATGTAAGTTATATTTTCAGTTAATCGTTCAAATTTATGCATATTAAACTGTTTTTTGTCATAGTGCTATTTCTCACTATGTTTATGTCACAGTTTATTTATAATTGTCATTTTTAAATATATATGAGAGAAAGAATCCTAATTTGAAAAAACTTTACAATTAATGAAATTTAAATTTTGGATTTGAACACGTGATATATATAGAGAGAGAATCTTAATTTGATAAAACTTGTACAATTGAGGAGTTTTAAATTTTAAATTTGAACACGTGGATATATATAAAACCAAATAGATAAACAGTTCTTAACTTATAAAGTATCTCAAATTATTTTGATTTTGCATTAAGTTTAATTTGGTCACGTGTGTGTATATATATATATATACTAGAGATAATATGTGCCTGAAGACATGATACAATATGAATGGTTGGATAGGGATATTGATAGCCGTTGGATGAGTCGATTTGAGATTGTCAAATGGGCTTATTGAATCATGCACTGTTTTATATTATAAATAGATATATGAGAGAGAGAGAGAGAGAGAGAGAAAGAGAAAGAATTCTAATACGAGAAAATTTTAAAATTTAGAAATTTTAGAGATAAATAATCGTAATATGTGAAAATCTAAAATTAAGAAATTTAAAAGTTGTTTAAGTTTGAATTTGTTTACACACACACACAGAGATATATATATATATATTGAAGCATATCATAAAAATTTAAGAAAACATTGAAATAATTTTCTAATCTATACTACTATAAAATGTCAACAAAAGTGAATTTTTTTTTATTGACTATAATAACCCTAATAAATCAACTAATATCAACACTATTTTTTTAATAGTGGAATTTATCATTCTAAACTGTTAAACCCTACAAATTCTAACGCTTATGTCTTTTGAGTTACCCAGCCTGTTCAATTTTCACCTTAAGCCTATTTCTACCATTGGCATTCATACTTGGAAGATGATAAGTCACAACAAAATGCTTTGATGTATGAATTTATTATCATTGAATTGAATATATTTGTTGATATTATGATATCTCAATACCGTTTTTGTTTGGCCTATCTCTCATCTATGACTATTGCCCTCCTCTCTCTATCATCAAATTGAAGAAAAGGTTTGGTTTCTTTTCAGATCCATTCTTGAATCTTCTCCGCCGCTAATATATCTCTTTCTATGTACGCTATGTTCATATAAGAACAAATCCTTATTCCTCACTCTTTGGAGTATGTTCTTTGAATATGGTAGCATATTTTTCCAAATTGCAAGTCAAGGAATTCCAACTGCAAAGATTAATGAAGGTTTTCAAGTTTTTGGTATTCTTGATTTATCATGTCTATGAAAGGTGCAATACAAAAATAAAGATGTTATGATGTGCAGTAAAGGTAAATCTCGTGTTTGGTTTCTTACGTACTTTATATCAAGACCGTATGATGTGGTGAAAAAAGAATGTCCATCCACCTTGAGATTGAGTTCCACTCAGCTAATCCCATGTACCCTAGGTATTTTAATTAATAAGTTTTTCTAACCATTTGGTATTTTCAATTAGACACTATATACCAAAAATACGTGTATGAAAAAAAAAAAGTGGAGAAAAGAATTCAAAAATCACATAACACATTATTGGGCAGCTGGTTGGTAATAAAATAAAATTAGAGTGTTACTCAAATACGAATTTTTTTTTTTTTTTGCTGGTGTAAAATGAGATACATGGATATGAAAGACTCCTAGAATTAACTATACTACAATATTAAGAAGAGGAGATAAGCCAGCCCTTTCTTGTTCCCCATTCCCTCTTTCTTGAAGCACTATCTTGGCTACTGCGTGTGAGAGTTCTGGTGGTAGAATTGGACCTTCACGCTTGGTCGCTAATCCCCACTTTGCAAGAGCATGTGCGGCTCCATTTGTTTCCCTATAGACGCGCGACAAACTCTATCCAAATTGCTGATTTAGCAAGTATTTTATATCATTGATAATGGTTTCAATTGTGATGAGGAAGTGTTGCTGCAAAGATCACTGTCTGCGAGTTTCCTTCCATATTTACATAGTTCCGCCCCTTGATTTGCGCCCATAGTGTTGCTTCTCTAATTGCCAGAACTTCTGCAATTAATGGATCTTCATCCTTAACTGATTTTACCATTGCCTCCATCATTAATCCTTGTTCACTTTTTGCTATAGCTGAAATGTACGCCTCATCTTTCCCAATAGCTGCATCCACGTTGATTTTAATTGATCCTTCTTATGGTTTCAACCATCCACATTGGGCGTGTGCCCTGGCTAATTGCTTTGTGGAACCAGTCCCTTCCTGACTTGTACCTTGCATGTGTTCATTAAAGGCATTGGATACATCTTGTAGGATCACAGTAAGGTCAGCCTTAGCTCCTCTATAACATATCTTATTCCTCCAGTTCCAAATTGTTGTCATTAAGGTTGCTGCAAAGAGGAGTAACAAGCTATAATGAGGACTGCATGGGCCAAAGACGAGAGCTGGGTTGAGAATATTATGCATCCAATCTTTCATTTCAAACTGAGAGAAGGCTTCAGTTCTGAACCCCCATTTATGAAACCAAATCAGTCGGCTTCTATCACATGTGAAGAAGAGGTGGGTTTCTGACTCAACATCTTGTTTGCATAGAGGGGATAGTGGGTATGGTATTGGGAATCTAGCAGCTAAAGTGAATTTTGTAGGAAGACTTTCAGTTGTTGCTCTCCAAATCATCATTTTGAGCCTTCAGTGAATATGGGATTTCCATAACTTGGTCTAGTCTGAGATACTTAGGTAGCAACTATTTTCTTCGTGTGTAGATCTTTGGAAGGAGTAGGCAGATTTGGTGGAAAATTCACCTGATGACGCATGGATCCAGGTCATGTGATCCTCTCCAGGATAGATTGGCAGCTTAATATCAGGGATTGCTTGAACAGTCTTGGGGCAGAAGATGTTTTGTAGCAGTTCAACATTCCAAGTGTTATTTCCTAGATTGATGAGTTCATCGACAATATTTGGCAAATGATAGATGTCTTGGATCAGCAAAGGCTTGCATTGTGGATGGTTAGGGATCTAGGGGTCTGTCCATATATTAATTTTGTGGCCCTTCTCAACAATGTAGCATGCTCATTTTTCAATGGTTGTTCTGCATTGTAAGATCTGTTTCCAGATGGTTGAGTTAGTTAGTTGTTTCTCAACATGCAAAAAGAAGTGTCTTGAACAATACTTTCACTCCAACTGGGAGGTCCAACACTTGTGCTTTTGTGAGATCATCTGCCAGCCCAGTTTAGCCATAAGAGCTACATTTGTGTCTTGCATTTTCCTGAACCCTAAGCCTCCAAGTGCTTTTGGTCTGCATAGGTAGTCCCATGACTTGATGCACAACAACTTTTTGTCTTCTGTTTGCCCTCACCAGAAGGTTCTAATCATCTTATACATGGACTCACAAGTAGACTTTGGGAGAAGGTAAGATTGCATGGCGTATGTTGGAAGTGCCATAGCAGTTGACTTGACCAAGGTGGCTCTTCCAGCGTAAGACAATAGCTTTGTTTTCCAACGTTAAGGTTTTTTGTCAAGTTTTTCGATGATTGGCTGAAAGGCTAGTTTCCTAGACCTTCCCATTTTCAATGGCAGGCCCAGATATTTGGCTCCATTATTGCCCTTCTTCAGCTGGAGAATGGTCTTGACTGATGTGATGGATTGTCTAGTTGTATTGGGGCTGTAAAAAATTGTGGACTAGTTCTTGTTAATGAGCTGCCCTGACCAATTTTTGAAAATTGAAAGACACTTTGAGATGGATTCAGCTTCTTTCCTATCTACTCTACCAAAAATTAAGAGGTCATCACCAAACATTAAATGTGTGAGAGGTTCATAGTTTCGGGCAATTTTGATGCCTTTAAGGTGCCCTGTGATCAACTCCCTGACTAGCAACCTTGAAAGTACTTCAGTGCATATAATAAAAAAGGAAAGGGGATATGGGATCTCCTTGACTTAGACCCTTTTGGCTCCTAAAATTCTCCATTGGACCGCCATTAACCATTACTGAAAACACTGGGGTAGAAATGCATTGCTCAATTAGCTGTATGAATTGCGTTGGAAAACCAGCTAAATGCAGAATCTTGAACAAGAATGGCCATTCAATTCAGTCAAAGGCTTTAGCCATGTCGATTTTCAGTATCATTAAGGGCCCTTTCCTTTTTTTCCTTTTTCACTAGTGTGTTATTTCTTGGGCAAGAACAAGATTTTCAGAAATGGTTTTTCCAGGAACGAAAGTTGTTTGGGTTGGTGTAATGAACTGATCAAGGTATGGTCTAATTCTGTTTACAAGGATTTTAGATATAACATTGTAAGGGACATTGCACAAACTGATTGGCCTGTAGTGATGTGTAGTACTAGGGTTAGGAGATTTTGAGATAAGACAAATATTAGTTCTATTCAGCTCCCTTAGCATATGCCCCCCCCCCCCCCAGCAAAGAAACTTCTTACTAAATCGATGAGATCATTTCCAAACACATGCCAATAGGTCTTGTTAAAGACAGTAGACATACCATCAGGTCTTGGACTTTTGAGTGAAGGCATGGCAAACAAAATGGATTTGATTTCCTGTGGGGTAGGAATTGAACAAAGATGGGGGTGATCATCAAGCCTAACTATGGGTGCGATTAGTTGCTCTAGGTCATCTGGGAATTGAGGATTAACAAAAGTAAATAGATCTTGAAAATATAATGAAAAAAGATTACCAATGTCTTTCCTTTCTATGATCCAATTGCCTTCTTGTGTCTTAAGGCAGTCAATGGAGTTCCTCCACCCTCTAATAACTGTGGAATTATGGAAGAACTTTGTACAGGGCATCACCCTCTTTGAGCCACTGGATTCTTGATCTTTGCCTCCACAATTCTTCTTCTCTCTTCAGCTGTTCAGCTAGCTCAACTGCAAGGATTATTTCTTCCAACAAGTTATCTAGGGTTGGGTCAAGCTGTTTTAGGTTATTTATTCGGGCTGTAAGTTCCTTGGCTCTCTGAATACAGTTCCCAATTTTTTCTCTGTTCCATATCTTTAAACATTATTTGGTTGCTTGCATTTTCCTATAGAATCTGAATGCTAAGGAGCCTCTCTTCTCTGTTTTCTAGGAATTATTCACTACAAGGTGACTGGTCGGGTCTCTTGTCCAAATAACCTTAAATTTGATTGGCTTAGGAAAGGTGTTTCTGTCACCTTGTGTGTTTAGTAATAAGGGATTATGATCTGATTCTATTGTTGGAAGATGCTTAATAGTGGCCCTTGGGAAGAGCAGTCTCCAATCAGACCAATGCTCTATCAAGCCTTTCTTTGATGTTAGCCAGGCCTTCTCTCTTATTTGACCATGTAAAAGGATTGCCTTCATATCCTAGGTCAATCAACCCCTGAGCATTCATGAATTCACTAAAACCACCATTGGATAGGGTTGCAAAAGGCCTCCCACCCTTCTTTTCCCTTTGGGATGTCACGTTGTTAAAGTCTCCAATATACAAGTATGGATCTTGGTATTCTTCATTAATTTTCGATATAGTGTCACATAATTTGCTCTACAACATTCTATTGGCAGAGGCTAAACACAGTTCAAAATCCATCCTTTATTAGTGCGCTCCATGGTAGTTGAGCCGAAATTATGAATGGAGTGGACAACACAATTTCCCCATCAAAATCCTTTCTCCAGCACAAGCATAATCCTCCTACCAGTCCCTTTAAGGCTTGTATTTCGTAGTTGAAATATCTCAAACTTCTTATAATTCTAGCTGCCTTGACTTCATCTATTTTTGTTTCCGAGAGAAAAATAAAATCTGGGTTCAGTTCCCTTATTTACTCCCTTAGATAACGAACTATCGAGGTGTGAGCTAAACCACGGCAGTTCCAAACATAGCCAATCATGACTGGGGTGGGGGCATGGTCAGGCTCGCCTCCTCAGCCATTGATATCTTCTCTGAGACTTCAAACTTAAGTTCCTGAAGATCATTTGTTGGGCATTCAACCACACCTCTTATTGTTTTCCTGGTTGTGAATCTCCGATAAGTTCTTTGGTTACTGGAACGATGTTGTTCAGTGATGGTAGGGAAATGCAAGCACGTGTCATTCTCTGGAGCCCTAAGCAAGGATGAGGAATTCTGATAGATGCTAGTGTCGGCATGTGGGAAGGTGTTTCTCTCATGCTCTTGATGACTCACTGATCCTAAATGAGGGAGGATAATGAGTGATCCATCTTCTTGCCTACCTACTTTAGAATGTCTTCTCACTTCTGGATCTTCAGACAACCTATTTACAACTGAAGCAAGCAACTCATCAATGACGTTCAAAAGGTTTGGGGGGATAATGATGTGCTCTGTGTACTGATTGTGAAGAGGTGGGGAAATGATTAGAGTCGAGGAGTTTTCAAATTTGTGTGGAACATCAGTGGTTTAAAACGAGGGTTGTAAAACTTGGGTTAAGGTGTGAGTAATCCCTGCTAGCAGATGGAAGTTTTTGTCTCTGATCTGCATAATAAGTGGTTGAATGATATGTTGTGGGAGCTGGTTGTGGTAAGGTAGATTATGGGAAGTTGTTACATATTAATGAAGATTTTCGTCTCTGTTCTGGGTTATGAGTGAGGTGTGAGGATGGTTTGAAGAAGGGGAAGGGTAAGCAGCTATATCAGATTGGCAAGGTAGGTGGATGGTCTGATGGATGAGTTGGGTATGAGAATCATCAGTGGGTTTAGTATGCAGATCATCAATGGGTTAAGTCAACGCCGCAATTGACGTTTCAGATGGTGTATGGGGAAGATAAGGAGATTGTGCAGTGAACTGAGTTGGTTCATGAACAAGGGCTTTAGATGAGGGTATGGGCTGTGTTGTTATTTGGGCTATTGGATTTGGTGGGTTTGTGTACTGATCTGGGATGCAGACTACACTTGGGTCAAAGAGAGAAAATGTGTCATTTCTTCTTAGGCTTGGTGGGATGGTGTGATGGGCTAGCATGCAGTCTATACATGGGTCAGGGATTGGGTGATTGTATTTCTTTGTTGGGCTTGGTTGGGGCCTCATTTGTATACTTGTTGGGTGGGATGAATTAGGGTTTTGTGGTATGGTTTGCGCCACAATGGCTTAAAGGTTTTCCTCCGAGGTAGTTACGTTCGAACCCATTCTTGCTCTACCACGTGGAGCATTTGCAGAGTCTGTTAAAGATAGGGGTGTGAGCACAACGCACGACCTCAGATCAAGTAGGGTATCTGGGAATTTGCTGGGTCCACTTACTTGGAGTGAGTGGGTTTCACGCGTCTCCTCCTCCATCTGGAGTGGTAGGAGTGATGAGTTTTTCGGTTGTATCAGTTCCTCAGATGATTTCCATGGAGTTGTGCACAGATGAGAGCCGTATTTCATATTATTTCCCAAGCTTGATGTACTTTTGCAACTATTTTGTTCATGTCCAATTACCCCACACTTGTAGTAAAAATCTCCAAGCCTCTCATGTTTTAGAGTGATGAGCTTGTCTAGGCGATCATTCCTTGGCAACCAAAAGTGGGTTTGGAGTGGTTTTGTTAAATCAATTTCAACTTTGGTTCGAATGTAGTTTTTCCATCTGGTTTTTTGATGGAGCATCTACTCTCCTCGAACTGGTGAACCCAGAGCCTCAGCAATCCTTAGGGCATTCTCTTTGGTTATCATTTCAGGAGGCACCCCATGAGCTTGTACCCAAAATGGGGAAGAGTTGAGATTAATTTCATTGACTGCGATTCCTGGGATCCATTGCTTCAAAACCATGAGTTGCCCTTTTACCGACCACGGACATTGGTTGAGGATTCTAAACTTATGTTCTTCATCTTGAAAAGGAATATGAAGGTGTCATTCTCCCTTTCATTAATTTGGATTTTTTTGGTGGAGCTCCATGCCCTTCCAGTGTAAACTTTATTTGATCAAATGAATCAATCAAACCCTAATTCCAAGATCTAGAATAATCATGATTTTCACATACTCATAATAATCATAATGTATAATTAAAAACATCATAATCAACATACCTGGAGCCATTATTGCAAACCTTGAATTACTTGATCAAGAATTGAATCATCCTTTGGTGTAGCTCGAAAATCGGTTTCTCTCTCCTAACCTTTATTCTTACGATACACAACCCGATGGGACATGTGTATAGGTAAAGGTAAAGAGATGACCGATTCTCTAGTTCAACATAAACTCCACTTCCCATCAAAGTAGGACATCAGGAAACCACTTCTTCTCATTGACCAATTAGAAACCATTAGTTATACCGGTTAGATTAGAATTGGTAACCTTATCATTATCTAACCCAAATTAATTATTTGATAATAATCAGTAAAATCACATGTGCCAAATCATGTGGGCCACATTAATTCTTACATTCTCCCACTTGGCCTATATGATTAGCTTACAATTGGGTCAAGTAAGGTTTACATAAACGCGCAATAAATCCAATCCATCAGTACCTTAATTTGGTCATCATAATATCACAATTAAACAACCCACTAATGCGAGTCATGGCATTTGTACATCATTAACGTGATATAGTCCCTTCCATATACCACAACACTAGCAACCTGTCTAACGCGATCTATGATTGATAAGTATATATATAATAAGGTCCAACAATAATGCCTTGTGCCTAAGGTTATTCTTGTTATCATTCAATCAATCTTATACATGTACGTACATTCTCAAAACCAAGAAATATCGTAAACAATTCGAATAAGAACGGAAAGTGTCAAATAAATAATCATTATGCAAAATCCACAACATTAAGTGAACAACCATCATGAGCTATAATCAAGACTCATTATGTTAACATCTTTAAATGTCTTTAGTAGTACTTTCTTTAATGGATTTGCAATCATGAGCTTCATGCTATTATGCTCTATAGACACTTAGCAAAAAGCATATATGCGAAATTATCACAATAAGTTCCAAGCAGCTTGGCCATAAAGTCGACAATTCCAAGTCCTGAGATAAAATTTCGCAACTATAACTCATAAATTGTAGCCTCAAAGCAAGCCACAAATTTAATTTTCATAATTTTCAATCACCACTAGATGATTAGACTTCTTAAATGTGACCATGTAATCATTCATACCATGTAAATATCTTGTATGCTCATAATGATCCATTTCAGGATCGGTTCGGTATTTACATAATATATCAACTGGAAGAATAGTATCTGACTTTATACACGTAAATGCATACATAAAACATCATGCAATAGAAACATAAGGAATACATTTCATTATTTGAACATTACATATAGTTGAACTTGTGAAACCCGGGAAAATTTGAAATTTTTCTGAAAAAGGGCAAAATGGTAATTTGCCATTACTGCACGTATTTGAAATACATATGTTCTAGACCTCGGATGAGGAAACGGAGTGCGTCGTTGGATTCGCAACGCGAATTCTAGTGACCACCAGAAATTTCGTTGAATTCCGAGATAGTCGGATTTTGCACGTAGTTCGAGACGACTGCGTGGCGATTGACCTTTTAAAGGTCCCCAAAAACGAGAAATATTAAATTTCCTTAAAATTAAGTAAAGTTCAAATAAAATTAAATTGAAGTTAAACCGAGATCAAATAAATCGTTTCGGGATAAAATCGGACCCGATTAAGTGGGGGACATGTGGCGCGACTCGGGCCAAGTCTTAAAAAGTATAAAAGGGGCAAAATATCTGAAAAATCAGATATTCTATACCCATTTGGCCGGCTGGTTCAGGCGTGAGAAGAGAGAAAGAGAGAAAATCAATTCTTCAAGTCTTCTCTCTTGGATTCCCGGAGCTCCGTCGCTCGGATCAACAAGAACCAAGAATTAAAGTTGCTCTACGCGGTGAGGGCTTCGACTACGTACCAAAAACAAGGCGTTTCACCGAATATCCAAGGGTGAAGTTTGGGGAAGGTCTTGGTTTTTGAGTGATTTTGGTGTATAGAGATTGCCTACATCTCTATTGAGGTAGGGGTTATTCCTATCTTGGATTATTCTACCTTAGGTGTAGCTAGTTTAAGGGTATCTATATATATGCATGTGTATATATGTATATATATATATGGGTTTATGGTTATGAGAATGGAAAGGTGAGCATGAAATTAGCTTAGGCTTGTTGCTAGCTAAATTTTGATATGTGTAAGTTATATGTGATGCATTATATAACTTGGTGATATTGAAGGCATGTTTTGTGTGTTGGAAGTTGTTGTTTTGCTTAAAATGAAACAATATGTTAGTGCCTATGAGGTGTTTGATAATATGCCTTGGTGGGTTGTTTAGATGATTTGTTTGGGGTCATTGGAATAACATGTTTGAATGTGTTATTGATGTATTGACATATGCTCATTGATATGTTGTTTATGATGGTTTATGGAATTTACATGCTTATGATTTAAATTCCATGGAATGTGAAGATATGTGTTGATTATTGCTCATGTAGTATACATTACATATTGGGCATGATCATGGCATCACATTCATGGGACAATTGCATGAGTGTTGGTGTGTGGGAGATGCATAGATTTAATCGACACCTTGTTTGGTGCTTGATATGTGGGCTCGGGAGAAATTGGATCGACGATCCTTTTTTAGTCGCATGTTGCATAAGGAAAACTTGTGTTGGGTATAGCAAGAAGGGGCATGGCGACTTCCTTGGGTGCAAAACCCTAAACCACTTGGTTGAGTCACTTGGCCGGCGGTGAGATTCCAGAAAAGTGACACGGTGTACCGAACCGGCGGTGTGATTCCGAAAATCCGTTGCCCAAAGAAAACACAAGGATTTGGTTATAAAAACACCCATTCAATGGGTAGATTCCAATAATGATCGGATTTCATAACGATCATTGGAAGGATTTTTCCGTCAATAGACGGGTTGCATTACACTTTGGCGTTGCATTGTGTTGTGTGAGTCGGTGAAGACTCGGGTTGAAATGCATGGGTGAGTGTCACTTCATTCCATGGCATAGCATTGTTGCATTCCATCATAGAATGCATAAGCATGAGAAATGATTAATTATATGTTTATGTGATGATTACATGAGCATGTGCATCTAGGGGAAGAGTAACCTCTATAGGTTTATCTCTACTGGGCGTTGTGCTCACCCTATACGGGAAACAATTTCAGGTGTCGGGTTTACACCGGCGATTGGCTCCCATGGAGAGCATCAAGGGTGAAGGGGGCCTAAGTGCGGCCTTATCTCAAGATTTTGTAAACCTTTTGTTTTACAATGGTTTATGACATGTAAATTTTGTATAAACAAACTTATTTCATTCCCTTTTTTGAATTATATTTGTATGGGATAGATTGTAATGGTCGTGTATGGATCTTGTGCAAAATGTAAAAATATAGTTGTACATGTCTTGGATGATGTGGAATTGAGTTAGGATGAATTGGAAATGAAAAATGGAGCAAGAAAGCAAATCTGGGCAGCAACTACCGGTAGTCAATGGGTAACTACCGGTAGTCGACTGTCCAGTGTGTATCAGCTACCGGTAGCCAACAGGTAGTCGTAACTCCAGAAGGTTTCGGCTACCGGTAGACAACAGGTAGTCGTAACTCCAGAATGTTTCGGCTACCGGTAGCCGATAAACAGCTACCGGTAGTCATTCCAAAAATCTGAAATTTTCAATTGTTTTGCCAAATCTTTGGGCTTTGAATTTCCTTCCCTTAGATGATCAAAGTGGACCCTAATGGGGTACAAACCACGGTGTATGGAACTTTAATTGAATCAAATGAATGTTAAACCGAATTTTCATTATGGGTTATAATCCCGGCTTAATAATATTCTTGATGTGGTGTCGGGCTAAGCGATATCCACGGATGTTTCCGCGGGTTGATGGGTTATCAACGGGACCCCCGGATTTTGGGGTGTCACATTAGCTAAACAATTCCTTTTACTATATTGGACCAACATTAGCTAAACTAATCCCTTTTACTATATTGGACCAACATTAGCTAAACAATTCTCCATATTAAATCTCTCTATAATTCTTCCTATATATACTTCATGAGACAACCCAAACAATCTAAGTGATCGATCCTGGGACATTTAAATTACAATCACATATATTGTTTCACCATATCTTTCATTTAATATTTACAGAGAGAAACTTAGTTTCATGTAATAATCTAAGATTACTACTGACAAACAACACAATATCAACATATAGAGTTAAAAACCTTACTCCCACTAACTTTAAGATATATATACACCAATAATGGTGTTTTCCTTAATACTTAAAGAAGTAATGATATCATTGAACTTAAAATACCATGGTGGAAAAACTTTTTTATATCTATATATTGACCTATTAAGTTTGCAACTCAAGAATTATTTCTCTTATTGAGAACTCTTTAGGTTAAGCTTTACAGTTTCACATTTATATGGTATAACTATAAATCATAATGAGCTACCAATGTCATAATGATTATTAGTGAAACCTTCTTAGATACATAATAGAAGGTCTCTATATAATCAATATCTCAATTATGAGTGAAACCTTTAATCATAAGTTTGACTTCATATCTAACAAGATTTCAAACTTCATTCTGGTCTGTTAATTTCGATTAATCATTCATAACATCAATCCAATTAGCAAAGCCATCACTTTCTATGGCTTGTGAAAACGAAATCAAATCTTTACCTATCCCTAAATCAAAATCAGATTCTTGTAGATATATCACGTAATCATTCTGAATAGCTTATCTTATTTATGTTAGAGATTATCTTAATGCTACTCATGTGATATTTTTCTACTATTGATTTATTGGTGACACTCTCAGTGTGGAGTGGTTAATCATTAATTTGTTATTCAACATTGTCAGATCATTCAACAACGATTAGAACAACAATATTATGAAATGTAATAGGTATTAGGACTTCCACCTTTCTTTAACAACCATTTTCTATGATTTATCACTCCTACTGATTTCACCATTCTTAATAAATCTGACATTATCAATACATATAATTCTCATTCTATGAACCTATATCCTTTAGATCTTTTTTTTTTTTTTTTTGTAAACGATAAAGTTACTATTAATCGTTCTAAAATCCAATTTTTTTTTTCTAATGTCTAAAACTCCAAGAGCATTCATCCATAAAATAAGAGTAATGAGAAATCACGAAATATACTTCTAAGCATTTTCACTATGTATGCCTATTAGCTATACCATTTTGCTCTCATGTACTAGACATAGTGCGTTAAGTAGAAATACTATACTTTTCAAGGAGTTTAATAAATAGATTAAGTCATTATCTTTAACCATCATATCTTCCCTAATATTAACCACCTATCTGATCTGATGACTTTCACTTTTCTATATACCTATCTTTCAACATTAATAATATGTATCTTAATAGCATTCTCTACTTGAAATTTTTATGTAATATATTGAGATAACGATAATGTGAAAAATATATCATAAACGTTATAACAAATTCTTGATGTGTAAAACTCAGGAAAAATTGAACATTTTCTGAAAAAGGGCAAAATGGTAATTCTCCACCCTTATGCGTATTTGAAATAATCATGTTCTAGACCTCGGATGAGGAAACGGAGTGCACCATTGGATTCGCAACGCGAAATCTAGTAATCACTAGAAATTTCGTCGAATTCCGAGATAGTCGGATTTTTACACGTCGTTCGAGGCGACTGTGTGGCGAATGTAATTTTAAAGGTCCCCAATAATGGATTTTATAAAATTTCCTTATAATTGGATTAAAGTTCCAATAAAATTAATTTGGACTTAATCCGGGACTTAATAAATCGTTTCGGGACGAAAAACGGACCCGAAAGTCGAAAATATGTGGTGCGATGTGGACCGCACATTTTTGCCTATAAATATCCTAAAAAAATCAGCTTTTTGAACAATTTTTCAGCTGAACTTCAGCCTTTTCAGCCGCCCAAGACCAAAGCCAAAAAAAAAAATTCTTTAGCCTTCTCGCTCCGATTCCGGGAGTTCCGTCCGTCGGAATTCGTCGATTCAAAAGGCAAAGTTCATCTACGCGACGAAGGCTACGCGTGGGTACCAAAAACAACAAGTTTCACCGAAGGTGAACGGGTGGGGGTGTACGAAAATCAAGATTCGAGTTGTATTTCTTTGCTCGGATTCCGTCGAGCTAGAAGGGAGAAGTGATCACGTCGACGAGGGCTACGCGTGGGTACCAAAAATGAAGATTTTCACCGAAGGTGAAAAAATCGGGATTTGGAAAAATCAACTTCGAGTTGGGTTTTCGGGTATTGGGAGCTTCCTACGGGATTCTCACGCTACAAGAGGTAGGGATTCTCCTACTTGGGTTGATTTCTTACCTAAAATGCCTATGATTATGGCTTGGTATATATATAGATATGTGTACATATTTATATGGATATAGTTATGGAATAATGAAGAAAATGGGTAGGTTGTTAGAAAAATTACACTTGCCTATTGGTGGAATTTAGGTAAAATAATTTTATCCTAAATTGGTATGTAGAAATTGTCTATTGGAATTTCTTGAATTATGTGGAAATTGGGCATGATATGTGTTACCATGTTGTTTGCCTTGAAGGTGTTTGACAAAATACCTAAATGGATTGAAATTGTTATATGATAAATAACATGTTATGCCTTATGTGGTAAATGAAAATCATATGTGTACGATATGATTTATGTTGAAATTGTGAATGTCAAATATATATTTTGATATATCAATTGTTGTAATGAAGCATGGAATTTATACGTTTATAATGTAAATTGCCATGGAGTGGAATTGATTATGTTAATTTAGTCCATATGGCATGCATTACATATGTGACATAATGTTATTGCAATGATACATCACATTGCATATGCACGGGGAATTCACATCATGAGTGGTGTGTGTGTGTGCATGGTTGTTGTTAATACCATATGTTGGAATGTGGTAGAGACAGTTCATATGGCATTCATTACATATGAACCTTGCATGAGAGAAGCAATGGGTCATTACATTGCATATGTACGGAAACATCACATACATGGACATTGTGTCATAAGGATGTTGTGCATGGGTGTTTGTACCACAATCTATGTGGTATTAAATGCATATGGTCATGGAAATTGCTCATTAGCATTATTGCATATAGAGCATGACATTGGTAACTCCATTCATGGACATTAGTCATTAGTGGAGGCATGTGTAGGTGGTGCATGGTTAATCAACACCTTGTTTGGTGCTTGATATGTGGACTCGGGAGAAAAGTGGATCGACGATCCTTTTTGAGTCGCATGGTTGCATTGCATAAGTAAAACTTGTGTCTGGGTATAGCAAGAAGGGGCATGGCGACTTCCTCGGGTGAAAGACCCGGAATCACTTGGTTCATACACTTCCCGGGGTGAAATTCCGCAAAAGTGTAATGCTTACGGAGCCAGGGTGAAATTCCAAAATCCGTTGCCCAAAGGAAACACAAGATTTTGATATAAAATATACTCATCCAATGAGTATCATATTTTCCGTCGAAGACGGGTTCATTACACATTGCATTGTGTTGTGGGAGTCGGGAAGGACTCGGGTTGTGTTACATGATTGAGTCTCATCTCACTCATAGCATGTGGTACACATTGGCATTCGCATTGTGTGTGTGGGAGCCGGGAAGGGCTCGGGTCGAGTACATGAGTCTCATCTCATTCATGGGGCTTAGGTAGCCCGGTTTAACATACATGGCATTGGCATGTAAAGAGAGTCGGGGTGGACTCGGGTTGGATGTACATGAGTGGATTTCATCTCATTCACGGCATGGCTTAATGGCATTCCATCATTGAATTGCATTCTTGATTGGAATGGTTATGGAAATTATGGATGTTGCATGTGAATATTTCATGTGCATATAGGTTGAGGAGTAGCCTCTGTAGGAATTTCTCTACTGGGCGTTGGCTCACCCTATACGGGAACAATTTCAGGTGCGGGAGGTTCACCGGCGCACGGCTCAAGTTTGGGCCCTCATGGTTGAAGAAAGGCCGACATGTGGTCTTAGCCTTATTTCATGTGAAAACATTTGAAATATTATGTCTTTGGCATGTAAATTAAGCAAATTAATTGTAATAGAATATATGTGAATAATTGTTAATCTAACCTTGTATGTTATATAAGTATGGTTAATTGGACCCAGTGTGGCCAATGTTTACTTATACATGGACCCGGTGCGGCCATTGCTTTATATTTGACCTCGGATGGGTCTGGTAATTGTGTATTGCACAGGTTGGGTATTGGGTAGAGCTCCCCATACAAAGGAGACTCTGCCCAAATTTCGTAAGTTATGGACCCCGGTAAATGGGGCATAACATTGTGATATCGAGATACTAGGTATCTATAGGTATTCCGCGGGTTGATGGGTAATCAACGGACCCCCGGATTTTGGGGCGTCACATGATGTGCCTATATATATAAGTTTAAAGAGTTTTACACTTCTAGAATAATTCTTGGTGTTTTTTTTTTGATTCATTTTTCCTTAATAGAATCTATACACACCAAATCAATAAAATTCTAGATTGAAAACAATATCATATTTGATTAGTTTCTTCAACCTTTCTCTAATTATGTGACAGTCATTTATGTCACAGCATAAAGAATTTTTCATTTATCGGACTACAATAGGTTCTAAATATTATGATGCAGGGTTAGAAGAGACTCAGAAAATAGGTCATTAGACTTTAATTTATACAAACCATTATGAAGAATACAAAATGCTAAAAATGTATTATTAAACAAACTAATGCTTTATTATCATATTTGAAAAGATTAATAATCATCATGAAGTTTAGATAAGAAAATCAAACTTCAAAATACTAGGAACATAAATTATTATATAAATTATGATTGATATCTAGAAACAAACAGAAAGTCCAAACCATCTTAAATTGGGCTTTGACCTGATTAACCATAAATATCAATTTATGATTTAACATTTTGAGTTATGAAAAATCCCTAACATCGAATTTGAAACATTCGTTGTAGCCAATTCAAGTCAATCCATAATGTGCTACTAGAATATTCTTCTTTAAGGTTTGATTCAAAACATACAAAAACTTTAATGCTTATCTTTCCTTTCGAATCATGCCCTTCGTTTATATCAATCATTTTAAAAAATGTCTCAACTTTTACATAAATGACACATATCATTTATTTCTCTTATGAGCCTAAGTAGCTAAGTAGGCTCTTGGTCTTAGAATAGTGTCTTAAGTTCTTAAGTCTTGTTTCCTCTTGAACATACATAATAGACATACATTAGCATGCTACATATCATCAATATAGGTTCATATCAAGGGACGTAGAGTTCAAATTAAATTACATAAAAGAACTCGTCTATCCTTAAAACTATTAACTTAGTAGCTAAAATTATGAGGATATATTTATGCATCCCACATGTACTATCAAATTTCATAATGGTAAGTTCAACCATCATTGTCTAATAAGAGACTAATCAATAGTTCAATAACATTCTTGCATGACTATATAACATTCATGAGTATTATCAATTTGAGGAACAACTAACTTAACATTATACATCATAATCATTCGCACAAACATAATGCATAGTTGGTTCGATCTATTATAGGCTTTATGTAAAGCCATTTCATTAGAACTACTTGATTCAGTAATAGCAGTTAAGTGTCAGACAAGTAGTCAAAATACATAAGTGAAATTGAATTTGTTCACATTAATCTGAAAAATACTCATTCCATTAAGTATCGAACTAGACAAAGTATGTAAATGTAACAATACATGAACTAACAATAAAAGAAGGTAAATGCTCACTACATTAATGCTTTGAGTTATCTATAAGTTTAACCATGAGTTAGAATAAATACATATTCTAAGAAGCAATAAGTAGTACTATCGTGACTCTCCTTTGGGTAGTAATCACGATATACTAATACATTAACCATTATGGTGATTCTCTCTCACCTAATAGCACTAATTGATAATATATTCATAATTAGGTAGGTCCGTCACCTTTGGGCTTCCATTCCACACCCATTATGAATATACACCAATCATCTTATTCTAGTTAATTAATCACTTGAAAGGTGGTGCACCTTTGGGCCGATTCCTAATATCCAAGTGATCAAGAAACTGCGATTTACAAGTCATTATTTTAATACCTCGGTAATGGGTATTAAATATCAATTATATGATTCAATACTTATTAATCATTCTAGTTGAGCCACTTTGGCGGCTACCGAACTATAATATAGGCATTAAATCAAAATAATGACGTTGCACAATCGATTATTTTAATATCACGAGATAATGAATATTATAATCAATTATACGATTTGATATCTACGAGTCATCCTAGTTGGGTCACTTAGGTGACTACCAAACTATATCGTAATATAGATTTCGAATCAAAATATTACATTGTATAAACTATTATTTTAATATCTCAATAATAGATATTAAATATTAATTATGTGATTTAAAATCTATGAGTGATTTTAGTTGGGTCACTTTGGCGACTACCAAACTATATCGTAATATAGATTTCGAATCAAAATAAAGACTTTAAATAAATCATAAGATTAACAATAATCCACAGCCAACTATTCATCATTATGACACACAAGATCATTTGTTAGACCTAAATAGATCAATCAATAAATAAAATGTTGTGTTTTAATAAATCATAAAATTTTATACATTATACGGAATATCATGAATGTATGTATGACACAAAGTTCCATGATCTGTGCACATAATCTAAAGACATAACATAAAATATTTTTGGGTCCTTTAATATAGCCAATATATTCGCCAACAAACAAACAAAACTACAGGTTGAACATTAAGCCACATATTACCATTCATTACACATAAATTAGATGACCAACAATTAACTATGACATAGACACCTGTTGACAGATTACCCATATCAACGTTCAGGGGTTACGTTAAGTTAAACAATTAAAGAAACTATCATTAACATGAATCTCAATGATTCTAATTACGTGGACTTTCCTTGTTGTACTATATATGTGAGTGACTTAAAGTGTACAAAAATCTAGAGTTCAAATACTAGTTTAGATCTGTCATCATATTGCACCTACTCTTTAAGAATTGAACCAAAAATATATGTTTATGAATTGCATTAGACTAATAGAACTCATAACAATATCACTACAATCTGGCACGATCTCGATTCATGCTACGGTTCACAATGATGGTAACTAAAATATATTTCTTTAATGGAAAATCACAAGAGTTCATAACACATGCTTTGATACCACATGTAAACTTTATTTGATCAAATGAATCAATCAAACCTTAATTCCAAGATCTAGAGCAATCATGATTTTCACATACTCATAATAATCATAATGTAGAATTAAAAACATCATAATCAACATACTTGGAGTCATTATTGTAAACATTGAATTACTTGATCAAGAATTAAATCATCCTTTGGTGTAGCCCGAAAATCGGTTTCTCTCTCCTAACCTTTATTCTTACGAAACACAACTAGATGGACATGTGTATATTTATAGGTAGAGAGATGACGGATTCCCTAGTTCAACATAAACTCAATTTCCCATCAAAGTGGAACATCAAGAAACCACTTCTTCTCATTGACCAATTAGAAACCATTAGTTATACTGGTTAGATTAGGATTGGTAATCTTATCATTATCTGACTGAAATTAATTATCTGATAATAATCAGTAAAATCACATGTGCCAAATCACGTGGGCCACATTAATTCTTACATCCAGGACATTCTTGATTGCATTCTTGTTGATTTTTTTGCTGGAGTAGAGTTTGCCCACTAGGCAAGAGTGATTGAGAATAGCGGAATTGTTGGAATCTAACAGAAGTTTTATTCGGAGTGGCTCACTGGTTGGGGGCTCTCCGTTTGAGTCATCCATGGTGTTGATGTTGGTATGTGAGGAGAATAGAGGGGTTGTTATGGGGAGGGTGATGGTTGTTGTAGGTGAGCGATGGCTAGAGAGACAGCTAAGGGATGTGTGATGAAGCTTATGGAAAGTTGCAGAAGATAATGAAATTGATGGGAGATGGGTAGGTAGGGTTATGCAGAGAAGGGGTGGCACTGCAGTAACAGGGGTTGCAGAAAATAATGGAGATGATGGGAGCTGAGTATCAATGACAGATTAGGAATATATGGTTGAGGATTATGAACAGAGGCCTGGGGTAGTTAAAAGCAATGTCTCTGCTCAGTAGGGGAATTCCAAGAGAAGAGCTCTACAGGGGGAGAGCGAAAAGTTCATTCTCGGGATTATCTCATTTACTCAAATACGAAATTCAATTCTATATAACAAATCTTCTTGGTATCAAAGATTAGATTAGAAACAATACAATTTGTGAGTGGCTTTTTAAACCTCTGGCTTAATATGTAGTTCGCCACAATGAAGAATTTATTATGCTGGAAAATTTCTTTATGCACATATGATATAGAAAATTATTTCCTATTTTTGCACTATTTTAAGTGGGAATTTCTTTACAAACTATATTTATTCTTGCCCAGTTTTTTGAAGTTTTATTGAGAGTTTGATTCCTCACTTTTAGTTCTTTAGAAGCATTTAGCACGTTTAGCAAGATGATATGGCAGCTTGACATGACTTCATTACTGCATAGTCAAAAAAAAATGTCAAGTATAGCAAGAAAATTATTTTTCTAAAAATATGAGTAAATTCAAAGAAGTTTAATTCTTACACTAAGGTTCTCATGGGAAAAACATGGATAGTTTTGCTATGTGAAATTGTACACCAATGGGTCTGCACAAAAACATTAATCATAACTCTAGATCAAGAGCAGACTCGTTAAGATCTAAATAACGAGAATAAAATCGATATACTAAAATGCGAACGCAGAAAGTCAACACTGTCAATTTAAGAATTGACTGTGACAAATACTAAGTGGTAATAAAATAGGAAATATGTTTTGACCAATAATTAAAAGAACATTACACAAAACAGAGAAAAAAAATTGCAACAGTTTTCAATAAGGAGTTGGTTGAGAGTTGCATAATTATATGAATTCCTTTGACTATTGCTTGTTTAAGTTGTAATTGTAATCCGTTTGCTGCCATGGAAATATAATTATTAGGAAGAATATACATGATGCCAAGAAAGGCATAAGGGTTGTGTGCTTTTGTTATTGTGAAAGAAAATGACTTGGATAGGCCATCTTTCCTTTTTGCACTGCCTATTTTCCAACATTCTCTCAATTTGGAAAATTGTAGCTAATATTATGAAAACCAACCGTCTTTATGCATGTAGAATTGGGAAGGAAATAGACCTTCTGAAAAAGAATTGTGGAGGAAAAAGAATAAAATAAATAATCATAACCTCTTATTTGAGAAATGGGCTCGAATTGGTGAAATTAGTTTTTTATAAGCATCTTGATCAACCTTCTCACATTCATAGCTATGGATGTATGAATAAAGGCCCTAGTAGATCATATTGAAGATCCTTTAAACTACTAGATACCAAAGGCTATGGGAGAGACAATTATATTTAAACACATATTAAAGCTAAACTTTAGCTTTTTTGTGAAGTTTACCTATATAGGTGGCAAATTTGGATTCTGCATAGGAAAACCTTGGTAGAAATGACTGGCTAACTTTTCTTTTCGGTAAGTGAAAAATTTATCAATCAAAAGAGGTGCTCCATATCTTTCACAGATACTTACATGGAAAAACATAAAAACAATGCCAAAAGGAGTCAAAAAAAGAGAAATGAAAGGTTTACAAAGAGCTTTTGGTCCATGTTGTACGTCTTCCTTCAAGGCTAGCTACTCAGACTACTTCCCTTAGGAAATACCATTCTATTAGTTAGGTAGTAAGACCCTCAATAGGATAGTAAGCAAGCTGCCTTAAGAGCTTTCAGGCTATGAAAGGTATGCAGATCATCTATTCACATGAGAAAGATGATCTACCATCCCCAAAATCACAGTGATCTCCATCAACAATATGCAGTCAAGCCCAAAAGAAACAAGATGAGAACAAAAAAATTGCAACAACGTGGGACAACAGCCAAACAAGCAGCCAGGAAAAATCTTGAGTGCACAGTCATAAGCATGACCAAAGCAGAGCATCCAGCAGGCTCAAGAGAAAACAAAACACAAAATGACTGAGATAGACGCATATCTGCCAATCCAGTTTCAAGCAGCAACAACATTCAGAATAGCAGCAAAGAAGGCCAAAAAGAATGCAAAATGACCAAGAAAAAAGGCCAGAAAAGGACCACCTCAACAAGAGAGTTCAAAAATTAACTTTCATGGGGGTTTAAAAATTGTTTCTGGTAGGGGACCATTGTCTCTGTCATCTAAGTTAGCCACACAATGGTCCAAAGCCTGGCTAACTTTATTTTGGGTTAGAGATCAACTTTTTTTTCTCTTTTTGGTATGCATTCTAGAACTGTGCTCTCTTAGACATTATGTTTAATAGTTCTTCTTTTCCAATAAATTACTTAATCAAGAGAAATATGTTGCATGTGTGTATGTATGTTTTCCATATATTACTTTGTCTACGAAAATTTATTTAGTCCAACCTCTCTCTAGGGAATTCTTAGTACCTGCCGGAAAGAAAATTTCATTGATTCCTTGGTGTTAGTTTTAGTTTGTGGGTTATGAATCTAAAAGACCTTGATGTTTCTTGATTCTTTCTTCTTTCTTTGGCAGAAGCACTTACTTAACTTCTTGTTGTACCTTTTACTTCGCAATTCCTTTGATTTTGTCAACTTTGATGCTTGTTATTAATTTAAACTGGAATTTTATACTTATTAAAATCAAAAAAAAAAAAAAACTTGTGAGATAAATTATCTTTGTAGCAGTTTATTTGCATTTCAGGCATACTTTATTTTCACTATGTTTTCTTTTGGCGATGGAAGAGTAGGTTATCATCTGCAAAACAGTTTTTTGTTCTCAAAATTTTAAAAACACCCAAAACCTGTTTGTTTAGTATTTTTGTTCTCAAAATTTTCGAAAAAAATGAGATTTTGAGCACAAAAACAGAAAACAAGCTGGCTTGTTTTCTGAGAAGTTTCTAAGAAATTTAGAAAACACAGAGTAGTGATCACTGTTCATTAATGGTCTAAGTATAAATTGTGCCTTTTTTTTTCAGCCTCTCCCGTCATTTGCCCTGCTCAACCATCTTCTTCACTTAAGGTCTGGCGAAACACAGGAGACACATCCAGCGAATCACCGGCGTAACTCCGGCGAATCACAGGCCTGGCTTCTCCGACGACAGGTAACCCATAAATCTTTTTTTTTTTTTTTTTTTTGCCTTGATTTTTTAATAGGGTATGTGTTTGTTAGATTTGTTTGCATTTTTCCTTTTTACATTCAGATCTATAACAGATCTGTTGTCAAACAACTCCGGTGAACCGATCATGATGTTCAAGTGACTCAAATCTCCTAGATCTGATTTTATTATTATTTTTGCCTTGAAATTATTTCTGGTGACTCAGCTATTTTCGGTGACTCTGCTATGGTGCTTGGTTGGGTTTTTTTGCCTTGAAATTATTTTCGGTGACTGCTATGGTGCTTGGTCTGGTCTTTTTCATGGGCATTCTGTTTTTGGTGACTGCTTGGTCTAGCTTAGGCATTCTGTTTTCTATTTTTTATGGGCATTCATTTTTCCCTTCTGTTTTACTCTAATTTTCTATTTGTATATTACCCTATCATTTTTCTATATCTTTCTTTCCTTGTGTATTTCGCTCTCTATTTCACGCACTTGGAATAAACGTGAGTGAAAAAGGGATACAAACTAAGTGTAGAGCCTCCGTATATATAGTCAAACAATAAAGGTACAATAAGGATAAAAAGGTAAAACGAAGGTAAAAAGGAAAACCCTAATAAGCTAGGGTATAACTCCAACACTCCCCCTCAAGCTAGGCGCAAAAATATCAACTAAGTCAAGCTTGACAACCGAGTCCTGAAGAATGGATAGAGTGACAGGTTTGGTGAAAATATCCGCAACCTGATCACTAGTCCCCACAAACAATGGAGTAACAATACCACAGCTAACCTTCTCCCGAAGAAAGTGAACATCGATCTCTATATGCTTCGTCCTCTCGTGTAGTACAGAGTCAGAAACGAACTGAATAGCAGATCAATTATCACAATATAATGTGGATGGAGAAGTCACTGGAAATCCCAACTCGCCAAGAATCGATCGTAGCCAGATAATCTCACACGTGCCAAGTGTCAGTGCCCGATACTCTGACTCTGCTGAAGAGCGAGAGACAATTGTCTGCTTCTTGCTCTTCCAAGAGATAAGATGAGTCCCTCGAAAAGCACATAAGTCTGTAGTAGATCGACCGTCACACGCTCCCCCATAATCTGAATCTGAATAACAGGCTAGAAAACCAGTCTGAGATCCTAATGCATAGAACAACCCAAGTCCAGGACAAGACTTGAGGTACCGAATAATATGATAAACTGCATCAAGGTGAGACTGACACGGCCTGTGCATGAACTGACTAACTTGGCTGACAGCGAATGAAATGTATGGCCTAGTGTTGGCTAGGTAGATAAGTCTACCTACCAACCTCTGATAGACAGTCATATCTCTCAACTCCTCACCTTCAGCAGTAAGCTTCAGGTTTGGAATCATGGGTGATGATGCCAGTTTGCACCACAGCATCCCAGTGTCTGAGAGAAGATCCAGAACATACTTTCTCTGAGAAAGAACAACACCCCTGCTGCTACGGGCAACCTCAATCCCAAGAAAGTATCGTAGAAATCCAAGGTCCTTCACATCGAAGACCTTCCCAAGGTCTACCTTGACCTGCGCAGTCCCAGAAACATCATCCCCAGTAATAATAATATCATCAACATACACCAAAAGGATGACACACTGTCCAGAAGTATTCCGTCGAATAAAGCAGGTGTGATTAGAATGACATCTGGTGAACCCCAAACGTACGACTACATCACTAAAGCGAGAGAACCAGGCTCGTGGTGACTGTTTCAGTCCATAAAGAGACTTACGCAGTCGACATACCTTTCTAGCATACTCCCCCTCTCCATGAAAGCCCGGTGGTACATCCATATAAATAATCTCGTCCAGATCACCGTGAAGAAACGCATTCTTCACATCTAACTGATAAAGAGGCCAAGAGTACTCCGCAGCCAGAGAAATAATCAACCGAACAGTAGTCAATTTTTCCACGGGGGCAAATGTAGCACCAAAATCACCTGGTACTTGAGTAAAGCCCTTTGCCACAAGCCTAGCCTTGTGACGATCAATAGTACCATCCGCAAGAAACTTCAGGGTGTAAATCCAGCGACAGCCAACAGGCTTCACCCCTGAAGGTAAAGAGACAAGATCACATGTATGATTACGCTGAAGAGCATCCATCTTCGTCTGCATGGCAAGAACCCACTGGGGCTCCCACATAGCCTTTAGGAACGGGCGTATCTGATAAGGTCATGCTATAAGCTCGAAATGTAGGAGACAGATCACCATAGAAACATAAACAGAGATCGGATATAAAATCCTGATGGTCCAACCATAACGAACAACTGGACGGCGATCACGTCGCGGATAACGACACCCTAAATCATCATCCTCCACGGACAGTGTCTCATCAGATAAAGTAACTGGCTCAGTACCTACAATCTCATCAGTACTAACAACAGGGGCATAAATATGCTCAACGAACTGAGAAGTATTACCTGCATCGTCTGAGGTAGAAGGGACATCATCAGGGGGATGAGAGCGAGGGTGACGAACATAAACCTGCAAAGGAAGAGGGACTGGTGACTCTGTACTAACAGAGATGAGTGGCTCTGGAAGAGGAGAGACTGATGACTCTGTAGTGATAGTGACTAATGGCTCTGGCTCCTGTGGTAATGGAAAATCAAAGGGAGTGTCATCACCTGGAGGGGAAGACACAGGACTGGAAGAAAAATAAGGAGTATGCTCAAGAAAAGTAACATCTAGACTATGATACATATGGCGCCTAATAGGATCATAGCACCGATACCCCTTAGACTGATGATAATAGCCCACAAAGACACAACGAATCGCTTTATCATCAAGCTTATGGCGAGTAGGAGACCGATCCTGAACAAAACATGTGCAGCCAAAAACACGAGGGGGGACCGGAAAAAATGTTCGTTCAGGGAATAAGACCTGTAAGGGAGCCCTATGCTGAAGAACACGACTCGGTGTACGATTGCATAGAACGGTAGAAGTCAAAACAGCAAAATGCCAATAAGATTTTGGTACCCCCATACCTCTAAGCATACAACGTACCATCCCTATCAAACTCCTATTTTTTCTTTCAGCAACTCCATTTTGTTCAGGAGTATATGGACAAGTGAGCTGCTGAAGGATACCCTGGGAAGAAAGGTGAGACACTAAGGCATCAGACACATATTCTTTGGCATTATCCGAATGAAGAGCACGAACAATGACATCGAATTGTGTCTTAATCATCTGGAGAAATTGAGTGATGACAAGGAGTACATTAGACTTCCTATGCAAAAGGTAGACTCAAGTACAACGGGTATGGTAATCTATAAATGTCACATAGTATCGAGCACCTGACAGAGCAGTAACAGGAGAGGATCCCCAAATATCAGAGTTTATTAGGTCAAATGGCTTGGGTGACTAGTGCCTGCGAAGAATATAACTAGTCCTAATATGTTTTGATAGGGAACATATAACACAGTCAAGTTTACCACCAATACAAGCATTGTTCAAAGCAGAAAACAACATACATAAATATTTAAAATTTGTATGTCCAAAACGGTCATGCCACAACTGAACAATGTGTGATGAAAAATCATAACGACAAGTACTAGGTAAAATACTAGCATGCAAGCTAGGAACAGATAAAGATAAAGCAGGTGCAGGTGATGAAGGTGGAGGAACTGGTGAAACTGGAGGTGAATCGCCTAGATAATACAATTCATCTCTCTCATGTCCCCTGATAATAATCCTCCTGGTACTCAGGTCCTGCAAATAACATGAATCAGATAAGAACACAACCGCATAGTAAAAATCTCTGGCTAACTGATGTACGGATAATAGATTCATGGCCAACTTTGGCGCATGAAAAACTGAATGTAATGTAAAGCCATTTGGAAGACGAACTGTACCCCTACTAACAATAGGGGCATGTGTCCCATCTACTAGCTGAACCTGTGTATGTAACTGCTCGTCATGGTAGGCTGTTTGTGGCTGTTCGGTTTGTGGGCTGTCGGTGGTATATGTCTTGTGGGTCTGGGTTTTGGTTTGGTGTTGGGTGTTTTTCACTGTGGCTGTCGGTGGGATTGAGGTTGCTGGGTGGTTTGCTACCAGGATGTCGCTGGTGGTTTGATTCTTGGTTTGTCGCTGGTGGTTTCGTTGGAACTGGTTAGGTTGCTTGTTGGAAGCTGTATTGGTGAAGGATGTCGGTGGGCAGTGGGTTTATCGGGCAGTCGGTTGATGGCGGTGGGTAGTCGGTTAATGTTTCTCGGTGGAGTTGATGACTGTCGGTGTAGGTGTGGCCTGGGCAGTCGGTGTATGCTGCTTAGGTTGGCTGTCGGTTTGGTTTGTGGTGGAGAGGTGGCTGTTAATCGCCGACGAGGATGATGGAGAAGGTTAGAGTTAGGGTTAGGGTTGGGGTGTGGCTCTGATACCAACTTGGAATAAACATGAGTGAAAAAAGGATACAAACTAAGTGTAGAACCCCCGTATATATAGTCAAACAATAAAGGTACAATAAAGATAAAAAGGTAAAACGAAGGTAAAAAGGAAAACCCTAATAAGTTAGGGTATAACTCCAACACACGCTACTGTGGTGGTTTCCTCCACGGAAAGGTTACTGGGAGATTCCATTTGATTTGGGTCTCAGTTTTATGCAAAAAAAAAATATTAATATTACACATTATTTTCGGTTACACCTTGTTTTCTGAACAGGTGGTAAAACAAATTAATATTGCACCTTATTGAAAATTGAAAGGCTTCCTTTGCTTTAGGTTTAGTTTTACTGTTATGCCTGCAATCCATAACATATTATATTTGTTGTTTAGTTTACATCTCCATATATGTTTGCCTGTTTTTGGTGTTGACAATAATAGCTGATCTTTATTTTCCATCATGCTTGTTTAATTTTGTCTCTTCATATTTATTAAATACAGCAGATCAGCTGGTTGTTCAACAGGAAGCTTCAACCCTTATCAAATCCTCAGTCGGCGAGAACGACATCATCGATTTGTCAGACGTATCATCTGACCAGGTATACCGTATTCCTTAAAAATGAGAGCAATGTGGAATGTAATAGCATGTATGGTACTATTTTTACAAGCATATGCAATGATTGTATGTTTTTCATTTATTTAATGTATGAGTTATGTATGATTTATGCAACATAATTTGAGTAATTCCTTTTATACATGATTAATTATTGTATGATGTATATTATCTTAGATGTCATCCCAAGGTAATGACGACGATCTCCGAGGGCTGAGGAGTTATTTATTAAACTCCTGGTCATTGAGGTAGAGAAGGACAACCCGAATGATACGATTATATTGGTGCAATTGATGGTACTCATGTAGCTGCATGGGCCCCTGCTTCTAAGCATGAGGCATACCGTGGTCGAAAAACAACAATTACCCAAAATGTGATGGCAGCTTGTTCTTTTGACATGAGGTTTGTATTTGTCATGCCTGGTTGGGAAGGTAGTGCACATGATTCACGTGTTTTTATGGATGCTATAACAAAGAGTGAAGTCAACTTTCCTATGCCGCCAGAAAGTTGGTGTGTAGATTGATTTAATTCCCATAATCAAAGCTATGATGTTAAGTATTTAATGTTGACAATGTGTTTTTGGATTAGGGATGTACTACGTGGTAGATGCCGGCTACACAAACATGCCTGGATTTCTCTCGCCATATCGTGGCGAGAGATATCACATTCCTGATTGTAGTGGTAACAGACGTGCACCACGTGGACCCAGAAAGCTATTCAACTATCGACATTCTTCCTTGAGAAATGTTATTGAGAGATGTTTTGGCGTGTTGAAAGCGAGATTTCCTATTTTAAATACAATGCCAAAATACAAACCTGCACGCAACCAACCATTGTAACAGCATGTTGTGCAGTTCATAATTTTGTTCGTATACATTCAACAGGTGACATTTACTTTCAGCGGTTTCTAAATGAAGATGTCCCTTTAGATAATGAACAGAGTTCCAACCATCATCAATTGACTGAATTAGACATGTCATCATCACAACTCAATGCTATGTCGCACTTGAGGGATACAATGGCTGCGAGTATGTGGGCAACTGTTTCTCGTGGTGGTTGAACTTTTATGTTGTTTAAGTTTTATTACTAGTACACTGTTATTATGTAATATTAAAAATATTAAGTAAGGGTTGGCTCATTTGTTTATGTTGCGGGTGTAATATCATTTTGTGTTTTGTCGTGTTGTTTTTATTGTTTTTAATTGTGATCAGTATGGTGGAGAATTGATTAGCTCTCTCATTGTAATATAATGTGGAGCTTGTATGTACGAACAATGGTCTGTATTATGTTATAATTTGTAATATAATGTTCTGCCAGTGAAACATTCAATCCAAACATCATCTCTGTTTTCATTATTTTTTGTCTTACCGTCCAAACATGTTTTTTGCTTTTTGTTCTGCAAAACAGTTTTTAGAATTATATAACCAAACAAGTTCTGCGACATGAAAAACACTAAAAACAATTTTCGAAAATCTATCTTCAAAAACTATTTTCAAATACTGTTTTTTGAGACGCAAACCAAACACGCCCTATGTTTCTCACAAGTATCACTTGTTCAACCACATCTCTTTGGTTCACCTCTTGCTTTCAATTTGCTTTTTTGGTTTGTGCCCTTGCTTTACGTTGATTGTCGTGTGCGAATATTAAGCACGAGCGCAAAAGGCAGGGCCTTCTTGTAGATCGTAATTGCTTAGATCTAATTGGTACTTTCTTGTACCGTGTTATTATAATTGTTGCAATGCAAGCAGTAATTGTTGCATCACCATTGCTTTGAATATCTATTTCATTGTCCTAATTGTTCCTTTGTCATTTTGAAATTGGATATCTTCCTAGTTGGTTACTTAATAATATAGGATTGTGTTATTCCCACCCCACAAATCTTCATTGTAAAACCCGAGAAAATTTGAACTTTTGTGAAAAAGGGCAAAAAGGTAATTTGCCACTATGGTACAGGTTGTAAACCTGAATTTTTCTAGAGCTCGGATGACGAAACGAACCTCACCGTTGGATTCGTCTCGCGAAAACTAGTTACCCTGTCAAATTTCATTAAATTCTGAGTTAGTCGGATTTTTTCGCGTTTTACGAGGCTGTCGAGCCTCGGGAGACCCAAAAACGAAATTCTGATTTAAAATTTTAAATTTTGGGAAATAAATGACGGCAAGTTAAAATAAAAATATTTTGAACTTGAACCGGAGCGAAATTTAATCGTTTCGGGGTTAAAACGGACCCGGGAAATAAGGGCCGTGTGGCGCGTTGTAGGCCAAGTATTTAAAGGGTATTTAAAGGGGAGAAAATCATATTTTCCTCCCCATTTTGTTCAGCCGATTCCAACGAGAAAGGAAGAGAGGGAAAGGGCTTGGGTTCTCCATCTTCTCTCTACGATCTAAGGAGATTGGGAGCTCAAATCCACTCGGGCCAAGAACAAAAGTTGTTCTCCTCGCCGAGGGCTACAAAACCATATCAAGGAGGTCGAGTTTTGGAGTGATTCGAAGAACGGGAATTTGGGAGAGTGAAGACTCCACCTCGTTTGGAGTTCTCGGAGCTTCTCAAAGTTGTTATCTACGCTTCAAGAGGTAGGGTTCCCTCCTACCAATGTTTATTCCACACCTAGAATGCTTAGGTGAAATGGGTAAATAAATGGATATATATATATATATATGTCATTTGCCTATGATTGTGAAATTGGGTGAAATGGGTTGAAATCAATTCTAATTGGATTGGTAATTAGAAGTTTCTAAATGAAATTTCTAGGATTGAGTATATGAAATTAACCCAATGTGACTCTTGGGCTATATGAAGTGTGGACATACTATGTGTTTATCTTGTGCTTGAAATTGAAGTATGTGATCTCTTGATAATGTGATGACATGCTTGGGTGTTGATTAAGATATATATACATGCTTGTGATATATTGACATTGTAAGAAAATATGGAAATTATATGCTTATGATATGATTTTGCCATGAAGTGTGAGAAATGTATTGTAAATGTTCATATGTCACTCATACCATGTTGAACATTGTAATATTATTAAAATGGGACATCACATTTCATATGCACGGGAGCATTGCACTTAGTGGGTGTGTGTGCATGGTGGTTGTCTTCACCACGCTTGGTGGATGACGAGTGGGCTCGGGTAAGATGGGTCGATGACCTAATCGAGTCGCACGGTTTGCACGGTTGTTAGGGTTGGGGTAGCAAGAAGGGCTAGACTATCCCTCGGGTGAGAGACCCGGTGATTGGATACGCACTCCGTTGGTATAAGAGTCCATAAAGTGTGTCGGTGTACGCGGAACCGTTGGTGGAAGTCCATGAATTCCGTGTCGGTTGGGTGCCGTTGGTGTAAGTCCATAAATATCTACCCCAAGAAAGACCCTAGAATGAAATGTCATTTGATGTACAACATAAATAACGGATTAGTACACATTGGCACTTGCATGTGTAGAGGAGCCGGGAGGGGCTCGGATGATATGCATGAATGAGTTTCATCTCATTTCATAGCATGGCATTGCAAATTCCATCATTGAATATAATTCCTTGCTTGGAATGTTATAAATTGTTGTTTTGGGCATGTGAACATTTCATATGCATATAGGTTGGAGAGTAGCCTCATTAGGAGATACCCTATTGAGCGTGGCTCACCCTTTGTGGGAAAAACATTTCAGGTGCGGGGTTCACACCGGCGGACGGCTCCCATTTCGAGCCCCAAAGTTGAAGAAAGCCGACTTGTGGCTTTTATGGTTATTTTGTAAAGCTTTTGAAAGAATTCCATTTTTGATATGTAAATGTATGAAATCAATTGTAATAGAACTTGTACAAACCATGTTTTATATGGAAATCCTTGTCAAACATGTATTTGATGAATTGTGAAGGGTTTTGAATGGATTGGAAATGAAAAATGGTTGAAAATGGCAAAACTGGGCAGAGAGTACCGGTACTGGGTACCGGTACTGTATTGTACCGGTACTGTGTACCGGTACCCCCTTTCCAGTGGGTTGACAGTACCGGTACCGGGTACCGGTACTGAATGGTACCGGTACACTCTCCAAAATTTTCAGATTTTAAACTGCCTTGCCCTATTTTCGGTCTGGGTCTTCCCTTCCCTCCAATGATCTAAATGGACCAAAGTGGAGAATAAATTATAATATTTTGGATATTGGTTGAACCCAATGAATAATCAAATCCGGTTAACAATTGTGAGTTAAGATCCCGGATAAGGGGATGCTACTGCCGTGGTGTTAGGTTGGGTGACATCCACGGGTATTTCCGCGGGTTGACGGATGGTCAACGGTTAATATAGGACCCCCGGAAATTGGGGCGTCACATTCATTCCCACCCCATCTAATTTCTCATTACCAAATTCCTAAGTCCACCCTTTCTATACCCACCTCATTAGTAACTAAGTCCACCCCATGCTACATACATTCTCTTTAATAAGTAAACTCACTTTATATTTTGTCATAATTAGGGTTTCATTCTCTATCTCATCTCATACACTCACAAAAACACTTTTTCAATATGATTTTTTTCAGTGAAATAAAAGTTAGTATTACTTCTTAATTTAATTCTATGTTTTGATTTCATGTTTGTTATATAGATTTTCATTATTTTCGATATGTTTTGATATATCTATGTTAAGTTTAATAAATTTTTTTTATTTAAAATTTATGTGTGTGTATATATATGTATGCTTTCAAATTATTTGTTCTTTTTTATGTTGTTAAGGTTTTGCATCTATACTTTTTTTTTTCTTGTTCGATTTTGTATCTGTGCTTAATGCTTGTTTTTTTTTTTTTTTTTTTTTTCATATTCGTTTTGCATCTTATAGTTTTGCTTATTCCTTTAATATTTGCTTTGTTTTTTTTCCTTGTTTTTGTTTGATTCTTTCATTCTATTTTTTCCTTGTTTCGTTCTTTTCTTTTTTCTTGTTTCGGTTTGCTTCTTTCTTTCTCTTCTTTTTTCCTTGTTTCATTGTTTTCTTTTTTCTTATTTTGGCGTGCTTGTTTTTTTATTTGTTTTGTTTTTTATTGTTTTTTTTTCTTGTTTCAGTTTTGTTTGGTTCTTTTTTTTTCTTATTTCATAAATATATTTATGCATTCAAACTAATTGTCTTCTTTCATTATTTTTTTTTCTTCCGATGACTTCTTTCATTAAAGAGGTGTACATAAAATGAGTGAACTTAACTATTAATGGGGTGTATGTAGCATGAAGTGAACTTAGTTACTAATGTGGTGAGTATAAATGAGGTGAACTTAATAGTTTGATAATGAGAAATTAAATGGAGTGAGAATTGAGATTTGTGAGGTGGGAATAGACCCACCCAATAATATAACACCATGAAAAACGTAAATGATTAGGAGTGTGGGTCAAAAGTCAAAACTAGAGAATACTTTTGTAAGGGTATATTTACCTTTTGAGCAGTCAACCTCAAAATTAGGAATGCAACAGATGTCAGGGACAAAAAGTTTAAAATGGAGATAATTGGTGGAGTACTTAAGGTTATGGGCTTAGAGTTTAAATGTTTCTTTTGCTATTCTACCCTCAGAAGTTTTCGCACTCATAGTAAGACTAGGGAACAATTGGGTATACAAGAAAGTTAAGAAATTTTTATTTCATTTTATTCGATTCAGCTTCAAATATTTGAGCCAAGTTTGGATTTAATTTAGATTTGATTTTGTGCAATGTTCTAGATAATCGTAATATAAGAGTTGTCTTGTTGGCAAATTTGTTTTGGATCCGGACAAATTTTGATTTATTTTTTGACTGAGAATATGACATTATAATGAGGGATTTTTTGCGTATATGCCCAAATCGTTCAACAATCTTACAATATTATAATTCAGGATTCAGACCAAAATAGACTTACTAATTGTTTCAACTTTTACTTTCACCAAAGATCTAATCAGAAGAACAATTGGTTTAGTTGCAGAAATAAAGGGCTTAGTTGCACAAAAGTCCATATGTTAATTTTACAATTGGCTTATATAGATACTTAATTACTAAATAAATATCTTAATCATTTAAGCATAATCTGAATTGATAGTCTTCATGGTGAACAGATATGAAACACAGTTATGGATACGAGATACAAATACGATACGATAAGGATACAACGTTATGACAAAATCTAAAAAAATAGGATACGGGTACAGGTAGGATACGTCCATAAAAAATATTTTTTAAAAATTTTATTATTATATTTAATATAATAATTATGATTTATAAAGTGAATCACACATCTATCAAAAATATATAATAATAACTAACTATTCTATCATTCAGAAATCATATATTCATATTTTTTTTTTTGCAAATAAGGGCCTAAACATATTTGCTTTGGTGCCCTATTTCTTTTTAAAAAATTCAAGTAATACCTGCCGTATTCTCGCTGTATCTTCACGCGTATCCCCGACATATCCTCTGCGTATCCTGAAATATCTAAAATTCAATTTTTTTGTTTTTTTTAATTCTAAGATACTTCCCAGCCGTATTGGAAAAGTATCCAATGCCGATACTTTGACCTTTTTGTAGTATCCGTGCTTCATAGGTGAACAATAACATATAATTACTTGTAATACAAGAACTACAAAGTAATAATAATAATAATAATAATTTTTCATTTGAGTTTTCATAAATTATTTGTGGTTTAGAAAAAACATTTTAAAATAAGTATTTTTTAATAAAAATTTGATATCAAAAATAGTAAAAGCAATATTGGTACTCAAAATTATTCACATGCAACGCACGTGTGCATCAACTAGTATAAGAAAACTCCAAAAAGTACTCTTAGTTTTCAAATTTCAAATGGTTACAAAAAATGTTGAAACAAATTCTAAAAAAAGATACAAAATTTGTTATGAGTGAATAAGCAAAGAGCAATTAAATATTAATAAAATATTTAAAATTGACTCGTGTACTTATTAATAACCAAAAACTATAAGTTATACACATAAAATGAAATAAGTTTAAAATTTTCGATAAAAAATATTCATGTGTAGTAATTAGATCTGGCGCTCTACTGTTCATACGTAGGGGCGGAGCCAAGAATTCAAATGAGGGGGCAAAATATAACTAAAAATTAAGTACACCAATGGTACAAAATAGATTAATACTTGCGACAAAATTACTGTAATAATAAAATTAATTTTTATTTTTTTAAAATAAAATATGAAAAAAATACAAAATAATTTTTTTAGTATGTTTTAATTATATATTTCAGTGAAATACAATATTTTTTAAAATTTCTAAGGTGGCTCCGCCCATACGAGTTTAAGCGGGTTGTAAGGATGACCCGCGTAACCGTAGTACCGTCAACTCTATCATATCACTTCCTCCTCGTCTTTGTTTGTTGAACCAGTTCTCCCCACTTTCTCTCCAAACTAACCCGTATCTTCTCCTCTGTTTTCACCGAATCTGGAAAACCTGGTTAAACTTGGGGTGAGACTTGGACAGGTCAACTTGCCGGGGAAGGAAGAGGAAGTGCTAGAAGAAGCAATCTTCTTGCAGCATCCCAATCTACGGGTAACTTTCTATGAAATTTTACCTTTGCTTCAAATGGGTTTGATTTGACGTTGGTAATTTTCCCATCTGGGTTTGTATCATATTGTATTATTTTGTTGACGTAGTTTCGTTTAATTTTGTTATTTTTGTGGTGTGGGTATTGTTTAATTTTGAGTTTTTGAAGTGGGTTTTTTCTTTAGTTTCATGAATCTGAAAAGAATGAAACAAAAAGAAACCAAATTTGCTCTATTGTGTTTAGAGATAAGCTCTGCCAGTTGGCTAAGTATAATAACTCTAACGAGGGGCAACAAAGCCTGGAACTATTCCTGCCAAATTGTCTAGCTTAAATTATGTATTTGGTATATTCTTGATGATGGCTTCTTATTTGGGTTTCAATCCCACATTATCACACTTCGCAATTGTCTTGGTGAATATTGTGCCCTATTATGCGTCACTGTTAATTTTTGAGCAATTGGGTTGTCTTCCCAATTCTAAATGCTCTCTCTCTCTCTCTCTCGGGTTTATTATGTTTCCTCGCATATAGTAATGGGTATGGAAGAAAGGAATTGTTCCATTGTGGTGACTGGTGAGTAGTTCCATTGTGGTGACTGGTGAGTTATGGGAAATACTTGAAAGTGTCTCGCTAATAGATTTTTGAGTTACTACATTATGATGAATAGGTTGTGAAGGGTTCGGTTACTTACTGATGCATCTTTGCAAAATTATCATGCTCTCTCTCTCTCTCATACACACACACTCTCTCTCTCATACAAACATTCTCTCTCTCTTACCCTTAACATAGAATAAATAGGATATGGCTTTTGCTTCTTCATCAGTCTTCGTAGTGGCATAAATTGGTGTAATTGGATGATGGACCATTTATGTGGGTTGCCAGGTATAGGTGCAACAATCTTAGTTCTTAAATTTTACAAAACAGTTATTATTTTATTCCCCCATATGCAGAATTATCATTTTTCCCCTAAAGTATCACAGCTAGATAGCTAAATTCTTATCCGCTATTTTGTTGTTGTTATGTATTACCTCGGCTTGGCTAAATGCTGATCCACACCATCGTAATCAACCAATTAAGTGATTAGTAATTACTACTAGAAGTGAGCAGTTAGTGATGGATTTCTCGAGCTAGTATGCTCGTTTTTTGATCTTTTTTTTCCCCCCCTTTCACATATATAATGCCTAGTAATGCACAATATTTTTGTTGGTAACGGGGAATCATCTCAAGCACGCATAATTTGGACTGATAACTGAAACACAAATTACGGATGCACGCAATCATATGCAAATCACACCATCAGTTGAACTTGAGTTTATATGGCTAAGGGGACTCTAACTCAGGATGTGCGACTTTATGCCTTGTCCCATATTCAACCACCGAATCAAATTGTGCGGGCTGTGTGATGGATAACATTATGTTAGTGCTCTTTGTAATAAAATAATATGCAATATATAGATGCACCGTGTAGAAGAGTTAGGTGCTTCGATTTAGTTTGTTTAATGATTCAATATTTGGATTGATACACCGAAGAAGAGCCGACGTTTATACAAAAATGAAAGAAATGATTTCCTGAGTGAGTTCGTTCAGTTGTTTTCAGCTTGTATTGACCCATGTTGAACCCTCATTATCTTATCTTATGGTTTTCTCTGTGATGCATGTTCGTTGTTGTCTCCTCTTCGACTGGCATGTCAACCTAATGAGGCTGGATGATTTTCCTTTTTCTGCTCTCATTTTGGTAATTGTGCATAAGGATTAAAATTTCGTTTTGTTTCTACCAAAGTGAATGAAAATTAAATTATTAAAATTATTAAAATTACTATATTTCGAGGTGTTTCGGAAAAAAAGTTCTAATTTTTTTTTGTTTTCTTTTTGTTTTTGAAACCTTTCCTAGGCTTTTCTGTTCCAATCTGATTGACACTAATGAAAATTTGATACTTGATTGTACAAGATGCTGACCTGATCATGCTTGTTTAAAGGGTTAATAAAATTTACCCCTTCAATTGTTTTTAATAAAAATTTTACGTTGCCCTTAGAACTAATGGTTCAACCACATTATATCTTTAATTTTGAAAATGGGTGTCATCTTGCCTTTTTTGCCCCTTGCTATTGCATTATTGGAACTAAAAATTTGCATAGATCATTTTTAGGTTCCACCATCACAATGGCGTTTGATGGAAGAGGTAAAGTGAAACCAATTTCAAAAATTGAAAGTTCAAGGTGATTTAATTAAGTTTTTTTTTTGAGGGGGAGGGGGGGGGGGGGGTTGAGATTTTTAGAAAACTTTTTGCTGTGGTCATTAACCCTTGTTTAAAACTTTCGGCCAAATTTCATCAATCCTTGTTTAAAATAGGTTCAGCAACATTAAGTCTTCACATGAATCACACCAGTCTTATTGCCTGGATCCTGTATGGCATTTGAATTGGCCAATTTGATGATTCAAGTGCCTGTATGGCTGAGGTTATGTGCAGTTGTGGTCATGGCTCGATTTTGAGGACATAAGAATTTAGGCCGGGCAAGAACATGGTTTCCCATTGATGTGTGTTTTAAGTGGATGAGTCAACTTGTGAGCTGTAAACACTTGATATGCAGACCTTTACATTCACTCCCCTGTACTTACTTCCCTTGGTGCTTGTTCAGGCAATCATTGGTCATATAAGTGGGGAAGCTGATCGTGGGCATGCCTGCTACGAAGAAGGTTGTACATAAACTATTTTCTTAAATTGATCTTTTATATGCATACATCTTTGCCACTGAGTTTCTGCCATCTAATTATTACTAGTATTATAATTGGAGATTGACAAGTAAATGACTAAGGGTGCCTCAGCACTCTTTAAATGGGAATTTTCTGGTAAGGGGAAGGGACACTATTTTTTTTCAGTGGTTATCCAATCAAGGTGGGCTAAACTGGTTTCAGCATTTGCCAACACCTCACCGCACGAGCTGATGGCAGCCATGCGCTACCTGCATTCGCGTTCGTTCTCGAAGGCAGGCACTTGAGCCTGGATAATGAAATTTGGGTCTTCGAAAGGGGGATTTGGTAGTAAATAGCAATCATTTTCTTTTATTCCAGGGTTTAATTTTCTGGCTTCATTTTTTTTTTGTTTGGGTTTGTGAGGTGTTTCACATACTGGGGCTCTTAGAAATTTTCTTTGCCGGAATATGCTTAACACCGATTATGAGTGTTTCCCATGCTGGAGCATGAACCTATATCTTGCTTGTTATTTTGAAACATGGTGCTTTATCTTTTGTCTGAATGTTAGCTGCAAAGGGCATATGTCCCCTTACGAATATCAAATATTGCATGAGGTGTTCCTCTCTTTACCTCAAATAATGACTATAAAAGGAGCACATTTAGTGGGCAAACGTTCTTTCAGTGTCGGGAGCATTTTTGCAAGTAATTTGTAGCTCATTTTTTTTGGTTTTAGAAGATGATGTCTGGTAATATTGTGCAATCTTCTTCTGATCAGAGACCTAACTGATGTAGCATTACCCCTATGGCTTTCTTCTTTTTCTCTTTTTCTTTTTTTTGGGTTTTGAAAAAGTAATATGCATATGGGTGCCAAGATGTGTAAGCCATATGAATGGGAATAATATGCAGGGGAAAAAAAAGGAAAAGAAAGGATTCCACCTGAGAAAAAACATGCAACCATGATCAGATCTCACCCCAAAAACCAATTGTAGTAAGTACATGGTCATCAAAAACTCCTATGTCTAGGGTTTGTGAAGTAGGATACTGGTTGTGCGTTTTAGGGATGGATGAGAATTGAAATTTGCTTGAATTGCAAAGTGTTTCTTTGCTGGAATTTTGAGAAAAAAGTGTTTGTGTGTATTTATTTTGAGACTTTGGGTCTTATGTGAATGGCTAGACAGGGAAGGGAATGTGATAGGATTGATTTTGGCATCATGGGGTGGTTGGAGTTTGGGCCTAGGAGTAGTAACTGAACAATCATTGCATTTCTTTGGCTACATTATCTTGTTTATTATCTTTTATAGGATTACTAGCAATAACCCTGTGGCTAAAGTCGCAATGCAATCCCAAAACTCGAACATTGATCATGCAATATTTATATTTTAAATAGCAATTTATTTTTTCTTTTCTTTTCTTTAATTATGCAATTTAAAATTAAAGTCATAAAAGAGAAAATAAAAGAAAGGTAAGTGAGAGAGAAGAAAGGGTAGGGGTGGATTAATAGATGAAAATTAGAGGGTGTTGGTTAAGTTATCTGACATTAGAGTCAGTGCAAAGAAGATGAATTTTTTCCTCAAAAACTATTTCTGAGAGGAATTTTGTACCATTGGATCAAATAGATGAAAATTAGATTAATCTTAATCGTTGTTGTGCTTTTGTAAGTTGAGAATTCAACTTCCTAACTGTAATAAGATAGATGGTTGTTCACTTGTTCTTAATGAATAGATAGCTTTTATTGTCAAGGTAATGTGCGTGGGGATTTTATAACACCTATGGTGCTTTCTCTGTAGTATTTTTTCTTTCTCTGAAATTGTTGTTTTCACTTTTTTTTTTTTACTTTTATTTGGTATTCTTAATCAGAAGATTGAGCGGAGTGGCATTGCACACATATTCAACAATATGCTGAAGGAGATTGGAAAGCCTGTTGACTTTGAACTCCCAGATTGGTTAAATAAATGGAACCCTATGTCCTACACATTTATAAAGCGCAGTATCCTTCTACAATGTAGTTTCAATGTTCTATTGCAATGTTCTTATAAAAAAGTGTTCTATTGCTATGCATGTGTAAGTAGTCAAACTCTTGTTTTTCCTGTTAGATTAATGGTTTTTACAGCCTTGGTCTTGCTGGTTGCAAAGCTCCATTAGTTGAAAATGCCTTACTTTGATCCTGTCATTTTTCCAATCTATATTATATTTTCGACCTAGTCTCCTGAAAAATTGACCCGCTCAAATTTTTATTGAATTGCATGTTTATTGTTCTATTGTTTGTCTCCCTCTCCCTCTCTACATTCACTCTTGTTTGTGCTGAATGCTGATACTAACTAATTTAAGATATATATCTCACTAAGAGGATAAAGAGGCGTCTGGAAGATGATGGCATATTCTGCTCTTGCAGCTCATCAATTGGATCTTCTGGTGTATGTGGTAGAGATTGCCTCTGTGGGTAAGGAATGCTTTAGTTCAGTGTTTCCATAGACGCTAAGAATGTAAGCAGGTTCCACTGATTTGATGAAGTCAAGGACCGTAAACAGGTTCCATGGATTCGTGATCTTTAAAACTGTAAAAAAAGTCACATATACCATACCTTGATTCTTGATTCATCGATAATTGTATTCGAATGCTTACCTGATTCTTAGGACACAGTAATATAGCTCAAGTAGTTACTGCAGCATCTATTTGCATCAACAATCTGCCCACTGGTTTGTGGGCGCATTGTTATTTAAGACATAAAGCAAATCCAGACGCTTAGGTCTCTTGAGGCCTAGGCGAGAGGCAAAGCAAAAACTTCATTGAAGCGAGGCGAACAGTATAAAAACCTAGTAAATATTTTGTTATTAACATCCTAAGTGATAAATATTCAAGTTCCAAACTTCTCAAATACAAAATATTCAAATGCAACCAAAAGTATAAACATTTAAAATCAAACAAACACCAATAATATCTTAAATATGTTGATACAACACAAACATTTAAATTAAAACAAACATCGACAATATCTAAAATCTTAACATTCGAAAACACACAAATCAAACTATTAAAGAAATTAAATATTTTGTCAATGCTTCGTTTGATCCAAAGCAGTTGGATACAGAAGAAATTTTTTAAGGTTAGCATATATGTATGACATCACAATAAAATTTGGATTCTTAGATTTTTCGAACAAAATATTAATCTGCCTTTGAGTTCGGATTGGAACTTTGATTCAAGTGAAGAAAGAGTAAACCTATTTATTATTGGTTCTAAGCTTTGTAGTTCTAGCCGTCGACTTGGTTCTTTCAAATTGTTTTTCATTATTAATGAAAGGTAAAGAAGATAAAATGCGAGCTTGTTTTATAGCAGTAGTAATTAATCGTTGTTGTTTTAGAAATTCATCAAAATTTAAACAATCAAAAAGATTCTTCAAACTAACGAGTTTTTGTCTCTCGAATATCCTATATTCCTATTGACCAATTATTTCTTTATAACGTACCCTATTTTTTTTGACAAATAAGCCAATAGCCGTTGATGTTTTCCCATGGATCCTCAAGCCGGTGTGTTAATGCACATCAAAATTGTTGTCCAATTCAGTAGATCTAAAATTCTATAATAGATCAACAAAGCAAAAAATATGTATATATGTACATATATAAATATAGAAAACCGCCTTTGCTTAAGTTTTGCATTGGACAACTCGCCTTGCCTTGGATCTCTTAAGGCGAGCTGGCTTCGCCCGACGTCGCCTAGCGCCTAGGCGATCGTCTTTAAGAACATTGTGTCGGCACTTGTAAATTTCTCATCTATCTGACATCTAATTGACTGGATTTGGCTGCCTATTGAATTTCTAGATTTGAAGTTGATTTCAACACTTCGGATTTATGTCATGACTTGATTTATTTTTAAACCTGGAAAAAATGTGTCAGGGTCCTGGAAATTGTAAAGGAATTACTTGCTTGTTCATTATCATTGTTTCCTCTGTGATTTGACTTGGTTATGTGCCATTCTAGTAGCATTATCTATTTTTTGCGGATGATTCATGGTTTTCTTTTCACAGGATACTACAGTCTAGCTGCTCCGCAGGTTGTAAATGTGGGAGTTCGTGTCTTAATAAACCGTTCCACCAGCGACCTGTGAAGAAGATGAAAATAGTGAAGGTATAATTTCTGATTGAATTTTTTTTGTTGCTAAACATAATATAACTTGGAAAGAAACATTGATGAGGAGTTGCATTTTGGACAACCTACTGAGAGCTAGATTAAAGCATTGACCAATTTGTTATGATACTCTTTTTTTAGTTATTATGCCCTCTTCCTGTATGGAATATCTGGTATGTGGCATGTTAGTTGAAGATGTATAAATTAGGACCTGCGATTTGAATCATTTATACTTCTAAGTTTGTTATGTTGCTATTATTCTGAGTAATCCTGCAAGGAAAGTAAAATATGCAAAGAAAATCATATTTTTTCATGCAAAGATTGACCTTGAAACTTGTTTATGGCTGGTGAATGTGCAGTTATTGCAATGAATTTGTCTTACCTGTTGCGGAAAAATTTTAAACACCTGAAAACTTGTGTTATGTAAGAAAGACAGACTTTGGATCATATAATTGTGGAAGTTTGAAAAAACCATCTATTGCTATGTTCATACTTGTGGTGGACCACTTGACCTGTAACAGGTCTGGGTTCTTGGACTCCAGCATCTATAAATTGAGAGAACATATTAGAGGAGAGATAACAAGTCTTTTAGATATTTTCTAATATTGCATGATTAATGCAGAATAGGCACAAGCGACAATTTATATTAAACCTTACAATAAAAAAGACCAGACTACCCCTAATGATAAATAACTTAATTACAATCTTAACACCCCCTCTCAACCCCATTTTGTGATGGAAGAAAGTTTGTGAAGAAGAAAATGAAAATGCAACTTCGTGAGAGACATCACAAAGAAGTTAGCCAGGTGCATAGTGGAAGAAACAAAAGTTAGAAATTAGTCCCAAGCTGAAGAGTATGACACACAAAATAATAGGTAACCTTGATATACTTGGCCCGTTCATGGAAAATGTAGTTTTGCCCAATTAGAAATGGAAACGCCAAGATTGATAGGCAAGCATTGCAATGAAACTATCTCTAACGTAGTGGTAGCCATAGCATGATATTCAACTTCGGTAGTGATCAACAACAAATGATCATAATTTCGTTTTGAAATGACCGAAACAATTCTGTTTCCATGAGAACTTAAACAAATAAGTGTTGAATACGAAAATTCCTTGTCTCGAGTTGTGTTTCAGAAATCAAATTTCAATTTTTTTTTTCTGGTTTTCATTTTGTTTTCGAAATATTTTCATTTCCTTAGGCCCCGTTTGGTAACGTTTCCGTTTTTTGTTTTTCAAAAACGAAAACCGAAAACGTATTTTTTTAGTTTTTGAAAATCGCCCCTCGTTTACAAAACGGTGGCAGAAAAAAAAAACAAAATCGGTTACCAAACGAGTTTTTTTTTCTTGTTTACTCTAAAAATAAAAAAAAAAACGAAAAACGAAAAACGGAAACGTTACCAAACGGGGCCTTAGTGATCAAAACAATGCATCAAAATGAAATTTTGATCTTTGACGAAAATTTTATGCATCTTATTTTTCTAGGAAATAAGAAAATAGCATAGAAACCGGTGGTTGATGTACGACCCAAGGCCTCACTGGCCTAGTTAGCATCATAAAAAGCAAAAAGTTGCAAGAACTGAAAGAAAGCAATAAATCTCGATGTAAAGTGCCTCTAAGAGGATATAAAATGTGAACTATATCAGAGAAGAGACAAATTGACTCACAACATGAGCGACAGAAGCAATATCAGGTCGTGTAATATTGAGATAGACCAAACTACCAGTAACATCCTATGCAAAGTAGGATTAGGTAAAGGATCAACAGTAAAAGCGTGATACACACACAGCTCGAGAGGGAACTCAATAGTTCGAGAGTCTAATAATTGAGCCTTGTGGAAGCCATCAGTTGTGTACTTTCAGGAAGAATACTTAGAAAATATCAAAGGCGACCAAGATCCTCTATCTTAAATTGTTGTAATTAAGCTCTCAAAATTGAATTGCCCTTAGAATCATGCCTAGTAGTAATCATATTATTAATAATCTGACTCGCATAAGTAGAATGAAGAAAGAGAGTATAATTATGATCAGTGGGATGAAAACCCAAGTCACTATCACAGTAGAAGAATTCTCAAACTAATACTGAGGAGCCTGTTTGAGAGCATATAAACTACTTTAATTTTGCATACCTCACCTATAACATGAGCAAGGCCAGGATGAGGAACCATGTAAATCTATCTCTTTCCCTCAATTGTTGTCGAAATCATTGGCCAATGGAAGATGAATGTCAAGCATACTTTTTCAATTGGTGATTTCCACTCTCCCTGTAATCAATGTCATATTCTTGTGCATACGGATCAAAATTGCGTTTCAAAATGGTCTAAGCATTTTCATTTCCAAAGAGATCGAAATGAAGTAATGATTCAATCGAAATACCAATACTTGGAAGTGTTTCGAAGTGTTTCAACATATTTTGAGTTGTTTCGGAGTGTTTCAACATATTTTGAGATGTTTCGGTATGTTTTTGCCATTGTTGTGGAATGTTTCGAGGTGCTTTAAGATATTTCGAAATATTTCAACTAATGTTTCAGAATATTTTGAATATAATTTTTCGAATTTTTTCTTCATTTCCATGTTGTTTTTGAAATGTTTCCAAAGTATTTCCAACAAGTTTTTCTAGGTGATCGAAATAATGCACAAAAACAAAATTTTGATCCTTGCCGGTGCAAAACCCTTAACAACTAATCCAAACTTATATTTTCAATAGAATTATCAACCTTGGTTTTAATCTTATATACTTGGTGTTAAACAACCATTTACTCCAAAAGTGTAAGTTGTTGGGGAGGGTGTAACTTGAGTATTTATACTTCCATACGCCCCCTCATGTGTAGTCTAGATTTTGGACTTAGGATGCAGAAATCTTTTTAATAATTTGGATGGTAGTGAGATTTGAATACAAGATCTTCTACTCTGATACCATATTAAACAACCATATATTCCAAAAGGTTAAGCTGTTGGAGAAGGCGTAACTTAAGTATTTATATTTCAACACTTAACAACAAATTAATAGAACGCTTACCAATTGGTAGAGACACAAGATCCCATGTCCTAGTTTATACGTTGCATAAAGTTTTTCATTCATAGTTTGTTGTCAAAGAAGATCTAGAGTAGTCTTTTTATGAGAGAAAGGATTAAGAACAACCTTTTTAGAGTAGATAAGTTTAGAAGAGAGAGACGTGGGAGGATCGGCATCATCAAAAATCAATGGAGACGTATTTGTGAGAGGTAAAGAAGTTGTATCTATGTAGGAGTTAGTCTTGGCTGTGCGAGGATAAGTGTGAACAATAGAGGGACACCATTGGGAGAAAAGTTTGAAGCGAGGGAGCGAATGTGAGAAGTGAACATGTCATGAACATAAGAGTCACCCAAATTATTTTCAATGAAAGGGGTAATGTAAATAAGTTTAGATTTACTGAAGGAGTCAGAAGGAGAGGGAATGCAAGAGAAAGATATATACTCAAGAAAAACCTCATGTTTAGAAGAAATATAGTCTTTTGGTGAAAGGATTATAACAATGATACATTTTTTGTCCCTTGCCCTAACCAAGAAAACTATACATAGCAGAATGAGCAGACAACAAATGCTCAATTTTAGGAAGAAGGACAAAACAACAACAAAAGATGTGCAATGAGAAATAGGAAATTCAACTAGTGAGATGAACAATAGTGATGATTCTCCTTCCATCCATGTTCTTCATAGAAATATGCTTTGAGAACTCATCACTAGCCATTGGATATAATTCTCATAACCCAACGCCATAATGAGCCACTATCTTTTAGTGCATGGTTTTGGAGTAATCTATCTTTTCAACTTCCAAAGAGTATTTATCCTAGTTATCCTGAAGTTGTAAAGAGAATTGCTTGCAAAGTGTATTTACTTTGATTTGTAATCCTCTTGATTATTTTGAATCACATGAATTTATGTTGATTGTGTTTTCTAATTACTTGTTTCGGATAATTTGGGATTTGTACAAAGTGCACGAGTCGGTAAGTTACTGGGAGCCTATAATCCAGCTGCCAATATTTCACGTATCAGAGTGATTGTGCTATAGGCATGTCAAATACGGATCAGATTCTAGTTGATCCTATTTGAATCTGATTCCAAATCCCATCTGTTATCTGACAATTTAATTTTAGTTGTCCATATCCGAATCCATTAAGAATCGGATTTCTGATCCAAAAATCTTGTCCTATTCGACTCAAATAAGGTTTCAATCATAGATCCATTCCAGTTAATTTTGGCTCAATTTCACCAAAAAATACATGATTTTAAGCCCAAAAATGTGAAGAAACTAATCAAATGAACCATTAGTTCTGAGTGGAAGGATCATCAGAGGGCATAATTGTTGGGTTGTAGTTGAAGGAACCTTGGGATGAGGAAATCAGTGAGAGAGGCCATGGTGGTGAGGCAGAAGAGATGTGGGTAGGAGGGGTTGAAATCTAGGTGGAGAGAGAGAGAGAGAGAGAGAGAGAGAGAGAGAGAGAGAATAATTTGGAAAGGGCAAGAGCCTTTGGGTGCAGAACGAGAAAAGAGAAGAAGAGATGAAAGGGGGAAGAAAAAGAAAAGGAAAGAGAAAGTGTGATATGACATCCACTGGTTAGTTTGGCTGGCATTTCAAATCTCTATAAGCATTTCATATCACTTTTACTTTTGTAATCTGACACATATTCGTAATATTCGTAATATACATATATAATATTTGATAGTATATTTAACATTATAATATTTCGGATCGGATTCTTAACATATTTAAAACTTGGTCCATATCCCACTCAATGGGTTGGTATTCAAACCGAAATCCGGTCCATTGACAGGCCTTGTGTTGTGTGGTGTGCCTAGCTGTCACTTGACATGTTACTGAAATGAATATTATGTATGTGGCTCTTGTATTGCAATTGCTTCAATTGTTCTTCGATTGTATTTATGAATGCTTCATTATCCTCTTGATCATTCGCACTCTTGTCATATTAGGAATAATTTTGTTTACTGGGTTATCCACCTCACCCTTATTTAACCACTAGTTGCTGGTTGATTTCAGGGTAGAAAAATTGTGGTTGCAATATTGAAGAGTTAGATGTTTTGAGATTATTGCTTTTTTCCGTGTAAATTCATGACATGTGGAGATTGTAATTTAATCATTGAAAGGTTTTATATTAATTTGTAGAGATATTAGAGCTTTGAAACATATAAATGGAAAAATTTAGCTGACTCTCGTAGTTCAACTTTAACAGGCTACGAAGCGTTCCTCCCACTGCACACATTTTTTTATCACAAGATTGGATTGGAGACTCTAGAATTACATTTGCTTCACTATTCCTTTATGCAAACCCACTGCATCCATATAGTTTTTTTTTTTTTTTTTGATATTGAAAAAAATAAGGGTGGGGGCAAAGAAGAGCGCCCAACGGCCACCCTGTTAAGCCCTCACCGGTGGGATCATAAGGCCCTTGACCGCGTCTGAAACACCTCTCGGGACCAAACCTAACTAGGTTAGTATAAAGGCTAACCAATGAGCCCTAATGGGGGCTCTAGGATTCGAACTCCCAACCTCTGGGTGAGGAGTAAGACCGGTACCACTACTAGACCACCCTACTCGGTGCATCCATGTAGTTTATATCCTTCGTAATCCTTTTCTTTTTGGCCAGTTAAGTGACTTCTTGGATTTTCCCCATTTGGGCCTTTGCCTTAATCAAAGGCGGATTTAGTATGGGGCAGCTGTCCCCACTGGAATTTTTAAAAAAATTGGGACTTAGGTGAATTTTTGAAAATTTCAAAAATTTTTGAATCTTGCTCCCACTAAAATTTTCATATAGTATAGGTGGGGTTAGTGTAATTTTTAGACAATTAAACATAACTTTGGTTGCTCACTCATTTCACGCCCTTTACTCTACTGGACGCCTTTTTCGTTCGAACTTCAGTTTTTGTGACTCTGTCTTTCTTCACTAGCCCTCACTTCTTTCCTTCCTTTGATTTATAGGAAGTTTTGGTATATTCATCAACAAATCGGCTTACTCGGTTGTTGGTATTGGGGTATATAACAACAATTATCTCACCAAAACACAAGAACAAGACTCGAGAAAACAAAACAGTCGCTGATTTTTACTATAGTGTATCACTTTAATTTCAACACAAAATAAAGCATGAATAGGACAAAATCTGCTACAGTGAATCACACAAATTCCACTCTAAAAACTTATCTATTTCAATTAAAAATTCAGAACAACAAGATCCAAATACTAGGGAACTAGATCTGAAATTTCAGCAACAAATACACATAAGTATTGTGGATTTATGGATTATATTTTAATTATGTGTAGCACATTATGTCATTCGTTACGAACTTAATGACGAACTATTAAATTTAAGTATAAGTAGACAAATTCATTTTTCAGTTATGGATAGATTTCTTGTAAGAAAATAGCAATGTTACATGGACTTAAAAAGTAGACTTGATAATTATAACCATTGATTTCACTGTGGGCCCCAACATTTATTGAGACGCACTACCTATTCAATGGTTTGGATTATCAAGTCTAATTTTTAAGTCTACTTTTTAAGTCCATCTAGCATTACTCGTAAGAAAATTAATACTATAACAACCGTCTCCTAGTTAAGAAATAGATGATCTTTTGATGTGAAATCTTTTTTTGTGCCTTTTTATGTACATCGCTTATATATATGAGTTGCGCATCTAAATGACATTTTTTTTATGGAACTATATATAAAAAAGTTTATTAAAATATATATTTTGATGAAAACAATATTAAATTTAAGAATTTTAGGTTGCCCCCACTGAAACAAAATCCTAGCTTCGCCCCCAGCCTTAATATATGCATTTTATCTGAAACTTCTTTTCTAGTTCAACCATTTAATCCTACGTGGAGCACATAGTACAAACACTGAATGTGGGACAGTCTTTTGCTGTTTGTTCGCTGAGTTTATTCTTTATCCATTCCATCTCAGAGGACTTCTTCCCTTTAAATTTTCATCTACAGTTATCCCCAATGCAGCCCAATATTTTCCTTTTGGTGGATACCGCTTTTTTTCATTTCATTTAGTTTTCTTAGATACTCATATTATCGGCTTATTTTCTCCTTACATTTTCCTCAAAATGTCACATCGTGATTTTGCTTGCAGACCGAGAAATGTGGATCAGGGATTGTGGCTGATGAAGATGTTAAACAAGGAGAGTTTGTGATAGAATACGTGGGAGAAGGTGATCTTTTTTTCAATCCTGCAATATCTAAGTTAATGAAATTATGTTCCTTATCTTGCATATTTTTTCAAGTGGATTTCGATGGTGAAATGTGTTTCTTTCTTCATGCAGTTATTGATGACAAAACATGTGAGGAAAGGCTTTGGAAAATGAAACACCGTGGAGAAACAAACTTTTACTTATGTGAAATCAATCGAGACATGGTGATTGATGCCACATACAAGGGAAACAAATCAAGATATATAAATCACAGTTGTTGTCCCAATACAGAAATGCAGAAATGGTTCTTGGCTGATCCATTTTACTGATTTCATAGTTACGATGGTTTTTAATTTTACTCTTATACGCACTTCATTTTTAGGAGCATTGATGGTGAAACGAGGATTGGCATATTTGCAACTCGAGACATAAAAAGGGGCGAGCATCTGACTTATGATTATCAGTAAGAACACACATTCTTCCTGTACGGGCGTGCACTAAACTTTTTTCTGTTTGCTTAGCACACATTTTTTTTCACTTTTCAGTTGTATGATTCTTTCGTCTCACTCCCACCTCCAATGTTTTTTTTTTTTTTTTTATAAATTTTCAAATGGTTCTAATAAAAAGGGAAGAAAAATAAAACAAGGGAAAGGAACAAAAACCCCATAGCACATGGACTATGTGTAGTATTCTGTTTATGAAAACAATTTCTTTGATTTAACTACCCTAACAAATATAGCAGGTTTGTTCAATTTGGTGCAGATCAAGATTGCCACTGTGGTGCTGCAGGCTGCAGGCAAAAGCTGGGTGTTAAGCCTAACAAACCAAAGCTGCCTTCTTCAGATGCTGCATTGAAAATAGTTGCATATCAGGTTGCTGTTACCTCTCCCAAAGTGAAAGCAATTTTATCCAGAAAAGATGTACGTATGGTTGATAAAGTTAAGTATGAATTAAGAGTTAAGACATGTCTTGCTGTTTTTCAAATTGTTCCATTTGGTTTATTTTTGAAGTTGGTTTTGCATGTTGATGGTAAAAAGTTTGCAATGCTTTGCCTGAATAAAAATATATTGAGGTGGTTTGCTGGTAATTTGCAAAAATTGCTTGTTTATTAATAGGGAGGCCTTCTGCAAACAATTGCATTATTGTTGTTTTTTTGGAGCAGTTATTTTTTATGGCTTTGGTGATTTCTGCATCTTCAGCATTCCAATCTAGCTGTGATTTCTGTGTCTTGCCTTTGGAAGGGAGGAAGAAGCTGATGAAGTTTTGCTTATGATGAGATCAAATCTTATAGTTCTTATGCTAGTTTACTGCTGGTTGGTAGACTAGCAGGAATTTTAGTTCGCAGTTTCCGTATAGGAGTTGGGATTATTGTTTTTAGTTGGCGACAAGTTGGACACTATAGGATAGGGCACACGTCATAAGCAAGACGAAGCATTGTATTTGATTGTGTAGTGTTGTGGGTTACCCTTAGAAGAAATACGACTTACACTTTCACGGATCGAAATGTTTCCGTTTTCAAAGAGACTGAAGCGAAGCAATGATTGAATCGAAATGCCAATGTTTGGAGGTGTTTCAGAGTGCTTCAAGGTATTTCGAGATGTTTTGACATGTTTTTGTAATTGTTTCGGAATGTTTCAAGGTGTCTTAAGATATTTCGGTATATTTCAACCAATGTTTCAGAATATTTTGGAAATAAATTCCTAAGGTTGTGTCTGGTAACCATTTTTATTTTTTGTTTTTTGTTGTTATTTTCAGTTTTTGTTAAAATTAAAAACAAAAATGTGTTTGGTACCTGTTTTCATTTTTTTTTTCTGCCTGTTTTGAAAACAAGGCTGAATTTTGCAAACAAAAAAATCGTGTTTTGAGAAACACCAAAACTGAAAACACGCGGGCGGCAAGGGGACCTTTAATGAGGTCCACCCTTCTAATTTTGCTTGGAGCAAAAATCTAAGTCTTTTCTTGGGGAAAGTGGAAACCGTCATTTATTGTCTCTCTCGCGTCTCTCTCTCCAACAACGAAGGTCGAAGGCTATGAAGCTTTCTTCACTCTCCGAAGCTCGGTTCAACCTCTCTCTCTCCAGCTTTCTCTCTCCATCTCTTTCTCTCAAAGGTCATTAATATATATATATATATATATATATATATATATATATAGATAGATCTTTGTGTGTTGGGATAGATCTTTGTGTGTTGGGTGCGATTATGTGTTTGTGGGTATGCGTGTGTGTGTGTGTTGTGTGTGCATGTGTATGTATGTATCTCTGTGTGTGTGTGTTGTGCAAGTGTCTGTGTTGTGTGTGTGCAAGTGTCTGTGTGTGTTGATAAGATCCAGATTGGTGAACCCATTGTAGATAAGCACAAGATATAAGAAATTTTAGAAGGAATTTTGATGTGTTTTGTATCAACAATTAATATAAATTTATAACATATGATAGAAATTAAAATGGTTATCAAATATATTTTATGTTTTTATTTTTAGAGTTCCTTAAATAAAAATTGAAACCAAACAAGTTTTTTGTTTTATTTTTTACCACCAAAAAAATAAAAATTATTTCTGTTTTTACTTATTTTGAAAACAAAAAACAAAAAATGTTATCAAACACACCATAAATTTTTTCTTCGTTTCCATTCTATTTTTGAAAAGTTTTCAAAGTATTTTCGAAACTTTTTCGAAACGTTTTTGTTTCCTAGGTGATCAAAATAATGCACCGAAACGAAATTTTTATCCTTGACTCTTTATTCTATATTTTAATTAAGTCATTTTGACATCTCATTGTCTGTATTCGATTTTAATCCTATATCTATGGCGCCATAATTAATGCAATCTAAGATTTTAAGAACAAACATGGGAATTACATGCTAGGAACTACAAGTAAGATAGTACTAACAATTAATCTGGCTAGAATCTTTTTAACCACTATGAGAGAAAATATGAGGTAGGGAGATTGTGATTGCAGAAGAGATGGGTTGGATGCAGAAGTCTCGTGCTTTATGGCCAAGGTTTTAAAAAGCGGGTGATGGGTGTTACGTAAACAGCTATAATGCGATCGACACTATTATGCCTTGTTATATCGGTGTGGTTTAAAATTATACCTCTGATAGCAGTTACTGGTTAGATTGACATGATATGGCTCAAAACATTTTCTAGGCTTTTGTACCCCGTTTTCTAACATTTTCGGCTAAAAATGGAGATGCTCGACAATAATTTTTGGATTTCACCCAAGTACATGAAATCGTGAAAATTAGACCATCATCTAGCTTTATAATGCAATAAAACATGCAAGAAGAGGAAAGGAGAAGAAGAAGAGGAACTTGGCTTGGATTGTTTGGGTTCGGGGGATAGCCGAGAACTATCCTCGTGTAGCTCTTGGTGTTCCCTTCGCCATTTGGTTCTCGGTGTGATGCATTGACTTTTGCATTTCTTTCGAGTGTTGACAAGTTGCCCTAATGGCTACAAAGCTAGTTGTTGGCCGTAAAATGGTTAAAGAATTTGATGGACATGGGATCCCTCCTTTTCTATTCTTTAAATTTAGAATTTGTCTTAATTGTAGAGGCACCTGACCATTATGGAACGAGTACGGTTTTCTTCCAATAGTTTTGGGGGTAGCCAAACTTATGGTGATCCCAATATTCTGCTAGTCTCTTGAGCATGACCAATTTGAGAAGAGTTTCAAGGCTTCTTTTGTAACCTAGCAGAGAATATTTGGGACTTCCGGCTGGTTAACTCGATGGGAACTGTTTACCAGCTGTTGGAAGAAGCAAGGCTTTTAAAATTGGGATCCAACCTTGGATCGTAGGATTGGATCAAGAATCGTAAGATCTTAAGAACTAAAAAAATGAAACAAAATATATATAACAATACAAAATTCTTAAAAAATTTACCTGCTGCTCTAGTATATATGCAAAATGCAAAAAATGTCATGACGAACATATAAAACTTAGAGACGTGATTAAAATTTGAAAAACTACGATTTGAGCATTGAAAAAGCTTATAAATTGAAGTTGGGATGTCATTCTTGTGGGATTTTGCAAAGAGTAATAGGAGAATTGTAGTATTTCGATTTTAAATTATGGAGAGAGACAGAGATAGGGAGAGACTGAAAAGCTAAGAGACGGTTGGAAAACTTTGATTGTTTGACATCCAACCAAAAAAGTAGAAAATAATAAAAATGGAAAAACATATCTTACTATGATCACTTGTTGAGACAGAAGAGAACAAACTTAACTGTTATTTTCAACTTTCAACGAGAAAGATGAACAAATGATTAGAATTTTATGTAACAAAGAGAGTATTCTTTTGCTTTTCTCAGCCATCGAAATTTCTCTAAAAGACTGATAAGCGCATAAGACAATCACATTTGCATCGAGTCTTTAAGTATTAAAGTAATAAATATGGATTTGACATTTCAAAAACTAAAGGCCTATAACTGAAAATAAACCCTACCAACTTGGATTGGTAAGATCGTAGGTGGGATTGAGATCCTACGATCTCAAAAGATACGGATCACATTCCATTAAGGTTTTATGAAGTAGGAATTTTTCAAGAGACTCGCATTGATTTACCGGTACCAAATCGTAGGATCGTATGATCAGAATCATGATTTTAATAACCATGGGCAGAAGTTCTACTACTAGTTTAAGGGAGCTAATTGGAACCATTGAATCAGGGATTCAAGATTCTATTAGAAGTGGACAATTTTTGGATGCATTCTTCGGGTGTAATGAAATTTCTCGAGGAGAGGCTTGGTACCAATCTTTTGGGAATGGTTGGTTAAGTGGATATTGAAAAGTCCTATGTATATGCTTGAGAGATGGATTTTGGTGATAAATGTTGATGATGAGGACATTTTTCTACGTCATGTTGTTGGTTTTGATGGATGGTGCTCCAAAGGTTTTTTCTAGTGTGTTTTCTATATTTCAAGGGATTGAGTAGACTTGTAAAGCTCTCAAGTAAGGTATGTTGGAGAGTTTTTGGTAAGTGACAATGGAGGTTCTATGGTTTCAATTTCTCATCTTTTTTGGCGATGATACCACGATATTTGTGGAGGAGCTAATGTAACCAACTAAGATACTTAAACCATACGTTGATTTGTTTTGAAGTAATAGTGGTTTTCTAGATCAACATCAGAAAAATGGAGATTTGCAAAGAGAGCTTGTATCTTACATCGTATGGTTAAGACCACGCAAGGTTGATTTATATGGACATTTTCACTTGTTGGCGATTGGTTTTAGGTTGGATGCTCTTACATGGTATTAGAGTTAGGCTTTAGGTAGTCAATGAGCCAAGTCTATTTCCCATTTGAATTTCTTGGTATGCATATTTGTTTGTTTGTTAGTCCGATGTGCGAGCACAAGTCCCACATGAGGGAGGTCATAAATAGAGCTTGTATCCTATATTAAATGATTAAGACTACCCAAGGTTGGTTTATATGTTTAAGGGGTCTCTCCACTCATTGTCAATGCCCTAACATCCTGGTGGTGGGTGAGGTTGACAATCCCATGGCCTTAGTTGTTATTTGGTGTATTAGTTATTAAAGCATCCAACTACAATCAATTGATAGTGAGTAGAAAGGCCAACAAGGATTGTATAGTGATTTATAAGAGGTTGTTTACTACTGTGGGACAAGCTCAAACACTTCTCCGTGCGTGCTACCCTCACTCACACATGGAGGGGTAAACAGAGGAACAAGAAGGCAATCAATGAAAGACATAATGATTGCACTTATGGCATACACAAAGGGAAACCATTCTCCAAGTCAATGAAACAAAAACAAGGAGCCTTGCACTAAACCTCTCCAAGCCTAACTCTGATACTGTGTTAAAGCATTCAGTTGCAAAATCAACCGGTAATAAGTGGAGAGTCCGACTAAGCTCATATAGAGTTTTGGAGGTGTTATTTTATTGATGTGCGACAAGATCTACCTGTAAGGTTGGGTCCTTTTTGTTGATGTGCTCAAGATGTCCTCTAATGCAACTTTTAATTCCACAGACAATTGGAGATCCGATTGTGAATTGCTTCGAGAAGAGATTGGCTGGAAGAACAATCTCCACTGTGCACAGGGGGGAGGAAGGAACTCACTTAGCAATGTACATGAGGTAGATATCCCATATGGCGGTGATGATTCTTTGTGGTGGAGAGGAAACTACAATTGCTTATTCGGTAGCAAGCCTACTATAGCATTGTAAGCGGAGTTCCTGAATTGGGAATTATCTGAGGCATGAAGGCATCTATAAAGTTGCATCATTTTTTCGTCATGTTGGAAGCTATCTTAGCTATTGACAATCTTACATGGAGGAGAAAAACGTTAGTAATTGGTGTTGCATGTGAGAGGCTTTGAATTAATCAGTTGTTACAATATCTACTTTGGTGCCATAACAATCTCACTCGAATTACAGTGATCTACATGTGCGAGTTTTCCTGCATGTGGATCGTCTGTGCTTTCCAAGGCACTGTCTGTGACTCAGCATGGGAGAATGGGATAGGATTGCACACTTTCATGTTTAGAGCATTGTCCGAGTTAGTTGGCAGAGCCTACCAGGAAAGCTCAAGAGGCAGGGCTGGTTCCTTCTCAACGCCCTGCTAAGTGGCCCGCGAGTTGTGGCATACTTTGTTTGGCACGGAGTGCATGATACCTTGAACAGTGAAGGATATGCTAACTATTTGGAGGTGGTCTACATTTGGGAAGGATTTTCGAAAGCGGTGGGATACAACTCTTTTGTGTTTGACGTGGTTCATTTGGAGAAAGAGGAATAGGAGGTCGTTTGAGGGAGTGGAGCTGCTCGAGCATAGACTTAAGTTTGCTATGTTGATTCTTCTTTTGTTTAGTTCAATGAAGTGTCCCGTGCTTATTGTGTCTTTTGTAGGTTTTTTGGGCGAGTTTTGGCTGGAACGCTAGATGTATGTATTTTTTTGGGAGCTCTCTTTATATACATCATGTGTAAAACAAAAAAACCAAAAGAAAAAAAAATTACTGTGGTACAATATGTTGGCTTTATCAATACAATTTGAAAGTTGCAAAGTACATTTTGATCAAGACTACGGTGGTTCAAGTTAACCAAAGGTTTTGCTTGGCATAACATTATTGGAAAATGATGGAGATTGTGACCTTGATTCCTGCATGACTGCTTGGAACAAGGCCTTATCTCCACTCCCTTATTGCTACTTTTTTTTTTCTTCGTGTGACACTAATTTTATTGGCGAAGGAAGGGCTAAATGAAAGGCTGACACATCCTTCTGAAAGAATCAGGAACTACATAACAGCAGGAAATTTGTGAAAATATATTAGCAGTTTTATTAAATGAAAAACAATGCATAGGACTAGTTGATGCCACAATCCTATCCAAAATCCTGAGGTCATTTTATGGCCTTTGTCGAATGCATTATTAGCTTGAAGCCGTCGTTGTAATGCTGTATGGTGCTTTTGAATGTTGTTTGGGTCAATGTTGATTATGGAATTTCCAATTTTTTAATCAGAAATTTGAGGGATAAGAAAAGGATCAAAGTGACTGACACATGCTGATTTATGCCATGTTCAAATTCTGCGAAGGTAATAAGTGTTTATCAAACAGTAACAAAATGATTAGTGTTTCGCATGAATGAATTTGGAAATCATTACAGTGTATGGTTCTCAAATTCAGCAGTGTAGGGGTTCAGTTCTAAAGCAAGGGAAGGGGCATGATCAGAACTTCAACTTGGGATGAGGTAGACCTAGCTTGTTTATGGTTGGTCAAATTTGGTGAGGGAGGTAGGTTTAGACTGACCTGATTTGTATACTAAGAACGGCCACCGCTTAGAGATGGATAACTAGTATACAAGGATCAAAATTTCGTTTCGGTGTATTGTTTCAGTCACCTAGAAAATGGAAACATTTCAACGTGTTTCGGAAATGTTTCGACCTGTTTTGGAAACATAATAAAAAAAATAAAAAATTTAAAAACTATTTTTCTAAAACATTGATTGAAATATATCAAAATATCTTAAAATACCTTGAAACATTCCGAACCAATTGTGCAAATGCATTAAAATATTATAATATATCTCGAAACATTATGGAATACCTCGAAATATTAGAATTTCGATTCCATCACTGTTTTGTTTCGGTCTCCTTGAAAACAGAAACGTTTTGGACGTTTCGACCGTTTCGAAACGATATTTTGATCCTTGCTAGTATATTGATTTAATGTTTAATTAAACTTATTGACTAAGATGCCTATGTTTGCAGTCTAAATTTTTTAAACGGCAAGGTAAAGGAAGAAATAAATGCCCCTACTAAATTCGTTGGAGTTTGGCTGTGCCAAAATTTTAACTTTTGTTTATATAGAGTTGACGGGATTAAAGCAGTCCTTTTTCTTCCTCAAAATGTGTGATACGAGGTTTGCCATTGTAAGTGGATTCATTATCTGACATGGGAGGTCTTAGGAGAGGTTCGGGCACTTATATTTCTTATTGAGGATGACTCACCAAAAATAGTAGTAAAAAAAGAAAAATGATCCAGATGTTATTGTTGAGAAACTCGCATATTAATGTAATTGACATATACAGCTTTGGTTATCAAAATCTCCCGGTAAAGTCACATAATAAATCCTTAGTATGTTCAATTTAGAAGAACCGGTCAAAGATCAAAATTTCGTTTCGGTGCATAGTTTCGGTAACATTTTGGAAACAAGATGGAAACAAAAAAAAAATTTGTTGGTCGAAACATAGGTCAAAACCTACCGAAACACCTCGACACATAGGAATTTTGATATTCAATCAATGATTTGTTTCAGTTTCCATGGAAACAGAAATGTTTTGACCGTTTCGAAACGATATTTAGTTCCTTGGAACCGGTGAAAGAAGTTGAGTGCTTTCATATGTCTAATTTGTATGCTTGAAATATGTTGAATAAGCTGCATAGTTCACTATACCTAATGTTTGGAATTTATGCCAATAAGATAAGACAGGGTTAGCGAGATGAGCTGGTGAAAACTGTTAGAGATCAATTTTTTCAATGCTTACCCTAAGGGCTCAATCTTTTGGGACGGACTGTGGAACACTCTTTTGTTTTTAGCATGCCACATGATGTTAATGGGTACCTAGATATTTAACGATGCAAACTAGGATCCCCTATCATCATCAATTTTTCATCAAACCTCGCATATTGTTATCAATATTTCATCAAACCTATATTTAGTGCGACCTAACTGTTCAATGTCTCTCTCTCTCTCTCTAAAGATTATTTGTTTTACCATGGTAAAGTGGTCCTACTTAGCATTGAGATTTTTTGGAAAATTTTTAGTTGATGAAATTCATCAATACAAATGCATTGATTGCAGTTTCTTGAATTCAACCTATGTTAACATCTAGTGTGTATTTTCCTTTTCCATCATTCTTTAGACAAGTATTTTTACGAAATGTCAACTAATTTGTGGCGTCATTGTTTTCAAAGGTTTATCAGAATGGAGTTTTGCATAAAGGTAGGCAACTCTGTAATGCAGTTGTTATCTAATTTTAATGTTGGGCAAAATTTTAGTTTTTAATGGAAGATGTCCATATTAATGTTGCAAATGTTATTTCTGGTTTAGGAAATTCGAGGCATGATCCTAATAAGAGAAGAAGATGCCCTCCCAATTGTATTGATGAAGTTATTAGAATATTTCGCCCCATGGACAAAAGGTAAAATGACTTGTTTCTTGAGGATTTCCTTTGATGTTTCTTAAATATTTTTGCTTTGGAGTTAATTTTTTGACTTTACTTTGAGGAATAATTCTTATGAAAAATGTTGTTGGCTATTGGAGGAATCTGCCTTAGTTGTGTTGGTGAATTTGATCTGTCATTGATGGTTGGAGTGGTATTTCGTTTGGCCTTTATTGTGGTAGTTGTTATAGGGGTCCAGTTTGCCACAAAGTTTTGCTGTTGTGTTGGCACTAAGTTACGCACTTGATCTCGGTCAAAGCACACACGAGTTCACGAGGACAATTTATGGAACAATGGGCAGGCGCACGGATTATAGGATAATGTCCCAATCTTTACTTCTCAAAACCAAGTACAAGGAGTCTGACTAAGGGTCTACTTACAAAATGTACACCCTTTCTCTCTTTCTGTATTCTGCAGACCCTAGTAACCTATTTATCGGCTACAATGACAATTACAACCCAACGGCCTAGGCAATGCTGGCTACAATGCCAACAATTCGTCGTAGTTGACATTGACTGCCCCAATTACAAGGCATACTGGCACAATGCAAAACATGCCACCAATGTTTTTGGAGGTTTTTCAACAAACCAGCGGACCATCTGATCCTCCCCCACATGTTGGAGCAGTTGTCTTGGTAACAATCCATAAACTACGCCAACTGCTTGCCTGGTTCAGACCAGAGTCACCATTGTCTGTCAATGTTGCTACCTTTGTCCATGCCAACGCGCAATGTCCAGCCCATGACGGTCCTCAAAGTTTTTAAGAACTCCCATGCTAAACCCACAGATCCATGCTTTTCTTTGCCTCAACGTTCGTAGTTGTGCCCATGATTTGCTCCTTCCCTCAACCATACATGGGGCTTCCATAGCGACAGGTCCCACATTTTCTTTGCCTTCCAACTGGTGTGCCTTGCCTCAACCTATGGTAAGGATTTTGATGTCATGCCCTATGCACGACCAGCAAGTTGATAGGGCCTTTGGCGATGCAACCGTGCACTGTCCAGCAAGTGAATCGTTGATCATTGACCATATGCTTCCAAACTCTTGTAACACTTGCACCAACACTCTCCCAAGTATTTTAAGAGTTGCCATACACGTTGGGGTTGCTTAGCCAAGCACAATCCCACCTTGACCTTGGCATGAGGCGCCATTGGGCATGTCAACTACAAACCACTAAAGGGTTAACAGTAGTTTTCTATGGGGTTCCTTACCATTAAGAGGTCAATCATTTGTGTTTCCCAAAGAGTAAGCTAACTTTTCCAAAGGCTCCTTTTGTCCAATAGTATAAGGCAAGCTAACACATGGATTGCTAAAATGAATCAATCTACTGTGTGCACGACTTATTTTAGTATCACGGTTACTTGATTTTTGAAATTCAGATACAATAAAAAGAAATATCGTTTCTTTGGGTTCCCTCCACGGTTAAGGTCATTTTAGCCCTCATTAGGGGGCCCTCTCTCTACGGTAAAATGGCTGCACACAGACTCATGACAGAAAGGTGTATTGGGGGAAAATGATTTGCATTTCATTATGATGGGATAAGCTCGAGAGTGGGCTTTGACGCAGCAGTAAGGTTGCTCCATTGTGACCTGGCCGGGTTGAAGTAATGACGATGTCCTCTATACATGTAGGGGTAAGGATGTGGACATTTGTCCTTTCCCAGACTCCGCAGTGATGAAAGTCTCATGCACAAAGTTGCCCTTCTTCTATGGAATAACCTAACCAATGGTTGATTGGATTGAATGGAATTACAATTTGGACATTCTACCTCCTGCAAACACCGAAACAAGATTAATTTTTTGTGGATAGTATATCCCCATATTAATTAAGAACCTTGCTAACTGACATTCCAGTCATAATGCCACCGATGTTAATTTTTTCCTTTTGAGTTCGTAATAACTTCAAGGTTTAATTAATGAAAAGAGAAAGCAACGTCCACTTGCTTGGAGATTATAGGCTCTGTGTAGGGCTCGGATGGTGAGCCAAAACAATTGTTCAAGAAGTTGATCAACTTTCTCTTGAAATATGATAAAAAATAAAAGAATCCATGCTATTGTTTATCAAACTTCTAATCACCCAGCTCAAAGTGAATACAATGTAATCAAACTTATTGTTAACTCCTAAGAGAATATAAAGCCCATATTCATAGTTGAAGTGTAACAGTATCTGGTGCCACTGATAGTAACTCAGTGTGGCCAAAATAGACTTGCCTACATGTGGGCCATCAATAGAATTGTTATCCTTGTTGATTCTAGGGCTTGACATTTCGTCAAAAAAGGTGATGAGAGCAATTAGGTTCGCCACACTGCTCTCCTGTTTAGAGAGAACAGATTGTGGCATAAACAAATTGGAGATGTTGTACTTTAATCCTTAACCATAGGACTTACAGTATTTTCAACTCTTAGTATGCCTGTAGGAACTTCTCCAGTCAAAGTTAATAAAAATTGAGCCCAAACCTGTGTCATAAAATCCTCTAGCTCTGTACTCACCCTTTTTACTGATGAAGTAAAACACCCAATCCTTATGGGGGCTATACATTATTGGGACCGCCAAATTGTAAAGGATTAGCAAGGCCTAACTCGAGGTCTCTGGTGCTTCCTAAAGTAGTAAATCCTTTTATATTTATGTAGAAAACACTTAGAAATAATTGCATGAGATTTCAACTGAACACCTCTTTCCGAGAGTGTCTATAAAATACTCTTGGTAGTGATTGAAGTTATGACAGCAGAACTAGTGCTTCTATTAGTATCACCTTTCCAATGAAAATTGTCAACAGATTCAAATTTTCTGATCTGCTTGCCATTGAAATGTAGTTATTCTCTTTCTTCTTTAATGTTGCCTTCTTACTTCTTAGCCTCTTACTCTTGTAAGGCCTTGTAATCCAGCGTAATTCCAACTAAAATTCAATCCCATTCTATCCGCTCACGAAACGTCTTCTATGACTTGTTCTGGACAGAAGTGCAAGAAATTCCTTATAACTTCCTTAACTAGGTTTTGATCTTCAGAGGTCGAACCTTTCAATTGCAACTCTACTGACTGTTCAATTTGAAATCACCTTTTTTTCCATCTGAGCTTAGTGTTGCACTTCTGACTTCCTCTTTTGTAAAGGGACACTCAGTGTCATTCTTAATGATCCTTTCTATTTCCTGCTAGCCTTGCAAAGTTAGATGTCTTTGTCCAACTTCTCAGTGGCTCCAATCGAGGCCTCTTTGGAGTTTAATCAGGAGTTATAACTGCACTGGTTTTGAGATGTCTGTTGTCTTTACCATTTTTTTTAGTATCTACGTTCACAGTTCAAGTTTTTGATGCACCCTATTTTGTCCTTTGACAAATTTCTCCTTTTGTTTTCTTCTTGTTTTTGCCATAAGCCCATCTGGGATGGGTTGGAAAAGGAATTTCCAAATCTTTCCTCTTGGGAATGTTGCCAAAATATAAAACCATTCTGTCATTTGGATTATTTATTTGATCAGCTTTTCCAAATAGTCTAATAGTTCTCGTCTCATCTGGAAAGATATAAGGTTGATCTTCTTTCCATGGGAGTGCAGTCAACAGCTTTCACCATCATTGATTGAGGATGGTGGATTTACTACATTAAGTTTATACAGACTGCCATTTTCCTGAGTTCTGCCTAAAAGAATTGTATAGAGGTAATGGAAGAGCTGTTATTATTTCTTCAGTTTTCTTCATTCCAAATTTCTGAATTGCTACATATGGTGGGAATTAAGATACGTTTCTATGTCCTTTATGTCATGTAGCATCCTTACTGGAAAGAGAAGGGCTAGACTTTGGTAGTGGATGGTTATTTGTAACATTCTAAGGGATGTGATTTAGTGCTTAGTCCTTAGTCTATTTAGTAATTGGAGCTTGTAGCTTTCAGTTACAAAATGTATGGTAGCAAACAAATGAAGATCCGCAAGTTGGCAATTGAGGACCTTGTTGAAGTTGCATATACTATTTCGAATACTGCTAAGATTTTGGGTTTTACTCTTTTTTAGCTGTACTCTATTACTAAGGTTAAATTTTGCAAATTTTGATTCTAAATGTTGTCTTGGATGCTTGAATATCGTAGGTCTTTTGGAATTGTAAGACGGTTTGATAACTACACCAGAAAACACTTGGTAAGAGATTTTGTTATGGTTGATCGTGTGTAAATGATCAGTTGTACTTATAATGGATTCATTTGTGCTTTTACAGATCATGTTTGAAGATGGAAGTATTGAGTTTCTTGACATGTCAAAAGAAGATTGGGAATTTTGTAACATTCCATTGTAGTTGTCAGGTAAGTCCATTTTTGTGAATAAGACTTCCTATTGTAACTCCATGCTCCTTGTCTATTTACAAGACATGAAAATTTGAAGCTTAGAAGCAATAGAACTTCTATATGAAAAGAAGTTCTGTGTGGCTTGTGAAGGAAATGTGTCACAACTGGGTTTTGTTCAAAGTATGAGGTCTAATATATCCATCAAACATGTGGTGAACATTCTCTAATTTTTGTGTCAAGTAGTGCAAAAGAAAGAAACATATTTGTTCAAATCAGGAGGAACACTTAGGAATACCTGGAAATTGTGATATAAACAGAGATACTTTAAAAAACTTTTGAATTGTAAATGCAGGTCGTGTAAGATAACTAGTTGATTCTGTTGATGGCTTTTACCTCTACATAGGCCCACTACATTAGAAGTCAATCACGTAGGATGGGAAAGTAGATGCTTCCTTGAAGTGATATATGTCAGGATGTTGAGCACTTCTTACTTCGTCAACTACAAGTTCGATTTAGTAGAAGTGCCAAGTCGAAGAATTCTATTGAGAGGCCAGCCATAGACTGTTTGCCTTAGAGAATAAAAAAGGGACTTCCCCTATGTGTCTACCTCAAAATAACAGGACTCCACCATAGACATGTGCATTCTATGTGTAAATCGTGGTTTGTCAATCATTTGTGTATTTTTCTCTCCAATTTGAATTGCCTCACTTTTCTGGAAAGCATCAAATTCAACATCTATTCCATTATGACAACATGGTTCACGCTTTTCTATTTCCCCCTTTTTCTATTTTGTTTTACCTTTTATTAATATATGTTTTGTTTTCCTTTTCAACTTTCCCTTTTTTTTGATGGTTTGTTTTCTAATCTGAATTATAAATTGTTTCTACATTTGTCAGCTATTTAAGCTCATCTCATCTGCTGGGAGCCTCTTTCCGAGTCCTCTTTTTGGACTTTGTTGCACCTTTGGTTCCTATACTCTTTACCACACAAAAGCAGTGTTCAAAGGATTGGTTGAGTCTGATACAACTCAGCCGGGTTGTATCCGACTCAACAATTTCCATTCCTCTACTGTTGCATGTTTTGTGTAAACTAGAAGTCTCACTCGACTATTGGTTGACTCGGTGACATTGTCTTCAACTCGTCCAAGTCATTGCCTTCAACTCACAGCATATTGCCTTGTTTTGTGACGCCACAATATGACCTAAATCTTTCACTATGTGCAACTTCTTCTATCATTTCACGTGTATTGTCTGATACCGTACGGTAATGTTATGATTGATGCATCTTAAGTGTCCTCCAGATGGAGGGCCAATACTACAACCTCGAACTATGCACCAAAGGAATTTTGTTTGGCCATATCTTGTGATACTCCAAAGTTCGCGCCTAGGCTCGAGGCGAGTCGAGGCATATCTGAAGTGCCTCAATGGGCCTAAAGCGAACGACTTCGCTGAAGCATGCGCCTTGAGTTTAATTACAAGGCATGAGGTGTGGGTTCCTTTCCCCTTCAGTGGGCTATTGTCACTTATTTCTATTTTTCCATTTTTGTCATAATCATTCTCTCTCTCTCCCCCTCTCTTTCATTTTCTGTTTGCTTTTGTTGTTGTGGAACGAGCTCCTAATTTACTGTAATCAACCATTGTTTTTTAGAAAAATAAGCGTCCTTTTGTGGTCCCATTAGCTATTACTACTGTAAAGATAAACCTCCTATTGTATTTGCTTAATTATTTTTGAAAAAATTTGGTGCATTTAGTTGCATTTGCGGTTTAATTTGAAATTTTTACATACTATGTACAAATATGTGCCTTACTTCGATAAAGCGCATGCTTTGCGTTGTGCCTGGAAGGCCTTGGCGCCTCGGTACGCCTTTCGCCTTGAATAACACTGATTCAAATTATAATTTAGGGTCTTTCTCAGGGATGACAGTTTAAGATGTCAGAGATTGTGGATTAAACAATTCATAGTGAGAGGTGGTTTGTGTGATGAATTTAGACATTGAAATCTTCTTCCCTGCCTTCCGTCTCCTAATGAACACATCCTGTTCGTTTTGTCTTCCGTTTCTGTTGGACAAATTGAGTTTAGTCTTGATATCTATCTGTGCCTTACAATTTGATTGCCCGATGTATTTGCTAATTTTTCCGTTGGTGTTCATCTTATAGGGCATTATTTGACCAAAAATGGTCGGCTCGGGATTCTGCAAAACATTTGTTCACTGTATGTACCCCTTATTGAACACTCCTACACTTGGTTTATGCTGTAGGGAGAAATAGATGAGGTCCTTCAATAATATTTTATTTACTGTTGATTTGTTGCAGGTATCAGTAACCAAAATGGATGATACTTGACCTTGCCCCTGCTTAAACATATGTTGTTACAGAAAGATTCATTTTGCTCTGGATTTACCGGAACATTGTTGTACTAGTCTACTTGATGTAGTTGTCCTTTTTACATTTTTTGAACAGTCAAGTTTTACTAATATATTTCATTTGGTGTATACTGATCTTTTCTTTTTCTTTTTCTGTTCTCAATATTTACTTTTCATGATTCATTCATTTTTGTATGCATTGAAAAGTATTGGGCCTAAGGATCTGTGTGCTATTTTTTGTGGAGATTGGAAATAATACTTGCAAAACCGACTTCTTGATGAGGTAAGATTGTCAAGTGGTATATTATGTCATGATGGTATATTGATTGTCAAGTGGTAGGAAGATGCAAACTTCTTGTGTAGCCCAAAATGTTTTCCTTATAAAATATCAAAAACTCGGCGGTGGCGGTGGCGGCAGCGAATTAGATTTGTCGATTTTGAATCCCAACCACCCCTACGGAATCTTGATTTGCATTCTAGGATTTATCAATTCAATCATTTCCATTGGGTGAATCTATCTAAGCATCAGCATCATTGTGTTGCCGAGAATAAAACACATACTTGGAACACGATATTCTGCATAAAAAAAAAACAGTTCTTATACCATATCACAACACCATTCGAAGATAAGATTGTGTACCATATTTGCTATCCTATTGTACTATAAGGGCATGTTTGAATATGTGTATGTTGAATCAGTTAACATTATTTAATCCTATAATCTTTTGTTAGTATGTCTGTGTCAGATTATCTAGGATTCCTATTCATCATTCTATTTTTCCCTCTTTTATTTCTTCGTTGTTTTAGTCCAGGCCTTTTCATTAACAAAAGCAATTTGCTTTTTTTTTTTTCAATGCTAAAAGGATCTACTGTAGACCCCATACATAGGCATATATGTATGATCAGCCATTGCTCAATGGTGATCATTGTATACAGATATGCTTAACTCAGTAAAGTTTTAATCCCAACTATTTATGATCGACTACATGAATTCTATTTCTCCATTACACTCTATCAAGGGTTTTATGATCTGTTAAATCATAAGTTATCATATCTTTTTGTACTATTTTGTTTACAACTATTTTAAGTCTACCTCTACTATTATCATTGATATGTACCAAATCGCTCTTTCTTACCATTGCATTATTAGATGTTTTATAAACATGTCTAAATCACCTAAGCCGATGCTCTCTTAATTTATATCCTATTGGTGTTATTTTTACGGTTTTACTCATTTCTTAATGTCTCAATATTCCATCTCATAAAACATTATTGGTCTAATGGTTGTCTCATAGAACTTACTTTTCAACCTAAGGGGTATATGACGGTCACATCATACATCAAATGCATTCATCCATTTAGTCCATCCTGCTTTAATTCTATAATTAACATCATCTCTAATTTTTTCATACCTATGATAATTGACTCAAAATACCTAAAGTGTTCTCTCATGGATATCTCTTGATCTTCGATCTTTGCTGCTATCCTATTTGGGTTTCTACTATTATAAAATTATATTTCATATATTCGGTTTTATTTCTACTTATCCTAAATCCTTTTGATTCTAAAATTTCTTTCCAAACTTCTAGTTTGTTGTTAATTTTTACTTTAATACTTTATCATCGAGAAATAACACACATCATGGAACCTTAACATAAATGTGTCTAGTCAATTCATCTATAATTAAGGCTAAGAGATACAGACTTAATATGGAACCCTGATGCTGGTCTACAGTGATTGAGAATTCACTACTTTCTCTTGCAATTGTTCTAACTATGGTCACTTCATCCTCATACATATACTAATCATATCAATATATCTATTTGTAACTCTCTTCTTATCTAAAACCCGCTATATTATGTCCTTGGCCATTATATCATGTGCCTTCTCTTGGTCTATAAAGACCATATGAAGTTTTTTTTTTTTTTTATCTCTATACATTTTCATTAGTTTTCTAAGTATGTATGTAACTTTCATAGTTGACCTTTCGAGCATAAAACCAAATTGATTCTTAGATACAGTGTTTCAAGTCTTACTCGCTGCTCAATCACTCGCTCTCGAAGTTTCATTGTATAACTCATTAACTTACTATCTCGATAGTTTGTGTAGCTCTGAATATTCCCTTTATTTTTTATATATGGGTACTAAAATATTCTTCCTCCACTCATCTGAGATCTTCTTAGTTGTTATAATCTTGTTAAATAATTTAGTTAACCAAGATACCCTGACATCTTTTAAACACTTTCAAACCTCAATTAGTACACCATTCGGTCCTAAAACTTTTTCAATTTTCTTTTTCTTAATCAATTCTTTTCTTCAATCTTTTAAACACTTTCAAACCTCAATTGGTATACCATTGGGTCCTAAAACTTTTTCAATTTTCTTTTTCTTAATCAATTCTTTTCTTCAGACACCCTAATTCTTCGAAAAAAACTTATTTTCGTTAGTCTTCCTTTGATTATTATTTTGTTCGACCTCTAAGTTTTCCATATAGTTTTCATTTAGTAAATTTATACAAAAATATATGCATATGTTGAATTGTAAATTAAAAATAAACATTAACAACGATACAAACACAACATTATCTATCCAAAATTTCTGTACACATTATACAAAGCATAAAAATATAGGAAATTAAATTAGTACCAATACTAATCTATATCTCACTTTAGAAATTTGTTTCGCAAATTAAATGGGGGTGTGTGAGATAGGTAAACAAGAAATCCTAGGGGGGTAAAAAGGATGTGGGCTGCAAAAAATATTGTTTAAGATGAGGTCTAGGTTAGGATGGGTTCAGTTTAGTAACCAATTAAGTGAGAATAAATTGGGGTGGACTTAATCATTAATTGGGTGGATATAGAATGCCGTGGACTTTATAGTATTATGTTAAAAAAATTAATAGAGGCGGAGATAGATTTTTGTGGAATGTGAATGGATTTTTGTGGGGAGCCTCTCTCCTCTTTCTCCACCCACATTTCCCTTTGAATGGGGCAAGTGGAGTTTATTACAACTATTGATAGATTTGGATTCAAACATTAGGAAAATGTGTCTACTTGTTTTAAGATGACAATTGGTATTTTTTTTTCCATTGATGGTAATGCTGGGAAGGTGGTTTGAACCTGAGTAATTCAAATCGTTACAAGTAAAATTTAATCACAAAGATAGCAACACGGTCCTTAAATTTTATCACTAAGATAGTCTAGATTAGGATGTGGTCAGTTTAGTTACCAATTAAGTTGATTCATGATTTATGTTTCATCTTTTGTTTGTTTCAAGAAATATATCGATCAATTCTGATTCTTTCTTTTTCTCTTGATTCTTTTCCGATCAAGATGTATAGATCAATGGATATATATGTCTATATAGATCCTGTTCGTGGATTAACAAAAATGTGCAAAAACTCTATTTGCCTCTGCAATCGGGGTGGACTTAGCGATTAATTGGGGGTGGATGAATTTTTGTGGGGTGGGAATAGCCTCAATGTTTATCTTCTCCCCCACACATAGGTGATGGGAAAGTATACAACATTTTTCCAATATTTTCATCTGAATGGGGCAAATAATGGAGCTTATTACAATACGTGATAGATTTGGATTGAAACATTGAGAAAATGTGTCTAATAGTTTTAAGATAATAAACTTAACATGCTCAATTTAGTGTAGATGAGTGTACATCATCTGGCGCTCAACACGAGCATGTTAAGTTTATTATCTTAAAACTATTAGAAGGCCCTGAGGAGGTGGTTGTGTCGAAAACTCATATACACTAAATTGATCATGTGGATTTGGTTTTGGTTGTGGTTGTGTTGAAAACTTACCTTTCTCTTAATGACACAGTGTAATGGTCATTTTAGTGAGTGTGTTTTTAATATCATTCAAGGCTTGGGAAGTACGATTGTTGGTGGTTTGACTTTGCATGAATTGCTAAAGAGATTGAATGACCTCCTCAAAAGACTTCTTTGGGTGTGGAGAGGGGCGGCCCAATCTAATTTGGGGCCCTAGGCAAAAATGTTATACGAGACCCTATAAATATTTATTCAGTAATAATAGTAATATTAAATATTTATTAAAATATGTTTATTTACAAATTATTTGTTTTGTCTTTTGAGATATAACATACTAATTTAAATTTTACAAATAAAAATTGTATTAATCGAAGTCAAATACGAAGATCAAATACAATAATACATCCTATTTGTTTAAGATAAAAGAGAAACATAATTGAAAATTAAGTTGACTAGTAAAATAATTTTTTTATAAATGTATATAGAAATAGGAATTTATACAAGTTGAGTAGTCCTAAAATAAATGAGATATTGTTAGATATCATGGAGAAAAAGCAATTTTTAAATAAAAAATTTTAGTAAGACAACTATGGTTAATTAATTTAAGATAGCTAGTGTATTACTTCTACTCACTCTATTTTATAGTTATCTTGTGCATAGTAAACAAAGTTATTAAAAAATAAACTCAAATTGAACTTATAAAAATATAAAATTATTATTCGTACCTATTATACGATAGACAATTGATTTTAATAATAAGACTGCAAAGTGATAATGCATATAATATAAATATCGGGTGAGATAAAAAAATAAGCTGAACTTTAGGACCCTAAATTTTTTTAAAAGAGGTTCTAAAATTTTTACAATAATGCTAGTTACACTTAATTTGAGGACTAAGCACATTAGATAAATAGTGAATTTTGTTTAAACTTAGCAGTCACTATTAATTTAATAATTAAAATATATTAAATATTTAAATTATATTCTAAAATAATTATTATTTATTTTATTTTGGGGCCCCAAATTTTTCTTTCAATTTGGAGACCTTAGGCAATGGCCTAAGTGGCCTAAAGGTTGGGTTGGCACTGGGGGTGGAGTATATGAAACAAAATTAGAAGGCCCTGAGGAGGTGGCTGTTCTGCAACATTATCGTACCTCTAACTAAAATTGAGAAGATTTTTCCACCTCAGATTGTAAGTCTTGGAATATGGGGATGGGTAAGGCTTCCTATAATTGTTCATAGCATTAGCTTCGTCATGCAAGACTTCTTTGAAAGATGAAATTGTAGGACACTCTCGTGTGGGATGTCCTTGGACCTCGCATATACTACAAACCTCTTCTTGGGGTATAACCTTAACTTCATTGGCCTTCTTAAGTTCCATGGCTTAGATCTTATAGGTCAAGGTGACAATCCAAGTCCCTAGGTCATCTTTCTCCCTAAGTTGGTATTTACCCCCACGTGTGAGGCAATTAAAGCTTTGGTTTTAGAAGAACTGTTAGTTGATGTGGTGTCCCATGATTGAGAATTCTCAGTTAACAAATGCTTCATCAGGGTCTTTACTCATGATTTCTCCATTACACATCATTTTTACAAATTGACGCATTTGGGCTAACAAACCCTCATAGAAAAAATTGATTATGCTCCAACTTTCGTAACCATGATCTGGGCAAGATGCAAGTAGATCTTTAAAATGTTCCCAACATTAGTAAAAAGTTTCATTCTCTTTTTGTGCAAAATTTATGATTTGTCTTTTCAAATCATGGTGACTACCATCATCAGCCATTATGGTGTGTGTGTATCAGAGTGTATGTATCAATCAAATAAATCCCCAAACAAAAATTTAGTTTCGTCTCTGACTAATTGACCTCCTGGATCATGGTACCAAGAGTTCAAAAATAAAAATAAAAATGAAGAGGGTAGAAGCAGAGAATAGAAAAATTAAATGAAAGAAAATAAAAGAGGGCAACGGCATTACCGGATTTGTGAAGAATCGTAAATCTAGCAAACCTCAAATATAGTGGTGTGATGCTCCTTGTTTGGATGCAAATCCCCAACAACAGCGCAAAAAGTTGACTAAAACTTTAGAATTGATCACCGGTGCAAACCTCAAGAGCCAATCTCACGTCAACATCCAAGAGGAAATCAAATACAAACAGAAGTAGTTTCCGCCTGGAACCGTGCTCTCCATTTGCATCAATCACCCATGTGCAAGTTGTAAGAAGTAATAAATATCCGAGATTCCGAGGTTGTACCACAATAAATTGGTGAAATTAAGAACACAATAAATTTGAGAATAAAAGTAAAAAAAATTGCTTTTGAAAGATTTGAGTAAATTGGTTATAAAGGAAACAATAAATTAGCTTAAAACAATATCTGAGACTAAAGCATTAGGGATCCTTTTTCAATCCTATTTTCTAACTCAATTAAAAATCAGCTAAGTAGTGATCTTAATCAGAAAATTTAGCAGTGATAATATTGAAAACAATATCAAAAGTATAATTGGTAAAGTATTTGAATAAAATTAATATTTAATTGTAGATCACAAGCATTTATCATGCCCAAAGTCGATGATGAATTAAGAACTCCAACAAAGAAAATTATTTTTTTTCACAAGTAAGAAATCAATTATTTTTCATAAGAATTCTAATTAATTGATCTAAACATACAAAATCAGTTATTATCTAAAGCATTCGATGTACATGATACAACAAATCAAGAGATTTATAGAGCAAAAACTATACTAAAACATAGAAATCAATTAAAAATCATGCATAGAAGAACAACATATCCCATACCAAAAAAAAAAAAAAAAAAACAATAGATCAAAAATAAATATTGTGCTTTGTTGGAAGAATCACCCATAGCTTTACTTGGGAATTTAGCAATCCATGGACATGAAAAACTAAGCAAAATCAAGATGAGATCCCCAAAATTAGGGTTAATACATGTATATATAGGGGGCTTCAGAGAGATCTAGAACTAGTACAAGACAAATAGCTTAATACTACTAACGAAGCTGTCGCATCTGAACGGTAAGGGACGCATGTAAGTAGAGGTGTTCAAATTTCCGACTAGCCGCAAGTTCCTACCCTACCCGACCCTACTGAACGGTTAGCCGCAAAAATCGGGTAGGAATGCGGAAGAGTTTTTGGCCTTCTGATTAAATCGGGTAGGAATGCGGAAGAGCTATCCATTTCCGCATTCCTACCCTACCCTACCCGCATTAATTAATTAATATGATTTTAATGTATTTCATATGGTTTAAACTTAAATTAATTGTTATTGTATTTGTGTAACAATTATGGTGGATTGATGTTCATACATTCTTGTGTTTTATTATAATTGTTGTTGTAGTTGTTTTAGATTTTAGTGTTATTGATTTATTGTGTTGTTAAATTGGTGCATTCAAAAATTAATAGTTACAAAAGTGTTTACCCGATTTCCTACCCGACTTCCTACCCGATTAATCGGGTAGGAAGTCGGGTAGGAATACCACACCTGTCGGGTAGGGTAGGCCAAGAAAAAATTCTTCCGCAAAGTATCGGGTAAGAAGACGGAAGAACATATTTCCTACCTGTAGGGTAGGGTGAACACCCCTACATGTAAGTTACTGTCCCAAAATTGCCAGGCGCGTTCGGATTTGTATTCCAACCGTCTGAATGCAGGAATCTTTCTAGAAAATTTAGTTTTTTCCCCTCTTTTCTTTAATTTTCAGCAGCTTTTACCTGTTCGACGATTCTAAGCTGCATACGGACGCACTAAAATTTCTACCATTGCTCTTTTCTTCACTCCAAATGCTCTAAGCTCCAAAATTTCTACCATTGCTCTTTTCTTCACTCCAAATGTTCTAAGCTCCATACCTTTTTACTTGGTTGCACCCAAACATGGTTCTTTTGATATATTCACCTATAAAACAAGCAAACACTTAAAAAAAAGAGAGAAAGAACCCAGAAATCCACCCAAACATGGTTCTTTTGATATATTCACCTATAAAACAAGCAAACACTTAAAAAAAAGAGAGAAAGAACCCAGAAATCCATCACTCAAACACACTTAACTCCAAAAATAATACAATTAACCTATGCATAACGGTGACAATTATGCATATTTCATGAGTCAATAAACGAACAATGAATAACATTTGTCAACGAAGTGAATCAGTCAAGGTGATTGCCACATGACATTCATTTAATAAATGTCGGAAGAGGCAAAGCCATTCGGGTAGGAAGTTAGGTGGGAATACCACACCTGATCGGGTAGGATAGGCAAAAAAAAAATTCTTCTGCAAAGTATCGGGTAGGAAGACGGAAGATTATATTTCCTACCCGTAGGGTAGGGTGAACACCCCTTCAAACTAAGATGAAACCAGTGTAATTGCCATGAAACTAGTGTAGCTGTTGACGAGGAAAATGCCTATAAAAGAGGCATTAATCACAAGGAGAAGATACGATCAAACCCATCAAAGACCCAAGACTCGGGCATTTTAGTAGTAGTACTAAGTTTAGTCTTAGGACAGAATTAGTGTTGTAGTTGAGGCTGATTTATCTGTCTGTTATAATAAAAAAACTCTTTGTAAATTAATACAAGTGTCATTCCTTTTGTTCATCACTTGAATATCACTTTTCTTGCTTTGAATATGTCGATTGTTATCATCCAAGGAAGTTCTGACAAGGCAGTTGAACCTAACATCAAGCAGTCGCTTGAAGTCACTTTGTCAAAGGATTGTACCCGTCGATAGCTGGAGAAAATCATTTGTGCACCCCAAAATTTTTTGCATGCTCAGTGGGACAATGCTATTAACCTGGATCAATAATGGTACGAACAAGAAAGCAAGATGAAGTAATGGCTGGAACAGAGCTCCATGAAAACATGGAAGCCACACCCAGTGGTTCCATGTTGAAGGAAGTTCAAGCTCCAATCAAGCAGAGCCTGTGATGTAGGGAAATGGCCAGACCAATCACCAGAGTTGTTGAGTGGCCAGTCAAATATGTCAGTACATGCTAATCAATGGTCCTCAAATGTTATTCGAAATCAAATGATAAAAGAAGGAAATACCAATCCAATGGTGTTTCCTGCAGAAAACCAGGGACCACTAGTGATCGTACTCAACATAGGGCTTGGTGTTCAACACCAAAATCATTTAAATATGATGTTCAAAGAGGAAACCTTCAAGGTTTTCCCTAATTTCTATCATCGTATGAATCCTAGGGGTAGAAACGGGCCAAGAATGGTTCGAGGCCATCCTTGGAGAGGTCGTTAAAGACATCCTATGACACCTATGGAGCGAATTGAGGAAATGAACCCCAAACTTGGGGGCAACCTTTGGAACCATTTGAGAACCTTGAAATTCATAACAACATTGTTGTCAATATAAACTAGTTAATGGAAATGATTCAAGATCTTTATGGTCCTAACCTTTGAAGGACAGAAAGACTAGTTTTTAGAAAGCTATATCTTCCATGGATTGATTTTGAGGAATTACCTAGAGGATATAATATTCATGAGTTTAACTTATTCTTAGAGAAGAGAATCAATCTACTGTTAAGAATATCGATAGGCTCACTTTTCAGTGTAGGGAAGTTGGGAATAATGGGAACTTGAAAATAAAATTATTCCCAGTCTTTAAGCAAGACAACATTTTCGTGGTTCATTAACAAATTCAATTCAGACATGGAAAGAGATGGAAAAGTAATCTCATGTTCAGTTTTTTCAGGCATGAACCAGAAGTGTCAATGACAGACTTATCTAGATTAAGACAAAAACCTAATGAATCTATAGAACACTACATCGACATGTTTAAAAAGGAAAAAAACACGCGCCATGTCTATATGCCTAAAGTAACTTGTGAAATTAACCCATAATTAGATTTTGAATTGAGAAAAAAATTTCAAGGTATGGAGTATAGAGATTTGTTTAAACTCTCAGCTAGGACCAGAAGGTATGAAATGTTGCTCAGGGAAGAGTAGCAAAGGAAAACTACTACACTTGACGCATATTATCAAGATTTAGATGGATAAATGGAGATTTATGTTGCATAGATAATAAGAAAGCCTCCTATTGTGTGTAACACTTTAAAAAGGATGAAGATCATGATAATATGCCATCAAACCACCCACTTAAAAAGAATGTCATTGACGTATCACAGTATTCTTTTGATATGTCCATGGCTGATGGTCTCTTTGATTATATGAATGGCAAAAAAATTAAAACTCTTTCTCCGGGATATGTTATTCCCCCAGACAAAGATAGGAAGGGCAAAAAATATTGTAAATAACATAACTCATTTCGTCATTCAACCAAAAGTTGCATCACTGAAGGAGCAAGCAATAGGAAATGGTGCGAGCACCGCCACTAAGATTGAATGAATGCGGGCAAAAGTGATGACTTTCTTGATTCATTTTTTTGATATATGAAATTTAAGCATAACAATGAAACAAAAAAAAAAAAAAAAAGAAATTATTCAGCGGCAAAAATGAATTTAGGGGAATAATGAAAATTGACATAACCTAAAAAAGTTATAACATCATAAATCGTTATACCTTGAAGCATTTTACTTTCATACATTCTCACCCAAAATACACTAATACTATCTATGACATCCAAAACTCATGACGTAAAAATAATTTCGTTGTCACCACACATGTCTCCTAACTATCTCCAATTTTGGTGCACCCATGTCCCTACAGTTCCCATGTAAAACCAAATTCCTAAGCTCTGATACCAACTTGTCACGTCCCAAATTTCATAAAAACGTGATTAAAACAAATACTTTGTTTATTCCAAAAAAACATGCCGGTTTGTTGTAAAAACATCTAGGAAAGTATCTCTTTAGTTTAAATAAATCATTTTTTTAGAAAATTTCGACAGAGTTTCCTTTAAAAATCGGACATCCAGATAATTAGTGGGAGCTACATGTGAGATCATTAAACATAATAATTATACCTAACTAGTCATTCACATCATATCAACCATATACATCCCTTCTCATGACATCCGCAAATAAATCATTACTGTTCAAAACTGAGGTAGCAAATGGAGGTCCACGAAGTCCTCCCAAATCCGGATTACAATCTAATTATCCAAAATTCTTCATTATGAACATAATATACAGAATATTTAAATTCTTTATAAGTAAACCATTTAAAAAGTCTCAATCTATACATATTCCCTTAAATTAACCAAGATATAAATCATTTACAAATCCTCAATAATATACATCATCCTACATTGTTCTTTACATACTCTAACTAAATCATAACAACTATCTTCTGTTTCGATACTCCCACTATGCAGTCCACCAGCATATGCTCATAACTAAAATATTAAATGATAGGGGTGAGCAACCACACGCTCAGTAGAATAATCATTTTCTTAAGCATATACAAGGTTTTAAATACCAACAGTTCACAATCATATTGATAGACAAAGAAATAATTTATCAATAAGTCTAGGTATACAATAAGTAGTAACCATTTTGGAAAGTACACTACGTACTATCATTTGAAATACATAAGTGAAACACCAAGGAATTTACCACATCGAATCAATTTCAAAATAACACTATAAAACCTCTATTCTTAAAACATAATGTAAAACCATTGATTTTATAAAGTACAAACTGAGAAATCTTTATACAAGTATATGTATAACAAATCTAGTAAAGAAATCATTTATGATTTTGAACACAATTTCATAAACTTGTTCTTTCTAGAGTATTTTTCAAAAATATTAACTCCACGTATTTTTGTTTCAATCACACCTTACCTTACCCCACTCAAGAAGTTTTTTGGAATATTGGTCTATTGGTTTCTTGGCACCCAAAATCCATGTATGCTACTCATACGGACAGATATCATCAAACAAACAACGGTTCACGAATGAACCATCCCAGAGGAACCTTTTGGGTCTTGCATCCTAAGGTCTCATCATCCTTCTTACTTTTCAGGGGGGATGTGTAGGGCACAACTTGTGATACCACACAGGCTATCACCGAAGACCACTACCATCACTAATCCCCCCTAGGACTACTAGTCGTCTTGGTAACCCCCCTCAGGGGCCCCAACCGTCTACTAACCCTCTGCTTGTCGGTAACGAGTATACAAGTTTCAAACCATAATTTCATGATCACCTTCCATTCCCAACACCAACCACAACTTTGACACTTTTAAAAAAATACATGGTTTTACAAAATCTCACATTTCTATTTCGAACATAACACATTTTTAAAATAACTCACATACACACCAAAAATATAATTTGTACCATTTTACAGAACATTTCCAAATTAAATGATTGAAAAGTTGTATAGATCAACACCACCATTTTCTTACTTTAAAATAACTCAACAATACCCCAAATCATGGTAAAATATACTCAATTACATCATACAAATCAATACCTCTTTCCACAATTTTTCATTTCAAAACTTATAGTCACTTTGTCATTTTATCAAACACATAATAGACATAAAATTTCCAAATACACATTTGCAAATGAACATACTCATTCTTAAGAGACAAATCAAATACATTATATACAAAATCACATATATTCTAAAGAATCCAAAATCTTAAGTTCAATTAAACACCCATAACAAAAATCAAGTTAGAGTTTCAAACCCACAACACCCAAATTCATTTAATGCATGTAGGTTTACAAATTCATAGTAAACTCATTATTTAATTAAGACCCATAGCATGTATTTAGCTCATACTAAACAAATAGATATAGAACATACATGAGATGCATCAATGTATATGTAAGAGAAAGGAAAACCCTACCTCAAAACTCAAGAACCCAAGCTCCACCTTCAAATGTCCAAGTGGATTCAAGAATCCCAAGTAATGTTTTTAGATTTTCAAACAAAAACCCAAGCTCTAGAGACCTTGTTCTTCCCTCTTCTCTTTCCCTTTATCTTGTCCTAGGGTTCTAAGAGGAATTTGGTGAGAATGGAAAGAAATAATGGGACAAATGGGGCTGAAAATGGTGTTTTAAAACCAGCAAATCCCGAATTTTACTGTTTATAGGGCCAAAAATTGCATTTTTCTCCGAAATTACGGTTTTGCCACTAAATATCTCCAATTTGATCTCTATGACTACTTTAAGGTTTTTAGACGTTCCGCATTCATTTTTAATGTTATTTTAACCTAAAAACATTTATTTTTATGATTTATCTCAAAAAGAAAGTCAATTTACACCCGAAACACTAAATTTACCATTTTACCCATTCGAACCGCTATATGCGCTAAATGTCTATTCCAAGGTTTTCGAACCTCTCGGATTCAATCGTAATGTTATTTTGACTTAAAAAAATTAATATATTTACTTAGTTATCCTTATCAACCTAAACACCTCCAAAAATTAAATTTGGCTAAAAAGTCAATACGTCCGTACCTCAAACTTACGCGACTGTTCATTTAACAACGATTCGAAATTTCTCTCATCATTTTAATCATTTAAAAAAAATACTATCAAGTTAATATCATTTATATTTATATGAAATATGGGATCTTATAGGGAAGGTTCACGAAAAATTTCGAAAATATTTGGGATCATATTATAATTTTTATAGTTGAAATTATAACTTTTGGTGGCCGTTTAAAATTTTTGTAGGTTAGTTGTGATTGATCTTAAATTTTTTAGGATCAATCACAAATAACCCTTAAAATTTGTAAATTAACCATACAAATTGTAAATAACAAAGGTTATAAATAATCCTCAAATTTATAAAAGACAATCACAAAATTTGTAATGATGATATGATACCAAAAATATTTTTTTTGGCGTTGTAAACTTGTCCATATTTAAAATATATTTTTATAAATAATAATAATTTGATAAGCAAAATTAACAAATTGATAACGCGTATGATTTTATTGATGGTTGTGTTAGTTTGAGATTTATGTGATAAAAAGAATTTAAAATTATATGTTTCGTGCAAGAATTTATGGTAATGATCTTAATAGTATACCTCGATTAATCTCAATAATTAATTTTGAATTAATGGTCTAGCACTATTTATTTAAATATAATAAAATAATGAAAAATATTAAATAAAAAAATTATACACACGAAATATTTTTATTAGTTCAAAATAAATGTGGAAATTACTTTTCCATATTGTTATGAGATTTTTTTTTGGCAAATTTGGTTTTTTAACAAGAGTGTGAAAGTCAGTTTTTTTGATGAAATGGGTAGATATGACTTACATTTTTAAAAGGAAAATGTTATACTTATTAAATTTTCTTACCAAATCTTCTATCTCAAATAATTTGTAATAATCTCCGTCATTGAACATTAATGGGACCCATTCACTGATGGTAAAAAATTGTGCCACATCATTTGTGATAGAAATTTGGTAAGAAAATTTGGTAAGCATAACATAACCCACTTTAAAAACAATGATAACCTAATAAATAAAACTAAAAATAAAATAAACAGAAAAATAAGTTAATTCGTGGTAATGGTGAAAGCCTTGAGAGCAAAAAAAAAAAAAAGTGCAGCGGGACACAGCACCCTATTTCTATGTCTACGTTTTCATGCTCATGAAGAGTATTGGCAGAGGCTCCATTTTTGTACTACATGAACTTAAAAAATATATTTAAAAAATACACTTGATTATTATAATAATTGATTTTATTGAAACTTACTACCTATTCAATGGTTAAGATTATCAAATTTATCTTTTAAATCTATTTTTTAAGTCCATGCATCATTACTCTTTTTGTACATCCTGACACTACGAAATCAAAAAAGAAAAGCACAAATTAGTTGATAATATTAGTTCCGTCAACAGATCGGATTTAAATAGGATTTTGGCTTATCCAAATTCGAATTTGATTTTAAAAGTTTGATCCAAAACCAATCCAATAATCCGACGGATTTTATTTTCACGGTCCATATTCGAATTTGTTAACAATCCAAAATCCAATCTATATTTATATCTATACTACTTATAAATGTATAATATAAAAAACTTTTGATTTCCTATTTCATTCTTATTTAATGGCGGCAAGTCAATCATGTCCTACATATTCTTATTAGGGTATGTGATGATGCACAAAAGTGTTTATGCAAAATTAATTATGTAATGGAGTATGTGATGGGGTATGCTCAATACAATCAAACACACATATTAGGTGATTCAGTCTGAGTGACTTACTCCATAGGGAATGACTACGGTGGCCGGAGAGTTTTATTACTCAAGATGTGTAGAGTGATGAGAGATGAGTGATAGCCCTATGTGTTGACGAGGCTTACAATTTATAGGTAAGTAAAGTTTCATAACGACTTTGAGAGAGCACTGATTGAGGCGTCATTCTCGTAGCCGGGAACGGAGTAAATCCGTGAAGCTGACGGTGAGTATCCCAATAATTGTGTTCTACGGCTTATCTTTCTTAAAATGGAGATCTCCACGTGCAGTAATAATATGATGGATCTTTAACAAGAGTAGACTTGACCCAACTGAAATTGAGACACAAAAAGGGTGTCGGTGAGGGAAACCTGAAATTTTTTTCCATTCTTTTGTAATGCTTCACACCCAATTGTTCAGTTCACGTGATGACATAGGTTGGAATCAAAATCAAACAGAATTGACAGACATTTTATTAGAGATTCTCTGAGTCTTACATTATTTTTTCAGTTAATACAAGAATGGAAATCATTTAGTCTTTTACACGTTACTTGGCAGAGGGCTCACTTCCCACCGAGGTACGCGCTCAGTCATAAGCATCAAATGGAAAGAAGTTGCATGTGAATAGCAATAATTTAAAATCAGTTTTTCAGTAATTATGAAAAGGGAAGGTTCACGGAAAATTTTGAAAATATTTGGAATCATATTATAATTTTTAGAGCTAATCTCAATTTATATTTCGAAAGATGACTCAAATTTTAATTTTTACATTAAAAGTTTAAAAATATCAATTTATACTCTAAAAAATATAAATTTATATTAATGTGCACCGGAATTAATTGCCGTTAAAAAAGTTTGGACTAATTGCAAATTGTACATTCAAGGTTTAAATATTTCTCATTTATGATCCAAAAAAAATTTCCTCTATTAATATTCGTCAAAAAACCGCTCAATTGTGTTTTGTCGTGTTCAAGTCAATAAAAAAAATTAATACAAAAATATTTTCGTGTCAAGTTAATTGCGTTGTATTGTATATTTTACATTTATAACAATTAATATAATATTATTTAAAATTTTTAAAAAATTATAAAGTACCTATTTTTTTGCCTATAATACTCGTTAATTAGTTATTTTCTGTCTAAAGTTAGACACGAATCTTTTGATTGTCCGATCAAATTAAAATTAGATACGAATAACACGATTTAACGGGTATTGTAGATAAAAAATAACTATTTAACGAATATTACAGGCAAAAAAATAGGTATTTTACAATTTTTTTAGAAAATTTTTAAAAATTTTTTCAATGACTTGAACACGTCACGAAAATGTTACACTACACGGCACAATTGGATGAAATTCTTTTTGAATCATAAATGTAAAATAGTTAAACTTTGAAGGTAAAATTTATAATTAGTTCAAACTTTTTTAACGGCAAAATGGACGGCAGTTAGCCCCAAGTGTATATTGATACAAATTTATGTCAAATTATAACTTTTGGTGGCCGTTTAAAATTTTTGTAAGTTAGTTGTGATCAATCTTAAAATTTTTAGAATCAATCACAAGTAACCCATAATTTGTAAATTAACCATAAAAATTGTAAATAACAAAGGTTGTAAATAATCCTCAAATTTATAAAAAAAAAATCACAAAATTTGTAATGATGGTATGGTACCAAAAATATTTTTTTCAGTACTATAAACTTGTCCATATTTAAAATACTTTTTTAGAAATTGATTGTGCACACGTGCCTTCCACGTGGACTTTTTTAGCTACTAGTTGATGCACACGTGCGTTGCACGTGAATTATTTTGAGCATCATATATCGATAGAATATTGTAATATTTTTTCTTCTAGCGCTCAATAAAAAACCAAGATAAAAAATAATAAACCATGATAATAATTATTTCAATAAAATGGTATATACTATCCTATTTATTCTGCAATGCAAATTGAGATTTTAAAAGACCCTACGCCAACTTTAAAAAAAAAAAGTTTATAATCTTCACTTCACCCTCCTTTGACACCATTTTTTATTTTTTGGACTTTGCTAGGTGGTAAGTACTTCCACCAACCCTTCATTATTATTACCACCCAAGTTAATTTCATTGGCCATTGATAGGTGGGGGTTAAGTTTATGAAAAATTAGATTTAGTGATAACACAATCAACAAGGAACGCAACAATTCTGCTTCAGTTGTGCACCATCATTTTTTTATTATCTATATAAATTTACCTTTTTTATAATGTTATTTTGCTTAATACTAATTCATTATTATGATCAAGATTTCATTTATGCATATTGGTTCTTTTTCAATTTCAAAACTAAGGAATATTTGGTGTTTCTATTTATTATTATCACTTTATACCTGTGTTTTTGGGAGAGCTAATGCTAATGTAAGAATTAACGATTTATCTCAATTAGCATATGTTATCTCAGTTGAAAAAGATTTGCATATACTATTACTAATAAAAAAGAGCCCTTTCCTTCATCTCAAAGTACATAAATTCAAAGTGTCATAGCTTCTAGTATCCATAAACTTTCTCAATAATGAAATAGAAACCTTAAACTGCCACACACAAATACAAATACAAAAATGTCATTGAATTTTAAATATTGGAAGACGAACATCATTGGTACATATCTCGATTATTTCAATGTAGTCTAATTATTAAGATGGTTTATCTCCTTGAGATTGTCAAGGTATGAATCTCAACTTAATTTGTCTTCTTTGAATGCCAAAACTTGTTGCTGATAGTGATATGAAAGAATGAAAGAAATAAAGCAATAGGGCTACATTGGTAGTTGAAGGCCCCAAGACCTGCACATATAACTAAATCAAACGTTTATCAGTTATTAACTTGCCGATTTCCTAAGTATAAACCAAAGCAATTCAATGTTGATCTTAAGCTTAATCCAATATTCTTATTAGAAAATACAATTCCATCATTCTTGTACTCTAATAGCTCCTCAACAGCTAGTGGCACCACCTTATGTTGTAGCTTATAAAAACAACGCATGCATTTGATCTAACAATGTCTTTACTATTTGTTGCACTTACGATCACTGTAGGATAAAATAGGCAGTAGAAAGTGCCAAAAATGTTGTGTAATATTGCCCAGAGAGCTTCTCAAGTATGTTCAACAGCAATACATATTCGATTATTCTCACAATAAACATCTAGAACAACTAACCTTGCAATTAGGATTAAAAAAAAAGTTAAACTAAACACCAAACTGATGAGTGAAAGAGCAATGTATGGAATCCACCCCCACAAACATTCATATGAAGAAAGTAGAGCGTGGATTAAAAAGAAAAGAGAAGTTAGGGAAGAGCACGAGCCGCGTGGAAGAAGAATGGGTTTGATCTTAGTATCCTAGGGACGATCAGTGATTTAGTTACTAACTGAAAACATAATCATAGCATACTTTTTTATATAATCCATTTAGAACATAGCAAAAGGTCAAAGGGTGTACCTATTAGCAAGTTTCTTGAAGTTGCCATTTGATGACCATAAAGCAGTAGTGTGAGCTATTTTTCTTTGCTCGCATGACCCACAAACGAAATTAACAGAGGCAACACTACCATAAAACACATAGAGATGGGAAAAAGGCTGGTTTGAAAGATGGAATGGTCTGATAAAAAAAAAGGCCGGAGGGAAAAGAACTCGTCATCGTTCATAAAACACAGAGTAATACATACCATAAAGGAAATTTCTGGATAAAGGATTGTGGTACCAGCAACTTGATGATAAGACACCATTCCGTTAACTCAAACTGAATTTATCAAACATATCAAATGAACGACAAAGTGAACTTAATCAAATATATTACATTTATCATAGTACGTCAAATTTCTCTCGTAATATGGAAACTCAGACTGCAATAGCCAGGGTCAAGTCTGCGTCAAACAATTTTAAGCTTTACAGATACACACTATTTATTTGTTTCACGGATGCAAAAAAAAAAAAAAAATCATTGGAAAACAAAATAGAGAGAAAATCCTCAATATTTCTACCTGCAAGGCAACTTCCTTGTGAGATGGTAATTGTACATTTTTCACAACTGAAGACCTTGTGAATTGACTTCTCCTTCCTAAACAACAGCTACATCGTGGCCTTAACTTATGTCGGAGAAGTAGGCTTCTTCAGCAAATTTGAGTTCAAAGATTAAAAATCATAATTGTGAGGCTTCTCCACTATCTTATCTGATAATGACTCTCCTTTCTTTGCGTGTCCAACCATATGACATACAGAGCTCCAATGCAAAAGATAAAAAGATTAGCAATATTCAAAATTAAAGTTTAAAGGGAGAGAAATTGCAATAAATTATTTAAATAGATGGAACAAGATAAATAAAAAGCAACCACACGCAAGTAGAAGGTCACAATTTATACTGAAATAGCAACAACACAAAAAAAAAAAAAATAATACAATTGAAGCTTATTTTTATTTTTTAGAAAAATCATATAAAGCCAAATACCTAACCATTTTTTCCTCTATTCAACTTAATAAAGGAGATATTCCCACCATGACCATCTGCAGTAGACCAGGTGGAAAAAAAACAGAATAATAAAACTGCTACACAGATGAATAAGTAGCAGAATCATAAATAGGTATTTCAAAGCACAAGGCATACGGTAGTTTTCATTTTGCTAGCATTATCCTTTCATAAGGGAATTACTTTTTCTTGTTTCTCAGTACCCCTTTATTTCATGTCATTAGTGCTGATGTTTAACTATTCAGAGACAAGAAAACAAATCAGAAGTTGCAAATTTCACCTGAAAATCGACTAATCTTTTAGAGAGCACTAGGATACACGAGAAGTGGCCACAAGTGGTGGAAATGGCTTCCCTTTCCAATTCTCACCAGCACACATTGTCGTGTCGAATGTGGCTTTTCCAATTCTCGCCAACACAATTAATCATCCTCTGATAGGCACTTCAGTTGTGTTCATTGCAGTCGCCACAGTGACAAAAAGGGGAAAACATGGAAGAAAAACGCTAATGAAGGACGCCGGAGCATCCAAATCAAATTGCAACCAGTAGTAACCAAAGCATTGGCTTTAACTTGACATTTGTTTCTAGAATTTGTATGGTCTTGCGGGCTTTGTGTATTAGCTGCAAGTAGGTGAAACAAATAAATAATTAACGGTTATAATTAAAGGAGGAGAGACAGATAGACGAAAGGGTGGCCTTTGTCTGGCAGTTTTTGAGGTTTACTGAACTTGTAATAGTCTAAACATTTATTTTTAGAATAGGAATAGTCTAAAAGTTAAATTAAAAATAGGATATGATTATATTTATATAATCATATCCAGAAAAAAAAAGAAAAATAAAAGTTTTTCTTTGTAAGGTACTTTTAGAAGTAGTATAGATATATATACATAAATAGATAAACAAATAATTATGAAAATGAAAATATATGAAGGGTCATTTGCATATTTAATCATTATTGAATAATTAAATACATAAATATATGTCATTTATTCCTATAATATGATTGGTGTAAGAGTTAAATTAAAAAATATGATATAATTGTCTTTATATAATTGTTTGAGGATAAAAGAGAAAAATAAAATTAGTGTGACATTAACTTTGAAGGATAAGGATGACATAGTTATAGTTTTAGAGGGCAAAAGTGGAAAAAAATATTTTTCAAATATGCTCACTTTTTAAAGTAGTATAGATGGTTTTTTTCAATTAAGATTTTAACTTTAAACAATCAAATAAATACAAAAAAAAATACATACTTATAAATCAAACAATCTAAATATTCCTATTATATAATTTGTAATCTGTAATAGACATACACTGCATTTTTCTATAATAAATATTAGTTTTTATTTTTTTATTGCTCTTAACGTTTTGACGAATTATTTTTCTTGTAAACCTCAATCCCTAAGGTTTAGAATTTGAAAGATAATAATTCAGATTAATTTTATTTCTAATATCATAATAATGATAAAACTTGTGGTATACAGGTATATATAACTTAAAAGTATCATAAATACTTATTAAATTATGAAAAATATTGAAGAGAAACTGTTTTATGTTATGGTGATCATCTAACTATAAACAATTGGTTGAGAAATTTAAAAAGTTAAGCTGTGGTAAGTAAATTAATGTAATATTGGATATTTATAGCATTGGTAACCGATACAAATAAAATGGGTTGTAATATTGCCAATAAACACAACTAAAGAGGTTGTATTATAACTAAAACATAAAAGAAAAAAAAAAAAAAGTCAGAGTTTGATAATATTATTCAAGTTATATTAAAATAACTCTTATACTAAATAAGAGTCTAGTACCTTTATACAAATTCATTTGGAAATTCAAAAACTTGTCATCATCTAATGATAATATATAGACATAAATAAAAATAAATTAAATTATTTTAATAATTAAAATTTTCCCTTTAAAAGAAATAATATGAAATGCTTCGATATGTGTAATATTAATATGAACTTTATAAGAATAAGGTTAGTATTATCTTTATTGTGAGATTAAAATTGTCCACTTAAAAGTTAGGGGTAAAGTAATCAATCAAAAAAGTTTCTTGATAGTGTACTTTTATTAATAGTTATTTTAGGGATGAAGTAGTCAATTAAAAGTTATTTTTGATAGCATATTTTTATTAATAGTATAGATAATAATAATTTGATAAGTAAAATTAACAAATTCATAATGCGAATGATTTTATTGATGGTTGTGTTAGTTTGAGATTTATGTGATAAAAATAATTTAAAATTATATGTTTCCTGCAAGAATTTATGGTAATGATCTTAATAGTATAACTCGATTAATCTCAATAATTATTTTTGAATTAATGGTCTAGCACTATTTATTTAAATATAATAAAATAATGAAAAATGATGAGCCCAGATTTAATTGGGCTAGGCCCGATTGACCAAGAGGAACCCAAGTCACTAAGCCCAAAGGGAACCCGAGTCACTAGGCCCAAAAGGAGACCAAGAGGGAGGCCACCCCAAGAGGGCGCCGCCCAAGGAGGTACCCGAAGGGGGCCACCCCAAGGAGACCCTCGCCTTCCTTCGCTCCATGCTCTCTTCCTCAGCACCTCTTGAGGTATCTCTCCTCAATTTGACTCAAGTCCAACCCAGCTCAGGATACTCCTTCGACGGAATAGGAGCACGAGGGAAAGAATATCGGGATATGCACCGGAGATCTAATCCTACCATAACTGTACTTACCAAAGTGGTAGAATCCTACCATAACTGTACTTACTAAATTATAGTGACCGCCTCACCAAACCTATATAATGTAAGCCCTCTCCATATGAAGGGTATGACCTTAAGACCTCACACATCTCCCTACACACATTACTCTCTCTCTCTCTCTTCCAAGCTTTGTAATCCACCCGGAGTTACTCTCCCGGTTACTTTATTCATCAATAAAGTTCTCCGGCCACCGCTGCAGTTCCCGAGAGTGGAGTAGGTCACCCGGACCGAATCACTATATATCTTGGTGTTCACTGTTATTCATTGTATTGCCATTAATTATCTGTTTATTGCTCATTGACTGCACCCATTCATATTCTTAACTGTTAATTTTGCCCAATACCAATTTGTGCATCATCAAAAAATATTAAATAAAAAAATTTATTCACACGAAACATTTTTATTCGTTGAAAAATAAATGTGGAAATTACTTTTCCACATTGTTATGAGATTTGTTTTTTTTTTTTTTTTTCTGGAAGATGATAAAATGAGTAGCAACTTTTGAGTACACTCCTACTTCTATATTGGCGTGTTTATTTAAATTTGGTCTTTAAACAAGAGTCTGAAAGTCACGTTTTTTAGATGAAAAGTGTGACACCCCAAAATTCGGGGGTCCGTTGATTACCCATCAACCTGCGGAATACCCGTAGATACCGAGTAATTCGATATCTCACCGTTATGCCCCATTTTCCGGGGTCCTTACTTTTAACGAAATTCGAGCAGAATCTCCTTTGAACGGGGAGCTCTATCCAAAACACAACCTATGCAATATATATTCAAATGACCCATCCGAGGTCCAATATAAAGCAATAACCGCACCGGGTCCACTTATAAGTAAATATTGGCCACACCGGATCCAATTACCCATACTTATATCAAAACATGCAAGGTTATTTTAACAACAATCCATATATATTCTAATACAGTTGTTTGTAAAAGACTACATATCCAAAAACATAATTTTTCACAAGTGTTTTACAATAACACAAAATAAAGCCACATACGGCTTTCTTCAAACACGTGGGTCCAACATGGAGTCATCCGCCAGTGTATCTCTCCCACCTGAAATGTTTCCCGTATAGGGTGAGCCAACGCTCAGTAGAAAAACTCCTACAGAGGTTACTCCCCACCTAGATGCACATGGAATGCTCATATGCAATAGTCAATTATCCACAACAATTCTAATCATGTTTATGCAACTCAGATATGGAATTTCTTATGACATGTCATGCAACGAGGTGAGACTCATTCATGCACTCAATCCGAGCCCTTCCCGGCTCCCTAACACACGCAAGTGCCAATGTGTGAATCCATCATTTATGTTACACATCAATGACATTTTACAAAACTAGGGTCTTTCTCGGGGTGGACATTCATGGACTTACACCAACGGCACCCAACCGACACGGAATTTCAGGACTTCAACCCACGGTTCCGCGTATACCGACACACTTTATGGCCTTTTACACCAACGGAGTGCGAATCCTATCAACGAGTTTTTCACCCGAGGGATATTCTAGCCCTTCTTGCTAACCCCGACCCAATTTATCATGAAACCAAGCGGCTTAGCTAGGCCTTCGACCCAACTTTCCCAAGCCTTCCGTCAATCACCAAGTGTGGTATTGACGACAACCATGCACACACTCATGTGATGAGATGTTCCGTGCAAATGCAATGTAATGAACCATTGCTTATCCATGTCATGTCCCATGTAATGAATGCCACATGAGCAACATTTAACACTTATCATCATATCCCATGGAAATGTATGTTATATACACATGACTTTCATATATCATCATCATGCTCAATATATCAATAAGCATATGATTTCCACAAGTATCACCTAACTCAACTCAAGCATGTTATTTCAATTTCATCAAGATAACACTTTTCACATTCAAGGCATTTTGTCAAACACCTTTCATGCATTAATTATGTAATCACATAATATTGTCACACAACATTAAATATCATAATTCAAGGCACATTCATGTTAAACACATATCATGCCCACAATTTCACATAGTTACAAGAAAATGTCCAAATAACCCCCATGCATCAAAGTCAAGCTAGAAGTCGGCCTAAGCCATTTCTAAGCTCACTTTCCCATTTCCATATTAATAGGCAATTGATATATATATATATATATATATATAACACATACATCCAACCATTCCTATGGACATTTAGGTTAGAAATCAACCCAAGTAGGAGAAACCCTACCTCTTGGAGCGTAAAAAACGACCTTGGGAAGCTCCAAGAACCCGATTCCCGCTCAAATCTTTACTTTCTCCAAAATCCCGAATTTGAATCTTCGGTGAAATCCTTCCTTTTTGGTATGGTTGCGTAGCCCTCGTCGAGGAGATCGACTTTGATTCTTGGCTCGACGGATTCCGACCGACGGAACTCCGTAGATCTGAGAAAGAAGATTGAATTTTCTCTTTTTCTTTCTCTCCTTCAACTCCAACGTTGCCCACTGGTTGTCAGCAGAGAATTTTGCTGAAAACCAGATATTTTACCCTTTTTTATAATTTTAAAGACTTGGCTCACGTCGCGCCACGTGTGCATCACTTGTTCGGTCCGTTTTCGCCCCGAAATGATTAAATTTCGCTCCGAGTCAAGCTCAAATATTTTTATTTCAACTTTCTTTAAATTATTTTTCAAAATTTAAAATTTTATTAAAATTTCGTTTTTGGGGGTCATCGGACACCCGTCACCTCGAAAAACGTGAAAAATCTGAATATCTCAGAATTCGGCGAAATTTGACAGGGTGACTCGATTTCGCGATACGAATTCAACGGTGAACTTCGTTTGCTCATCCAAGGTCTAGAACATGAGTATTTTAAATACGCATTATATTGACAAATTACTATTTTGCCCTTTCCGGAAAAAGTTCAAATTTCCCGGGTTTTACATTCTTCCCCCCTTACAAGAATTTCGTCCCCGAAATTCACACACACACATACATGCAAGCCCATGCATATGCTACAGTCATGTAATAGTGAATGACTATAAAAATGTACCTCTATCCTCAAACAAGAAAGGATAATTGGCACGTACGGTGTCCTCGCGCTCCCATGTCGCCTCTTCCACTCCCCGGTGCTGCCACAACACTTTCACTAGCTTTACGGTCTTGCCTCGCAAAACCTGATCTCGGCTATCTATGATACGCATCGGTCCCTCCTCGAAGGTCCCATCCGTATCAACAGTCAACTCACCCCAATCCACCACATGTGTCGGATCTGGAGTATACTTTCGGAGCATAGAGACATGAAATGCCGCATGAACACCTGATAAATTTGGCGGTAACGCCAACCGATAAGCAACTGTACCCACCCTCTCGAGTACCTCGAAGGGCCCGATATATCTCGGCGACAGTTTCCCCCGTTTACCAAACTGGACCACTCCTCTTTTAGGCATAAACTTCAAGAAGACATGATCTCCCACCTCAAACTCTAGAGGTCGTCGTCGTCTATCAGCATAACTTTTCTGTCGACTCTGAGCCGTGAGAAGACGCTTCCGAATCAAGTCCACCTTCTCCGAGGTGTCTTTTACCAATTCCAGACCCGTAGAAGACCTCTTTCCTACCTCCGTCCAACAGACCGGAGAACGACATGGCCTCCCGTACAATGCCTCATAAGGTGCCATCTGTATACTCGCCTGATAACTATTGTTATAGGCGAACTCCACCAAGGGTAAATGATCTTCCCAGCTACCCTTGAGATCTAGGACGCATGCCCGCAGCATGTTCTCTAAGGTCTGGATAGTCCTCTCCGACTGACCATCCGTCTGAGGATGAAAAACAGTGCTCATCATCAACTGTGTCCCCATGGCTCGCTGGAAACTCTCCCAAAACTGAGCCGTAAACCTGGGATCTCGATCCGATACTATAGATACGGGTACCCCATGCAACCGGACAATCTCTCGTATGTACAACCTGCAGAATTCCTCCATTGTGAAGGTCATCCGCACTGCCAGAAAATGTGCGGACTTGGTAAGTCGGTCCACTATCAATCACACCGCGTCATGCCCCCGTGATGTCCGTGGCAGATGGGTCACAAAATCCATCGTGATATGCTCTCACTTCCACTCAGCTACCTCCAAAGGCTGGAGTAATCCTGCTGGTCTCTGGTGCTCAGCCTTAACTTGCTGACAGGTGAGACATCGTCTGACAAAATCTCCAACATCTCTCTTCATCCTGCTCCAATAATACTGGCGACGAAGATCATGATACATCTTCATGCCACCTGGGTGCACAGCAAATCGGGAACAATGAAACTCTTTGAGAATCTCCTCTCTGAGCTCCTTAGACTGGGGAACCACAATCCGTCCCCTAAACCGAAGACTACCATCTGTATGAATGGCCCAGCCTTCATCACCCGTACCCAATCGTACTTGGTCCCTGATGGACACAAACTCAGTATCCTGTCCCTGGGACTCAATAACCCTGCTCAGTAGGGAAGGTGTAGCCACCAAACTCCCCAAAGTACCTTGAATATAATCAGCGTAATGTAGCCTGAACTGTCCCACAGTCTCGAGCATCTGCCACTCTCGGGAAGCCACACTAGCCACAACTCCCCGTGACTTTCGACTGAGTGCATCAGCCACCACATTTGCCTTACCGGGGTGGTAATGCAAAGTGAAGTCATAATCTTCCAGGTACTCCATCCACCTGCGTTGCCTCATGTTGAGGTCCCACTGTGTAAAGATATACTTCAGACTTTTGTGGTCTGAAAATACTTCGAACTGCTCACCATATAGATAGTGGCGCCAAGCCTTCAAGGCAAAGACAATGGCCGCCAACTCCATGTCATGTGTGGGGTAATTCTGCTCGTGGTTCTTTAACTGCCGAGAACCATAAGCCACCACCCTCCCGGACTGCATCAAGACACATCCTAGTCCGTCCTTCGAGGCATCACAATAAACTGTGTACCTCTATCCCCTTTCCGGGACTATCAAGATAGGAGCTGAAGTAAGCCTTCTCTTTAACTCCTGGAATGCCTTCTCGCAAGAATCATTCCACTCGAACTTGACCTCTTTCCGAGTCAACCTAGTCATAGGTGCAGCCAGCCGAGAGAAGTCCTCAATGAACCTCCTGTAGTACCCTGCCAATCCCAAGAAACTGCGTATCTCGAAGACTGACTTCGGTCTCTTCCAATTCATAACTGCCTCGACCTTTTCTGGGTCTACAGATACACCCGAAGCCGACACTACATGCCCCAAGAATTTCACCTCAGTCAGCCAAAATTCACACTTACTGAACTTGGCGTACAACTGGTGGTCTCTCAAGGCCTGGAGAACAATCCTCAAGTGACCCTCATGCTCCTTCTCAGACTTGGAGTAGATTAAGATGTCGTCAACAAAAAACACAACAAAGTGATCAAGGTAGGGTTGGAACACCCTATGCATGAGATCCATGAATGCCGCTGGGGCGTTTGTCAATCCGAATGGCATCACTGTGAACTCGAAATGCCCATACCGCGTTCTGAATGCCGTCTTAGGGATATCTGCTTCCCTAACCCTCAACTGATGGTAACCGGTGCGGAGATCTATCTTGGAGTAGACCCGCGCCCCTCTCAGTTGATCAAACAAGTCATCAATCCTCGGCAAAGGGTACCTATTCTTGATAGTAACCCTATTCAACTGCCGGTAATCTATGCATAGTCGAAGGGTTTTGTCCTTCTTCTTTGCAAATAACACCGGAGAGCCCCAAGGTGAGGTACTCGGTCTAATAAACCCCCTGTCCAACAATTCATGCAATTGGACCTTGAGTTCTTGCAACTCAGCAGACGCCATCCTATGTGGAGTCATAGAAATGGGCGATGTACCTGGATGCAACTCAATAGTGAAGTCTACATCCCTATGTGGAGGTAATCCCAGTAGTTCATCCGGAAAAACATCCTCATAATCACACACAACCCGAGGTAGACCCAACTCATGTCTCGCCTCGTCCTCCAGGGTAAGGCTTGCTAGCCAACCCATCAACTGCCCGTGCCATCTAGAGTCGTACACGGCTTGGGGTAAAGCATCGTGCTTATCCCCCTGAAACATGAAACAAACCCCATCCGGTGTGTAAGCAGTGACCCGCTTCCGATCACAATCAATGACGACTGGGTGTGCCGTCAATCAATCCATCCCAAGGATTATATCGAACTCCGACATGTCCATGACCCGAAGGTCCACGGTGAGTAGAATCCCTGAGATCTCTAACTCACACCCCCAACATATCTGATCAACCCTCACCCTAGCACCTAGGGGAGAACTCACGTGCAAAGGCTCTTCTAAGGTCTCAACCTCTAAACCCAAGTCTTTCACACAAGATGCAGCAATAAATGAATGCGATGCACCAGAATCAAACAATACTCTAGCCCATAAGCGGGAAAGTAGAAATGTACCCTGTATCACCGACGGATCTGCTGGCTCAGTCTGTGATATCATGGCGTAGACACGCCATTGAGTCCCTGAAGTCCCGGCTTGTGAGCCCTGGCATCGTCCCCGACCCATGCCTTGGCCCATCTGGCCAGCTTGCGGTGTCCCCGCACGTGAAGTGGTAGGGCCTTGTGCAGCACCCTGGTACTGATACTGACTCCCCCGGCCCATGGTAGGGTAGTGAGGAGTATACTGGGTCTGTGGTTGCCCCACCAAAGTCTGGGACTGTGACGATCCGTAGCTTTGAGATCCTTGCCGCTGAGGACAATCCCGCTTCATGTGACCCGGCTGGCGGCAATGGAAACATGTTTTCTGCCCCGCCTGATATGTAGTCCCCGGGTTTCCCCCGCCTTGGGAGGATCGACCGTGGCCTTGGCCTTGATGGCTACGGCTTTGTCCTTGTTGCCCTTGCGGAGGAAAAATCCTCTGCCTCTTTCCAGAACTAGCAGAAGAGGATTGGCCCTCCTTCTTCTTGTCCTTCACACCCGCCTCCCGGATGTTTCTTGCATCATCCACTTCTCTCTCAATGGCCATGGCTGTCTGGACCATCAAGTCGAAGTCTTGTAGGAGAAGACCCACAATCTTACCCCGGATGGATAATTTCAGCCCATCCTCAAACTTTCTGACTTTGGTCGTATTTGTGGCCACGTAGTCATCGGCGAAACGTGCTAATTCGGTGAATTTAGCAACGTACTCCATCACCGTCATGGTGCCTTGTCTCAAATCCAGGAATTCCCGGGTCTTTGCATGTCTTGCTGCGGCCGGGAAGTACTTTCCCATAAAAAGTTCCTTGAACTCAATCCAAGTCATAGCCTCCAAGTCCTTGGAGTCTTTCACCCAATCCCACCACACTAGGGATTCCCCCTCCAGTTGAAATGTAGCTAGAGTTATCTTGGTCACGTCGGAGGTGATCTCCATAGCCCTCAAAACCCTATCCACTTGCCGGAACCAATGGTCAGTTACCATAGGGTCCGCTCCTCCCATGAAGATCGGAGGCTGATGTGCCTTGAACTTCTGGAGATGACTGGAGCCTCCTTGGCCCCAACCTGCACCAGTCTGTGTGAGTGTAGCAACCACTGTACCAAGAGCCTCTATGAAGGCTTGTTGGTCAGTAGTAGGTGGTGGTGGTTGGTTGTTCAGTCCACCGCCTCGGCCTCGGCCTCGACCGCGTCCTCTTCCTCTTCCTCTATTTTCCATCTACACACACATCAGATAGCAATAGACTAACAATTTAGTACCCAAAATTTAGGGATCAAACACAAACGTTGAGAATTCTCTCATTGTCCCCCCTAGTAGAACATGTGTCACATACTAGTAGACGTTAACACATTGAACCATACGGTTCATCCATTTTTCCAAACATACTTTGGGTTTTCTAACCCTACTGTTTTCATTCCATATACATGTTACTATGTATATCATCATGTGTATCATTCACAGAGCATATAGCATATAACATATAACAATGTAAGCACATAAGATGAGATGTGTAATGCATGCAATGGTCTAAACCCAATATCCACCAGGCCTTAGGTAATCGCATAACCTAGGCTCTGATACCAAGCTGTGACACCCCAAAATCTGGGGTCCGTTGATTACCCATCAACCTGCGGAATACCCGTAGATACCGAGTAATTCGATATCTCACGGTTATGCCCCATTTTCCGGGATCCTTACTTTTAACGAAATTCGAGCAGAGTCTCCTTTGTACGGGGAGCTCTACCCAAAACACAACCTGTGCAGTATATATTCAAATGACCCATCCGAGGTCCAATATAAAGCAATGACCGCACCGGGTCCACTTATAAGTAAATATTGGCCACACCGGGTCCAATTACCCATACTTATATCAAAACATGCAAGGTTATTTTAACAACAATCCATATATATTCTAATACAGTTGTTTGTAAAAGACTACATATCCAAAAACATAATTTTTCACAAGTGTTTTACAATAACACAAAATAAAGCCACATACGGCTTTCTTCAAACACGTGGGTCCAACATGGAGCCATCCGCCAGTGTATCTCTCCCACCTGAAATGTTTCCCGTATAGGGTGAGCCAACGCTCAGTAGAAAAACTCCTACAGAGGTTACTCCCCACCTAGATGCACATGGAATGCTCATATGCAATAGTCAATTATCCACAACAATTCTAATCATGTTTATGCAACTCAGATATGGAATTTCTTATGACATGTCATGCAACGAGGTGAGACTCATTCATGCACTCAATCCGAGCCCTTCCCGGCTCCCTAACACACGCAAGTGCCAATGTGTGAATCCATCATTTATGTTACACATCAATGACATTTTACAAAACTAGGGTCTTTCTCGGGGTGGACATTCATGGACTTACACCAACGGCACCCAACCGACACGGAATTTCAGGACTTCAACCCACGGTTCCGCGTATACCGACACACTTTATGGCCTTTTACACCAACGGAGTGCGAATCCTATCAACGAGTTTTTCACCCGAGGGATATTCTAGCCCTTCTTGCTAACCCCGACCCAATTTATCATGAAACCAAGCGGCTTAGCTAGGCCTTCGACCCAACTTTCCCAAGCCTTCCGTCAATCACCAAGTGTGGTATTGACGACAATCATGCACACACCCATGTGATGAGATGTTCCGTGCAAATGCAATGTAATGAACCATTGCTTATCCATGTCATGTCCCATGTAATGAATGCCACATGAGCAACATTTAACACTTATCATCATATCCCATGGAAATGTATGTTATATACACATGACTTTCATATATCATCATCATGCTCAATATATCAATAAGCATATGATTTCCACAAGTATCACCTAACTCAACTCAAGCATGTTATTTCAATTTCATCAAGATAACACTTTTCACATTCAAGGCATTTTGTCAAACACCTTTCATGCATTAATTATGTAATCACATAATATTGTCACACAACATTAAATATCATAATTCAAGGCATTTAATCAACACCTTCAAGGCACATTCATGTTAAACACATATCATGCCCACAATTTCACATAGTTATAAGAAAATGTCCAAATAACCCCCATGCATCAAAGTCAAGCTAGAAGTCGGCCTAAGCCATTTCTAAGCTCACTTTCCCATTTCCATATTAATAGGCAATTGATATATATATATACATACATCCAACCATTCCTATGGACATTTAGGTTAGAAATCAACCAAAGTAGGAGAAACCCTACCTCTTGGAGCGTAAAGAACGACCTTGGGAAGCTCCAAGAACCCGATTCCCGCTCAAATCTTTACTTTCTCCAAAATCCTGAATTTGAATCTTCGGTGAAATCCTTCCTTTTTGGTATGGTTGCGTAGCCCTCATCGAGGAGATCGACTTTGATTCTTGGCTCGACGAATTCCGACCGACGGAATTCCGTAGATCTGAGAAAGAAGATTGGATTTTCTCTTTTTCTTTCTCTCCTTCAACTCCAACGTTGCCCACTGGTTTTCAGCAGAGAATTCTGTTGAAAACCAGATATTTTACCCCTTTTTATAATTTTAAAGACTTGGCTCACGTCGCGCCACGTGTCCACCACTTGTTCGGTCCGTTTTCGCCCTGAAACGATTAAATTTCGCTCCGAGTCAAGCTCAAATATTTTTATTTCAACTTTCTTTAAATTATTTTTTAAATTTTTAAATTTTATTAAAATTTCGTTTTTGGGGGTCATCGGACACCCGTCACCTCGAAAAACGTGAAAAATATGAATATCTTGGAATTCGGCGAAATTTGACAGGGTGACTCGATTTCGCGATACGAATTCAACGGTGAACTTCGTTTGCTCAACCGAGGTCTAGAACATGAGTATTTTAAATACGCATTATATTGACAAATTACTATTTTGCCCTTTCCGGAAAAAGTTCAAATTTCCCGGGTTTTACAAAAAGGGTAGATATGACATACATTTTTAAAAACAATGATAACCTGATAAATAAAAACTAAAAATAAAATAAACCAAAAAATAAGTTAATTTGTGGTAATGGTGAAAAAATTCCAAAAGAGAAGTGAAAACCTTGAGAGCAAAAAAAAGTCCAACGGGACACAACACCCTATTTCTATGTTTACATTAGGAGTGTGAAAGAATCCGAAATCCGACCGACTACGGTCCAACTCCATCTCTGTTGGAGTAAGAGTTTTTCGGAGTTGGACAAAAATTGCAGACTCCGATCGGAGTCAGTGTCGGAGTCTGCCGTCCATTCCAAAAAAACTCCAACTCCAACTTTGATTTTGACTCCGACTTTTATTAATTAATAATTTTATATAAATTACAAATTATAAATTACATAATATATTATTATAAATCCAAAATCCTAAGCCAAAACCCCCAAAATATTTCAGCCCCTAAACACTGCAGGCCTCTCTCTCTCTCTCTTTTTCTCTGTCTCTCAGACACAAACACACAGACGAGTCCTCTGAGATGATGATGGAAAGCCCTTCGATCTCCCCTCTCACTTTCTCTCTCTCTCTCTCAAGGACGAGCAGACCTACCCCTCCATCTCTCTCACTACTCCAATGGAATAGCGCACAAATCCTCAAATCTGAGATCTCAACGAAGCATCTCCAACGAAGCTCTCATCTCCGACAAAGCTCTCATCTCCGACAAAGCTCTCATCTCTGATGAAGCTCTCTCAGATAGTAATTCTTTCTCTCTCTCTCTCTCTCTATATATATATGTGCGTGGGGAGAGTTGCATAAGTCCAACTACACCAATTACAAACAAAACGGAAAGGAAAATGCTAAATAGAATTTAAAAATTGATTTAAAAATTTGACTTAATAAATCACTACCATTGAATAAGTGAGTTCTAGTAAATTCACAGTTAAATTAATGACAAATATAACACCCACATTATCAAGTCAGATTTTTAAATTAGTTTTTTAAGTTTGTGTAGCATTGCTCAAACGAAAATTCCTTTCCGAGTGTATATATTTACATATATACTAGAAAAATCATCTACAAAAACAACATTTGTATGGATGACTTTTACTAGCTAATTGTCCGTACCTAAAGGTATTTTTTACTGAAGGCATGTACAATGCCTTCAGGAACGGGTTTATAGACCTTTTCAAAATATGGAGGACCTTTACTACAAGTTGTTTAATGCAGTAAAGCATGTTATGTGACTTTGTATTCTTTATAGCAATTGCTCATGTCTAAAGACACAATGTTACTCGTAAATAAGTTACAAATATTAATCCTTACACAAATGCAAGGTAAAACACAACATTTTAGCAAACAACGAAAAAAATGAGTCTCTTAATATTTTTCACAATTTCGATAAAATATTTTCTAAAAATATATCATTTAACCAACATCAACCTGCATGCATAGCATATATAAATACAAATTTTTATGCAACGAAAGTTATGTTATAACTACCGAAACATAATAACTCAAATATCTAAAAAAATATGTCGGTTGACAATGTTCAATGTATTGTTTGTTGATTCAACATCCACGATTTTAACATCCATAATCAATTTTATCTAAACTAGTTGGTGCACACGTGCGTTGCACGTGGATCATTTCGAGCATCAAATATTACTCATTGTCAATGTGAAAAATCATGAACTCCAATAAATCATACAAATTTGTTGTGTCTTTGTTAGCTTTTGTAGACAAGTTTTTGAACTCTCTTGCTAGTTAGATGTCGACTATAAATTAGGTGGTATACATTATTTAGTATTCACGAAAAATAATTAAGCAGATAGTCAATAACCAAGAATTAGAATCAATAGTTCACCAATAAACTCAAGATTTGGATAACTTCAACAAAACCAAAAGGAGAATTATCACATGTAGATTTAGGTAATTCAAGAACTCCTTATCTTCAAGTTTGAATATTTCCAATTTGCTCTTGGACCCCTTCTTGATGCCTTCTTGACGCATCTTTTTTATCTTGAGAACCTTACTCTGGCTTTCTACTTCTTGGAGGAGATATTCCTTGCCTCCATTTGAGCATTTGTGCTTGTCATCATCTTCCCTGACTATTGCGTGAGTATGTTGCGTGGGTGATGACTATTGTTGTTTCACTCTTGTCACAAAATCAATCAAACATTCTTTCTATTTTGCCATGGCATAACAGACTTAAATTAACCTAATATTTTAAAAGAGGAATCATGCAACTCAACTTAAGTAGAGTGTTCCTTTAATTAAATTTAGTTATCTATAATTCAAGTTTATTGTTATTCCAAATTGCTTGATGGGTTAGCAACAACAAAATAAGAATTGACCCAAATAGAAGTTTAGTGTTGTTTTGTTAACATTTATATATATTGGAAATTCTGTATAATTTCATCATTACCCACACAATAGAATACAAAAATAACTCTTGACCGATGACAAGTTTTTAGCCAAATAGAATTCAATGTCTTCTGTTAACTAAGATTAACGAAAAATTAATAGTTAATTATAGGAAAAGAGAAGTTATATAAAAAACCTCTGTAATAGTTTATAATAGCAAAATTAAAAGAAAAACGAAGTCATGGAGAGAATCTCTCTTTCTTAAAAGACAAATAAATAGTTATTAGACATCTTAATTGATGTCTCATTCGTAAAATTTCTCATATTGGCCAATTGGTTGAGTTTCTTGATGTCTTAAATTTATGAATATATCCTGGGAAACTCGATCGATTTGGCCGAGTTTCCTATGTTACAAATAAATCGAAACAATATCTTCATCTTTGTTTTCTGCTTTCTTCCATTAGTAATCATATGATTTTCTCATCAAATTTCATTTGATTTTAAAAAACTGGTATTTATTTCAATACATAATTCCCTCATCAAAGCACAGAGTTTACTTTATAAAAGTACTACAACCACTAACATCCAAATTCACTTACTTTCTACATAAAAATTTAAATTAGTTTCCACCTAAATAGACCTAATACTGCAACTACGTCTTTTTCCGGAAGGTAATATTATAATTACCTCATTAAGTAGAGAATATAAGAATCCATATTCAATTTTATTGAGTTGAGAACCTAGAAATCAACTTCCAAGTTTTTGGCCATGTATTGTATTTTTTCAGCAACTAAATGGAAGTGTTGTTCACAGAAAATTGAAAGCTAAATTATCTACTTGTGCAAGTAGAAAGGCAAGAAAGTTTTTTGAAATGACAATACATAAAAAGAAAGATAATACATTCATAAACCTAATTGATGTAGACACTACATATACTTTTAAACACATATCAATGTCAACCCCTTTTGATTATATGCTCAGAAGAAAAAAAATATAAAGATTTCAAAATTGTATGTAGTCCATAACTGCCTATAGAAACTCATGTGGGCTCACCTAGAGACACAAAAAATGTTAAGTATATGCATTCTATGAACAAAAGTCATTGCTAAAGTTTGATTACACCAGGAACAAACCTGTCATTTGAAGTTCCTTGAGTGCCAATTCTTTCGATTAAACTCTCCAAATCGAAGGATGAGTGTAGATTTGCAGTGTAGATAATTTTTAAGGATAAAGAAAAAGTTCCTCAATGGAGTAACTCGCATTAAAGATTGAATTGTAACATTTACAAATTCAGTCTTTCTAATGTTATTGAGTCCCACCTAAAAAAATTGTCAGAGCCATGAGATTATAATTACCATCAGAGAATGGTGAAATTTGACACTTGATTGTCTAAGTTTATATTCAAAATTGTCCAGAATATACCAATGAGCAACAAGAATGAAATGTCATAGTAATAACAACAAATATCAGAACTATTAAGTGCCATAGACCATTGACTATTTTTATCCAGCTGCTGAACATGCGTCCGAGTAAACCTGTACAATAATATCAAAGAAATCGAACGAGGAGATTAATCAAAATAAGAATATAAACTATTAGCAAAGATATAAAGGATAAAAAAATCTGCTACATGTAAAAAACAATTAAAGTTAAATATTAGCAAACCTCTAGTTAAGAACATGTCAAATGTCATTTAATGAAGAGTCAATGATTTCATATTCACCGGGAAGACAATAAACTTTCTATGTTCAAAGATTGTGTAAACATGGTGTCCTGCTTCAAGGCTATGAGTGTATGCATGAGATTTCTGGCATCTTCCTTGGTAATACTTTCCACAGACCAAACACACATAAACATTCAAATTCGATAGAGAAATAGAATAAAACTTCTCGAAACCAAAATCCAAAACCTGCAAACAAAAAGTTATAAAAGTCAAATGCATCTGCAAATATAAACACATAAAGCCACTACCACCTCACGAATAATGAGATGTGCTCAAAAAGAAATTCAGTAAGCTCATGAAACAGCTTGTGCCTCTTGGAGTCCTCAGCCATTGTATTCTCTTCTTCTTCTCTCTTTGTTTTCATTCTATTCACACATAGTCCAAAATTTTGGTGAGTTGAAAGTAATTGGAGGATCGATAAGATTGTGGATAGATGCCCACAAATTGATAAAACAAAGAGCCAAAATTTTGAAATATAACAAAGTAGAGAAATGAGAGAATGGAAGACAGAGAAGATGATCGAGAACAAGACTTTTTGTATCAACAGAGAAAAATTTATTTGTTGTGGGAGACAATGAGTTGTAAACGTTTTAGGGTTAATTTAAGAAAATTAAATATAATCAGTATATTAATTTAAGGAAATTAAATATAATCAGATGATCGTGCACTGACATTGCTTATTGAACAATGCAACTAATTAATTTGATGCTAAGGGAAGATCAAAAGACATAGTGGATATGATTGACTTTATACCAATAGTTAAGGGTAAAAACGGAATATAAATGTTTTTCATGTATCCTCACTTTTTAAGTAGTATAGATATAGATAATAATAGAATTCATAACTAATAACAAGAAAATTGCAACAATACTCCCACAAACAAAGTAAGTATGCAGATGTTGTCAAATGACCAAATATAACTATCAGAAATTCCACCAATTTTCAAAAGAATGTATACGATCTGAAAAAAAATAAATTAGAGTTAGATGTTTTATCATTCTCTAAAAACATAATTTTTTTCCTTTATCCACATTCAAATAATAAAAATTTAGAGAAAACATTTTTACCTAAAAATTATCACTTCATCTGTGTAGGTCTTGTTCAGTGTTTATCAGTTGAGCCTCCACTTCTTCGAACGCTCGTGAACATATTAGGTTAGTTTCGATATCCGTCAATGTCTCCTCCAATTCTATCATATCTATAAAATCATTTTCGAATTTCTGATGTATTATGTCAATCGGCTATGTAGGTGGAAACGTGTTAACAATAACATCTAACTTTATTGGATTGTTCAAACTAAAACCTTCTTGTCGCAGTTTATAGAATAATTCTTCTTTCTTTTTTATATGATCGATAACGTTCATCCCTAGATCCATTTTTTCCTACTCAAATTGTATCCATAATGGATGACTATTGCATTTCGCTTTTGCCAATAATTGTACAAACCATACTGCATTTGGTTGGTTTATCATCTAGATTTTTTTTTCATTTGCAGAATTCTAGGTTGTGGGAAGAGTCTTTATTATTTTATGCATAATATAATTATCACTTATATTTTTTCTTGACATCTGTAGTATACGACTATATTCAACTTTTTCTTTCCCAAACTTCGAGATTGGGGTTCCATCTTCAAAATTTTCTTGTATATTTAATAGGGCCACACGCGTACTATGATGTACATAGATAGGATGTCGTTAATAATTACATTAGCAATGGAGAAATAGATATCACAACAAGCAAAATAATATTTTCTCACCAATGTGTCTAATAAAAATAATAATACACCAACAGAAAAATTGGAATAATTATTGGTACTGCGAAACCACCCTAAAACTAAGACGTCGGCAAATATACCAAACTGTTTAAGCAATTCGTATAATAATTATTTAAATCAGCACCATATTATAATCAAGGCTACACATAATTATTTACCATCACATCAGACATAATAGTAGCATTCACAACCGTGCAAATAATTAAGTATCAGATTTAATATTAAATATTCCAAAATCAAACATATAATTTAACAAATTAAAATTTGGAGGACCTTTAAAATTGCTAGTAAAGGTCCTCTAAATTGCTAGATTAATAAACAACATTCACTAGAGCCTGTGTAATTTTCTTGCATTTTTTTTCTAGGATTTCTCATATTGTTCGTTACTAATTATTTGCACCGGATTATTTTCAACACCTTAAGGCACGAGTCTAGTGAGTATTTATCATGTCAAGACCCATCAACCCGTCTACCTCTCTTTACTCCCTTTTATCTAGTCAACTCATCTCTCTCTATGTCTCGGCCAGTGACCTCCTCTTGAAATCAACTAAGTTACAACTGTGAAAAAGAAGAAGAAAGAAATATGAAAAGGTCATTAGAAATATGCAAAGAACCATGAAATTTGTAGGAACAACATTTTAATTTCGAATTAAAATTAAAATTGCAGTAGTGTATTCAACATTTGTACGGGCAATTACTTTAGAAATTTGTAGGCACGGGTAATTACTAATAAAAAATTTACGGCTTTATATAATAAAGTAGAGCTGAATTTGAATCCCAAAACTTATCTTGAGCTTTTTGCGGCTTAGATCAATTCTGAGCAAAAGATAAGTTATATCTGAGAGTTCATGTTATCTTCAGCTTTTTTGCGGCTCAGATCAACTCAAAAGTATTGATCCTACAACTTAGATTGATCAACAATTTTTGTTTTCCAGCCCAAGCCACTTTCCATTTTTAATTTCCCCAAATCAAGGATTTAACTTTCCCCAAATTCACTCCAGCTGACCACCAAATCTCCCTTATTTCTTCCTCTCTTCTCTCCTCGTAACCCTCTCTGAATTCAATAAGGAAAGTCAATCTCTTCTGACGCTTAAAATGAGATCTCCCTTCCATTATTCCCAAATCAAAACAAATGCTCAATCCCTAATGTCCTGCACGCTCAAAACAAACGCTCGAAACAAACGCTCGAAACATGCTATCTCCTCTTTCTCCCTCTCAAAGCTACATACCTCCAGCCGTTGCTCTCTCTCTTTGACTACTACTCTCTCCGTACTCATTCTGTCTTCAGTTCCTTCTACTTCTCTTCTCCCTCCGCTGCTTATCCCTCTCTGACTACTGCTCTTTCCTTCAGCCACAGTCCCTTCCTTCTGCGCACACAGCACAACAGGTAAGGCACAACTCTCTGCTTCTCTGTCTCTCCGTTGACTGCAAATCACAACACACAGGACATACACACACCGTTATTTCCAATACCTTTTGTTTTCGTCTTCTTCTTCTTCTAATCTCCTAGATTGTGAACCCACCACCGTTTACCACAGCCACAAACCCTTCCTCCACCTACTCCTCTCTCTCTCTCTCTTTGATCTTAGATCTTGACGTTGCCAGCTAGCCACCTGCGAGGACCTTGACGCTACCAGCCAGCCACCAACAATGACGCTAGCGGAAGTGCCAGCGACCAGGTATCAACTCACACACACATATACTGTATACACACAGATTCATGCGCACCAGCCTCTTTTCATTTGTTGTGAGTAGAATAGATTTTTGAATCTTTTGTTTGTCTTTAATTTGAGGTTGTCCATCTAATGAGAGGCCATTGAAGCCACAAAAAAAATCTCAAAGGCTCCATTAAGGCCATATAGTGTTATTCTGTATTTTATGCTCGTTTGGATGTTTAGTAGTATTTTACAGGTAAATAAAGTGAATTGTTGAATATTGAACTTGCATGAAAATTATGTACATGACAAAGAATCGACCCCTTAGATTGAAGGATCGATCCAAAGAGTTAATAGCAGAAAAAGAAGTGACTTGAAGAGGATCGATGCATAAGATGACATGAAGATTAGCTTGAGGATTATGAGGGATTGATCCCTTAAAAGATTGGATCAATTCGAAGCAATGCAAAGTTCCAGAAAGAATGCAAGGATCGATCCCATGTTTAAGAGGACAACAAGACTTTTCATGGATCGATCCCTTGTTGGTTGAATTAAAATAGAAAGATTAATAGATCGATCCATTAAATACTTAAGGGATTGATCCATACTTTATAAGAATCGATCCCTACATGCATCCAATTCAAGATTTATAAGGGATCAATCCCTATTTTATAAGGATCGATCCCTGTGTGCATCCAATTCAAGATTTGTTTTAAGGGATTGATCCTTGTCCCTTTTGGATCGATCCGTGAAGGAATTTTAGTTGGTTTGTAATAGTCCTCATCTAGTTGACTTGTATCAATGTCCTATTATAAATACCTTTTTATGATGTTGAGGGAGGGTATTCTGATCCATAGCTGAGCAGCCTTGGACCTAGAATTTTATTTTCTTTATTTTTCATCACAATTATTGGAGATCTAGCCATGAATTGTCAGTAATCTTTTTGTACTCTTTAGATATGGTTGATGAATTTGTGATATTTATTCAGATCTCAATGTTAAATCTTTTGCTTATTCGATTGATTGAATACTCTTAGCAAATTTTGGTAATTTGTATAATTATTTGATTATTCATCAACTGGATTGATTCCTTGGTATGCATAACACTTATAATTTTTTGTAAATATTTTAATTAGTTCTTCAAAGTTTATTTTTAAATCAATTAAATTAATTATTCATTCCAAGAAATATTTTATGATCAACTACACGGACGTTGAAAATCAACCCAGATATTTCATATTGTATAAATGTAATTATCAAATAAATATGCACAAATTTAGATTCCGATACTAGAGGGTCATTTTTCAAATTATTGTTTATGTTAAATTTACCTTTACAAATTGCTTCTCAAATACTCTTATTTTTTACAAAACGTGTTCTTCCTTACATTGTTATTCAATTGACTTATTACCGGTGGATTGACCTTAGTCTTCACCGAGTTATTACTACAGCTTGACCACCTACATTTGGGTGCACCACATTTCGAATTCAAGCATAACACAAATAGATTATTAAAAGTGGGGATGTCAATAGAGTTGATATTTGAATTATATCATCTTGGTTCGTATCATATTGATATCCTATTAATTCGGGTACGTGTCATTTTTGTAACTCAGTAAATCAAAAATCCCATGATCAGAGTTTCTTAGCCCTCAACAATAAAACCAACTAAAAAATTAATTGACTCTACAACAATTCACATCATACAAAATGAAGAAATTAAAAAAAAAAAAATCATACATATCTTATCAATTTAGCCTTCATTGTATTAATTTTATCTCTAAAGTATTTAATTTGTGTTTGAATGGTCTTTACACAAACGATCTGTTAAATTCTTTGACATAAGTGACCATGTGTCATACCTTTAGGCGGTATCATTTGACCTGACACATGGTTAATGTTATAGAAGTGACCAAGCTACATAAACTTTATCTATTTCTTTTTTCTTTTTTTTTTTGTAAAGGTAAACTTTATCTATTTCATTGTCGATGTAATAATGTGATAGTAAAAATATATAGTTTTGGTAAATTAGCTATATGTCACATACTGTTACATTTAGCTCAAAATTTAATGCTATTATTCCTTTTTAATTTAAGTGTTCCTAATATTTTCAGTTCATTGAGTTTAAAGTTTGATTAAAATCCTAAAGACCCTCAAAATATATTGTACATTTACCAATATTTTTTTTTTGGATCCATTTTCTTCGAGTTGTATGGATATAAGGGGTAGCAACAAGTCCATGCTAGTTAATGAGTTCTTTCACATGATTGGCAGGTAAGGAACTAAGCCTACCAAAATTTTGAAGAAGCTCTTAGTTGCGCACATTTTAATAATTTGAAAAGTAGGTAGGCCATGCAACCCACTGAACAGCACTGCAAGTAAGATTTCAAGATTTATTGGTTACTTTCGCCTACTGCAGTGTACTAAATTGATGGATCGAGATCCCTTTTACTATATATGATGTATATGTGTGTTTTAAATTTTTTTCAAGAGAATGGTTCATTACATGTAAATATGTGTTTATCGGCTTTTGTAAACCGGCAATTATTCTTATTAAACCCGTAAAAAGTGTGACTTACAACATGCTATGTCAAAGTATTAGCAATAACCCCGTGCTTACAGATACTTTGCAATAACAAAAATTAAGCATTTATTATGTAACATTTATATTTTAAATAATAATTTTTTTTTAAAATTACATAATTAACAAAAAAAATTAAGAAATAGGTAAGGGGGAGAGAAGTGAGAGATATTGTGGATTAGTGGGTTTGTCTGACATTAAAAAGTGTGTTGGTTGAATTATTTGACATCGGACACCTTGCAAAAAAAATGATATTTTTGGACAAAAAGTTTTTTTGTGGAATGAATTTTTTACCATTAAATGAAATTAGATGAAGATTAGACTAATATTAACCGTTGTTGTATTTTTAAAAATGTACTATTCAAATTGGTAGTTTTAATATTAGATAGATTTTTTGATGTTTATATTAAAATTAAACCCTAGTATCAACCTAAAACAAGGTGTCCCCATTTTCACGATGAAGTTATCCAACAAAAAAAGTGGCTTTTTCTATATTAATAATATTATGTATGTTGTAAATATATTGTATATAGATATGGATGAACTCCAACCTCCTAATTTAATAGGTGTTAATATTTGACTCTATAACATCTCCCCAAATTAATAGTATATTTGATGATCATTATGATTTGAGACCTACAAAAAGAGGTTTTCACCATATTGAGAAATATACAAGTTGAGAAGTTCTTTTTCTATCATATATATATATATACTCTTACATATATATTTTCTATATTCTCTTTGTAGTCTATACAATTTTCTTACTTTCAAAACACATTATCAAGTATTATTCAAGTGAATTTAATGCTCAAGTATTGTTCAAGTGAATTTGAGGAAAGTGCTGGATTTCTATTCTCTTCGGGCTTAAGAATTTCAGGTAAATTTCTTTTAAGAGAATCAATTTTTTTTAATCTATAATTTTCCATGCACAAATAAAAGAAATTTGATCACAAGTTTTGACCCTCCCGAAGAGCATTTGGTCTTCATATTACTACCTCTAGAAGAGGGAGTGTAGATTATTATATAATTTTTTTAGCCCGCCTGAATTCTACCAAAAATACGCATGAAATTTCTATTGGTTAAGTTATCTGCATTCCTTGTTTTTAGTTTCAATATCCCTGCATTTATTTATAATTTGTTTCAGTTCCGCGGTTTGAATAATTAATGTGCATAACTTGAGATTGTCGCTCTTGATATTTCGGGCAACAACTATCTTTCTTAGATCCTTGAAGCTGAGATCCACTTGACAGCTATGAGCCTTGGTGATACTATCAAAGAAGGAAATGACGCATCCCTGTAGGATCGCGCACAGTCAATGATATTCATTCATCATCACCTTTATAGAGGATTGAAAAATGAATATCTCACGGAAAATGATCCAGTTCTCCTTTGCGATAAATTGAAGGAACAATATGACCACCAAAAGGCTAGTATACTTCCAAATGTTCGACATGAATGGATGCACCTCAGGTTTCAAGATTTTAAAAAGGTGAGTGATTATAACTTGACACTATTTAAGATCAGCTCTCAATTGACATTATGTGGAGAAACAATTACTGATAAAGACATGTTAGAGAAAATATTCTCTACTTTTCATGCCTCTAATGTGCTCCTACAACATCAAAATAGAGATCATTTACTAAATATTCTAATGTGTTCACTAAATACTCTGACCTGATATCATATTTTCTTGTGGCTGAATAAAATAACGAGCTTTGATGAAAAACCATGAATCTCGCCCGACCAATTCTACAACATTTACTAAGGCGAATGCCACCTCATACCATGGTCATGGTAAGAAACGTGGTCGTGGTCAAAATGATAATTGACACCGTGGTTATAAAAATACACCCCACCACCAGAAGTGAGCAAACAAATATGCAAAGCAACATAAAGGGAAGGGTTTGGTGAATAAACCACCAAGAACTATAAAGAAGTTTTTCAAAGGTGTGGTATGAAAGGATATTGGTCACGTACCTGTTGTACGCCCAAACATCCTTTTCTAGGCATCCATAAAGGAAAAATGAAAGAGGATAGAGACAAATAGAGATTAGAGACAAATTTCATTGATCATCGTGAACTGGTGAGTCCACCATCATAACAAAACTTTAACTATCAATAAAGAAAGTGAATGCAGAATGTGAACACATTTAAAAACCTCGTCTCTGAAAATTTCTGGCACAGAGAGTTGGAGAAAGGCAGTGAGATTAGGAAAGTTGATAGAGAAAGGGAAATTACTGCTTTTAAAAACAAAAGTTGCTACCTTCTAGGAGGACTTACTACTTTTTAGACTTTTCTAGAGAAATCTACTATCAAATTTTAAAAGCATACATTGTAATGAATATCACATTATCTCTTTTATTATTTCAAGGTAGAAACTTGTGTTAGAGAAAGTTCTTGATTTTATATGGGGTTATATTATATGACCTTGAGAATAATTGAATTATATATTGTAATGCACCTGAAGTGCTATGACCCAATTTTTTTTTAAGTTTTGACATGCTCGTCTTGAATATCAAGATCAATTTTGAATCATTGTGAACTCGCATTAGACAATAAAAAAAAAATTTCCAAAATATTCTTTTGGCAATTGATAACATATATTTATTTTTGATGTTATTTACAAATCCAAGGTTGATATATCCTGATTATAATTTCTGAATATAAATATGTGATTTTTAATATAATAATGTTGATATATATTTCTATGGGTCAGATATATATGTGATTGATCATTCTCTAAAAGTACATTGACTTGTTTATTGGTATTAGTTATTTCATGTGAGTTTTGTAAATTCTAAAAATATGTTAGTCTATTCAGTCAAGTTAAACATTGTTTTAAGTCTTAGTGACACAAATTAATACTATCAGAAAATAACAGTTACAAGATGTAACTTGTTATTGAAACTCCATTTGAAACAATACTTTAAGTCTAAATTGTGTTAAATTTATGCTAATCTTACCTTTTATGTATACTTTTAATTTGACAATTTCTAGCATTCAATACTTAAATAGAGTATTTGCAATACATTGGATCTTATTAAAGGGTCAACATTATTATTCTTTTATAGCATACCAGTGTATGAGATAAATATTTTTTTTATTACGCTTATAAAATATTATAGAATGAATTTATCTCGACTATGCTAGAAGCGTAAAGAGATTTGTCACAACAATAGACAAGATTCCCCAGAAGAGGAAGAAATTATGAAAAATATTGTGAAAGTTAATTCTTTTGAAGAAAGTTGGTACTCTCGAAGAGACCAAAGAAAAATATGCAATGGAAGTTGCATAAAAAAGTTGACACCCCTGAAGAGGCCATACCCACAAAATAGGCAACAAAAATATTGATCAAATTAGTAAAATCTCCTGAAGAGAAATCTACTGAAGAGACATCTCATGCAGAGGCAAAAGTACCTAAAAATAATGAGATCTCAAAAAGTTATGTACGTACAAAAGAAAAATGAGACACTCTTCCTGCCATTAGGGGGAAGAAATTTGTCGCCTAAAGAATGACATGAACTTTCTTACACGCCTGAAGTGTGGTCGACACATGAGTTCAAAAGATTCAGCTCCTGAAGGGCAACTATATACAACTTAAGAAAAAGTTGTTAAAGTAGAAAATGAAAAATACACACACATCATCTCAAATAATAACC